>OW964554.2:45037768-46267668 GCA_943138885.2 Tholera decimalis
TTTTGTGAAGGTCAGAGCAATCGCTCCATGTACCTAAGTCAACTGCTTCCGGTTAGGCTGGAAGACCCCAAAATGGTTGTGGCAATAGTGTCTAAGATCATTTTACTCGTTTTTGCAACATTTTTCATAGTCGCTCCCCTTTATTTATTTACTAGTACTCACGCGGGGCTTCGCTCCCGTGGATTCTATCACAGTAATAACATAACTCTCCTTTTTTGCAATTGCGTAAAAAGTAGCCTATAACCTTCCTCAAGCTTCAGCAACGTCCATGCCAAATTGCATCCAAATCCACTCAGTACTTTCGAAGATTAGCGCGTTCAAGCAAACAAACAAACAAACTTTTCCGCTTTATAATATTAGTATAGATTAAAACTTTATGCAACACAAAATGTACAAATAGGCATTCTCTACCAGTCAACCATGGGTAGTGAAGAGATAACATGGCAGGTGCATAAGAAAAAACTAAGTACCTACTTAGATAATATATTCAAAGTAAAAGTTTTATTACAAGTGTATTGTATATACATATATAACTAGAATAAATTTACATACATATTTATCATAATACATACCAAAAATATATTATATATATATATTAATAAAAAGTTATAGAAAAGGGGTTATGAAAACTGCTTCCACTATTTGTTAAGAAAATATAGATAGATCGTAGCCGTAGCGTGATATTATATGGCCTAATGTTACGTGCTGATAATGTAGCTTTATATTGGTGCAAGAATTTTTTTAAAATCAATGGTGGATTGATTCCTATTCTTTATAATTACAGTGAGTTCCGCCTATGCTACTTCCCTCACAAGTTGGACAAGTTCACGGAGATGTTGGACGAGGCGTTCGACAACCGCGCCAAACACTCCATCTACGCAGACTTCAAGCCATTGAGCGAGGTGCCTGTACCCAGCTTCTACATACACGTGCTTGAGAAAGCCAGCGATTGATACATATATTTATAAGAAAGATTATTATTTTATAACGCACTCTTAGTGTTAGTGATCTAACTCAAAAAAATATTTTTAAATTTGAGCGTGAAAGTCTTTTATACTACGTTCAGTAAATTTAAATGTGACACTTCTTGGCTCAGCCACGGTCTTGGATCTGAAATCGAATCACACGCAGATTAAGTCGTTAATTAGTCGCCAAATATCAGAATTAGTTGGTTCGTAATTTATAAGATATAGAAATGCATCGGTGGCCAAGTCGTTTTCTGGCTCGGCAACTTCTGTATATCGAGATCTAGAGCACCCTATGGGAGTTAGGTTACTTTCATTCAAAGAGTGATAAGTTTGCCGTATTTAGTAGAAACTAAGTTAAGCCAAAATCCTTTCTAATCTGTATTCAATGGGTAGTAGTTACCCAATTAAAGAGACGCGAAATGCAAATTAGATTATATTAAAATTAAGACTATGTAATAGTTTCTTTATTGTTTTGAAATCTATCTTTACGGTCACAAGATTTTCAGAGAATATAGTGGTTTTATCTAGTTATTTAATTATGAAACTTATAGATTGGATCTAAAATATTTTGTGTAAAAATTACATTTTCTTAGACTTATAAAATGACAATATTGTGATGAAATTAAATTGTTAATTTGTTTTTTCTGTGTTTTCATAAGTACCCACTTACCACAGACGATATTGCAACTGATACAATTTTATCTTATTGATTCCAATAGACTTGAATTTTATAGTAGATATCTTATACAACGTGTAATTTAAAGAGTATATACATACGAATTGCACGCTATGATGATATTTAAATTTTTTTATGTGTGGACATCCCACCCATGCGCACAAAACGTTTTGGGAATACTTCCATTACGTAAGCATGCAGCGTTATTACGTTAACTTAGCGTACAGCTAAGGCGTGGGATTCCCTGCCAGAGTCTGTATTTCCTGATAGCATAACCTGATGGTCTTTAAGTCAAGAGTGAATAGGTTACTTCTAGGCAAGCGTGCTTCATCTTAGTCTGCGTCAAGATGACTGGACCAAGAGAGATTTGGAAGTTTGAGTAATACCACAGAAATCTTAATTTATTATTAAGATTTCTGTGAGTAATACCAAGTTTTAGTACCTATTTGGTACCAGACATGAAATAATTGGTACCTCGCTAAAGATGGAAAACTATTACGAGGAAAGTGGCCAGTCATTCTGACTTCAGAATGGCTGGACCAAGTCAGTTTCACCTAGTTGTAGGCGTTATAACTAGTACATATTTTCGTTAAAAATTATAACGAAAATATGAATATAGTTACAGTTTGTACAAAACTAAACATTATATAGGTGCTTATGCAAAACTTCTTGTAGATGTGACTTATTTTTGGCTAATTATAACGCCTACAACTAGGTGAAATCAATGTGCTCCAGATTACATGCAAAATTTCTTCTAGATATAACTTTTTGCTTATCGAAAAAAAAAACTAAATTTTAACGAAAACATGGACTAGTTATAACGCCTAAAACTAGGTGAAACCGACTTGGTCCAGCCATTCTGAAGCCAGAATGGCTGGCCACTTTCCTCGTAATAGTTTTATCTCTTTAGCGAGGTACGAATGATTTGATTTCTGGTACCAAATAGGTACTAAAACTTGGTATTACTCAAACTTCAAAATCTCTCGTGGTCCAGTCATCTTGACGCAGACTCATCTTCGACCACATGATCGCTTACCGTAAGGTGAGATAGTGGACAAACGCGGGCCTATTACAAATTTAAACAATTGTACGGGTACTATAGTCTCCTGCATCCCACTAAATCCTTGTTGAGTTGCATAACCTAGGATTCCTTGGAAGACGGTTGCGCAATCAGATGACAGTAATAATTAAGGGAGTTATTGATGCAACTGATTAGCATAATGAGGAGTGCAATCTGTTTTCTCAGACTATTACTGTAGTACTAGGAAACACCGCCTACTGGCTGTTCAATCTCGCTATAATGTTGCACACGCAGTCACCTATTCTTCGGACGTTAGCAGCTATTAACGCTCTTCTGAACTCAAACACAGATCTGGGTATTTTTGCGGATGAATGGACGATGATACTAGCACCAGTATTTTTGTGAAAAGAATTAATTACTGTGTTAAATAAATTATTAATACGTTTCGGTCGTTCTATATTTGAATTTGAATTTGATTTTTTTTTTTTTTAATAATAATTTATTTATTAAAATATTAGGTACAACTCATCTATCCTAATTAAAAACACAAGTGCAAAGATAACAATGAAAGTTTCCACAGATAGAGTGAAACGTCGATGTCCGTGCTAGTTTGCACTGTGTGACAGACATCGGCGCCTTCCTCCTACACATTAAAAAATAGGTTATCCCGTAAGACAATACAATTGATTATATAGATTTAAACCACTAACAATATAAAATGGCATACATTACGTTTTGCTTTTAAAATCATTAAATTTTCATTTTATATATTATATTGAACACAGATTAAAATAAAAAAGTAATAAAATTAAAATAAAAAGTATTAATAACATTAGTAATTGAAATATAGTAATAACCATGACATTAATAATTGAAAAAATAAATATAAATTAAATTAAAGTCCCTGCAAGGAAATACGCGTTGGTGTTTTTGTCAGAGTGTAAATATATGTGTGTGTGTGTGTGTGTGTGAGTGGGTGTATGGTGTGTATTTGTAAGATTAGCGCTTATTATTCATGACTCTCGGGCAAATAGTCTTTCAGTGTCGTCGTAAGAAAGACTCATAAAATATTGACTTACAACCTTCTTGCATTTGTGCTTTGTTAGGGGATATATATTATACTTCTTGTTAACAGCATTGTAGAGGCGGCCACTCAGACTCGAATAGCCACGACTTACCAGGGCAGTCTTGGTTGAAATACAAGGGCACACCAAATCTTTCCGTCGTTTATTCATTTGAAAATTAGGGTCATAAGTAAGAGCGGAATGTCTACGGAGGATTATTTGAAGCGCACAGAGTTGCCGGCAAGTGAGAACAGACGTGTCCCTGTATAATTGGGCTGTAGGGTAGCGATACGGTTTTTGAAGCATCACCTTTAGAACTGCCCTTTGGGCCCTCTCAAGTCGAAGCATTCGTGTCTTAAATGTGCCACCCCAAACTGAAATGCAGTAGGTTAGGATCGACTGGGCCAAAGCAAAATAAACAGTTTTCAGCAATGTGAAAGCAACCACGTGTCTTAGTCTTTTCATTGGAAACATTATTTTTCGAACACGAGATACTATTGTCTCTATATGTTTATCCCAACTCAATGTACAGTCTATGTAAACTCCTAGGTATTTGACGCAAGATGTTCTATCAATAGAAGGGCAATTACAGGTAACTAGAGAGGGATGAGAGCAGCTATGCACTTATATATCCGAAATGCTAGGCTGCGTAGCATTATTTGCTGAAAAAGCCATATAGTTCGTCTTGGATACGTTCAAAGTTAAAAAATTACAGGAGAGCCAATTCACAACTGTATTGAGTGCATTTTCAGCCGAGCGGTGCGCAGAGGCCCAGGAATCACCACTTATGATGAGAACCGTATCGTCAGCATAGACCAGGATCTTGCAATTTGGTATATCTAGTTGGCAGAGTCTGTTTACATAAACCAGAAAGAGAGTAGGCCCCAGAACGCTGCCTTGCGGCACTCCGAAAGATAGGTTCTCGTCATCACTAATATAGTTCTCCAGCTTAACCCGCTGGCTACGACCAGTCAGATAGTCACTAAATATGCTTAGAGCGGTATCTCTTATTCCTAGTGCCTCTAAACTATGTAAAAGAATGGGAGTAGAGACCGTGTCAAAAGCCTTGGCCAAGTCCAGGAATATGCCCAAGGTTTTAGTTCTAGTGTCAAAGTTTTTGATGACGTGATTTGAAAGATCAAGTACAGCATCCTCTGTGGATTTTCCTTTCCTGAAACCATATTGGTTTGAAGCAATCACATTATTAGACTCTAAATAATGTAGTAGTCTTTTATTTAAGATTTTTTCTAAGATCTTGGACAAGGTCGTAAGAGCCGATATAGGCCTAAAGTTCTCGACACGGTCCCCATCCCCACCCTTAAATATGGGTGAAACTAATGCCTTTTTGAAGGCGTTAGGAAAGATACCCTTTGATAAGCACAGGTTACACATATGAGTGATTGGAGGAACGAGAACATGCCTCGCAGCTTTAATAACGGAAGCAGGTATACCATCAACCCCAGTCGCACAGTTATACTTTAAATCCATAATTATAAAGCTTACTTCAGATAAGTCCGCTTCAAGCAAACCCAATGAATTGCCCTGTGGATTGTTGATGGAGTTATAGCGGAAGACTGAATTTTTATTAGGTCGAGACCGCTGTATCCTTCGAGCAAGATTTCCTCCAACATTAGCAAAGTATTTGTTGATAGCATTAACAGAGGAGGCCGGGTCGCTACAGCTATTAAGGAGATCGCTCGATTTGCTTACTGGTGTAGAATTTTTATAAGCAATTGACTTTATGATATCCCAGGTAGCTTTAGGTTTTCCGTTAGCCTTTTGCAACTCATTCTGTTCATATTGGGACTTGATCTTTTTAAGCACGTTATTGCAATAATTGCGATATCTGGAGTACGTTAGTTTGGCTAAGTGGTTATCCGGATCTTGCTTGGATTTCAAGTGTAGTTTGTCACGGTTGCGTATGCATCTCAAAAGGCCGGGTGTGATCCATGGTTTAATTATTCTTTTCCTGAGCGGAACTTTCTTTAATTTGCTGTAGGTATTATAGGAGTCAGACAAGATAGAAATAAGTAACTCCGCACTTTGATTAGGATCTGTGCTCTCAAAGATGCTAGAATAGTCTATGGTTTCTAAGTGACTAATGAGGCCCGGAAAGTTAATCTGTCGATACATACTTTTAGGTTTCTCAACAAAAGAGACAGATTCCAGGCTAAACAAAACAGGTGCATGGTCGGTAAAGAACGAGTCTAGAACCAGTACAGTCGAACACTTGTTAGATTTAAGAAAGACGTGGTCCAGACAATTATTGATACGAGTCGGGAACATGTGAGCTGGTAGATACCCATGAAATGCTAAAAGATTTAAATAGTCTTCGGAGTTGGGATCATTATTGCCTGGACCAATATTAATATTTATGTCACCTATTACGGCTACTGTTCTCGTGGAAGAAAGTGAAGTTAAATTATTATTTAAGGAGCTTAAGAAGTTTTCAATATTTTTGACTGAAGGAGATCGATATATAGCCATAATCGCAATATCCGGATCTAACTTTAATATCAGGCAATTCGCATCTTGAAATATCGGTTCAGTGATCTTACTATTTAAATCGGAACGAATATAGATTAGAACACCGTCATTTTGATTACTGAACGTTGATTTTGCCGAGGTAAACCCGTCCAAAGTTGGGATATCCGCAGCCTTACTCAGCCAGCACTCTGATAGGATAACAACATCACACTCAACATCCATAGAGTGTATGAGGACATTAAGACCGTCAAAATTCCTGTTCACACTACGAATGTTTACGTGTAAAGTGTTTAAGGTTTGTTTGGATGGCTGCAAGTGCTGTAAGCATTGGTGTGGTGGGCACACGAAGGAACGAGACACATTAAAGGATTCCACAGAATCCATAAACTTATTTAGATTATCCACGGGAACTACGAATGATAACTAAGGTGCTTGAGAAAGGTTCAAGGCCTGGACGCAGATTCCAGATACATTTATGAATAATTCGCAATAGAGTTGAAGTTTTTGATGTTGTGTTTATCCAATTTAGACAGGTAGAGTGAATGATGACAATGTTATTTATGTGTGTGTAGGTGAAAGTTGTGCTAGATGTATATTTCCATAAGGTAATATTATAATAGAATATTTGGCAAACATATTGAAATTCTTTTACATTTGATAAGGCAAATACAAGACGGTAATTATTAACGAAGAATAGTCAGGCTTCAACACTATATATAAATAAATAATAGCCGGCTTTTGGTCTTTCAGCGATAAAAGCACTTCACTCAGGAATAATCGAGCTTGTTCTATTGATGGCAAAATGATCAAAATCGGTTCAGTAGATCCAGAGATTCCTTCCTTTGCTTTTTTATAATATTAGATAATTAAAGCTAGGGCAGTATAGAGACTTCTAATACTCGTAAATCTTAAGATTATAGAAGTGAAGTATAAATAATTGCATACATCTTTTTATAAGGGCTGGTGTAAACCATAGATAGTCATCACTTCTAGTCCTCTGAAAGGTTTTGATGTACCTACCACTCTTTTCGGTATGGGGGCTTATCTATATACGTAGTCGGGCCATAAGTTCTGTCACATAGGTAAAATTTCGAATTTAGAATGCAAGCCAAGGAAAATATTATGGACATTCGAAATTTGAATATTTAAAGAAAATAAAAGCAAAGTGTTTCTCGAATTTTGTTCATTTTCTAAAATGGAGTGGACGCGCAAAGAAGACAGAGTCACAGTAGGGGAGACCGGGGCTACAATTAACAAAAAATATATTTTTAGTTGTAGCTAAGAAATAATTCAACATTTAGACTGATTAATCTTATGCTCTCGGGCCAGGTGAACGAAGCCGTCACCGATATCTTGTACGGGGCCAATCTATGTGCCCTACGCAAGAGGGACGGCGGCATTCGTCCCATTGCCGTGGGAACTACCTACCGTCGTATGGCAGCCAAGATTTGCTCTAAATTTTATGGTGAGGATATTTCGACCAAATTTAAGCCCCTGCAACTGGGTTACGGCTCCAAAGGGGGTTGTGAGGCTGCCGTACACGCCTTGACGACCTATTTAAATTCAGGTAAAGGAGAGGTCATCTTGAAGGTTGACATTAAAAATGCCTTCAATTCAGTCAATAGGGACACTTTGTTGGCAGAAACTAAAAAAGAAGTACCACAAATTTTTAGTTTTCTTTGGCAATGTTACAGACATCCGACTAAATTACTTTATAAGGAAAACCTTTTGGAATCAGCTGTTGGCTGTCAACAAGGTGATCCCCTCGGGCCAGCGATCTTTAGTTTAGCCATTAACCCAATCATTCGACAGCTAAATTCAAAATTTAATGTGTGGTATCTCGATGATGGAACCCTGGGAGGCGATGTAGACACGGTATTAGATGATCTACAGTTTTTAATAAATCAATTCCATTCCATAGGATTGGACCTCAACCTTTCGAAGTGTGAACTATTCATATCCGACAGTACTGACAGACAACTGACACTTTCAAAATTCGACGCAGTAGCCCCAGATATCCAAATTGTGGAAAAAAGTTCTCTTCGTCTTCTTGGGTCTCCAATTTATGAGAATTCCTTTCCCGATTTTGTCGAGGAAAAAATACAAAATTTTAATGACATCTCGGACAGATTATACCAAATTAATATGCATTCGGCCATCACCTTAATTCGTTACTGTTGTTTTGGACCCAAATTAATGTATTTTCTTCGTTCTTCGCATCTATGGCATCATCCTAACCTTTTGGAAAAAATGGACCAAATTATTCGTCAAACTCTGACAGGAATTTTAAATGTGGCTATGGACGACCGAGCTTGGGCACAAGCTACTCTTCCCATTCGTATGGGTGGTCTCGGCGTCCGCAAAATTAGTAGTATCAGTCTACCGGCTTTTGTATCCTCGGTGCACGGCACTGAGAAATTAATCAGGAATATCCTAGCTCCATCACTGGTTGATTTCAATGTGCCGTACTTCACCGAGGCTATAGATACCTGGAGACTCGCTTGCCCGAACCTAAATCCACCCGACATTCCATCATCTCAGAGGCGGTGGGTTGAGCCACTCTGTAGAGCAGTTCAGAGTGACCTTATTGCCACATCTGCTTCGGCTGCAGAGCGTGCGCGCCTGCTGGCTGTGGGTGAATGGGAGTCGGGTCTCTGGCTCCATGCACTACCGTCATCGAACATAGGCACCTTGTTTGATGATACTACTTTCCGCCTCGCTGCTTCCCTTCGATTAGGTGCTCCCTGCTGTTCTGCTCATCGCTGCCACTGTGGTGAAGTTGTCAACAGCCTCGGTCACCACGGCCTTTCATGCGGCCGGAGCGCGGGTCGCATAGCACGGCACGCGAATATTAACGACATTATCCGACGGGCTCTTGTCACTGTCGGCGTTCCAGCTGTTTTAGAACCCAATGGCTTAGCACGCGACGATGGCAAAAGACCGGACGGTATGTCTTTATTTCCTTGGAAGATGGGTAGGCCTTTAGTGTGGGACGCAACTTGTGTCGATACTCTTGCGCCATCCCATCTTCCTAGCTCATCTTGTTGTGCTGGCGCTGCCGCTGCGGCTGCTGAGAACCTCAAGCGGCGGAAATATAATAACCTTGTTGGTAGTTATATTTTCGAGACGTTTGGGGTTGAAACCTTGGGGTCGTGGGGTCCGAGTGCTCACAAATTATTTAAAGATCTGTCCAGACGCCTAGTTGACACTTCGCGTGACCCAAGGGCTGGCTTTTACCTTGGACAGAGGTTAAGCATTGCCATACAACGTGGCAATGCCGCCAGTCTTTTGGGCACATTACCAGTGGACAGCGATGCGCACGAATTTCTGGATGCTATATTTTAGTTTATTTTTAGGTGTGTATATGTAGTTAAGGGTTTTTATTTAATTAAAGTATATGTTTACTAACATTTAGACTTGATTTTTGAGATACGTGATGCTTAAATCCTTCAGGTATTACGTAATGATCTCAAAACAAATTTAATAGTAACCATGCCGTAGATAGAACGCTTTTTCCCAAAAATGGTGGTTGTTAACTGTTACCTCAGGTTTGGGGCTAGAATTAACAGGTATGGGGCAAGTATTCACAGAAGGGGTAAAAATTAACATAGGTTATGCTGACTAATATAAAGAAAAATAAATATATTTAGGACATATTTTTTTATTAATTAAAAGTGTAATTAATACAGCCTTGCATGGAACTCGTATTCTTATAAACTCACAATAACAAAATCACAAAATATCTGAACATAAACGAAATCTCAAAATACTTTTGTGATGGAATTACACAATCTAATTCCACCAAGCCCGTTCCATCATCGGACTACGAGACAAACGGTGAAGCGCCATCGTTACATGGTGGACATCCCACCCATACGCACAAAACGTTTTGGGAATACCTTCATTATGCGTACGGCTAAGGAGTGGAATTCCCTGCCGGAGTCTGTGTTTCCCGATAGCTATAACCTAGGAGTCTTTAAGTCAAGAGTGAATAGGTTACTTTTAGGTAAGCGTGCTCCATCTTCGACCACATCATCACTTACCATCAGGTGAGATGGTGGTCAAACGCGAACCTATTTTAAATTTAAAAAAAACAAAAAACGTTTAAATATTTCAACGTAACAAAGTAAAATCTCTCTAAACTAACTATTGATCATTCTTAAACAGGACATATTTTTTATATTTAAACTTAATTAGATATATTACTTAAACAACATTATACGATGAGGTAGAAAATGGCTAATTTTTTATCTTAAAAGCTAGGTAATGAGTCTTTAATAAACATCTTTAAACTTAATTATTATCGTCTTTAGACTTAAACAACGTATATAAAATGTAGTTTAAAACAAAATCAACAAAAAATATCAAGGATTAGAAACTATTTTAAATACCTACGAACTGAAAGAGTATCTATTAGTATTCATCATCTGAATCACAATTCAAACAACAGAATGCTGTGATATCACCTTTGATAGCTTGCGCCCAGTCCTTGCAAGAGATACATTCGATCCATTCACCACCTGATGTATCTTCATTTAGGAGGCACCGCAAATGATACAAAAATAGTCATCATCATCGTTAGAGCTATTGCTTTCATTTAATATCCTTTTCTTCACTTTTCCTACTTTTTCGTCTTTATTTACATTTCCTTTAGCCTTTCCTTTACCTTTTCCCTTATCTTTTTTGTTTTCTTTATTTTGGTGATTTGATGTGATTTTCTTCTCCTCTTAAATTATGTTCTTCTTCTAGACATCCTATAATTTATTTTCTTCTCAATAATCTCTAGCGCAGCCAGCTCGTAGACCTCTATTGATGTGGTGCCACGCGTAGTTGTCCGTTTATAAGTTCTCATGTATACTAATATTATAAAGCGGAAAAGTTTGAATGCGCTAATATTCGAAAGTACAGGGTAGATTTGGATGAATTTGGTATGGAAGTAGCTTGAAGCTTGAGGAAGATTATAGGCTACTTTTTACGTGACTGCAAAAAAGGAGAGTTATGTTTTTATCGTGATAGAATCCACGGGAGCGAAGCCCCGCGTGAGTACTTGTGCTTTCATAAAGAAGAAACATATAAAATAATCATTCACAAACATTCAGCTACTCTGTTAATACTAGCCCCCACATCTGGGGTAGGTATTAACAAGTTAATTCTAGCCCCTCCCATGTGTTAATTATAGGCCCAAAGGTACACTTTAAGTATTAAATAACATAAAAAAAGATTGGTCAATAGTAATGGCAAATGAAAAACTTAGAATTGTTAAGTATAAAATATGCTTTGAAGGAAACAAAAAACATAATCATAACATTGTATAATTATTGTACAAATAAAAAAATCGTGAACTATAAAAAGATCGTTACCTGCTTAAAAATTTCGACCGGCACACAACTCACTCACATGACGTGCGGAGCGTAACTAACCGACGGCTGTGGCATGCGGCGCCATGGAGTTGTCAAATTGAGACACGCACTGGAGGTGTAGTGTGTATAGTTATAGAGAAATTTACTTGTTAATACTTACCTCTGTAAATTGTAGCCCCGGTCTCCCCTAATTGCATTGCATCGTTGCGGTCACGCGCCAACTGAGAGTTTTGAACTGCTGAAAAATTTGAAAATTCCACCGAGATTTATTTATCGTACTATCAAACGATTCAGGGAAGATTCAAGATTAGAAGATAAACAAAGGAGCGGTCGACCTCGTACTGTTAGGACTCCAGCGGTCATCAAAGCAATAAAGGCGCGAATCCAACGTAATCCTGTCCGCAAGCAAAAAATGTTGGCTCTGCAGATGGGACTAAGCAGAACTACTATTAAAAGGGTGTTAAATGAAGACCTAGGACTGCGTGCTTATAGAAAAAAAAACAGCACATCTTAACGCACGGCTGAAGAAAATCAGCCTCGAAAGAAGCCGGGTTTTGTTAAGGCGGTACGCGGGAAAAAAATACCGCGAAATACTTTTTTCGGATGAAAAAATTTTTAATGTTGAGGAGATTTTCAACAAACAAAATGATAAAGTGTATGCACACTCTAGTGAAGAAGCGAGCAGACGTGTGCCACGTGTTCAGCGTGGTCATCATCCTTCGGCATTCATGGTTTGGCTTGGGGTGTCTTATTTGGGTCCAACGGAGGTGTTTTTTTGTGAAAAAAGAGTGAAAACCAGTGCCCTCGTATATCAAAATACAATCCTAACAAACATTGTGATACCTCTTTCACAAACAATGTTCGAAAACAGGCACTGGGTATTCCAGCAGGATTCTGCGCCGGCTCATAAGGCGAAAGGTACCCAAAACTGGCTCAAGACCCGTGGAATCGACTTTATCAGGCATGAGGATTGGCCCTCATCCAGTCCAGACTTGAATCCTTTGGATTACAAAATATGGCAGCACTTAGAGGAGAAGGTCTGCGCTAAACCCCATCGCAACTTGAAGTCACTTAAAGCATCCCTAATTAAAGCAGTCGCCGATATTGACCTGAACGTCGTGCGTGCTTCGATTGATGACTGGCCTTGCAGATTGAAGGTTTGTATCGAAGCAAAAGGAGGACATTTCGAATAATTTTAATGTGGTTTAAATCTGTTTTTTATACCCTTTCATTTGATATATAAATAGTTGTAGTGCATAAGTCATTGTGTCATTTATTTAACTTTCCATATGTGACAAAACTTATGACCAGACTACGTATATAAAAGAGTCGTGTTAGTTACACTATTTATAACTCAAGAACGGCTGAACCGATTTGACTGAAACTTGGTAGGGAGGTAGCTTAGAACCAGGAGACGGACATAGGATAGTTTTTATCCCGGAATTCCCACGGGATCGGGATTTAAGCGGGAAAAACATCCCACGCGAACGAAGAAGAAATGGAGAGTAGGGTAGGGGTAGGGTTGGTGTAGGGTAGGGGTAGTGTAGGGGTAGGGTAGTGGTAGGGTTAGGGTTAGGGTAGGGGTAGGGGTAGGGTAGGGGTAGGATAGGGGTAGGGTATCGGTTGGGTAGGGGTAGGATACCACGCGAACGAAGTCGTGGCGGGTCAGCTAGTTTTAAATAAAATAAACTTTAAAATTAAACAGAGTTACAGAAAAATCCACTGAAGTATAGATCTAATATATTTAATTAATAATTTATTTATTGTAATATATTACACAAACAATTCGATAAGATAAATTCAGATACTGATCCATTCATTACTTCATGCACATGGGTAAAAATTTAAATATTAAGTTGCCAGTGAAAAAAATAAAGAAGTAAAAATCAAATAATTTATTTTTTAGAGAAAAAAAAATATAAATGAAATTGACGACAGTAAACTTATGAAGTTGTTGAGGGTCTTACAAATAGAAGTCTAAGTCTAAACTTATTCTAGTTAATCTATGATCCGACAATGATGTTGTTGATTGGAATGTGTATAAGTTTGACGAAGAAGCCGATGAAACCCATGATGCAGAAACCAATAGCGGTGGCGATAGCGATCTTTTGGAATTCTGAAAACAAAAAAAAGAAGGTTTAATATGATATACGCCTGAAGGAGGCCATTGTAACCAAATTGTTAGCAATATTGTTATTTAAGTGTGTTTCAATAATTAGTGTACAATAAAGTGTATTCCAGGCGCGTGCATAGGATTATGACAGGGCATGCGGCGGAGTAAAAACACACAAAAACTTCTTCTTTTATAGATTTTTAGCATAGCCACAGCCACGCATCGCCACCATGCTACGATGCGTGGCTGTGGCTATGCTAAAAATCTATAAAAGAAGAAGTTTTTGTGTGTTTTTACTCCGCCGCATGCCCTGTCATAATCCTATGCACGCCCCTGGTGTATTCTATCTATCTAACGCTGTCGAGGTCGACCACGGTGCCAGTGGGGTAACGCAAACATGGACTGAAATTGCTAAGATAGAGAGGTATTGGAAGGAAAAAGGGGAGGCCTTTGCTCAGCAGTGGGATAGAATGTAGGCAGAGAAAAAAAAAATTGTTTATCTTTGACAGTCAATACAGGTAGTCAAAAGCCGTAGATTTTACACTAGTCTTGCTAGGGTGTATGTTACCCAGTTACTGGATTGTGGAGGTCAGTTAGACAGGTGATCCAAGAAAAATTATGTTACTCAGCTGCAGGCGCGTGCACAGGATTATGACAGGGTATGCGGCGGAGTAATCACTTTAATAAATAAATAAGTACTTTTTCTTTTATTGATTTTTAGCATAGCCACAGCCACGCATCGCCACCATGCTACGATGCGTGGCTGTGGCTATGCTAAAAATCTATAAAAGAAAAAGTTTTTGTATAAAAGAAAAACTATTTTGATGAATTTTTGCTAAGATAATTGGAGCTTGGAAGACATAATTCCACTAGTAGAAACAATTGCGTTTGCCTTGTGATCCGGTGGTCGTGGGTTCGATTCCCGCAGTAAGCATACTTTGTAATGTTGTTTCCAGTTTGGCTAGGACATTGCAGGCCTGAATCACCTGATTGTCTGATAAAAAGATGGTTCTGTGCTTCGGAAGGCACGTATAAGCCGGTGGTCCCGGTCGCCAAATGGCGGTCGTCAAAATAGACCACGTCAGAGGCCCTTGAGGCGGTCTAGAAAATCTGACACTAGGGTGTATGGGGTCGTTAGACCTTACCACCCACATGATAAGAAGAAGAATATTTCACTTCTACTTTTAATTGATCACAAGATAACAGCTCATTCCCCCTTTCATAGAGAGGAGTTATCACTCCCTGATCAAATTTCAACCATTATTCATTAAATTTATAAGTACAAATATCATTATAAATGATCACAATCCTCAGTAATGAGGGAACAATCGAGAGAAAGAAATCATTATAAAAATATTAGCTTTCTGTCTATATTTCAGCAGACCCCACACAAGTACTTATGCCACTTATTGGGGCTGTCCCAATTCATGTATGCTTATAATGTCCTGAAGAAATAAATAACACTGGTCAACAAAATTTTTTATCTTCCAAAACAATGATTATTTTATAAACAACAATGCATAGCTTATATTTCTTCAAGAAACTATATATCTATCAGGTCTAGATTTTGAATAATCTGTTGACAAAGTCATATTATCAAGCAAATATTAGCAAAAGATAGCATAGTGTTTCTATGAATGACAAAGTTATATTTGCAGTTTTTGAAAATGTGCTGTAATCTCATTCAAACCAATTTTTTTGAAAGTGTTTCATAATCATAATCATTTATTGGTTCAATACTAAATTACATTAACATGATTATTAAATTCTACAGCTACCTACCATTTAGTTCCTTGCTATTCACAGAATACATCTACCTACCAAGTGTTATCTTTGTAGGCCTAATCATTTCGGAATAAAGGGGCTGTGACATATGGATGGACAGACAGACATGACAGATCTAAGTCCTTTCTTAATCTAATTTAGTTACTAAGGGGTTCCTTAAAAAAGGGTACAAAGGTTTCATTTCTAGATAACTGAACAACTGTGTCATGGACTATATGATTCAGAGATAAACTGGGTATTATTGGGTAGTGAACTAGACATAATTGTGGGTAGGTTTATGAAAGCCCCGGCAAAGGGCGAACTAAGCTATACTGCAGTCATGATTCTAATACATTTTGAGCAAACAGAGCTGTCATAAAAACAATCACCTGATTAATAAGAGAATTGGAAAGCATTTTTTGTATTATAAGGGTTTAATCAATATGACCCTGCCATCCTCATAGGGTCCTTCTTAACATTCACCAATATTTAATGACTAAACTTATCATTTCATTTGGGTTTTAGGCAATTATTGACAGACTACTATTGAAGGAAGCATAATATCTTGTAGTTTGGGTTACGGCTAGCACACTTAACAACACAAAATAAAGAAAAAGCTGAATGGCAGGTAAAAGTTCATGTCATCATCACAATAATTATGATGAGGTGTCAAAATTTATGCATTTTATCTGACTACACCAATACATACTAAGTTATTTTATAATAATCTAGATGGTTCTCATTCAAAATACCATAATTATGTACTGTTAGTGAAGTGTGTTACTTTCCCTTCAAATGTATCTGGCTTACAGCCAATAAACTCTTGAAACATATGTCTAGAATAAAAGACACCTAAGGCAACAAATGAAAGTAACTTACAATGAGAGTAGATCCAAACAATACAAACTTTCTGATTTTTTTATCAAGATTCCTTAAAATATCTGTACAGAAACAACGGAACCGAAACCTCAGTGGAACACTGCCAATATCGTAACTGTACGTACACATAATAAAAAGTAATCATATTAACAAACATAACATACCTTTCCTGTCTGGCTTTGTGCATCTCCTGACCAGTCTGATGGAGTCCTTGGCGAACTGCTTGCCAGGCTCGACGAACTTAGCGATTTGATCCATTATTCTAGAAATAGAACACGGAACAGTTAGATATATTCACTCTTCCAATTATTATAACACGATGTCTAATAGGAAGGTAGTGGCAGAGTGATAAACAAGGCACAATTACTTACTTGTAATAGATTAATTAATGGTTTTTAAGTAATTCTAGGAACAGCGCGATTTTAGCGTTGTATTAGCGGCCACCGATATCAGAAATCACGGATTGAAAACTGACAAAACAACGCAAACGTCAGCCACGTTTCGAGATTCACGGCACGTCACCACACATTGTGCGTTCGGATATACCCATTTAGGTAATTCGAAAATTTTCTTACAATTTTTTCAGATTCGATCATAACAATGAAAAAGTGCTTAGTTTGTTTGAGGACGTAAGTTTTAGTTTAGGGGTTCATGATTTAAAATTTTATACAAACTATTAAGTATTTGATTAGGTAATCAAAACTACAAAAGGTTTATTTATTATAGACTAGCAGACCCCATGAACTTCGTACCGCTATATTATTTATTCCTATATTTTTACGCTTTTAAACTTTCCCTGGACTTCAACAAATAATTTAAAGACAATATTATCCAAATTGGTCCAGCGCATCCCTATCAGTCATATTCGGCAGGAGCGACAGCACAGTTTCTGAGAGATAAGTACCCAGCGCGCGTGCTGGTGGGACAGATCCGGTCTCGCTGTGAGGCCATGGTTGGACACTTGAAATTGTCCTTGAAGGCTGTCTCCGAATGGGGTGATGCCAACTTGGTCAAGTTTAATGCAGCTAAGACCCACGTGTCTCTTCTCCGCAAAAAGGAGCCAGCTCCTTTCCATGGTGTAACAGTGCCAACAACTGATCGTATTGAGCTTCTTGGGGTAACATTGACCCTCAATTTTGGTTCGTTCATCGAGGCTAAGGCTCAACGAGCAGCAAATAGTTGAGTATCCTAGCAAAGGTAAGACAGTACTGCACAACGGAACAGCTTCTCAAGCTCAAGCTAATTCGTGTATGGAGTATGTACCCTCATATTTGCTAGGGATCTGCCAAATATCAACTGGACGCGCTTGAGTCTAATGAGAAACGGGCCAAGAGACTAATTGCCAACAATGCACGGGTTCATTCAAAGCTCCAGAGCCTTCAAAATCAGCAACGTGTTGCAAGCCTATCAGTTACATTCCGTGGAGTGTGAGATAGAATTACACAATCTAATTCCACCAAGCCCGTTCCTTCATCGAACTACAAGACAAAGGGTAATGCGCCTTCGTTACATGGTGGTCATCCTACCCATACGCACAAAACGTTTTGGGAGTACTATCATTTTGCGTGCGGCTAAGGAGTGGAATTCCCCGCAGTTGTCTGTGGTTCCTGATGGCTATAATTGGGGGTCTTTAAGTCAAAAGTGAATAGGTTACTTCTAGGTAAGCGTGCTACATCTTCGACCACATCATCACTTACTATGATGATGGTGAGACGCTTAACCAACGCGTGCTTATTATCAATAAAAACAAGATAGTTAGATTAATGAGAAGAAAGTTTTTTTTATTACAGAGAGGTCACTCTTGACCTAGATCTCACCTGATGGTAAGCAATAGATGGGATGGGTCTACGATGGGACCTGCAAGCACAGAAGATGCCTATTTACTCTTGTTTTAAAGGGTAAAAGATCATAAGTGGCGGGGAAAACAGAAGCCAGAACAATAAATTTGGAGGAGAAACGCTTGGTACGACAAGACGGTATATCAATCAAGTGTGTCTGGTAGACTGGTAGTGAAAGGGAGATGGGAGGGATCTGGTCATGGAGTTCCTGTGCACACTGCCGGAAGTACAATCTGTAGAAAACTGAGAGATAAGCAAATTTTCGTCGATAAGCCAGGCTATGAAGCTTGTCCACTAGCATCTCGTCACCTATAAGCCTTGAAGGATATTGATAAATAATAATAACAAATTTAGCAACCGCAGCATCCGGAGCCCTGATAAGTTTTGGGTAGAGCATCCACTATGGAAAAATTTTTTCGTGCTTTGGCACCATCGTATCACTTACCAAAAATTATGAAGAACTATCTGCTCACATAATTGAAGAGATTTATTGTTTGTAGATACAGATGCAGGAGGAAATGTTAAACATGATTCACTTTTTACAAATGACGATTCGGATACATTTTCAACTGAATAGATGTAATTATTCCTATTCATTTTTAATTTATCATAATATGTGATGAATGTTGTATATTTTCATATAAATTAAAAAAAAAAAACAATTAGCCATTTATTCATAATTTGATTAACTTCCCTTAGTAATTTATTTTGTTTATTTTGAGTTACCACTACAAAATACATTGATGTAACTGACTATTTACTGTAACGTCAAAGCACTGCTAAGACTAGCAGCATTTTCACGTTGTATGGTAATGCTTATTCTTTGGGCAAAGAACGAGCCAGCCCTCTAGTCACGCAAGGAATCGATCAGCCGGCGACACGCGCACTTGGGCCCTATGATTCAAGCGTTTTGACCCTTATTCAAAGTAAAATTATACATTAAAAATATTATTCCAACATTTACCCGTATTTTTATTTATCCGAAAAATAAAAGGAAAAGTTTCCAAGTTTGGAAAAATTTCCGAAAATTACCCATCAGTAAGCGCATGCATGATGGAACATGTATTACCCGCTCAGTAAAGCCTGTTCCATCATGCCTCGTCTATTTGCGGTTGGTAGTTCCAATAATAAAGAATCCGTGTTACTGAGATCTGGATAATAGACTATCTGTATTCTCGTTCTACTCGTATGGGGCCAAAGCAGTTTCGCATAAAAAAATAGCTAGCTTCATAAGTCACTTCGAAGTTTGCATTCAGTCATGAAGTCCCAGGAGTGGAAGGAAGCGTCGCGCGTCGCTGCCCTCTTGAGCGGTGACACTATGCAATAATGCAAGTAATTACGTTACTTTTTAGGGTTCCGTAGCGGAATCGTAAAAAACTCAATCTATATACTTATTTGTCATGTCTGTAATCTGTTTGACCACCCGTATATCACAGCCACTTTATTCCGAAATAATTACGACTACAACATTATCCGACGAGCCCTTGTCACCGTCGGCGTTCCAGCCGTATTGGAACCCATTGGACTGGCGCGTGACGATGGCAAGAGACCGGACGGCATGTCATTGTTTCCTTTAGTGTGAGACGCAACTTGTGTCGATACTGTCGCGCCATCCCATCTTCCCAGTTCATCATGTTGTGCTGGCGCTCCCGCTGCGGCTGCGGAAAACCTCAAGCGGCGTAAATATAGTCATCTCGGTGATGACTATATTTTCGAGCCGTTTGGGGTCGAAACTCTCGGACCATGGGGCCCGTGTGCTCACAGCCTATTTAAAGAAATATCGAAAAGGCTCGTTGACGCTTCCCGCGACCCAAGGGCTGGCTATTTCTTTGGTCAACGGCTAAGCATTGCCATACAACGAGGCAATGCCGTGCCGCCAGTATCTTGGGTACGTTGCCAGCCGACAGCGTTGAGGATGAATTTTTGATGCTTTATTGTAGTTTGTATTTTAGTACATAATTTTGTATATTTGTTGTAATTAATTGTGAAAAAAAAAAAATGAAATAAAGTACGTTAGTATTACGACTACAGAGTTATATTCTGTGAGTGTGAACCACTTTACGATTTGTTGGATATTTTTTTTTTGTTTCAGCTCCATGTTTGAGGAGGCCTAATTATATTTATACTAGTACTCACGCGGGGCTTCGCTCCCGTGGATTCTATCACGGTAAAAACATAACTCTCCTTTTTTGCAGTCGCGTAAAAAGTAGCCTATAACCTTCCTCAAGCTTCAAGCTACTTCGATAGCAAATTGCATCCAAAGCCACTCAGTACTTTATAAGATTAGCGCGTTCAAGCAAACAAACAAACTTTTCCGCTTTATAATATTTGTATAGATTATGTACAATTTTTAGACATTGCGGTTTTTAAAACCATTTTTCACAAAGCCTGTAAATCATTTGGCCTATGTTGTAAACATGTTTTTACAGATTTATAAAATCAAACTGTCCAAAAGTTTGTTAATTAAAATTTATCCAAATTATCCAAAAGTTCGGTATCTTTTTCTCAATTAGTCAAAGATGGAAAAGAGAACAGCAAATTGTGTAATGGTTGGAACAGGGTTCTGTCGAAGAACAAGTTGAAGAGTCAGATTCTGAGATCTAGTTACGATATTTGGGGCTATCTTTTAAAAAAAGATGGTCAATGATTTTAGTGGGCCTGTCCAGAGAGAGAGAGAGAGAGAGAGAGAAAGAGAGAAAGAGAGAGAGAGAAAGAGAGAGAGAGAGAGAGAGAAAGCTCAACTCTGCTTTTCATATTATTGAACCAATGAGAATTGTACGGACTTTAAAAGAGAAGTTAACCTCTGTTTTTGTTTCGGTGTTTCATCTTCTCAGAGTAAGCAGTTAGGAAACAGTAAACACCGGCCTCATCCAGCTAAACATAACACGCAAAAAACATGACGTGTAAAAGTGTTATTTATAACCAATTTACAGAATAAGAACTTATTTCATTTCATTTCAACGATTCGGCAAATAATACCAAGGTAAGGAGTGTAAGGACATTTGGATAGGCCACAAAAGTAGGTACTCAAACTGCCAGACAATCATGTTTGACCTGAATGGAATAGAAGAATGATTCTGATTCCTGAGTGACTGGGAGTTCTGAGGCATATATAACCTTTCCAACAATGTTGTTGTTGTCGCTTTATGTTATTGCTCATTAAGGGCTGATCACCCTTGCCAAAACGGCTGTTCAACTGCTGTCATAAATATGTAGACGTGTAAAAGTAACGAAAAAAAGCGTACCCGTATGTATTCGTTACTATAGCCATTAGTACTCGTTACTATCGTATCGTTACTCGTTACTTTGATACGTCATATAATATAGAATTATGGTGAACGCAGACCTAGCCGCACCGCACGCGCCGCAGTCTTTGCATTCGAATTCTTTATATGAAGTTCTATGCAACCTCGCACACCTACCCGCGCCGCAGTCCCTGAAACGACTGAACTCCCCTAGCCGCAGCTGATGACGTCACCCGCACGCAGCGTGGATGACGTCATTCGCATCCACGGCGCGCAGTGTTGCCAGAGTTATAAAGTAGACAGAGAATCTCTGTCAACGGTTTATAATAAAATTACTTATTCTCGTATAAATAATTACTTGCTTATTCCCTATTATAGTACCTACAGATAAAATTACACAAAAGAGCAAAATACCAATACCAAATACAGATTTTATACAGATTTTTTAAATCTTCGGATAGATAATGCTTTCAAAAATCTGGCAACACTGACGGGAACGACTGCAGCGACTGCGGCGCGGATAGATGTGCGAGGCCATTAACAAAAAGCGATGACTGCGGGGACTGTAGAGACTGCGGTGCGGCTAGGTCTGCGTTCACCTTTATAGACCAACACATCGAGTCGTATTGCGTATTCGTACGGTATGACATCACGGCGTCGCATCATTCGTAATTTGTATAAAACCTATCTATACGTTACATTTTAAATCTAAATTTAGTTTGATTTAATAGATAAAGGTTGGAATTACAAGTAAACTGCGACGAAATCAACTGAATTTACAATGGATATTATATAATATTAAAAAAAATATATTTGGGCGTTTTATTAATATTATTTGAGAATGATATATCACACTAATATATCGAAATCATTGCAGTAAAAACACAGTGAAAAATTTGGATAAGAATTTTCAAAAATCTCCGTTTTCAAGTAAATAAGCATCGTTATTTGTAATGTATGTTTTTAAATACACAGAATGCTCGCGCATGCGTAAAACACGAAAAGGAAACCGCATTCAACACTCGTATCAACGGTACTTGCGCGATCAGTAACATTTGTAACGAAACATGCGAGTAACGAATTGAATTCGTGAGTAACGTTTCGTTACTCGGTACTTGATGGCGCACCCGTATCTCAGTACCGAATACATACGGTTTGCTACAGCTTTACAAATATGCCAAAGAATTAACAAAAGGAGTAGTGGAATGTTGAACACGAAATATTTGACTTTACTTTGACAACGGTCAACGTCAGTTGACATTTGACAATGTCTAAGTGATGCATGTCAAATCCATCCAGAATCCAGAATGTCAGATCCAGATCAGGATTTTCGAAAATATTTTTGTGATTGTTGATACCAATGTATGATTTGTGTTGTACGGGCTAGAAACTGATTAATTATAAAATAAGGTTCAGTAGAAGATAAATAGATAAACATTGCTTAGAACCTATTTAAAATCATCCAAGATGTACGCAGTAGAGAAGAAATTTGAAATAGAAATGAAGTTACGAAAGGTATGTTTACGCATAAAATTTTCTGTTATTTTACATTCTAAGTCACGCAATGGCTTTCAAATTCATAAATATATATCTAGCAATGATTAATAACAAAATATTCGCCCTAAATGATGACATGATGACGAGAAACAAGATTATTTTTGGGGGCGTGTCAATATTCATTATTTTAACTAAATATTATTTATTGTAATGTTACCTTTATTTTAATGGAAACAACTACAGATCGATCAAAACGCTGGTTTTACAGATCCCATATAACAGTAGATTTGACCATCTCTTCATTTCATTGTTTGCTATATACATATATAGAAAATAAAAACTTTTTACCAAAAAATTAAACCGATTCCCAAAAAACACTGCAAAGTGAAAAATAACTTTAATTTCGGGAGTCAGTTTAATTTTTTGGTAAAAAGTTTTTATTTCACTCTTTTTAGTTGGTCGATTTTTAATTTACCTAGTTAAAAGAGCCTAAGTGTCAACTACTTATAACCTTTTACAAAATATTGCTTTTCCTAATGCTGGGCCGTTAATTGTTGAGGAGTTCTCCTGGTACTTCACCATCAGCTCTACATCACCATATGTGTTGTGACGAACATAAAGTGCTGAGCATCCATATTCAAGTAATCAAATCGCAATCCACGAAATACTTATTATTGAGTAGGTTCGGCGGCCATCTGTGGTCTTCATCATCAGTTCCACTTCCCCAAATGGTATTTTTTGAGAGCAACTACACAAGTTACTATAAGAAATACCCAAAACGCCATAGGTGTGCCTATAATATTTGAAGAGTTTTCCAAATCAGTTCAGCCGTCTTCGAGTAATTGGTGATCATCATAGATTGGAATAGGTAGAGCTGTTTTATGTACTTGCCATAGGTTAGAATAATATGGATATTCCCTGAGTCCCGGGATTTGGTTTTTAAGTAGTAAAATCATAAAAAAACTATTCTCGCCTTCGGGACTAATGAAAGATTACACTTCCTTTCTGACGGGTAAATATAAGAAGGACGAGATTAAGGATAGTATAATAAATAGATAAACTTGATTCATTAAACCACATATATTTATTTACGTAACAATTTCTTTTTTATTGATAATAGGCTCGTGTTTGACCACCATCTCACCTAATGGTAAGTGATGATGTGGTCGAAGATGGAGCATGCTCAACAACAATCATTCTAACATTTTTATTCTGAAATTATACAAAAACATTTACAGTTGTAAAATTTACAACCTTGCTCATGCGCTTCTTGGCTTACATAAACCATTTTTAAACATATTGACAAAAATAATGAAATTCAATAAAATCCCGTAGTATTCATCGGAATCCCGTGGAATATCCATATTAACATCAATGGTTGCGGTCAATGAACCTAAATAGCTCTACCTATTCCGATCACTGGTGAACCTAAAAAAAAAAAAATTATACGCGTCGAATTGATAACCTCCTCTTTTTGTCGTCGGTTGAAAATAGAAAGAGATGGTTGTAAGAGAACTTTACTCCACAAAACTGTTAGTCAACCATCAATGTTTCAGGAGATGACAAACATCCAAGAGCTGAAGGCTGCAGCGAACCGTAGCTCCACTCTTGCTAATGATGTGTGCAATGTGCTCGGCGCTTGTGAACAGAGGCTGCAGCAACTAGAAACAGCTGTGCTGCCTCTGTATGGAGATACTGCTAGACTGCAACATATTCATCAGAGTAAGTATGAACCAAGAAATTATAAGAAAATGTTTTTAAGTTGTTGACATTTTTCTGAGGCTTTTGACAAGCAATAAATTATGAAATGAAATGATTTAGCAGGCTTGCAGTAAGTAAATCTATACTAATATTATAAAACGGAAAAATTTGTTTGTTTGAATGTGTAGGGTACATACCTACTACATAATTTATGTAAGTTTATAACACATAATTATTACAACATAGACAGGTACAGTTACACCCCAACTAATGCATAGTATTATTTACGTTTATGTTATTATTACACAACATACAGACATACACCTACACACAATCATTCACGGCACCTTATAATATATATTTATATCCTGTCGATGTAGGTACGAGCGCTCGTTGTGAGTAGCGCGCGACAGGTAACCGCGGTGAACTTTAGTCGTTCGGTGACGCACACGACAGCTGTTTGCGCCCGCGCTAATCCTGATTGTTTTAACCGTTTCTAAGTGTTTTTATTGTTTCGAGTCCTGAACTGTGGAACTCTTGAGTGTATGTGTTAACTGTCGTTTCCTTCTGTAACTATTGTGTTTGTGATTTGTGTAATTGTGGATTATATTGAACTCAAAGGTAAAGACTATTTTATTTGCCTCCTACCTACAACTACCGAATATCAATACTACATAAATAAACTTATTACTAAACTGGTGACCCCGAGAAAGAACAATGAGTGACAGTGAATCAGCACATACGGCCTCGTCACAGCGTACAGATCGTGTGGCACAAAGGCCGCGCAAGGCGAAACAAGCTACCGTGGCTCATGATGTTTGCCGCGTTGCCCTACGTTTGCCGCCGTTTTGGCCGGAGGAGCCTGATATATGGTTTGCTCAAGTTGAGGCTCAGTTTGAGATAGCTGGGGTGACAAGTGACGTCACCAAGTACAATTATATCATTGGTCATCTCGACCCACAGATATCGAAGGAGGTGAAAGATATAATTATGGCCCCTCCTCCTACCGCCCGGTACGACAAACTAAGGGCTGAGCTAGTCAAGCGACTCTCGGCCTCCCAGGAACGCAAGGTGAAGCAGCTTCTGATGCACGAGGAGCTTGGTGACCGAAAGCCGTCACAGTTCCTACGCCACCTGCAAGGTCTGGCGGGACCAACCGTGCCTGAGGACTTCGTGCGCACCATCTGGTGCAGCCGACTCCCCACCAGCATCCAGCCCCTCCTGGCATCGCAGCAACACAGCACGCTGGAAGCCTTGGCCGAGCTGGCCGACCGCGTCCAGGACATCGCCGCACCTGCATGCCAGGTAGCTTCAACTTCAGCTGCAGGACCTTCGGTAAGCGAGATGGCAGCCGAGATCGCCGAGCTGAAGCGCGCTATGAAAGACTTGACGCTAGAGCTGCGCGATAGTCGATCGCGGAACCGCTCCCACAGCCGTGGCCGTGACGCGAGACGTAACTCACGCCACCACTCTTCAACCCGCTCGGACTCCAGCTACCGGCAGCACCCTGAGTGCTGGTACCACTCGAGGTATGGCTCGAACGCAAAGCACTGCATCAAGCCCTGCGACTACAAGGCGGGAAACGCAGAGGGCAGTCGATAATGGCGACTGACGATTGCCCACCTTCAACTGGTCGCCTGTTCGTCACAGACCGGCGTACAAAGACGCAGTTTCTGGTCGATACTGGAAGCGACCTCTGTGTCTACCCTCGTCGTCTGCTCAGCGAGCGTCGTGCCGCCGTGAACTACCAGCTCGTGGCTGCGAATGGGACGCCCATTCGCACGTACGGTTTTGTGGAACTTAACCTAAACTTAGGCCTGCGTAGAGACTTTAAGTGGCGATTTGTGGTTGCAGAGGTAACCAAGCCGATTATCGGCGTGGACTTTTTGTCATTTTACTCGCTAGTCGTTGACTGTAGAAACCAACGACTAGTCGATAGTAATACTAATTTGCACGCTATCGCTTCGAATAGCTTAGATTCATCATTATGTTCTGTAAAGATTATATCTGGCGATACGAAGTATCACAAAATCTTAGCCTGCTTCCCTGATATCACCCGACCCGCCGGTACACTACGCATTACACCACACAACACTGTACACCATATCCGCACGACCCCAGGCCCTCCAGTTTCTTCATCATTTAGGCGTTTAGCGCCAGACAAATTGAAAATTGCTCAGCAGGAGTTCCAGCTGATGCTGGCCAACGGTACTGCCAGACCCTCAGAGAGTCCCTGGTCATCGCCACTTCACCTCGCTCCTAAAAAGGACAACAGTTGGCGACCTTGTGGTGATTATCGCATGCTCAACGCGCGAACCATCCCTGACAGGTATCCAATTAGGCACATTCACGATTTTGCTCACAGCATTTCAGGCTGCCGCGTTTTCAGCACTATAGATCTCGTGAAAGCCTTTAATTTGATCCCTGTCAGTCCAGATGACATTCCGAAGACGGCGATCACCACACCGTTCGGCCTGTACGAATTTCCGTACATGACGTTTGGTTTACGCAACGCAGCTCAAACTTTTCAGCGTTTTGTCGACGAAATGACCAGAGGTTTGGACTTTTGCTACTGTTATTTAGATGATTTCTTAATTTTTTCAAGAACAGAAGCAGAACATGAGGAACACCTTCGCATAATCTTTGGGAAAATGAATGACTTCGGCATGCTGGTAAATACGTCCAAGTGTGTTTTCGGTGTCTCGGAGGTAACTTTCCTAGGTTACCACATCTCCGAGAAAGGCACCAAACCTCTTGACTCCAAGGTCGACGCCATCAGAAACTTCCCTCCCCCCAAAGACGTCCGCCAGCTGCGCCGTTTCTTGGGCATGATAAACTTTTATAGGCGATTCATGCCCCACGCAGCTCAAGTGCAGGCGCCTCTTCATGACCTCTTGATTGGCAACGTAAAGGGCTCGCATCCCATATGTCTTGCGGATAATATTTTGCAAGCATTCGAGGAATGCAAGGAAAGCCTAGCCAACGCTGCTCTATTGGCACACCCCGATTGTAATGCCAAACTCGCATTGGTTACCGATGCGTCGGATACTGCAATCGGCGCGGTGCTACAGCAGCTTAGCAATGATGGGTGGCAGCCACTTGCTTTCTTTTCCAGGAAGCTCAGCCCTCCGCAAACAAAGTATTCTCCCTATGACAGGGAACTGCTGGCCATTTACGAGGCCATCAAATACTTTCGCCACATGCTGGAGGCTAGACACTTTGTCGTGTACACGGACCACAAGCCGATCAGTTTCGCATTCCACGAGAGGAAGAAAAACTGCTCGCCTAGGCAGTTCCGGTACCTCGACTTCATTGCCCAGTTCACCACCGACATAAGGCACATTTCCGGCAAAGACAATGTCGTTGCTGATCCCTTATCTCGCGTGGAGGAACTACAGGTACCGGTCCGCTTCGATACTCTCGGAGAATCGCAAACTTCGGATCCAGAGCTAACCAAACTTATCCAGGAAGGCTCATCTCTAGTACTGGATAAGATACAGATCCCTGGAGTGCGTACAGCTGTGTACTGTGATGTCAGTACATCGCCTCCCAGAACATACGTGCCCAAAATGCTACGAAAACAAGTCTTTGACAGCTTACATTCTCTCAGTCACCCTGGTGTCTCAGCGTCTGCCAAATTAGTCGCAGAGCGCTTCGTTTGGCCAGGCATTAGGAAGGACTGCAGGGAATGGGCTCGAGCTTGTCTTGAGTGCCAGCGTGCCAAAGTGAGCCGACACGTCTCAGCGCCTTTAGGGTCATTTAATCTCCCACGTGCAAGGTTCACCACCGTCCACATTGACCTTGTAGGCCCGCTCCCAATTTCACAAGGCTTCAGGTACTGTCTCACGGCAGTCGACCGATTCACCAGGTGGCCAGAAGTCGTACCTATTGTCGACATAACTGCCGAGACAGTAGCTAAAGCCCTGCTGTCTGGATGGATTGCCCGTTTTGGCTGTCCGACTGATATTGTTACAGACAGGGGTCGTCAGTTTGAGTCGGCCTTGTTCGAACAATTATCAAGATTGGCTGGTTTCCAGCACAAACGGACAACAGCATACCATCCACAATGCAATGGCATGGTGGAACGGTTCCACCGGCAACTCAAGGCGTCCATCATGTGCCATGCTAACGGCAAGTGGACAGAGTCTTTGCCGTGGGTATTGCTTGGCATACGGAGCGCATTCAAAAAGGATGCCCAAGCGTCTTCAGCCGAACTAGTTTACGGCGAACCGCTAAGGCTCCCGGGAGAATTCTTTGCTCCCAGTGATGAAGGGACAACCGACATCACTGAATTTACTGCGCGCATACGCAACTTCGCACAAAAGTTGCGGCCAACTCCAGCTTCCCGTCACAGCAAGCCCAGCATTTTTGTCTTTAAGGATCTGCAGGCCTCTGATCACGTGTTCCTTCGTGAAGACGCATTACGTGGCTCGCTTCAACCAGCGTACACAGGTCCTCACAAAGTTCTGCAAAGGGGTGAAAAGGCTTTTAAAATTCAATTTAAGGGCAAAGAGGTCACGGTCTCCATAGACCGCCTAAAGCCAGCCTACATATTGGCTGACGAAGCTGACCCGCAAGAATCATCTCTTCCTAGCAGTAGCAAACAGTTTACCACTCGCTCTGGTCGTCACGTCAGATTCCCTGATTTTTATCGCCCTTGACGGTCTCTGGAGGGGGGTGATGTAGGGTACATACCTACTACATAATTTATGTAAGTTTATAACACATAATTATTACAACATAGACAGGTACAGTTACACCCCAACTAATGCATAGTATTATTTACGTTTATGTTATTATTACACAACATACAGACATACACCTACACACAATCATTCACGGCACCTTATAATATATATTTATATCCTGTCGATGTAGGTACGAGCGCTCGTTGTGAGTAGCGCGCGACAGGTAACCGCGGTGAACTTTAGTCGTTCGGTGACGCACACGACAGCTGTTTGCGCCCGCGCTAATCCTGATTGTTTTAACCGTTTCTAAGTGTTTTTATTGTTTCGAGTCCTGAACTGTGGAACTCTTGAGTGTATGTGTTAACTGTCGTTTCCTTCTGTAACTATTGTGTTTGTGATTTGTGTAATTGTGGATTATATTGAACTCAAAGGTAAAGACTATTTTATTTGCCTCCTACCTACAACTACCGAATATCAATACTACATAAATAAACTTATTACTAAAAATGCACTAATCTTCTAATGTACTGAGTGGATTTGGATGAAATTTTGTATGGAAGTAGCTTGAAGCTACTAAGCCAGCGGATCACAAATAAGATATGTGCTGGTGGTTTTAAGCTCATGTGCGCATCACGAATAGGATATGTAATATACTTAAATACTTACTGTTCATAAATAAAAGTAAAATTATTATATTTCATTGTTTTATTTTTTATATACAAAATATAATAAGGCAGTAACATAATAATAAAAAACTTAAACAGATATCTGTTATAGTTTACATTATATGATCAATTGAAATATGCCAAAATTGGTCTGCGTATGGTGTGATCCACATATGTAATCGCTTCGCTGGGAAAGTGTCAATAATGTTATAGACTTTTTACTCAATTGCAAAAGAAGGAGGTTGTTTTTATCATGATAAATTCCATGAGAGCTAAGCTCCTTGTGACTGCTAGTGTACGATAAATGTGGATAATGCAAGCATCTTTGACAGTCGCTATGACTACCCATAGCAACTGTCAAAGATGGTTGATTTATCCAGAAATCTGACAGCGGTGTGGCCAATGGGTATTGTGTTACCCAGTTACTGGGTTGTGGAGGTGAGACAGGTAGTTTCTGGTTAGACTGGAAGCTGACCCCAACATAAAGAAAAGGCTAAGCAGATGATGACGTGGATAAAACAAAAAGATTATATTGATAAAGCAAAAAGAAAATAAAAACTCACAGGGTTAAAATTAAAAATATCAGCCTGCTTACAGACATCTTTAGTTTTAACCGTGTGTGATTTTTTTGTCTTGAAGTAGGAAAATAACTAACTATAACTTTATAAAAATATATTTTTTTAAGTCTTATTATTTTTTAAATAGGAATAATGTGGGGCTTTATTGAAATTCCTTCTTTATAGGCCCGAAAAGTTGCTTGCAGTGCTAGTAAATGAATAATTTTACATATTCCCAGATATGGAGCGAACAGTGCGGTCACTGGACCATGTAATTAACTACTACATGGTGAGCAGGGAGCTGGTGGACCTGATCCAAGCAGGTCCTCACACCAGTACAACCGAGTCACTCAATGTTTACCTTGAAGTAAGTCACTAATGACCATATGTTCTCAACTTTGTGCCTACTACTACTATAAGAATAGTGTGAGTTTATTCTTATAGCGGTAGGCACAAAATTACTCTGCCTGGAACACAAGGACTGGAACACTGCAACTGAAGCAGCAGGGTAGGTTTTTAGTCAGTAGTAGTTTGACACTCCCTATTTGATGATTTCCACACCCAGAAAAAATCAGTTACAAAGTTACTAGCTTCTGGTCATGCTTATTCGACATTTCCAAAGCCTATGATAAAAATGACTTTATGTCCCTCCAACTATCTGGACACTGAAAATCATATCAATATAATAATATTATGTTGCTTAATTTTGACATGTAAGAGGGATAAACAAAACACACTTTCAAATTCATATTTGTATGGACTTGTTCTGTAGAGTATATTTGTTGTTCAAACAAGTATCAACTTTTGATTTTAAAATAAATACACTTGAAACAGTCTTTTTGGAAACTAAAGTAACTAACTAACTAGCTAGCACAAACAAAAGTTTATGTCTAAGTTGTAAGATATTTATTTCAATATTTTTCTGTCTCCCATTCCAGGCACTAGACAAGCTAGCCGACGCACAAGGATATTTTAACAAGAACAACCCCCAGAGTGTGGAACTGGAAAATATCGTGAGTTTAAAATTATTTTTCTTAGTCATATACTCCTGGTGCAGTGGTTGCGGTCCTGGATCATCTCATAAGTAGATTTAAGAACCAGTAATTTAAAAAAAGTCTCGCTAAAGCCCCAACCTAAAAGATTCTTCCTGGTTGTTGCTTTTGGGTGTACACTCCGTCAAGAAACACTACTCATAGATGATTTAATATGGTCTGTCCATCTTGTGTGTGATCGGCTGCTAGAACATTGATCTTCTATTCTTCCTTGTGTTATAACACTTTCTAATAAGCTTTCATTTTGGGTGATATGCCCAAACATCTTAAGGATTCGCACTTGCACAGTTAACAATAGTCTTTGTTTGATACCAAGTTTCTTCTGGATGGAAACATTGTTTGGAATATGAATGTTGTAGCAATGTATGCCTTAATCTATTGACTTAAGTCTCATGACCAGTGATCGGAGTAGGTAGATTGAAATGGGGTCATTGATCTGAAACGTATATATTAATATGGACATTCCTCCGGAATTGGTGGATTATTAAAAAAAAACGGAACTTATGTAGGAATTTTATTCTGCCAGAGTGGAAGGAGTCATTTGATGATTTGCTATCCTCAAAAAAAAGGTAGGAATAAAAAAAATAAAAATTAAAGCTTCGATCGGAATTAGATTGTTTTTATTATTCAACAGATAAATAATGAATTAATTTAGTTTTTATACCTTCCTTTAAATTTTGAATTGAGTAGGAATAATATCACTACCAACATTAACAATGCTTAATTGAATCCGGAAATACCGGAATTACTTTCCGGGAAAATGGCTTATCCGTGTTATTCTTTCTGTGTGCATTTATGATACAAGTACCAAAAATCAATCTACCTACTCCGATCACTGCTCATGACACTTGGATAATAAAATCATTAAGTAGTTTATTTACCAACTACTATAATAAATAATAAAATACTATTTTCAACAGAATCAGCTGTACAATACTGGAGTGTCAAAATTAGAGAATGCATTTGAGGAGCTGCTGAGTCGAAATACGAGGCCTTTATCACCCACAACACTCATGGATATGATTGCTTTGGAAGAAGGCAAGTATAATTGTTTGCATAAGTTTTAGAAAACAGTCAAGGTTTTAAAAAAATCTTCAAGTTGCAGACAATAATTGCAAGAGTTTGTAATATGGAGTGGTTGGCAGTGCAATCTTGGGATGCAGTGATCTCCTTTTGGTTGGCAGTGCAATCTTAGGATGCAGTGATCTCCTTTTGGTTGGCAGTGCAATCTTAGGATGCAGTGATCTCCTTTTGGCTGGCAATGCAATCTTAGGATGCAGTGATCTCCTTTTGTGATGATGGGAACCAGTGTTTCTCTACTCCCGTACCGGGTGCAGGGGCATCGGTGGAGGGTGGATACCGCCCTCTTTCAGTCCCCTAAACAGGGTCCAGGGACAATACGATTATGCGGATGCAGGGATATTCGATGCCGTCAGCAGGACTGGAGATTTGGGCGCGTAGTGTGTCTCTCTTACATGTATGGGGAGCTATGATGCTCTTTCGGTTTGGTCAATAGTCGTAACATTCGTATTCGCAGTTCCGGACGCAAACGATGAGGGAAGACGAGAATGGTTTTCGGTGGAGGACATCCATGAAGGTTTCTACCTCGAAGAAAAAAAACTTCAGAAGCATCTAGATACTGCAAGCAGACTATTAGAGAAGCATAATGTTTTTGACCCCTCAATCACAAGTCTGACTCCTTAGATATGGTCGCTTAGTATTATTGTTACTTAATGGGTTTTTTCATTAGCTCGCTATTGACCTCGATCACGTTCGATGGTCTACGATCACTCGAGTCACAGGGGACATTTTTCCCGAAAATCGTACCTACACGTCAAATTTAAAAATCTTCTAAAAAATTGCAAAATAATACGTCTCAAATATTATCCCCCGAATTGCCAAAAAAATTAGGAGACTCATTTGTTTTATAATGTGTGTGCAATAACATTTGTATTGTGCAATAAAGTAAACCAATTTATTCGACATATTTTATTATTAGTGACCAATCCCCCAAAATTGCAGGCTGCGACCACACTTGTTCCGTAATCATTAGTCTGACATATTTTTATTTATTTATAATAGGCTCTCGTTTGACCACCATCTCACCTGATGGTAAGCGATGATGTGGTCGAAATGGAGCACGCTTACCTAAAAATAACCTATTCACTCTTGACTTAAAGACCCCTAGGTTATAGCTATCGGGAAATACAGACTCCGGTAGGGAATTCCACTCCTTAGCCGTATGCACAATGAAAGTATTCCTAAAAGCATTGATGTATTAAAAGGAGGAAGATATATTACTCTCTAACATCGCAATCATTAAACCTTGGCTCGGCGCACGAATATATGTACGGTAACTCACACATCTGTATTCAATGTCGTCATAAGTCCCAAACCTACAGTTACCGATAGACAAGGATAGATATAGGAGACGGCGCTGTAGTGCGAGCGAAATCGCCTCAGCTGCCGAATGTTTGCGCTTATGAATGAAATGAGATTGCATGTATTAGGTAAGTACGTAGTAAGTGATCCCATGACCATGTCTCTTATTTTTCTTCCTGGTGTAACTAAAGCACTGTCTAGCTACACAAGAAGTCATTTTGATACTTATTTATTAAAAAAAAAATTAAAAACACGAAGAGACGAGAATTTCTTGAGCTGTGTGATCAACAACGTTTCGTACGCGACTGAGTGCCAACTACGGGCAATCACTTAGTTTTGTAGGAGCAAACGCTGTGTCTAGTACCGTATCTTCCTCCTTTTAATATATCAATGCCTAAAAGGTTTTTGTGCGTGTGGGTGGGATGTCCACCATGTAACGATGGCGATGGCCATTACCTACGTTATTGAGGTTGAACCTAGGTTATTGTCGTCCCAGACTCGAGCGTGGACAGTGTGTCGGTGAGCGGTAGCGGCAGTACCCCCGCGGGAGCCCTGGACGCGCTGCGCGCGGCGGCGGGCTGGCTGTCGGCGGCCGGCGTGCCGCCCGCGGGCCCGCTGCTGGCCATCCGGGCGCCGGCCGCCAAGTCCTCCCTCATGGCCTTCAAGGACTACCTGCGATCCCGCTCCATGGCCGCTTCACCGCTCATGGTAAGGTTCTATAGCCCACAGAACATATTTATAATAATACTAGCTTCTGCCTGCAAATCTCAATATGCTCTAATTTAGATTTATTTTTGAACAGTTTTAACCATTTTAGAAATTTGCTGTATAAAATGTAATTACAACCATAATTATCATTTAGTAACTTTAAGCTTTATGTTAACTGAACTGAAGTATATTAAACAATGAATGCTGTGTACAGTAATAATTGGACCTCAGATTTATGTAATGTATATTGTTATAGCTGTACTAAATGCCTTCGTCTGTAGTCTGTCTCTGTACTTATTAAAATAAAATAAAAAAAAACTTCGTTCGTGTGGGAAGGTTTTCCCACGTAAATCCCGATCCCATGGAAATTCCAGGATAAATAGCCTATGTGTTATTCCAGGATATCGACTACCTACTTACCAAATTTCATTAAAATCCATCCAGTAGGTCCGGAGATTAGCGTGTACAGGCAGACCTTCTTTTTTAATTCTTCTAATAAATCACTACCACACAAGCCATCGGGAGTTTATTCATAGTATACTAGCGGCGACAACACGATGCCGCACTATCATTTAAAATTTTAAAGAAACTCTTTCTAAATTGTAGTATGATCTAGAAATTATCTCTTTAGAACTTTTGAGCAGTTCTTTATATTATTATTTTTGTAAAAATATGAAATGTATTATTTGCATGTTTTGAATAAGAAAAAGAAAAGAAAAACATAATATCAATTGATTATAATCAGTCAGAAAGCTGTACCCACAAAATTGTTGTGTGCATTCATTATACATGCCATTTCCGAAGTACAAAATATGGTATGAAATGAAATGAAATTATTGGTCATCATTACATTAAAAACTAATAGTTTAGAAAAATATTTAATGTTAATTACGCCAAGAATAAGATGTTCAATCTACATACGTTATGCAGCACCGCCCTCCTACCCGCAAACTTATATGCACATGCAGAATAAATAAAAACCAGTCACATGCAAACAAAACACACTAAAAACATGTTGCGCCTCTTCACGGAGCAGCCTCCTAAGATGTTGACTCGTCGACCGTCCAGCAAAAGCTGTGAAAAACCAGTTGGCAAGTCAACATCTCCTGAAAACGATATTATTTTGATATGGATTTCCGCAAAGTCTCATTACATTCTTTACAATAGTAGTAAAATAAATTATTTCTATAAATCAAAATTCAGTAGTCAAGTCAAGACTCTTCTTTACAAAAACGCAAAAGTCCTGACTGTACGCCAAGTATTCATCCAGCAGAATATTCTGATGCAGCACAGTCTCCTTGAGTATACTCCCTCTCGGTCCTGTGACAAAAGGCGCTACAATCCTGTAGACAGAAGCCAATTGAAACTTACCACCATTCATTCCAGACGCTACTTCTGTTACCTAGGCCCTTATCTATAGTAAAATTAACAAAATCCTGTCGATATTTCAACTCAAAAAGACAGTGTAAAATGAAAGTAACTACCTGGCTACAGGAGTTACGTTACGACGATACCGAAGAACTGTTTGCTGTACTAGTGTAGGCTTCTGACTCTCGCTCAAACATTCACACACACACATATTCACACACACAATCTCACCTACGCACACTCACTGACACACATCTTTTATTTTTTTTATTTCTTCTCTAGTTTTATTTTATATTCTGTTTTTCTGTGTTATATAGTTTTCGACCATAATCTATTGTAAATTATTTTGTGCACAAATTGTAAATTTCAAATAACTAAGGAGGAGGCCTGGTGTCCTGAAATACAGGCCATGAGCCTAGCTTAGGCACCAGTCTCCCACAATATGTTTGTATATTATCAATGTATACAATGTGTAAATCTGTTGTATTGTGGCGAGAAATAAACCATTTACTTACTTACTAAGTAGTCATTGAAACAACTTTTATATTTCAGAGGGCTAAAAATCTACTGCATCGATCAGACAGTACACAGAGAAGAACTAGCAAACTGCAGAAAGTGTAAGTTTTTACATAAAGTACCTACTAACATTATAATCAGCCTACTAACGTTCCCACAGCTGGGACACAGGCCTCCTTTCTATGAGAGGAATAGGCCGGAATCCACCACGCGGGTTCAGTTGGTGGATGTCGTATGTCTTCGGATCTACGGTATTCCTTTTTCCTCACGATGTTTTTTTTTTCACTGTTTTGAAAGCAGTTGTCATGATGAAGACTGAATGTGCCTGTTTGTAGCCCAACCCACGATCTCTCGTTAGTAATGCCTGTAACTAGTCCACCACTGCTATATAGTATATTCTCGTCAAAAACAGTTTTTACAGTACTTGAAAACCCATTTAATTACAGTTTACAGTACTCAAAAGTAGAGTTTCTACCACTTCTCTCATAGGAAACGAAAATAACTGGAATAATAGTCTGACGTTCTATAATTGTCCATGTAGGTCTATCGGATATAAAATATTGATGTATTTTTTGAAAAAGTGAAATATATTCTCGTCAAAAACAGTTTTCACAGTACTTGAAAACCCATTTAATGACAGTTTACTGTACTCAAAAGTAGAGTTTCTACCACTTCTCTCATAGGAAACGAAAATAACTGGAATAATAGTCTGACGTTCTATAATTGTCCATGTAGGTCTATCGGATATAAAATATTGATGTATTTTTTGAAAAAGTGAAATAGCAATGTGGGTAGAGTTCGTATTGTTACGAGCTGGGGTTCGGGATAAAAATAATTAACGCCAATTAAACCAAAATTAACACTTTAATTAATTAAACACAAAATAAAAATTTAACACAATTATTCGCACCACAACACTTGTCACTTAACACTTAAATCGCACTGAAATTCACTTGTAAAGCTTCGATTATATCGCGTATTCGCCTCTTAATAAGACTACCTCTCTACGTCCCTTTGCGATCTATTTATACCCCGGTCTATGAGTTCTAGAACATTCTTATAAAATTGACTCACTGTTTATACTGCCAAGAATATTCCAGAAGCTTCTTGAGATACACAGTACTGCTACTCGCCGCTAGATGGCGTTAGTGTCTCAAACATTCTAGATTTCTGTCGAAGTTTCTCGACGTACTTCACTAAGCGACCGGCGTAACAATATTACTAGCAATCTTGTTAATCCCTCCAACTAAGCTGAATATGCTTGTGCCTGTAATGGGTTCACGGCAATAGTGTATTGGGTGGGGCTCGAACTCCCGACCTCTCGATCACAAGGCTGACCGTTTAGCCATTATTTAGGGTATCATCGCTTAATTTAATAATCATTGTTGATTTTTAAGTACACTTTACGAAACATTGCACTCCTTCAGCAGTGTTAAGGTAATATTTGGGTTCGTAAGTAACACCTATTTATTGTTTGTTTTTGTTTAGTATCGAGAAACGCGCAAACAAGATAATGATGAAAGCTTCCCAGACGTTAGAACAGTCCACTGGTTTCGCCATTGGACCCAGGAAGTCTATATCTGAAACTTGTAAGTATGAATCATCAGTTATATTTATTACAAGAATAGATACAAGATCAAAAAGGAACCAACCTTAAATTTTGACGGGCTTAGCAATAGTATTTTTTAAATTGTTTATAGGCTCGCGTTTGACAACCATCTCACCTGATGGTAAGCGATGATGTGGTTGAAGATGAAGCACGCTTACCTAGAAGTAACCTATTCAGTCTTGACTTAAAGACCTCCAGGTTATAGCTATCAGGAAACTTATGTTTGGATGACAGCTGTCAGCTGTACTATTTAATAATATACTAGCCAACCTGCGCGTCATCGTACAACTTAAAAAAAATTGCAGCTAGAAAAAAAAAAGTAGTCTATGTCACTCTCAACCGGTAGTTCTATTTTGACTTGAAAGATGGCCGTCTCACCCTGGTAGTTTTTTTAGTGGCAATAATACCACAAAACTCATTAAAATGACACAAGAAATACCTACATTGTGTACTTATCTGAGTAGTTTTCTAAATGTGATTCTTCTAGATTTTTAGAGGACCTAGTGACTCTATAATAACAGACTGATGTTTTGAATAGAGTAACCGTGGAGTTTCTTGCCGGTTCCTCTCCATAGGAAACGACCAATTTCGAACCGTGCATTAGCTTCTGACGTTTTATTAGTGATGGGCACTTAGGTAGGCCTATGTGAAATAAAATAGTTTGAGTTTGAACCGCACTGGTCAATCTTTAATGTTAAGGAACGCTTGCTGAGGTTGGTCCGAAGATTTACTACAACATAATAGGGTAGTTGCTTATTTTGTAAAATAAATAGTTTAGATTAAATTATTGACCAATTTTAAGCTACAAAAAATGATTGTCGTAAAAAATAACTGGGTAACATTGGTGAAACTTTAAAATAAAATTCATATTAAATATTTTCCCGCCCAAAAACCCATCGCTGTCATGAAGTTGCATGACGTCATATTTCTCAAACAAGAAGGTGTTTTTGAGGTTAAGATTTCTCTCGTCTTTCTTTCATTATGAGTTTAAAATTATATTACCAATATTGTGTAGTGCCTTTTTGTGAAAATAACACAAAAAGAATACCTACAAAATTATTTATTCCTGTGCCACATGAACCAGAAATGAGAAAATTCTTGCCACCATCATCGAGTCTATCCGTGGCTTTGAACTCGGCTTTTACGAATTTTTTCTGCATTGTTAGATCTTTGCCTTTTATAATATTATGCAGAAATATTACAGTTAATAACGTGTTTTTCTACACAAAACTAATATCTCGTTGTTTGACAAGTCGACACGTTTGACAGACAGCTTTGAGAAAAATGACGTCACACTACGTGATCGGCGTTTGCGGTCACGTGACACACAGATTAAAAATTATAATTTTTATTTTATGAAAATATATAAAATGTGGAATTATTTTTAGAAATAAAAATGTTTAGAATTTCCTGGCATCTAAACAAACTAAGTGGTCAGGACTGCAATAGGCCCAGTGCAACGTAACTGGACGTGTCCGGAACTTTCCACGATACGTGGAGCGTACCGTTGCTTTTCAAACAATAAACAAGGTTACACAAGAATGGTACCACTAACCTGAGTGCTGGGGACGCCAACTTCGACCTTCCAAGGTCACGCCCCAAGTGTGGTTTGTATGTAATATGAGATGAGTAATTGAAAAGTGTGATGTAAGTCAAGTGTGTGGACGTTCACAAGGCGCCGTCTCCAGATGGCGCGGTTCCAACTCAGCATCACACCCAACTCGTTTCCACCAAGCGCGTGCCACGAGGTGACGCAATAAGGCGATATGTTCCGACAATATCCCGGGGTTTTCGACAAGTGGGGATTTCACTTCAACAACAAATAATTCGCGACCCAATTATCGGCCTCAACAGGCGAATCCAACGATATTTTACCAATTACAATTAAATCAAAGTCCCAAGGGCGGACATTTTCCAACAACCGGAACCAAAATCTATCTGTCAAGTCAGAGAGGTTATGTCAAGTCCAAATTCTTTATGTCAAAAGGGTGCGTTCTGTTTCACGTCGGACCGAACACTAAGTATATGCAAAACATCGTTTTTTTTTACTACTACAGGCAAATACCCTATTATCGAGGTTACACCGTGCTTCGGTAAGCACGCTAACTAGGCACTCGCTTCATGTAGAACACTAGTGCTCATATGAATCCGGTTAGACTGGAAGTTGTTAGTTGAGAAAAGTTAAGCAGATGACGATGAATCTTCTAGATTTTTCTTTCTTTTTAGCTTTGCGATCGGAGTTGCACTATGGACAATGTTTCAGACATTTTAGGGGGTGTCTCTGCCCATGTCAGCGCCCAAGGAAAACGGTATTTGGAACCAGCGGTAACTGACACTTTTCTTGTGTTTTACACGGTGATATGGTTTGGGTTGGCTACTTCACCTGTTGTTTGTTACAGCTAGTTGCGTTACGCGCAGATATGTCAGTTGAGTCATGTTATTACAGAATAAAACTCGTAATTTACAGGGTTGTTCATAAAAATCTAGCTATCTTTTAAACACTAGTAGATTTAAGAATCTGCTTGTCAATATTAAAACTAAGCGTATGCATTACGTTTTGAATGGTTTTATTTAGCTTGACTTCGTCGCCGTCGTTCAAATCTAGTAATAAAAATTAAGTTGCCCGATTGACCCTAAATTTGGTACGTTCAGTTCGTAAATTCAAGATGGCCACAGCCGCAAAATGGCGGCTTACATATTTTTAAAACGTCCTCATTATGGGTATTAAAGTGTTGCGGGAAAAATACCGTGGCCCTAAACGTAAGGGCAGTTGACGGAACAAGGTGGGTTTTTAGTCAGTAGAACTCTGACTCTTCCTTCTGCTCCACCATGTGCGGGAGAATTCATTTGATGATTTTCCTACCGAAAAAATGGGTACCAAATGGAAGGGCTTGGCTAGTAGTATACAGCGCACTATAAAGCACGTGTTAGTAAAATCGTGGGATGCGTCGAATTTATAATTTCTGTAACCAACCGCTCATATGCTTTAGATTCATCGCCCCACGATTTTTTTTCAAAGCCTTAGATTCATGAGGTGTTGAGAGATGGTGTGATGATTACTATCTAACATATATTATTGTATTTAGCTTTTAGTTCATTCACTGCATCATTATAAAGTTTTTTATCAATCAAACCGTTTTTTTTGGAATAATAGGCGTTTGACCACTATCTCACCTGATGGTAAGTGATGATGTGGTTGAAGATGGTGCACACTTACCTAGAAGTAACCTATTCACTCTTGACTAAAAGACCAACAGTTATAACTATCGGGAAACACAGACTCTAGCAAGGAATTTCAATCCATAGCCGTACGCACAATGAAAGAATTCCCAAAACGTTTAACTTAAAATAATTGTTACTTGTAGTTTCGCGACAGACATCATCAGTAGTAGTCGTTTTACGGTTTGCAGGTCTAGCTATTTACAGGAGTTTTCCGTAATTATCTCGAAACTGAACACAGGGCGAAACTTTATGAAACTTTAATGCGGTATAACATAACATCGCTTTATGGGTGGATTTTTGCCAAAAGTTCATTGTAAAGCAAAGGTGTGAGCTGTGATTTGTCCTTCAGACACAGAAGAAAGCAGCGAAGCCCTAGACGAGTGGGAGGCGGAGATAGCGGGCAACGTGGCAGCCGCGGTGTGCCGGCTGGCGCGGCACGAGCAGCGCCACCTGCTGGGCCTGGTGCCGCTGCCGCGCCTGCCGCCGCTGCTGGCCGCCGTGCTCAAGGACTGCTTCGCCATCCTCGCCAGCGACGTGGAGGTGACGACTCGTAATATATTTAGCTTATTTATAATCATCCGGCTCGAAGGACCATGTAGAAGTTAGGAAGATGGCTAAATGATACAGCGGATGATTGATTATAAATAAGCTAAATAGATACTTTCACACTTATAGCAAACTAGCTGTGCCCGCGACTTTGTCCGCGCGGATTAGTGACTTTCGGCAGCATTTTTACGCTAATTATTTCGAAAATAAAACTCATACATAATTTGAATGTCGTATTTATTAGTCTAAAAAATAAGTTTCAAGGTTCTAGCTTTAAAAATGACGTAATTTCCATACAAACTTTCATCCCCTATTTCAACCTCTTACAGCCATTTTTTCGCAATATAAAGCAGCCTATGTCCTTTCTCAGGCTCTAGACTACGTCCGTACCAAATTTCATTAAAATCGGTTCAGTAGTTTAGGTGTAATTGCGTAACACACAGACAGACAGAGTTACTTTCGCATGTATAATATTAGTAAGGATCTGACTTGTGGACAGTTAACTTTGGATGCGCAAGCTCGAATCCTTCGTTTTGCATCTAATCCCGAATTATTGTTAGACTTTTTTGCAACGTTCTAGAGCTATCAGTAGGATCCTGGGCTAAATATTACTGTATCGTCTGGAAAATAACCTTTGCGTTCTATAGTAAGTCTGCCTTGAATATGGTTGTATGCGCAGTTGAGTGAAGCGCACACAGCTTGGATGTATGATTGAAATGAAAGTCACTGATAGCCAACTAAAATGATATACTATAATAATATAGCTAATTGAACTATCGCGGAACTATGCTAAAATGTATGAAAAGTGAATGATTACTAGTGAGTACAACTATGTTTGAATCTTGAACGAGTACTGACGCGTAACAATATAATTTGTACGAATTAACGTAAAATTGCTTATCTTGCGTTGCGCGCCTATCATGTACGATGCGTGGCTCGTACATATTCCCGGGCGAGAGAAAGAGAGATGTGAGTGAATGAAGATGAATTTACAATTGCTTAAATGCTAACTTATAAATTTCACCCCTGTTTATAATTCATGACTTAAATCTATGCTTATAAATTGAATTTTAGTCACAGTCACTAGACACTGGTTTGCTGAAAGTGGGTGGTGTCTTCTTGTGACGCTTTATGCTGTTGAATATGTTAGAGAGGTTTTTTAATTCAATGGCCTCTTCTCGTGGTTGATATGCGTCTCTAGTGCGTGTCGTCGGGCAGACCAGGGAGGCGGGTTCTCTGCGTGACGTCACCGCTTGAGGTTGTGTCCCGGAGTCCGACTGTAAGTTGGCGCTCCTCTCCCGGCGACGATAAAGGCACCGACAAAGATAAGATGCGAATGCTAATACAGCGCCAGACATCCTGAGTTCAATGCATTTTCTGATTTTATTTGGTCAATCTGTTCCTTGATGTGCCGCAATGAAGCCTGATGGTCGGTGATATTGACTTCCATTGGTGGCACCGACACGTTGATGATATGATTGATCGGTGCGATATCTTGAGTTTCCAAGTCAGATGCAGTTTTTATTTCTGAGTATCGTGTTTAATGTGAAAATAGTGAAGTCTTCGCTTTTGATGACGCAATCTGAGTTCAGTGCTATGACCCCGGCCTGTGCGACTTGAATTGCTGTAATCTGATGCTCACATATGACATGGAGTGCGCACTGGCCACAACAATAATAGAGGTATGTATTTGTTTTCCACTCTCACAACTCCATCCAATTATTACAGCATGTTGCGATGTTTGTAAGGCAGGTGTTTGTGCTCTTATTTTTGATACACAGGCTATCTTCTGACGAACTGGAAAATGGGTTTGCGGGAGTGACAGAGATGAGTAGATTCATCGTACTGGATACACTGTTGTATGTCTCTTACTGTCATAGCCAAATATGTTGTGGTATTGAAATCAGCTGATAAAGGTCATAACTCTCTACTAACAAGTGGTATTCTAATTTCAAATAAAAGGTACTCATCTGTTACTCTTGCTTTGACCTTCAAAAGATGGTAAATTTTTGGTAGTTCAGTCTGTATGTTTTCTATCGGTAGTGATAGCTCTCGCGATAATTGTCCAGCGATAAAGTTGAGTTGATCTCGTAACTGCTTTGGCTAGAGTAAATGAACATTCCATGATGGATATCTGTTATGGTGTCAATCATAATGTCTTGTATCGACTTTAGCTTTGCCAGCATATTTGTTGCAATGATTGTGGAAAGTTCTAGCTTGTTCATCTTTTCTTGTTCTTGTAGATTTTTGTTCAAAGTATTGGTGGCCTTTGCTAGACTGTTCAGATGTTGATTGATGACCTTATGTTGACGGTTCATCGATTCTTCTGTTCGTTTGAGCAAGTTGTATTCGGCCTCCACTACTGAGGTCTGATTTTTCCACAAGAGTGCTAAGTGATTTTCATTTTCCTTTATGTGTGATATATCTTGTTTGTATTGATCGGCAAAACGTTGGTCTAGTACTCCGAATAAACTGTTAGCAACATAGTCTACACCGTTGAAAAGGCCTCATCGCTTACATATGCGTTCTTCAAGTTCTGATTAAGTAACATTCCATTATAGTACTTGAATTCATCATGAGAATGACGTAGTTGCAGGAGGATGATGTCACATAGAGCCTTGTTTGTTTCTGTTTCACATACGCCGTTTATTTGTTTTAGCTATTTCTCGAATGCTGCTGCTCCCTCCCAATACGGGTTTATGTCGTAATACACGATGAGTTTCCTAATAGAGTGCTTTGTGTATTGCTGTCATCGTATATGGAGATACTGACTGCTCGTGACCATATATTGATGTCATGAAGAAAAATAGTGTGATGAGAGTAGCCATGAAATTAGACACCATTCGAGGTTTTCGTTTTGTATTGTTGTCCTTTGTCTTGACATTCGGCTGATCTATTTCCCCGGTCTGATCTGAGGTTGAAGTTGATTCAGGGTTAGAGACCAACACGGACAATTTAATCACTGGGCGCTTGATGATTCCGTTTCTTGTTTTGAGGGTGACAACTCTGAGCAGTCCATCGGAACCTGGATGTAGCTTGGTGACTCTGCCTAGAGCCCATCTGCCCGCGGGGAGGTTAAGCTCGTGAATGATAACAACGTCGTCAACTTTAATGTTTTCTTGAGATCTGTGCCATTTGCTTCTCGTTGTAAGTTCGGCAAGGTATTCAGACTGCCACCTCTTCCAAATATCTTCGAACGATTTCTGAGTTCTCGTCCACCTTGTTCTGTCATCTTGTTCGGTGTCCGGAGTAGAGGGCTGCTCAAAAAATGTGACGGTGTCAGATAATTTATATCATCTGGGTCTTCTGTGATTGCGCACAGCAGCCGACTGTTGAGACAAGCTTCGAGTTGGTCCAGTAAAGTACTGAATTCCTCGAACGTGAGTTTCTGCTCACCAACAACACGTCGAATGATGTTTCAGGCTTTTTACCGCCGCTTCCCATAGGCCTCCTGCGCTCGGCCAAGCGGGAGCGTTAAAATGCCACTGGATTCCCATCTCATTTATCTCTGTTTGGAATTCATCGTTGAATGTTTTGTGAAGTTCTGCTAGTTCTTGCTGTAGTGCTTTGTTAGCCCCAACGAAATTGGTGCCATTATCGCTGTAGATGTGATGAGGTTTACCCCGACGACGTGAAGACATGCGTTTCAAGGCAGCTAAAAATGCTGTGAAACTCAAATCTGAGACGAGTTCGAGGTGTACGGCTTTGGTCACCATGCACACGAACACCGCAGTGTATCCCTTGCTCGTCTTGACACCTCGCCCTTTATTGAGTTTCACGTCAACGTATCCTGTGAAGTCTACGCCGGTGTGTTGGAAAGGACGCGAAGGATTGCTCCGAGGTTCAGGTAAGTCCCCCATCATTTGCCTTTGCTTGATCGCTTTATGCTTCTTACAGGTAGTGCATGCATGTAAACGCTTCTTTACAGCTCTGTTTCCGCCTAATATCCAATAACTCTGTCTGATATGTGCGAGTGTAATCCGAGCTCCCCCATGAAACGTGCGAAGGTGGGCTTGGTCGATAATTAGGTCGGTAATGTGACTGCTGTGTGGGATGATGAGAGGATGTTTCTATTCTTCGTCAATGTTTGCATGCTTGAGTCTGCCTCCCACTCTCAAAACTCCGTACTTGTCTAGAAATGGATTCAGGCTCAAAATCTTGCTCTCGCAGTGTACTTGCTGCGGTGATCGCAGCTTACTAATTTCTTCCGAAAAATCCATTTCTTTAACATATTTGATGATCATCTGTTTTGCTGTTGCTAACTCGTTTGCATTCAAATAAACAGAGCACTCGCTGTGACGTCGTGTGATACGTAATACCCATGCAAGTACGTGCACGGCGCGTGTCATATTACTGTTTCTATGTAGTATGGTTTTTATGATATCATCGCTGTGAGGTTGACGAATACTGACGTTGATTTGTTTTGTTTTTCGCTTCTCTTGATCCGTGACGTAGACAGGCTTCTCTGATATTGATGACTCATCGAACCCAGGGAGGGATGGTGGTCCGCTCCACCACAGATGATGCTGATTCAGTTGTTGTACTGTGATGCCACGGCTGGCGCAATCAGTTGGGTTGTCAGCTGATTTAATGTAATGCCAATGTCCTGATGGTATCACTTGTTTGATCTGTTTGACTCTGTTCGCCACAAATGGTATCCAGCGGTTGATATCTCCTTGAATCCAGCCCAGAACTGCAGTAGAGTCACTCCAACCGAATACCTTGATTTCGCGTCCGGTGATGATGTTGAACATTTTTCATAAGTTTTGATAGCAAATGAGCTCCACACAGTTCTAGTCGTGGTAAAGTGAGCTTTTTGTTCTCAGGTCTTGTTTTTCCGGCGACGAGAGTGATGTACGAATCAAACATACAGTATACGACGCATGCATATGCTTTTATTGACGCGTCGCAAAAGCCATGCACTTGAATGTTGTCTTGCTGTCCCATCTGATACCATCTTGTTATTTTCAAATCGCTGATGTTTTGAAGATCCGCTTTGATTTTCTCCTACTCGGTGCTAATTTCAGCCGGAAGTTGATCATCCCATTTAATATTAGAAAAAGGAGGAAAAAAGGAGAGTTATGTTTTTACCGTGATAGAATCCACGGGAGCGAAGCCCCGCGTGAGTACTAGTTTATATCTGATAGTAGCGAACGTTTTGTTTGTTTATCATCTGTTCTTGTTTTGCTTATTTTTAGCTCATATGAAAATGTATCTTCATTAGGATGCCATTTTAGTCCGAACGTTTTCGTTGATTCGACTTGCTTGAAGTCGAATGATGCTTGATTTAAGGATGCCCTGTTGACAGTTTGAAGTAGCTCCTTGTTGTTGGATGACCATTTACTCAGGTTGAAGCCGCCTGACTGCAGTAACTGGGTCAAATCGTTTTAAAGTTGTTTGACTGACGATAGAGTGAAGCTTCGGCTTACGAAATCGTCCATATAAAACTCTTCTTGCAGAGCTGTTGCTGCTATATTGTGCTGATACTTGTGGGCTTCGTCGGCTGCCAACTGCTTCAGAGTCATCATGGCTAAGAAGGGAACTTCCTTCATACCGTAAGTGACTGTTGTGAGCTGATATTCGCGTAACAATTTCTGATGCTGAGTGCTGCAAAGTATCTGACGAAACATTTTTTCGATATCAGCCGTATACGCGATATTGCCTCCAGCGCAAGATTAATGACATGAGATCTTGCTGCAAATTTGGGCCACGCTTCATGAGATCATTCAACGTATAATCTGTGGAGGTTTTTGCCGATGCGTTGAATACCACCCTTAACGCAGTAGTTGTGGAATCGGCGCGCTGAACACAATGATGAGGTAAGTAGTAACTCGGTGTCGTATTACTAGTACACTCAACCATATGATTCAGTTTGATATTCATGCATAAAATAACTTTATGATTCTACTAATTCTGGATTTCTGCCGAATTTTCTTTCTAATTTCCTCATTTCTGTTGAAAGTTTGGGTTGAATGGTAACTCAACAACATAGCAACCTTGTGCGTCACGCGTTGTTGTATTTTTGTAGTGCTGTAAGGCCTCTAGATCGTCCTGTGACATAATAGAATTTTCTGCCATATCTTCAACTGCCCAAAATTTTTTTGAATGTGTTCGATATTATTGATCACAACGTAGCAGTGGAATGTTTGCCTACCTAAACGTGTTTGCTGTGCCACTGGCTGCGATGTTTCGTGCCTGATGATACCTTCTTGAATAATATTTGAGTAAACCTCTGCCCCTAGTAATATGTCTACAGGACGGCTTAAATGAAAATCTGGATCAGCCAACTTGATGTTTTCTAAAAATATCCATGATTCTGGCTTCGTGAAGGACTTATTATTTAATTAAATTGCGCATTCACAGTAATTATACATTTGACGCCGATGTATTCATATACATCGGTGTCAAATGTATAATCACTGTGAATGGCGTTACACGTGATTTGTATTGCACCTTTGCAATTGTTTTCTTTAGCTCCGACACCGAATATGACACCCTTGCACCAGCCACTCGGTAATCGTAGCATTTGCGCTGCTTTTTCCGTAATCAAGGATACTTGTGAATCTTGATCAAGGAGTGCTCGCAAAGTTATCAGAGACCCATCAAATGCTTGTACTTTGATCAGTGCTGTAGTAAGCAGAACTTCTGATAAATCTTCTTGAGACACATGATTGCTGTTGTTGCTTGCATTTTTCATGCTATCAGTGGCGGAAGTATCTTGCTGCCCTGATTTGATGTTAAATGTCTGTCCACCCCTTTTGCCATAAGAGTCGTGCAATAATGTGTTATGGTCTGAATTGCAGACACGGCATTTCTTCTCGACAAACATTTATCGTTGTGTGCATAGAGACAATTTTTACATAAATTGTTTTGCAACGATTTTTCGCTTTGAATCCGGTTGTGATTCGAGGAATGATTTGCACGAAAACAATTTATGTACTTGATTGCAATGTGGGCACTTTGACGTGTCCTCATTTTCTTTACTTAACGAATCTGATCTAGAATTATTATTCTTGTTATGAGTTGCGCTGAATGCTTTATATGAATGAAATTTCTTGTTTCTCTTTTTAATTTTGAGTGTTAGGTACACCGAGCAAGTAGTTAACATGTGAGCAAAATATCAATCTTTTATTGTTGTATCTGTAATTAAGGATTTCCCAGGCTGTGTCGTATTTTTCCGAACTGATTGTCAGATACTGAATGAGTTTCTCTGCCTCTCCTTTCACCTTGCTTTTCAGAAACTGCATTCTCTGTGCATTGGAAAGAGACGGATTGGAATGGATGGTCTCAGTAAACAAATCCTTAAATGAAGTCCAGTGCTGATAAGTGCCATGAAAGGCTGGAATTTCGATAGTCGGCATCGTCTTTTACCTGTATGAAACGGACCACATTTTGGAGTTGATGTCTGCTTTCATTTGGTTGTAAATGAGTTCGCACGTATTGTATGACATCTCATATTGAACGTCGGCTTCAATGGACAGACTGTCAATATCTCAATAAAGTAAATCAACTGCCTTCCACCTTGACACTAATGCCTTTAAGGCGTCTTCAAACTGCCATTTTTCTTTGAGGAGATCCAAGTTGTTATTTGATGTGGTTCTCTGGAATGCTTTGAAGTTGCTCCTTTGCTTGCGTAACATCTCGTCTGGTCTGCTGTCAGTTGCAGTTTCCGTTATCTCTGGAACCTTTATAGTACAGGGAGATGGGTAACCACGATCAGCTCTGCTTGCGTCAGTTTGCTCTTGAGTGAATGTTGGCTCCAATACATTCGAGGTTGACGGTGAATGCCCGAATGTTACGGTTGGCGCTTTTAGCGCAGGCGAGGCTGGTTTTTGATCTTGAGTTATATGCTTGACAAAGAATTCCCTGGTGCTATTGTAAAACTGCCTTTTCTTCTTTTGAACCGCTTCGGGTGTCTTACGGGCTGGGCCGTCTTTTGTGAAGTTGGTGAGAAATTGGTTCATGGCTTGCATGATTTGATATTGAATATTAATAACTCCCGCCATATTTAAAAGTGAATGTATAAATACCTCGAGTCACTAAATCTGTGAATGCTGCTGCTGATGTGCTTCGGTGATCTCTTGTATTTTCTGCTGGTACTGGTACTGATGATATCAGTGGTCCGTGCCCTCCGCACGGTTGATGCGTCTCTTCAATCGGGCTAGCTGTGTCTGACACTTGAACGCCAACCCAACCGCTTCGCCGCTCCGCAACAAAGAAATACGGATTACTTACCACCTTGAGGCTCGAAGGACCAAAAAGATGTATGCGCTGTTGAATGAAGGAAGGAAGACGGCAACACTGTCATGAAGTAAACATTGATTCCTTAATAAATTACTTATTATAAATAGAAAAGTACTGTGTATTGACTCGTTAATAGTTAAGTTATGGACTGGAGTGCATAATTAGTGAGTGCTATTGGTATTCAGATGGAAAAGTACTGTAATACTTGATACTGAGAACTGTGTTGTTTGTGTACAAAGGAACCTATGAGTGAGATTTAAACTAACTATTCGTAGTGGGAAATAACAAAACAGTGCTTGACAAATGCTCAAATAACGTTTGGTGGCAAGAATTGGCAAGTCGGTGTTATATTATCCCGAAAATCTGGAATCAGAGGTTTGATAAATCCGTTTTTTATTCAAAATTAATCAAACATTTGCACTAACTGACACAACACGTAAAGTGACCAATTGGACGATAGTAAAAGATGTGACACAACTAGTATCGTTCGGAAATATAATTCATAATCGTAGATACGAGTCTTTTCAGACTGACTAAAAATCGACTATTTGAAAATCTACTAAATTAAATGAATAAGTTTTTGGACAACTGATGTAATTTGAAATTCAATATTATTTATTTATCAACAAAAAATTTATTTATTTAAAGAAGAAACTTATTAAAATTAAATAAATAATACAAAGGAAGTGTAAAATTATGAATTTCTTAGAAAACATAACTTTTCGACGCACACGCACGCAATCGGAGCATGACGTCAGTTTAAGTTCCCGTACACTGGACTGTACTACAAATAGTATGCCAGACATGTCTGAAGACGAGAACACATCATATAAAGAAGAAATAGAGAAGCTGAAGTCGCAACTAGATAGTGCGCACAAAGAAATCGAAACACTGTCTTTGGAGAACAATCAATTGAGAGAAATGAATACGGAACTAATTAAGAAACAGGAACTCTATAAAAAAATTACGAACAGTCCTATTAAACTAAAAATGAAAACACCGAAAAAAACATCATTAGCAAACCAAATAAGCACCATGAACACTAAAGGTACGCAGACTACAAAGCATGGACCAAGCCAAGCTCATAATGAATTTCCGCAAGCAGTGCCAGCAAAGAACTATGAAACCTCCCCTGTTGTTGTTAACCCATCTGATCTCAAGAAGAACAAACTTTGTATCCTTAGCAACATTAGATCACGCAATGGAGTTCAGGTCATAGAAGATATGTTTGGACAGAACTTCACTTATTGTCATTACATGTTTCCAAACTGTAGTACTGAACGTCTTTTGAACAATATTGATAAAAAATTGCTAAATTTCGGCCTAGATGATTATTGCATAATTTTATTGGGAGAGAAGGATCTTAGAACTTCCTCAAACTGCTTACATATGGTAGAGACAATTACGAAATCATTAGAGCATATAACTGATACAAATGTAATAGTGTGTAGCCCTACTTATATTCGGGGATCTCCTATATATAATTATAAGGTGGAGGTATTTAATAACCTATTAGCTAAGGAAATAAATACTCGATCTTACGCTTACTATTTTGACACAAATTCTTATTTAAGCTTTGACATGTTTTCCGACATCACAGGTAGAATTAATAACAGTGCAATTAAACATATTTATAGAAAAATTATGGAAAATATTAAGATTGACATAGACTATTATCATAATTCCACAATTAATTATACAACTCAGATGAATTCAAATGTAAATAATGAAAGCACTGATTTTTTTCGTGACTGATGCTAATTATACACTAATTTACCCGAATGTTACTCGTTCCCATACCGAATGTCAAGATAAATTAGTAACGAATAAATATATTAAAATAATGCATCAGAATATTGCTGGGTTGATAAATAAATCAAATAATCTTACTGTTTGTTTGACTGAGCTATCCGAAAAACAAATTAATGTAGATGTATTATGTATCACAGAGCATTTTATTATGGAAGGTTTCGAAAATCAATTATATATACCGAATTATCATTTGGCTTCTTGTTATTGTAGAAAGCAGCAAAAGAGAGGAGGGGCCTGTATCTTAGTTAAAAATGGTATACAATCTAAAGATTTATCTAAAATATCGAATTTGTCAACCCCGGGCATATTTGAATGCTGTGCCATAGAATTGACTGAGTATAAGATAATTGTAATCTGTATCTATAGAGTGCCGAATGCAAATAATTTTGACTATTGCATGGATAAATTAGAAATAATGTTGCGAAAAATATCACGAAAGTGCTACAAGAATATTATATTATGTGGTGATTTTAACATAGATGTCATTAAACAGACTAGTCACTCTGTCGCATTTGAATGTCTATTAAATAGCTATAATTTGAAGTTAGCATTAAAACAGCCCACACGCATGGCTAGTCTAACATGTATAGATAATTTCGCCCATAATTTTGATAAAACATGTAAGACCGATGTCATGGAGTTTGCCTTATCCGACCACACAGCACAGCTGCTTCACTGCCCCGTACAAACATTATACACTATAAGCTACTGGTATAAGACAAGAAGAGATTACAATACTGACAATTTAGTTAAATTTAAAAATTATATAAGCAGCCTATCGTTTTCGGAAATCTATGAGACTAATGATCCTGATATAGCTTATGACAAATTCATTGACATATTTCAATTGATATACAATCTATGTTTTCCAAAAAAACGATTTAAAATCGATATAATAAAAAAACAAAAATGGCTGTCCAAAGGAATAAAATTGTGTAGTAGAAAGAAAAGGAAACTTTTATGGCAACTTAGATCAAACCCGAATACTCATAATAAAACTTCTTTCAACAATTATTCCAAACTTTTTAGAAAGGTTATACACTTAACACAAAAGGCCCAAAACAATTATTTTATTAAAACATCAAAAAATAAATCTAAAAGTACCTGGCAAATTATTAATCGTGCTAAACATAATATACCTAAACATAACATACATAAAATTAAAGTAGAAAATCACTTATTAACATGTCCCCAAAAAATTTCTGAGGCATTTAATAACTATTTCATTGATAAAGTCCAACCTCAAATGCATGCTTCTAGTAAACCCAAACATCTAAAATTTGAGAGGAACACGAAATCCATGTTCATGGCACCCAGCGCTCCACTAGACATACATACAATTATAATGTCATTAAACAATACAGACAGCGTAGGTTATGATGAAATCTCCACTAAAGTAATAAAATTTGTATCAGAAGACATATGCACTCATTTGAGTCATATCATAAATTTAAGTATAAGCGCGGGTGTCTATCCATCAGCATTGAAAACTTCTATAATAAAGCCTCTCTTTAAGAAAGAAAATAGAGATCGGATGGAAAACTACCGACCTATTGCGCTCATTCCAGTCATGTCCAAAATATTTGAGAAGTATATATACAAGGAACTGTCAGAATTTATAAAAAAAAGTAATATTTTATGTGACGAACAAAAAGGTTTTCGACAAAATAAGACAACTAATATGGCTATATATGACTTTTTATATAATGTTATGATCAATATTGACAAACGAAACCCAGTCTGCGGCATATTCTGTGACATGACCCAGGCATTTGACTACGTACATTATCCTACACTACTAAAAAAGTTGGAAGCTTATGGCTTAAGAGGAAATGTACTCAATCTAATTGAATCGTATTTAAGACATAGAAAACAAATTACTGAAATTAGACGTATCAATATCTTAAAGAAGAAAGAAGAGATATATCGATCCTCACGACGTGAAGTAGAATATGGAGTACCGCAAGGAAGCGTATTGGGCCCATATCTATTTTTACTATACATTAATGACTTGCCTAAATGCATAGAAAAACCAATGACACTATTCGCAGATGACAGCACCGTGATAATACCTTGTAAAACTTTAGATACATATGAGATTGACATTAATAATTCCCTAAAGTCAGTTATACAATGGTTGCAGGATAACAATTTAAAAATAAACCTAAAGAAAACGAAAGCTATACATTTTACCCAAAGATTACCTAACATGAATCTTAAAATAGAATATTGTAATGAAAACATAGAAGATGTAAACTTGACAAAATTTCTTGGCCTTCAGATTGATAAAAACCTAAACTGGAAAGCGCATATCGAAACTTTATGTAAAAAACTTAGCACATCCGCATACGCACTACACACACTTTCATCCACATTATATACGGATGGTCTACTAACAGCATACTACGGTATAGTAGAAACCCATCTACGATATGGGCTAATATTTTGGGGTAACTCGACGGAAAAAGAAACAGCATTCAAGTCCCAAAAAAGATGTTTACGAGCCATATTTAGACTTGAGAAAACGGATAGCTGCGTGCCCTTTTTTAAAAATTACAAAATATTAACTTTACCGTGCTTGTACATATTAGAAGTAGCTGTGTTTGTTAAATCGAACCCGCATTACTATAAATGTCTAGCTGACGCATTTCCACGCAACAGACGTGACAATAGTCAACTTTGTCAGCAACCCGCTAGGACGGCCCTAATGCGTAATAGCATTTACTGCATGGCACCGGTCATATATAACAAATTGCCGAGAAGTTGGAAAGAATTACCTAAATCAACTTTTAAAAATAAACTTCGTGAATTTTTGACAGCCAAAGCCTATTATAAGGTGACTGAGTTCCTTAATGAAAAAGAATTTGACTTGCATAATTAGACTATTTGGAGATTGAATTATTTTGTTTGACTTTGACTAGGTATATTGTAACTTGACATAATTATATTAATCGTTGTGACATTTTTTATATATTTTTTTTTTATATTTTGACATTTTTTATTTTTTTATTATTGTAATTTTGTACCATTTTGCACGTCACGTTGTGACAAACATGTCTGCACTTTATCTACAATATATTGTCATCCTGTATGCACTTTTTATGTATGTACATACACATGTTTAAGCAAATAAAATGAATTTGAATTTGAATTTGAATTTGAATGAGGCGCACACAGCTTGGATGTATGTTTAAAATGAAAGTCACTGATAGCTTACTAATAGGAAATACTATATTAATAATATTCCACAACTTTTTTTTTTTTTTTTTTTTTTTTTTTTTTTTTTCACACAACGCCATCTAGTCCCAAACTAAGCAGAGCTTGTGATATGGATACTAGACAACTGATAAACATACATATATATTTCTAAATACATACATATTATAGATAAATTACACCCAGACAAAGAACAAATGACCGTGCTCATCACACAAACATTTGTCCTAGGTGGGAATCGAACCCACGACCTTGCGCATAGCAGTCAGGACCACTGACCACTATACCAACGGGCCTGTCGAATATATTGATAATTAACTATCACGTAACTATGCTAAAATGTATGAAAAGTGAATGGTTGCTAGTAAGTACAACTATGTATGAATCTTGAACGAGTACTGACGTGTTACAATAGAATTTGTACGAATCGACGTAAAATTGCTGATCTTGCGTTGGCCGCCTATCATGTACGATGCGTGGCTCGTAAAATGGTATACAGTACTGGGCCCAGTATAGATCCCTGAGGTACTCCGGAACAGATATATCGAATAAAGCTTCATATCTTTTCATCCTCTCTTACTTGAAACCGTCGCCCTGATTCGTGGAGATTCCAGAATCTGACAGAATTTGTGAGGAAGGAATGTTTCTATTTTTATAGAGTAAATCTTTGTGTTGCTCAATGTCTAAAAAAGCTGGCGAGTACTAGTTTTTATTCCCTCCAGCGCGCCTGCATGCGGTCGCGGCGCGCGGCGTCCCGCTGCGGCGCGGCGGGCGGCTGCTGGGCCGTGCTGGCGCGCCTGCAGCGCCTGCAGCCCGAGCTGGAGCGCGCGCTGGCGCCTGCTTCGCCGCAGCCCTACGCGCTGATACTGCAGCACTGCCAGCAGAATGTAAGTACTGCTGGGCCGTGCTGGCGCGCCTGCAGCGCCTGCAGCCCGAGCTGGAGCGCGCGCTGGCGCCTGCCTCGCCGCAGCCCTACGCGCTGATACTGCAGCACTGCCAGCAGAATGTAAGTACTGCTGGGCCGTGCTGGCGCGCCTGCAGCGCCTGCAGCCCGAGCTGGAGCGCGCGCTGGCGCCTGCTTCGCCGCAGCCCTACGCGCTGATACTGCAGCACTGCCAGCAGAATGTAAGTACTGCTGGGCCGTGCTGGCGCGCCTGCAGCGCCTGCAGCCCGAGCTGGAGCGCGCGCTGGCGCCTGCCTCGCCGCAGCCCTACGCGCTGATACTGCAGCACTGCCAGCAGAATGTAAGTACTGCTGGGCCGTGCTGGCGCGCCTGCAGCGCCTGCAGCCCGAGCTGGAGCGCGCGCTGGCGCCTGCCTCGCCGCAGCCCTACGCGCTGATACTGCAGCACTGCCAGCAGAATGTAAGTACTGCTGGGCCGTGCTGGCGCGCCTGCAGCGCCTGCAGCCCGAGCTGGAGCGCGCGCTGGCGCCTGCCTCGCCGCAGCCCTACGCGCTGATACTGCAGCACTGCCAGCAGAATGTAAGTACTGCTGGGCCGTGCTGGCGCGCCTGCAGCGCCTGCAGCCCGAGCTGGAGCGCGCGCTGGCGCCTGCCTCGCCGCAGCCCTACGCGCTGATACTGCAGCACTGCCAGCAGAATGTAAGTACTGCTGGGCCGTGCTGGCGCGCCTGCAGCGCCTGCAGCCCGAGCTGGAGCGCGCGCTGGCGCCTGCCTCGCCGCAGCCCTACGCGCTGATACTGCAGCACTGCCAGCAGAATGTAAGTACTGCTGGGCCGTGCTGGCGCGCCTGCAGCGCCTGCAGCCCGAGCTGGAGCGCGCGCTGGCGCCTGCCTCGCCGCAGCCCTACGCGCTGATACTGCAGCACTGCCAGCAGAATGTAAGTACTGCTGGGCCGTGCTGGCGCGCCTGCAGCGCCTGCAGCCCGAGCTGGAGCGCGCGCTGGCGCCTGCCTCGCCGCAGCCCTACGCGCTGATACTGCAGCACTGCCAGCAGAATGTAAGTACTGCTGGGCCGTGCTGGCGCGCCTGCAGCGCCTGCAGCCCGAGCTGGAGCGCGCGCTGGCGCCTGCCTCGCCGCAGCCCTACGCGCTGATACTGCAGCACTGCCAGCAGAATGTAAGTACTGCTGGGCCGTGCTGGCGCGCCTGCAGCGCCTGCAGCCCGAGCTGGAGCGCGCGCTGGCGCCTGCCTCGCCGCAGCCCTACGCGCTGATACTGCAGCACTGCCAGCAGAATGTAAGTACTGCTGGGCCGTGCTGGCGCGCCTGCAGCGCCTGCAGCCCGAGCTGGAGCGCGCGCTGGCGCCTGCCTCGCCGCAGCCCTACGCGCTGATACTGCAGCACTGCCAGCAGAACGTAAGTACTGCATACATACTGTACTTAATATTTGTTATTTATTAACAGACACAAATACAACTTGTAACATAATTAATGCACATCCTGAAATAAATTTGTTCAGAATCGTCTACTGAAACGATTTTTATCGTTTTTAATAAAAAAAAAAATATCGAAATTTTTATCCCAAAGCAATGAAATCTACGTAAATAACACATTATACTTTCGCTGTATAGTAAAAACAAACTAACTACCCAACTAGCAAAAAATAATCTTATAAATGTCCCAAGATCATTTTTTTTTTCAGTCTTATATCACACTTATAGACACATAAGTGTGGATTTGGGCGCACTATAAGTATATTAACCCTTACAATTGCCCGGTCTCGCGAAGTGTATTTTCAAACTTACAAAATCCTTGCTGATACTTTTATAATGAAAAACAAACTTACAACTGACGTACAAGGGCATGATTTAAGGGCAAATGACCTTAAAGTCCTCTTATAATGCTATTTTAAGTGTAATATCGCTGTAGTCCTCTTTGTGATATCCTAATAAGAGTGTAATCACAAACCACCGTGAACTAAAGAAAAACTGCGATATTAATAAAAAGTCGCGTAAAAACATAAGTATTATATTTTATTTCATTTTCCAACAAAATGCTAGTGTGTAAGCTTAGTTTGTTACGCACTTTATGCGATTATTAGGTTGCGAAGTAGTTTTTCTCGATAAGATAAGATAAGTCTTTATTTGCATTAAACATAGTATAAAGGTGTTACAAAATGGTTATAAAAAGTGCACATGTTTAGCTGTATAGATAATATCTATAAATTGCATGCAAAAAAAATGTCAAAGTAATGTCACATATTATGTTTTTGTTAATAACTATTAAAACTATATTCAAAATTATGTTTTAATACTAAAAAAATCATTAACATCATCAAATTATGTCTTAATACTTAAGAAAATCATTAATAAATCAAATATTGTCTTAATACAAAAAAAAACATTAACATAATCCAAAAATCATTAATATCATCAAATTATATCCTAATACTAAAAAAATCATTAATATCATAAAAATTATGTCCATTCAACCATTTATGTAATTTTGTTTTAAATAAATTAATATTATTCAATAATTTTAATTCATCTGGGATTTTGTTGTATATGCGCACACACATCACAAGACAGCTTTTAGAATATTTACTAGATTTAGGAGTATCCTTTAACACAAGTCTATGTGAATCCTTTCTGGGTTGGGGGATTACTTCCTATGCTTTTTGGTATAATCCCTTATTATTGTAGACAAAATTACAAATTTCATAGATGTAAAGGGATGGGAGCGGTAATAAGCCTAGCTTTTTAAAAATTGATTTGCAGGACTCATCAGGACGGATTCCACAAATGGCTCTGATGCATTTCTTTTGTGCAATAAATACTCTGTTTTTGTCCGTGCTGTTTCCCCATATAATAAGCCCGTAGCGTAAAATGGATTCTATGTATGCGTGGTATGTTATTATTGCTGTTTTTCTATTTGTTACCTTCTTTACTTGATTGAGAGCATACACAAACTTGTTAATCCTGTTGCACAGATTATCTAAATGTCCTTTCCAATTTAAGTTTTGATCAATGAGTACACCCAAGAATTTAATTTGTGCTACTTCTTTCAATCTATTAATATTAAGTTGAAAATTATATTTAGCATGTTTAGATTTATTAAATTGTATTCAATTTGATTTATCTAAATTGATTTTTAATTTATTCGTCTGTAACGAATTCTAAAATATTATCAATAGTATTGTTTATGTCCATTTCATGATCAGATATTAATTTATGATTCTTATCGGATGTTACTATAATAGAAATATCATCAGCAAATAATATACATTTGTGTTTAGTAGCTAATGGTATGTCATTAATATACAATAAAAATAACATGGGCCCCAACACACTCCCTTGAGGAACGTCGCACTTTTTGTCCCTGTAGTCTGAAGAGTAAGAAGAAAGTACATTTTCATATACTTTATTAACGACTACGTATTGTTTTCGATCACTTAAATAAGATGATATCCACTGCAATACTAGGCCTCTTATTTCAATATTTTCTAACTTTTTCAATAAAATGTCATGTGCAACAAAGTCGAAAGCTTGTGATAAATCGAAAAACAATCCTGTAGATAAGCAATTATATTGTTTTCGATCACTTAAATAAGATGATATCCACTGCAATACTAGGCCTCTTTTTCCAATATTTTCTAACTTTTTCAATAAAATGTCATGTGCAACAAAGTCGAAAGCTTGTGATAAATCGAAAAACAATCCTGTAGCTAAGCAATTATTATTCAAGCTTGTCAGAACATTACTCAAAAGAGTAAATATAGCAAGCGTCGTGGACTTGCGCTTTTGAAACCCAAATTGTTCATTCGCTATGATGTTATATTTACTACAAAATTCTACAAGTCTTTTGTTCATACATTTCTCAAATACTTTTGAAAAAATTGGTATTAGAGTAATAGGACGATAATCCTTAACGTCACGCTTCTCGTTCTTTTTGTACAGTGGTTTCACTACTGATAATTTTAAGACATCAGGGAAAGTTCCAGATGAAAATGACGAATTTATTAGATATGTCAATATAGGTACTAATTCTGCACTGCTCGCTTTAACAACTTTTGTACTAATTCCGTCATAACCTTCAGAGTTGGTATTATTTAATGACATTATCTCCTGTTTCACTTCATCTTCAGTCATGAAACTCAGAAACATGGTGTTAGAAATTGTCTTAATATTAGAATTATTATTATTAGTATCATTTGTATTATTAAATGTCAAGGTGTTTGTCGAGTCAATAAAATAATTATTAAAAATATTAGCGATGTCAGTGGTATTCGTCACTTTATGACCGTCTAATTGTAATTCAAAAATATTATTTTCACATTTAGAGTTAAAATCCCCAAATCCCAATTTCATGATTTATGACAGACCACGTTGCTCTGCATTTATTTTGACTTTTCTTAATGAAATTTACATTAGCATTCACTTTTGATTTAATGATACATCTTTTCAGAATGCTTGAATATTTTTTATATTTTATTCTATTCTATTATATTCTTATTTTTTTAATAAGCATATCGCAAAAATCGTTTAGTTTTACAACTATTTTTAAGACCCTTACTTATCCATTTTTGTTTATTTGCATTAGAGTTATTTATTTTAATTTTCGGGAAGCATAAGTTGTATAGCAAACATAAAAACTCGTGAAATTTATTAAACGCCTTATTTAAGTCATTATTTTGAAATTTGAATAACAGTATTTTCACGGGCCTTTCCAAAAATGTGTCTTTTGTCAACCGACGACCAAACGAGGAGGTTATCAATTCGACGCGTGTATACACACATCAAAAGTGTCTAGGGATTCAACATATATTTTTGCAATAACTTTTCTCCTGATTGATATTAATTAAAATTTTCTTTAAGGATTCATCAAATAAAGTGTTTTCGTTTGTCACAGTAACGATAAACCAAGTCACCTTTGCATTAATAAAGAAATTTTCCATTTTCCTCATAAAGGGATTTTTGACATTTGAACCACTAACATTAAAGTTCGAAAAAAAGATTGAAATAACAGTTTTCTTTAAAATTTTATTAGGTAACTTAAACAATTAATAATCCGTGTTTCTACCGCGAACACTAACAACACAAGAACATCGGTTTGGCATACTCAAAATGAGTTCATCCAAATCACGCTGTGGAATGGCCGCCCATGTTCGTTGCAACAACAAAAAAAGGTCTTCTTGCGGATACCCTCCATATTCGGCAGAGCTCTTCTCTGTAGCATATCCCATGCATGCTCAATCGGGTTCAAGTCTGGCGACTGAGCAGGCCAGAGCAGGACATTGATGGTAGCTGCGGCGAGAGTCTGTCTTACAACTCTTGCGGTGTGCGGTCGTGCATTATCATGCATTAACTGAAATAAGGGACCGATTTGCACTTGTAGAGGAACGATGACGTCAGATACAATCGTCTCAGCATAAATTTGAGCGTTGAGGTTGCCTCTGATCCAAATCAACTCAGTTCTTCCGCCGATCCAAATACCCGCCCATACCATGATGGTTCCACCACTATAAGGATGGACTTCCTGGCAGGATTTTAATCGCTGTTGGCGTCCAGGGGTTCTCCAGTGTCGTATACGTCTTGTATCCGGTCTCATACCAAAACGAGACTCATCAGAAAAGCACACGAAACGCCATTGTTCTTCTGCCCAATTTCTGTGTTCAAGAGCCCATTGATATCGAATCCTACGATTGTGCATTGCTATAGGTGGTACCCGTAGCGGTCTTCGGGAATGAAGGTTCACTTCATGCAAGCGGTTTCTGACTGTTTGGTCGCTAATTAAGTTCCCTGAAGAGTGATGAAGCCTCACGGCTAACATCATGGCGGTTATTGTTGGAGCTCTTCGAGTTAAGATTTGAATGTATCGGTCTTGTCTCCGTGTGGTGCAGCGATACCGTCCTCCATGGCGCTCAGCCACGGTACCAGTGCTTCGGTAACGTGTCCAAAGTCGACTGATAACACTCTGACTTGTATTCAGAGCTAAAGCCACAGTACGTTGCCGGGAACCAGCTTCTATCATTCCCACGGCTCTGAGCATTTCTTTCCTGCTTAAATGACGTCGCCGCTCCATAATAACGTTGGTTTTAATCAGTTGTAGGGAAACAGTAGCACTAATAATGTCTTCAATGCGTTGTATGTTTTTATAGGGAAAATATTGACAGCTGATTTTCATCTTTTACTCGAATTTGATTAACAGTTCCTGTTTCAAATTATGAAATGCACCAAAAAGGATCCATATAAATTTATAAAATCATAAATTTATTACAAAGCCACATCTCAATCTCAAGAAATCCGCATAAAAATGCTTGATCCCTAGACACTTTTGATGTGTATATATTTATTTATTTATTTATTTATTTATTTATTTATGTACACACATGACACTTATAATGGAAAAAATTAAATACAGACAAAAGAGCACAAAGGTGCTGCTTATTTCCTGAGAAATTTCTTCCAGCAGCATATATATTTTTAAATGTATGATCACCGATTACTCGAAGACGGCTGAACCGATTTGGAAAATTCTGTTTTGTTTGAAAGGGTATACTTCGAAATTGGTCCCATTGTCAAGGTCAGGATCTGATGATGGGATCCTGGAGAAATCGAGGGAACTCTTCAAATATTATAGGCACACCTATGGCGTTTTGGGTATTTCTTATAGTAACTTGTGCAGTTGCTCTCAAAAAATACCATTTGGGGAAGTGGCACTGATGATGAAGACCACAGATGGCCGCCGAACCTACTCAATAATAAGTATTTCATGGATTGCGATTCGATTACTCGAATATGGATGTTAAGCACTTTATGTTCGTCACAATGCATATGGTGATGTAGAGCTGATGGTGAAGTACCAGGAGAACTCCTCAACAATTAACGCCCCAGCATTGGGAAAAGCAATATTTTGTAAAAGGTTTTAAGTAGTTGACATTTAGGCTCTTTTAACTAGGTAAATTAAAAATCGACCAACTGAAAAGAGTGAAATAAAAACTTTTTACCAAAAAATTAAACCGACTCCCAAAAACACTGCAAAGTGAAAAATAACTTTAATTTCGGAAGTCGGTGCAAAAACGAAAATACAAGACGAGTCTGTTTAATTTTTTGGTAAAAAGTTTTTTTATATATTATTTTAATTATTTGTGAAATAATATCAAAATATCGCCATTACGATCAACCACGACTCATAAGTGCTTTATCAGAACAATATAAGTCCACAACAAGGTAAAAATAACCCTTAAGAGAAAATTGTCTAAGACACTTTTAGGACTTTTACAGTGCTACTACTCTTTAATATGTCTTTGGTGAGATAAATCACACTCTTAAAACACTAGTTTTACAGAAGTCTAATAAAACACTTAGTATAGTCACTTCTAAGATTGAATGTACTTATAAAATGTATTTATGAGTTTTAATTAAGAATAAAAAGCAATTACACTTGTAAAAGGCGCTTATAATGCCACTGCTCTTATTACTATTATATAACGTTTTCTTATACAGTATGTTAGTTTAAACGAGGGACATAATCAAACCCACAATAGTGTATGTTTACATGATACTAATAAAACTATGAACAAATAAAAACACTGTTAAATAATAGACAGAACCATACCAAAAATTTCGCAACTCTCACAACGTGTATACATTCTTGCGCTAACGTTTTAATATTATCGCAGAACATGTGCGCGGGTCAATAACCTTTAGGTAGAATCCATTTTCCTTTCATACTTTAAGCCTGGCTTAGGACAGGCAAAAATATCTAGGTACCAAACAAAATATTATAAAATCTTCAATGCAAATGTGAATTGTGATCCGCAATAATTTAAGACAAAGATATGATGAGGCAAAGTCAATCATTATGTTTACTTAGTATTTTTGGCGTATTTAATCCGTCATGAAGAGGTTTTGATAAACACTCAGAGGCACATTGTCCAACATTTCATCCACCACACTGTTTAAAATGTTAAGCTATATCAAGTCTTCCATCAATAAAGTAACCGCGCATAAATAGGCCCGCTATTAAACAATTATTTAAAATCCGCTTTGGGTTAAGCGGAAGGGTGTGTCAGACTTCTACCGACTAAAAACCCATCCTGTTCCTTCAGCTGCCCTTAATTTCCGGGGCTGCGGTATCTCGTTAAAACATTCCTGTAACCGCGGCAGGCAGTGGCCCTATGGGGCCCCGTCACTGGTGCTGACAGCTCTTTGAGGCGCGCGCGGAACACGACGCGCCGCCGACCCGGGCCTGGTCCTTACCGGACGGTGAGCCACCCCTGCTCACCGTCCGCAAGCCCGCGCCTACGGTGGCTGGAAATCGGCTCGCGATCCCCGACGCCCGGGGCGTCTCCCGCGGCGGCTGGGGCGTGAGGAAGAGAGTTGCCTCTCCCTCGTGCGCTCGGCCTCCTCCTTCGCTAGCATTACTGCCTCGTAGAAGGAGGCGATCGCATCCCATTCCCTCTCGCTCCGCACCATGGTCTGAACCAGGGCCGGGCGCGAGAGGTCACCGCCGCCGATTGCCTCAACGAGGACACGGCGAAGCTCTGCTCAAGCGGGGCACACCTCTACCGTATGCTCCACCGTGTCCTCCGGGTGGTCCACACAATGACGACACCCGGGCGTGTCCTCCCGCTGAATCCGAAACAGGTACCTCCCGGTTGGTTGACACCTAGCATAAGGTTGTACGACGGAATCTGGTGGTTGGGAAACATCTCTCTGTACAAATTAATAGCGTTTCGTACACTATCATTTGATAACACGTAGGTACGAACAATATCCCAATATTCTTCATTGAAATATATATATATATATTATTGATAATAGGCTCGCGTTTGACCGCCATCTCACCTGATGGTAAGTGACGATGTGGTCGAAGATGGAGCACGCTTGCCTAGAAGTAACCTATTCACTCTTGACTTAAAGACTCCCAGGTTATAGCGATCAGGAAACACAGACTCCGGCAGGGAATTCCACTCCTTAGCCATTCGCTCAATGAAGGTATTCCCAAAACGTTTTGTGCGTATGGGTGGGATGTCCACCATATAACGGTGGCGCATCGCCGTTTGTCTTGTAGTCCGATGATGAAACGGGCTTGGCGGAATTAGATTGTGTAATTCCATCGCACACACACACTTGCAACCCAGGCTCTGGAGCTTTGATTCGACCAGTGAATCGTTACCAATGAGTCTCTTGGCCCTTTTCTCGATAGACTCAAGCGCGTCCAGTTGGTATTTGGCAATGGCGTGCCTAGGGTTTCAAAATAACGCAAGCCCGATAAAATTTTAACCGATTTCAAAAAAAGAAAGTTCAGTTTTCGACTGAGTATGTAGGTACCTACGTATGTATCATCGCAATTTTCTCATAAACTACTGGTTAGGTACAATAAATTAAAAGTGAATTCATCCATCTTCTTCTTTCCTCTTCTTTCTTCAATTTCACTCTTGCTTGTCGTGCGCGGTGAATGAGGTAACCAAAGCACACTGAAGGCATGCTAGTGCTAGATTGAATATAATAAACATATCAGCAATTGCATACCTCCGGTGGCTTTGAAAAAAGCCGTTTGGTTTGGTTTGCTTCATTGCTTGAGGGAACAAAGTTATGGTAAGTAGTTGCTTCCTTCGTAACAGAACCCAGGTTACAGACAAAAAAAAAAAAAACAAAACAAAAAGTTACAAAACGAAAGTTAAAAAATAGCCAGATAGAATGTAATAAGGAATTTAAATAAATTATTTATATTCTAATTGGAATCGTCTATCTTTCTTAAGAAATGATTTAATTACATCAGAGTAAAATGTTGGTGATCGTTTTAATTCTACCAACAACTGTTTTTCAATAGCTATCATTGATAATTCGGAAAGACGCTCTTGACCTTGTGTATTTCTCAGATAGGTATGGATACGTTTAAGAGACGAAAAAGCACGTTCCGCGGAAGAACTTGTAGCCGGAATAGTTACAACAAGATACGCTAACTTTAACAGCTCGGGAAAGGCATCTTCGTGGTTATTTATTCTCATGAATGAAATCAATTAATTCGAAAACATTACGATCTTTCAGATCAGGACTAGAATACAAGCAAATCAATTGGCTTTTTAATATTTGTTTGTCGAAATAGTTTGCATAAATGTCAAATAATGAATCTAATTCCTCTGTAGGAAAATGTGAGTGATAATTGTCAAAGGACATGTTAGGAAATGGGCTTAAAATAATTTTGTTCTTGAACAACTATCATGTGCGGTTTTTCTGGTAGGGAAAATTATCCAGGATGGCCTTACAAAAACAAAAAAAAAATAAAAGCACCATTATTTAATAAATAAATATTTTAAACCTAGATATTTTTTATCGTAATAAATTATTTTGGCACATTAAAACAAAGAAAAAGCTGTTTAATATTATTTTAAAGCATATTATACGCCTTTGTGTTATACAAAAACATTATTAAATGGTTTTATACTAAAACCACCGTATAATCTCCATGATTTGGATGTATGACATTGATTCCTTTGCCGCCTTTGAAAACATTACCTGTGTCAATGGTTGCAACACTTGACACATTGACAGTTGTTTGTTTACCTACAAGACTAGATTCTGGCCATGGGGTAGGTAGAAATGCTATGTATGTCAAAATCGCCATTGTAAGTTGATGGATGGAGTGTAGTCCATCAACCTGCACCAGGCCAGCGTGTTGGACTACGGCCTCGCCCTTCTCATTCTGAGAAGAGACCCATGCCCAGCAATGGGACAGTACCTAATGGGCTGAATTCATTTTATTTACTGTTAGCGACTGTGTTAACGCAGAAGCGCTATTATTAACAACTAGCTCTTAGCCTGCGTTGATTTCGTACTTTTCCCTTAGAATAAATGATTTATGATAAGGATAATAAATCATATAAGATATAAAGATCTTTTTCTCCTACAATTTGGGACATTATGACCAAGAAGTCGGTAAACTACAGAATGACTACTGAAGGTTATGCGTCTCTTCCACGGTGGGTCAGTAAACCAGTCAGACTAGATTGGATCTGTTACCCTTTTGTAAATAGTCACTCCAGCAGGTCGGAATAGGTGAACATGTGTATTAGGTAGAGAAATAAAAGAATAATGTGTTCACTTATATTTATTCTACTTCTTCATTTTCTACATCTTCCCTAACAATTACATCATCAAGAAACTGGGCAGGCGGTAATATGTTGTTTTGATGCCGAGCCCACCCAAGATACCATATGATCGTCATCACATGAGCACAGCTTCCGACAGTTCGCTTCCCTACTATACAGCTGCAGTAATATTCAGGAATTCTCTCCTCCCAATTATTTGACTCTATTAATTTTATTAAAACATAAGTATAATATACTTTATTGCTTTGATGTCTTGATCTGATCCTGCCTCTAAGCAATACTGTCTCATGTGATGACATTATGCCTGGGACATTTGTGATTTCTAAGCTTTCACTTATTTCAACCAAAAATGTCCCATTTGCACGAATATGCTCCCCGTAATATGATCTAGCTTGCTTTATTTGGTAAATTCCAAGACTGAACAAAATCAAGTCTGACATTTCCATTACAGGGAACATATTTATTTGTGGTAATTGGGCATTGTCTATTCTTATGAAACTGGCTCGGCGTCTATTTAATTGATGCTCAAGCACATAATCACCTAAATAGTTCGGCAAGTTTACTCTTTGCATTGCTCTGTCTAAGATTGCTTGAGCATCAGAACGGTCGGTTATAAGCGGAAGGAAATTGTTCAATATTGCTGCGCAAATTCTAAAATCACTCATCAAGTTTCTTGATGCTACATTAAAATATTTATTCCTGAACATTTTGAAATCACGTTTAAACCGACCATTCACTACTTCAATTACCCATCTGCACAAGGTTACAAGCCGAGATTTGTTTGCTTTTATTGTGGACAATTGTGTTTCACCTACATCTAGAGTCTCTGGCTTGTGTACTGAGAATCCTAATGAGGTAAGTAGTCCTATAGCATCCCGAAACCCTCTATCTAGCAAAAACACATCATTTTCTCTAAAATAATTTCTGAGAGCACCACTGGGTGCAAAAAGCTGGTTCATTATCTGGGCATCAGATGTTGTAGCAGCATACGGACCATAAACATCTAAAATAAACCCATGTGTGGTTGCCATTATAAAAGGTTTCAATAGATTGGCGTATTTATGTAAGCTGTAGGTTTTTTTTTGGAATAGGTAGTTAGACGACTTTTGCAAATATATATATGTGCCATCAAAGATTACTATAGGATTACTTTCCTGTGTGCCAAAAAGACCCTGTGGAATCAAAAGATTTCTACTGGACAAGCTGGCCCTTGGAATATTATTAATGCCCAAATGTAATGGAACATATGAATCCAATAAGCAGCCACGGGCCTTCTTTACATACTGGCAGACTGTATAAGTTGATAAACGAAACAAAGATGCAATGCGTCGAAAAGGTTCCCCAGTCCTTATTTTTATTATATACATACCAAGTGCTGTTTTAGGTTTTTTACATATATTGGACAATTGAGGTATACAAGTTAATATTGCCAGAAAGTTCAAAACAGTCAAGCCTGTCCAGTATCGACAAGTAATATTACTCATGTGTTCAACATTTTCAAAGTCTATGGTGTTATTTACATCCCTCCTTAATAAGTCAAGCATTTTAGTAATATGCCCTGGGTTGAATTCAGTTACAAATTCAAATTCAGCAAGAAAGTCCCAATTGTATACGCTTAAATGTTCTTCACACACCCGAGCATTTTGAGTGATGTACAGTTTTTGATGTTTTAGAATATTTTTCTTTAAATACAATGGCACACGTTTCCTTTCGCGATTCACACAATCCGGAACAAAACAATGAGTAGTGGTATCTGGAGTGCGACTATAACCATCTAATGTAATGCTCATAACTGGTTCTCGGAGAACATTTTCAATGTCTGTACTGGCAGAACTGGGAGGCTCCGCAACAGAGCTGGATCCACTGATGATTGGATTTGGTTCTTGCAGAATATCCTCATTTTCGGTGCTGGCAGTACTCATTACGGATAATCCAGATCCACTTTCTGCAGGTGGTGGTGGTTGCCGATGAGCTCTTAACCAACAAGCATTACATACCCGGGCGTTAGACGGCATCTGCAATTGAAGTTACAATTAGTTTTAGTAATTCTAATGTGGGGAATATTTATACAAACAGAAAAAGTGAGTACAAGTACAGAAGCTGGTCAAGTTAAGCTTGAATTGCTGAAATAAGTTGATATTATTATGGTATACATTTTTTTTAAACTAATTAAAGTCAATAAAGTAGGAATAATGTATACAACAAGCAGGTACACTTACTTCAAGCGGGCTGATTATATTTGCAAAATAAATCCATTCAGCATCACCATAATTTAATTGACGAGAGCGCCTCCCAGTTCTTCTGGAAATGGATATGCCACAACATACACATACTGCATCATGGCCAAATTGACGTCCACCTATATTGCCTTCATTCCTGTTATTTGATTCATGAATTAATAGGCTAACACATTCTTGACAAAGGTGGTCTTCATCAATTACCTAAAACAAGAAAAACGTCGTATTTTAATTTATACCAGAATATGCTCTTTTTTAAGTTAATGATGTTTATAATTACTATGATATGATACTGCCAAAAACCAAGAAGACAATTGCTTGCACAAATGTGTAAAAATCAATAGTAAATACACTATAATTGGCAAATAAAAATCAGTATTATTAAACTGATGAGTAGATAACATGGAGTCTAGTTTTAAAATTATGTGTATGCAGATTTTTAGCTACATACCTGTCTGGCAATCCATTCTTCTAATACAGAGATAATTTCAAGATCCATATGGGTTGCATTGTACTGATATTGTTGTGTAATTGGAATAGCAATCCAGCAATTAATGCAGCGAGGCATGATGGTGAGGATTACCTGAAAGATAAAAACATTACTTAGTGTGGTTTCAGTTGGTCTACGGTAGGTAATCAAATTCATTGTTTTAAAAGGCAGATCTGAACACAACAGACCTTATGAAGTACTTGTTTATAGTCCATGTCTGCGACTTGATCGTTTGTTAGAATTCGTACAAAATAGATACTAACCTTACACAGCAGCGATAAATGGATGTTAATCGTGTGCAAAATCCAAGTCCGAGGGAAAAATCAGGGTCGTCAGTATCGCCGGTCGTCGAGTTTTCAAATCGTGTGCAGTATCAAAGAATCCAAATTATAAGCCAGGTCAAATAAAGATAAACTTATAAGAAGAAACTTAACAAGACAAAAATAACAAAAACACTCGCAAACAAATTCAAATCACTTGTGTCCGTTGAATATTGAATTGAATTTGACACTTGATTTGACGCTCACGATGACAACAATGACATCTAACAGAACAATGTTGCCAAAATAAATAATTAATGTGGGTTGCAATTTAACTTTTTAATTATAATTATTTAAAAATACAATAACTACGAAAGGGTGCTTTTAAAAAAAAATAAAAAATATATACGAAGTATCCTTAATTTATGTACTTTCACAAAAACATAATCTCTTCCCTGTTCACAGCAGTTTCGAATAAAATCCCAGCCTCCATAGAAAAACCTAACATGTCCTTTTTTGTTGTTGAGCAGTTGGAAGATCTTTAATTTATAAATTTCAGAATATCGGTCAGTAATTTCGGTATTAATGTTATCAATTACTTCTACAAAAAGTCGTCTGTATTCCGTTTTTGCACAGCGTACGTTGCGTCTCAAACGAGGAGCCGAGTTATTTTGCAACGTGTTACAACTAGTTTTATACACTGATCTATTAAATTTTCGTTTATGCGATTTACTAGTCTGAGAAATACACAGATTAGGCGTCGGTTTTAATGAAGAAATTAACTGTTTTTTCTGAGCAAAGTTTAAAGATTTTACCTTATCTTCGCCAATCAAAACTTGAACGCATTTTAAATCCTCACAAGGTACAATTACCTCCATTGTTGTAGGTAAATCACCAAAACAATTGTATCACTGAGAAAATCTTAGAAAACACAGAAAACTTTAACAGCTTTTTTCTTTAACTCAAGCAAATGAAACTGAAGTGAAGTTAGTTGCACTCTAAGATGTCGGGAAGTACTCAAGTGTTGTCATTTAGGCAAAAAAAGTCGCCAGGTATATGAAAAATCTAGCTAATTTTTTTTTTATTTTTAAGATATTGCTTGAATACAGTCAAAATCTGTTATAACAACATCCAAGGGACCACTCATATTTGGTTGTAAAAACCGATAGTCGTAATAACCGGTGATGTTTTCAAGGTACAAAGTATTTTGTACCTATGATTTTGGTCTATATAACCGGTATGTTGTTCTAAATGATGTTGTTGTAAACGGTTTTGACTGTATTTAATTTCGTTATTTTAAAAGTCGCTAGTTTTTATTGTTGATAAATGTTAAAAAAGTTTCCAAACACGTTAAAAATCTCCAAGATCTTTCAACGTGTGGCTAAAACGGCAACACTGCAGAGTTGGCAAGCTGACAAGGTCACGCATACGCATGCAACTTCATACGAATGCCCTGCTTATATCTGCCATAGTGATCGATTTGTTCGATGCCTAAGGCCTAACTCGTTATACGGCACATCGCTATAAGTGCGAAAGTGACAGATATAGTATTTGAAAGCCCGGTAAAAGCCGGTGCGTGTAAGCGAGATAGCAATATGTAGATCATTAGATGCTACAAATGCGAAACTCTGCGCGCGAACAATCGCGATGCGTAGTAGTTTAGCTGTACTCAGTAGATTCATTGTGTTATTTTGATAAGAATTAAGCGCGCGAACTTTTAAATAGTTCGGGTTTGACATTGATTCTCTATCGAGCATTTTTTAGTAAGGCATGCCGGGCTTTTGGGCTTATATGAAGGTACCGCCACTGGTATTTGGCAGATCCATCCCAAAGATGAGAGCAGTACTCCATACACGACCGAACCTGGGCTTGATAGAGATTGAGCATCAGTTCCGGTGTGAAGTACCGTCTCACCTTTGCTAGGATTCCCAACTTTTTTGCTGCTAACTGAACCTTAGCCTTGATAAAAAGACCAAAATTGAGAGTGGAAGTTAGTGCTACCCCAAGAAGCTCAATACAATCGGTTATCGGCACGGTTACATCGCGGAAAGTAGGAGCCGGTCGGAATTAGCTCCTTTTTGCGGAGAAGAGACACGCCTGGGTCTTAGCTGCATTAAACTTGACCAAGTTGGCATCACCCCTTTCGGAGACGGCCTTCAAGGACAAGTTCCAGTGCTCAACCATGTCCTCACGGAGAGACTGGATCTGTGACCCACCAGCACGGGCGCTGGATAGATATCTCTCAGATATAAGACGTCATTTTTGGTTAGTCAAGAACACGTTTACAGAACACACTTATCGCGAAGTAAGCGGGGTTGTTTGCGGATGCGCAATAAACATGCAAATACAGCGGCGCACTCGCAGACTGCGGTCAGCGCGGGAGTGTGTCCTCGGGGGGACACCCGCGGGGGCGGGGTTTATGCACGAGCTTCGGCAGGATCGGCGCGTGTTTTGTCACGTGGTTACTTTAGGTACTGTTTACAAGTTCATTCGCTTCTTGCGCGCCGTGTTCATGATAACCATTTTATCATCGAAATTCCTCCGTGCTTCGGAGAATAAGATAAGCTGTTGGTACCGGCAGTCATGTACATCTTTGACAGTCGTTACGGGTAGTCCGACGTCATATAATCTGACACTGTTTTAGCCAAGGGGTTGTGTGACCCAGCTCCTCCTGGGTTATGGGGGTTAAATAGGCAGTCGCTACATGTAAAATACTAGTATACGGTTAGGTTGGAAGCCGCTCCAAACAGGTGATCAAGCTCTCATTAGATGTTAATGTATTCTAGTGCGTGAAGTCCCTGGAGGAGTGGGTGGAAGGCATCAGGTCGGACGCGGCGGCCGGCCCGGTGGACGGCACGGTGCACCAGCTGGCGGCCGCCGCGCTGGCGCACTGTCAGGCGCTGGCGCAGCACATGCATACCATAGGTAAGTCTGTTCATGAGTGGCTGGAAACCATCAGGTCGGACGCAGCGGCAAAAACATCTATCTAGACGGACAATCTTCTCTTTTCCCATCCCCAAACTGGGATTAACATTTTCGGAACAAGAGATCAACATAAAATACATTTAGGTACCTGCCACTAGGAGTGCCCGCCAAGTCGTTCGCTTCCCGATCCCATGGGACCCGTGACATTCCAATAAAAAGTAGCCTATATGTTGCCCTTTAACCTTATCTACCTTCAGCGAGTCTCATCAAAATCGATTCCAAGAAATTTGTTCCCGATTAGCCCAGACAAATAGACTGTTCGGTGTTTTCACCAAACATCTCAGTCAGCAATATTGGCGAGTAGCATTGACCCTATTTTTTAAGTCACGTTGAACGCACCTATTGCTGACAATTTTACATTTTATTAGTGCACATTGGCCTACCGCGTTAGCCGGGTGTATTCTGACATTTTTAACATTTAATTTAACATTAAGAATAGTGTAAAGTAGCATATAGTCTTAACATAAAACATTTCGTTTCTCCTTAGAAACATCACCGCCTTGCTACGTACCCCAACATATTTTGGTCCTTCGAGCCGGATTTGAACCGGTATCTGTTGATAAAAGGGAATATTATTTGGAAGAGGAAGTATTTATCAGTTATTCGAGCTTTGATGCTTATTAAAGAGTAATAAAAAAAAATGAATGGGAGAAAATCTATTTTTTTTTCTCCGTCTAGTATCAAAGTATAGCAACCAAACCTTATATTCTAGTAAGTACCTACTTGTTGCCCTTAATACGACGACATTTAATTTGCTTGCGTATCCCTGCGGCCTTGGCGCCTACGATGATTCAAAGTTTCAAATTTTTATGTTGTATTTTCTAATGGCTATTAACGAGTTTTACGATTAAGAAGAACTAAAAATATATTTTTTTTCAATACAGTAAGAATTAAAAAATATAAATTTAGGCATTTGGTAGGCATTTCATTTATAAAACAATAATAAAATTTTGACTTTTTGAAAACTTGATGCATGTAATTGAAGACAGTCATGTGCTGACGATGACTATCTATACCTAAATGACTAAAACTATTACTTTGATAAAATAATAATTAACCCCCACCACCAAAAGGTGGTAGGGGTAATATCGACACGCGGATTGGTTGTTGAACGCAGCGGTACTAATTATGTCAGTTACTACTTGCGAACTTGTGTTTGTTATAAATATGTGTGCAGGTAACAATTAAGGGCACTTTGCGTCTGAGTCGGCACTCTCGTCGCTGGTCGGCTCCCGCTGGGCTTCCTCCAGGAAACTGGAGGTTTCACCTGGCGGGGTCAGACCGCCGGAGTGTCGTGAAGAAACGACGCCGAATGACGGCGTCGCGGCGCGCCTATAGTTACACGCAAGCAATTCAAAATACGGGTGTGCGTTTGCCGTTCACTTTTGAGCAGGCGCTTCAACGCACACCCGACCAGCTACGCCGAGTAAAGGCCACACAATGACGGTCCCGTATTTACGGGACACGGAAGGCACCCGCGGACAGAGGGCAAAGCCCTGTGGCCGCTCGCTGCGCCCCGGATTAAGGATTAAGGGCACTTGTTTCTCAACCCTTGAGGAAGCAACATCATTATCTGTGCTGTGTGAAAGTTTTGTGAGTTTCGTTATGGCTGCATTTGTTACGAATTTAGATATTTTTATGTTCCTTCGTGTTGAAGGAGACATGAAAAATTGGACACGACTCTATGAAGCTATTATTGTGCGCATACCAGTTGAAATATGTTCAGAAGATTCAGAAACAATTAAGACCTTTTTAAAAAAATATATGAGGAGCATATGGGCAAGTGCTTCCAGAAATCAGAAGATGTTCATGAACAGACATGCTGAGTGGTTACAATCAAATATTAGTTGGCCAAATTGCACTACAGTGAATTTATCAGAAATTTTTCAAGCTCAAGATGAAGTTATCGAAAACATATCGTCAGACATTACGAGTACTTCCGTTGATATCCATACTGTAGCAGCTGTGATGCCGTCCACATCAACTGTGGGCACATCTACAGATTTAGTTCAGATTAGGAAACTGTTTGTTGACCTGGGCAACAAACAGAAGAAAAGACGTTCAGGGTCTCTTCTGGAATACTCACCGAAAGAACTCACTTTCGCATTAGTCACAAGACTTAAGAGAGAGACAGAAAAGAAGAATGACTTAGCTAATATTATTGATCACATAACGAAAAACCCTGACAGTGTTGCGATTGCTCAAACCACTTTGTTTGAAAAGAAAGTAAGCAAAAAATTTTTAGACGAAGATCACGCTCTAGGTCTTTATACATCTTTGAATCTGTCAAAGTGGAAATATTTGTGTTTAAGGAAAGTGCTGATAGATTGTGAAGTTCCAGTTTTACCATCGTATCACAAACTCATTGAAGCTAAGAAATGATGCTATCCAAGCGATTTAGAAATTACTGAGAGAGGAGCTAAAGTGAAGATTCAAGCCCTACTGGATCTGACAGTCCAGAAGATTCTTCAGATTACTGGTACCCAAGTTGATTCGTCAAATGAAGGATTGAAGTTAATCAGTAAATGGGGTTTCGATGGAGCTTCTACACAAAGCACCTACAAGCAAAGAAGTGAAGATGTAAACTTGAGTGATTCATCGGTATTTATGTCAAGTCTTGTCCCTCTTAAATTAGTTTCTAATAATATCACCATATGGGAAAACTCAACACCTTCTTCAACCCATTATTGTAGGCCTATTAAGTTTGAATTTTGTAAAGAGACAGTAGAATATATCAAGCAAGAAGAAGCTTAATTAAAATAAGAAATAGATAATATTGGTCCTACAAAGTGTGCCGGGCTGGAGATTAATCACGACCTTCATATGACAATGATCGACGGAAAAGTGGCCACTATTATAACTGATATTTCATCTGCATCTGCCTGCAATATTTGCTTTGCTAAGCTGACTGAGATGAACAAGCTGTTTGAAGTATTTTCAAGACCTGTACGAGAAAATGTTTATAAATATGGACTTTCTACTCTTCATATGTGGATTCGTTGTATGGAGTGTATTCTGCATATATCATACAACATGGACTTTAAAATGTGGGCTGCACGAGGTGCTAACAAGGAACTAAAAGCTGCGAAAAAACAACTGACGAGTAGAATTCAAGCAGCAAATGGGAATTCTTGTAGATTTTGTTAAGCAAGGCTTTGGAACCACAAACGACTGAAATACAACCAGAAGGCTTTTTAGAGATTATGAGAAATCTGCCGAAATTACCAATATTGATAAAGACCTACTAAAGCATTTCGCGGCAGTTCTTCAAACAATTTTATCTGGATGTGCCATAGATATTGAAAAATTTAGAACATATTGTCAGGATACAGCGGAGATGTTTGTTCATCTATACCCGTGGTTTATATGTTCGCAAATGTGCACAAGCTGCTCATATATGGTGCAGACATTTGCGAACACTTTGGCTTCCTATCAATTGGTATTCTTTCCGAAGAAGCCAGTGAAGGAAGAAATAAAGAATTTCGAAGAGTTCGTGAAAATCACACAAAAAAATTTAACAGAATGAAGACCAACGAAGACTTGTTGCATAATTTTTTAATTAGTTCGGACCTATATTTATCCCATATTCGACCAAAATACAACAACTCAAAACATTTCGATTTTTTTCGGATGTTAAAGAGCTTTTGCTGTTGCCTGAGGTAACAACAGAAGAAACTGAAAATATGGATACTACAGGAGCTGCAGGCAGGAGTTGACGATCCATTAGCGTAATAGCGTGACAAATTTTGTGATATTGTTATTGTTTGAATTGAGTTAGTAAGATAAGTCGTTTAATTAAAATAGTCTTTATCAGGACTGCATAAAATAGTCCTTTTCAGGACTACCTGAAATAGTCCTCTTCAGGACTTCTAAAAATAGCCCTTTTCAGGGCTTTATCCATTTCTAACCGTTTCTTTTAAGATGAATCGTCAAAAACATTAAGAAAAATCGACTTAAAAATTTGAAACTTTGAATCATCGTAGGCGCCAAGGCCGCAGGGATACGCAAGTAAATTATATGTCGTCGTATTAAGGGCAACAAGTACTTACTAGAATATAAGGTTTGGTTGCTATACTTTGATACTAGCCGGAGAAAGAAAATAAAATAGATTTTGTCCCATTTTTTTTTTTTCAATATTTTTTTTCGCCGTGAAGGAGCAATTTTATCGAAAAATTTTAGTAATAAATATTGATCAGCGTTATATATACTATCCGATACCATTTTTTGTTTAGTGAAATAACCATCTTCGATCGAAAGTCCATCATTTTGAAAATCCGGACCACTGTGCGCCGTCTGGAGTGTCCGATTACGTGTTGCGTCATCAGAATTTCATTGTAGTATTTCAGTTCATTACTCTCATGGATCAGCTGAGGCACTATCATGTTACACTGGTAAACAACAGGTAGCGAACTGTTGTTTTGCATGTTTTGTCGAGATAAGTTGTTACGTTTTCAAACGCCTGCATACCTTCCCAATACGGAGACATGTTATAGTACACAACTAGGACCCAATTGTCTTGTACGAGACTAATTTTAGATATAGGGTCAAAATAGAAAGATTGGTTCACATATGTTGTTATGTTATAGCTGCAATTTGCAATCCTGCAAATTTAAAATATGTTTGTTTGTGTTTTAGTTTCGTGTAAAGAATTATAAGCACTTCAGAAAACAGTTATTTTGAAATCACAGACGGAATATCAATTTTATTTACATGTACTAGCGGTCGCCCAGTTGTCGAATTTTTATTTTGTTATATTATTACAAAAATATTATGTTTTTGCACTCCTTCTCCATATAAACTTCAAGTTTATGCTTCGCTTCACGTTTTAATACTATAAAACATTCAACGATATTTCGTCACTTCATTCAAGTGTGCTTGCAACCATTGTCATATAAACCGTTTAATTCTAGTTGTATTTAAATGAGTCGTAATCACACCATTCTAAAGATGTATACCACTAAGTACTTGCTTTAGGATAACGCCATGGTTCTTTTCACTTTTGCAGGTCCGGCACTCGCCACGGAGCCATCATACAACCGAGCAGTCAGTCAGCTATCCGGCGTCCACGATAGGAATGCGGTCATGCTGGCTGTATATATGCGTGAGTTTTGTAAACCACTAGCTTGTACCCGCGACTTAGTTTGTCGTTGTTTAAAATATTAAAATATAGTATACAGCGTTATTTGAAAGCCTTGGCTATTTTAATAGAACCTCTTCAGAATAGAATATATTAATTGATAATTTTATTATTATTTGTTATGTATTGTCGGACAGAGACAATAAGAGTCAACTTCATCTTAAAAAATTGTGGAATTTATGGATAATACGAGTGACATTACCTAAGTACGCGCATGTATGCTTTTGACGCTTGTTAATGTGTGTATGCATTAGATTTATGACCTACTAGTACTAACTCACGGCTTCGCTCCCGTGGATTCTATCACGGTAAAAACATAACTTTCCTTTTTTGCAGTCACGTAAAAAGTAGTCTACAACCTTCCTCAAGCTTCAAGCTACTTCCATACCAAATTGCATCCAAATCCACCCAGTACTTTCGAAGATTAGCGCGTTCAAGCAAACAAACTTTTCCGCTTTATAATATTAGTATAGATATGTGACCCCGGGGGTTCACTTATCTCCAGCTTATGCCAATTTTCATCAAAATAGGCTCAACTGTTTTTAGAATAGTACAAATTGTAATGTTAAAGAAAATCCATTTTGACTGGCCTGTTAAGCTCTTGTGTCTGCTTCTACATTAAAATAACAGCTATAATTTTTTCGGTTTTGCTAAAAATTATTAAACAGCCTATGACATATTTATTTGCAGGTAAAGTACTAGCCCAGCTGAATTTCGCGCTGAGAAACAAAAGTGAACAGTATCCCGACGCGCTGAAAGCGATTTTTTTGCTGAACAACACTTTATACTTATTACAGGTAACATTTTCAATACTTTTGCTTGCACAATATATCCCAAAAACCAGAGAATATACAGCGTGGATACGACGATATGACTTTAATTGATAACACTGGCATTACTGGTTCCTAGAAATATTTATAATCTATCAAATATATCCTAACATCGAAATGAAAAAAAAATACGATTTTTTCAAACAAACTAAATAGCATAAAACTATACACAAAATAGAACACCATTAAGAAATATTGGCTCACTGACCTGTAAGGTAAGAATGGCAACGCAGCGCGGTTTGCGGCGGCTGGCGACGACACCGCGTAGCTACAAACGACGTTATGTTTTGGCGCTATTAATATTATTATTAATGCTCAATTACATTACAACAAATGATAGATTATTAACGAAATAGTCAGGCACCATTCGACCCGCGAGTTATTCACTAATCAATTAATTAAAACAAAATAAAAAACTTCAAAGACAGTAAGTACTAAGCGTCTAATTTCACAAAGTTCACTTATCTAGACACGCGGGAGCGTGTCAAGCCAAGAACTGACGCGCAGCTCACCGTGTGTAATATTACACGATCCATTTGGAGCCACTTTTGAGCCCCTCATAACTCAAAAACTATTTCACCTAAACTTGTCAAATTTGGCTCATATATTGATACTGGCGAGATACATATGTGTTCCAAATTTTATAAACATATCTCAAACGGTTATTTAGATATTAACGTCCAAAAATCGTCATTTTTATGACTGACCTATAGATCAAAACTATAACCCAGTTCCAGATGACCTAGAAAGTTCAAATTTGGCATGAAGATAGGTAATTAGGTGAATACAAAGGAAAAAATCAGAAACTGGTATTTTTTATCATTTTATTATAATTTTCACTTAACTTATAATTAGTGCCTGTAAATCTCTATATGTGGATTTTAAGATCTTTACGTGAATATATAACGAGTTAAATACCACCCTTAATTTTTTTAATCCATATATTTCCGTTTTTGTACTTATAAATAAGAATATAGTAAATTTTCGTATTTATTACGCGTAACTAACCGTATTCTACAACCACTAGCGCCACCTATTATCTTAGAGGGTCACTACACCATGGAGGCAAAACGCGTAAAAAGAATTCCGGATACTGAATGGGCAATTCATTCGAACATTTCAAAGGTACAAAAAATATAGAAAATAACACAAAAAGGACAATTATACCCCGTAAACGTAGGAAAATACAGTAGCTTAACAAAAAACCATTTTGTATTAATTTTGTTATAAGTAAGTACCTACTACTAATTTATGTACAAAAAGTAATGATATCCCATGAAAAACATAAATGTGAAATGAGAGCCAAGTTCAATATTATCATAAATGCCTTGGTTGTTGACTTCAACGACAAAAGAAGTGAAATCTAAATGGGTGCCAAGTTCAATGGTCAGTCCTGAAATTTATTTATAACAGCATAAAATATCATTTATTCTTATAACTTAGGAGAATATATCGTAGCCTAAGGCTGGAAACAGTGCTCGACCGACGGTCAGCGCTGACCGTCGGTTGTGAAAATAACAATGTTACTACTACTATGTTACTACTACTACTACGGCTACAATATATTCTCCTAAGTTATAAGAATAAATGATATTTTATGTTGTTATAAATAAATTTCAGGACTGACCATTGAACTTGGCACCCATTTAGATTTCACTTCTTTTGTCGTTGAAGTCAACAACCAAGGCATTTATGATAATATTGAATTTGGCTCTCATTTCACATTTATGTTTTTCATGGGATCAATTTAACTAAGTACCTATTCTACGTTATGTGTCCCGTGACTATTAAAACAAAGCGTCAAATTTCGCACAATTCACTCACATAATACGCGGCTTAAAAAAATATACGAAAGCAATCGACTGCCGTATTTCGTAGAGCGCGGACGCAACGGAAATTCCAAAGCGCTACAGAATGCGTCACCGACACGAAGCTCGTCCGGTGATACACTGACCGAGTGACCATGACCTAGATAGAGAATTTGACTACCCCTCCCGCACTCCCTCGCTGCCACCCCCGTGCGCCTCGTCCGTTGCCGGAACGACATCGACTTATGATCACACGCCTTAAGACTCTTACGTCTCAATCATACTAATTTGCATTGATTTGTATCAGGCAATAAATAATAGAAAAAAGGCGTAGGTTTTTGCAGTAGCGAGCTGGCAACGTGTGCGATGATACCGATGCTCCTCGGGGTTATTAACCTGTGGCGTACAATACATCATGTGGAAAATGCTTAAATGAAAAATAATGTCCTGTGGCTAAACTAATGAATATATTCGATTGGTTGTTTTGTGTGCAGGTTAAGAAAATAATAACTTATACGAAGTTTAATTTAAGGTCAAATAGTCCTCTCCAGGCTGTATAACCACTAGAGAGTGTATAGGCTGATTTCTTTGAAGAACACGACTCACCAATACGGGTCGGGAGGCGAAGAAAAAATGCGCTACTGCAATTGGTCAGTTCAAGGTCAAACTTCGTAGATATGCCGTGTTAGCGATTGCTCTACTTGATTAAGGGAAAGTAGTCGATATCGATAAAATAAATTATGCCATTATGAAAAACACTGAATAAAATTACATAATAATATACATCAAAATCAGTCTCAATTACAAAAAGAAAAACAACCCAACTAGCAAAATACCCTTACAAGCAAAAGCTTATAAGGTTTATATGTGTTCTGATTAAGCCAGAAACTCTAATAGTGTTATTTTATAAGTATATTTAAGTTTTAAGAGCATTCATATTTGTAACATTATTCTTATAGACGTATATAAGAAAACGTTATATAATATTAATAAGAGCAGTGGCATTATAAGCACCTTTTACAAGTCTAATTGCCTTTGATTCTCAATTAAAACTTATAAATTTATACATTTTATAAGTACATTCAATCTTAGAAGTGACTATACTAAGTGTTTTATTAGACTTCTGTATAACTAGTGTTTTAAGTGTGATTTATCTCACCTAAGACATATTAAAGAGTAAGTCTTACAAGTATCTTAAACGATTCTCTATTAAGGGTTATTTATTTTCCTTGTTGTGTCTGACACGAGAAATTATTATAAAATCAGGTACATTGAATTAAAGTTGTGGATTAATTACTTACTTGTACCTATAATGACTTCGTTGTTTGGCTTGCTTTTGCTTATTAAGGAACCTTAAAATTATGAGCAGTATGGCCGTGTAGACTTAATGGTTCTAGGTTTCATTTGACTTTTACGAGCGATATAAACCTTATACCATAATACTGGACTTATACTGTACTGTTAAAGCACTTATTACATTACTTATGAGTCGTGGTTGGTCGTAATGGCGACATTTCGATATTATTTCACAATTAATTAAAATAATATATAATAAAAGACACATTGTTAAAAAGGCCCGTGAAAATACTGTTATTCAAATTTCAAAAGAATCGAGTAAAACTGCTTCGCAACCTAATAATTGCACAAAGTCCGTGACAAACTAAGCTTACACACTAGCGTATTGTAGGAAAATAAAATAAAATAACATAATATTAAATTTTTACGCGACTTTTCAATATTTTCGTAAAAACACAAACCGCATTGAGGCGGTTTGTGTTTACACTCTTATTAGAAGATCACAAAGAGGACTACTAGCGATATCGCGCAAAATAGCTTTAGTAAGTGGACTTTAAGGTTATTTGCACTTATAGCATGCCCTTGTAAGTCACTTCTAAGTTTGTTTTTCCTTATAAAAGTATCAGCAAGGGTTTTGTAAGTTTGAAAATACACTTCGCGAGACCATTACAAGACAATTGTAAGGGTGAATATACTTATTAAGTGTATAAGTGTGATAAAAGACTGAAAAAATATGGTCTTGGGATATTAGTAAGATTATTTTTTGCTAGTTGGAAAGTATGCTGTTATTATTGATTTTTAAAATGAATTAATTTGGTAAATGTTTTTCGAATTAAAGTTTTAGGGTCCTGAATGTTTTTGGTAAAAAATTATAACCGAGCGTCTATATAAAACTTATCTATCCACTTTTCTTTGAATGCCGGAATCTTCAGAAATCTAAATTAAAAACATGTATGTTACACACAGATGAAAAAAAACTGTAAAACCTCCTCCTTTTTTAAAGTCCGTTAAAAATAGATAAGTATTTAATGAGAGTATCTGAATTGTGTAAAAATTTTATAAAGTTTAATTTTATTATTATCGATATTGACTTCTGGTACAGCATAGATTATTACGAATAAAATACAAAGAAAAAGAAAGACATAAAAGAATTAGAATTTCCTAATGAAAGAAAAGGACGTTTTCAAAAGAAATCAACGCGCGATTCATCCGTGTGCCAATCGCCATATCGTTTGTCGGGCCCCCAGCGCCCGGCACAGTGAATCGAAAAATAAATACCTACAACAAAGAGAGCAGTGGATAATTAGGACTTCTGATTAAGAGACTAAAGTTTATTAAACTGTTAAATGGTTACTTAATTATCTATTTACCTAATATAAACATTGATAGAATACAGCGTAATTAAATAAAAAAGTACCTACATTAAACGAGCTGTGATATTTTTGTCGTATCAATTATCACTTTGTCGTATCAATTTGTGTCGACTCAGGCGGAATGGGCCCGAAAATATTTGTCGTAAAAATCCGACGTAGGCGGGTAAAAGGTTAAATAGATCCCTGCAATGACTTATAATCTGATTAAAACAATAATAATTTGCCTAACACAGACACCAGCTCCTCACAAGTTGTAGTGTAAGATGTGGATTCATGATTAACTGTTGTGTTTGTAATTTGTGAGGAGAAATGAATAAATATATTATTAGTACTATTATTTTCGTTTACTTACCGATGAAAAGTTATGCCATCCTTTTTGTAATTAGATGTCTTGGAATGTTTCCAACACCACCGCACATGAAGGCATTTTTATGCGTTATAAATTGAACGAAAAGTAGAAAAATTTGTGATTATTTAGCGTACACATAGGTCTAACACTTGGTCACAATTAAAATGGTTTAGAGTTTATCCATTACAAATAAACAAAATTTTCCTTTTTAGAATATAAGGGCGTTACCTGCCCTTTTCTAAAGCTTCGTAGTCGGTTTTACATCTAGATACTGTAACAATTTTTAACCTTTTGAACGCAAGAGCGTAAACGCATCGGCGCCCCAGCTACGCCAAGCCACAAATTCAGCGCAACAACCTACAAAAAAAAAAATAGGGATTCCAACATCTTATCGATAACCATTGCTTTTCGTTCCATATTTTTTAAATAAAATATTATTCGTTGCATTATTCTTTTATTTAATTTGACCCTATTTGGTATCATACTATCATTAAACAAAGTTCTAAACAACCTAAAAGCAGACATTAGAACTACAAACGAATAAATCAAATAATAATAAGGTACATCATTAATCTCGTTCATGACGTCATCCGCTGTCAGGAAGACCCGACTCTGGGGTGGCTGGCACGACTTTTGATAACTTTCTCGCATGCGAGTAGGGATGTGATATTGTGGGACATGATAAATAATAAACATATAGTATTTAAAACAACTTAACCTCTACAGCCCCAGCAGCCAGTAAACAAGTATTAGTTGAGCCCCGCTGGCACAAATTTGTGCCACCAAATCCCGACCGATTTAAAACTGTATTTGTAGTAAAGATAAGTCTTAAAATCGTTTGTGACCGGGGTCAGATTACGCTTACGATAAGAGCCGGCCCGCGGTGCTTGACGGATGGTTGACGTAAATAATGGCGGTCCTTGAGAGGTTAATAAATTTACTTATAATTATTACTACTGTAGCGACGTCTATCCCGCAACATACAAACTATCCTGTATCGCGCAAGCAGAGTTTACCGCACAACTAGCATACATACAAATCACCCGATCACAAACATGGGGCAGTTGCCCACCAGACATAAACACCTGTCTGGTCGGAGGATCCTCCCTTTTCAATGGGAATGCGGGACTTTACACCCTGTTCCGCATATCCCAAAACTGGTGACCCCGGGCATGAACATCAGCGCAGCCTTCGTGCAGTGCTAGTTCGGCGTGACGTCATCATCACTTCCTTCAAGCTTTCGAGCAGCGAGTCATACAGCCAGCCAGTACACTCGGCTTCTACGGGTATCCTGACCACCAGCATGCAGCGGACGCGCATACCTGGTCATCATCCTCAGCCTCTTCAGCAACCTTGGCACAGCACCCTGCACTTCGGCCGGTCAGCAAGCAGAGACGCACTTCTCTGGTCGACGCAGCAGCCAGCCACTACGCAGCACTGCACCACTCCGACCCACTGGAGATCATGCAGCATCACTCCGACCCACTGGAGTATCACCCCGACTACTCCGACCCACTGGAGTATCATCCCGACTCACTGGGATATCACCCCGACTCAAAGGGGGCAGCACCGCAGACAGTTCCGATTCACCGCGAACTATGCGACTTCCGGTTCCGACTCACTGGAACCTACCTTCCACTGGCCCGGCAAGCATCACAAGATATATGGACGACTCATCCTGCTACGACCTCCGGTCTCGGAGGGGAGTGATGTAGCGACATCTATCCCGCAACATACAAACTATCCTGTATCGCGCAAGCAGAGTTTACCGCACAACTAGCATACATACAAATTACCCGATCACAAACATCGGGCAGTTGCCCACCAGACAAAAACACCTGTCTGGTCGGAGGATCCTCCCTTTTCAATGGGAATGCGGGACTTTACACCCTGCTCCGCATATCCCCAAACTACGAGTCTTCGTAACTTAGCAAACTTATGTCATCCAAGTCCTTTTGCTGTCGTACTTTTATAATAACGTTCAGTATATTTACATAAGTTACTGAACGTTTTTCTTCTGGCACTCGATCCAGCTCAAAAGCGACCAGTCTTGCGAACGCAGCATTTCGTGGGTCGCTAGGTCTTGGTTGGTTAAAATCCAACGGAGAAATTGGAGACGTCACACCTTAAATCATTTGCGTCCCACATGCTCCGTTGATAGATGGAGTTCTTCAGTAGTCATTTGACTGCCAGCCATTTTTATTATACACTCGCACAATAGGCTTGTGTAGTACATGTACTATGTACTGTTAGGACGCAATTCCGTCATGTGAACTAGAACGAACTATTCTGTTTCTGTCGCTCAAATCGGTCATCTAGTACAGTGAACTAATCACCAATCCTAGCGACATCCAATCGCGAGAGCCGAGTAAGAACGGCTGAACGAATAAGTGATGTACGAACTACGATGACCTGGAGAACGAGAAACTGTGCCCGGTCATTTATGTGCATAATCTATGGCCCGGACGTTCTATGGCTCTTTGATAGTAATTGTTTTCGATGTTTTTATTTGTTATTTTAACTTTGTTAAGTGAAGTTACTCAACGTCATTGCTTCAACAATATAAGTTCAAGTTTATGTTGCTTATGCTTGGTTTTGTTTCGTGTGGATTGTAAAAAAGAAAATATGTATATAAAAATGAAAACCACTGTAAATATTTGATGTTTAAATACCTACGCCATTTTAATAATTCATTCAATATTACTTATTTAAATGATATTCAAATTATTTAAAATGTATCATAATTAAAATGATAGTCCTAAGCCTGCAAAGTATGAAGGAAAATCAAATATGCAGGTATTCCATCACGTCTGACTGATTCTTAACCTTTTAATCGCCCGACTTCATATCGTTTGTCGGGCCCCCAGCGCCCGGCACAGTGAATCGAAATATATATAATACCTACAACAAAAACAGCAGTGCAATATAATTAGGACTTCTGATTAAGAGACTAAAGTATATTAAACTGTTAAATGATTACTAAATTAACTATTTACCTAATATAAACATCGTTTTGATAAAATAGAGCGTAATCTCTATCAAGCCCAGGTTCGGTCGTGTATGGAGTACTGCTCTCATCTTTGGGATGGATCTGCTAAATACCAACTGGACGCGCTTGAGTCTATCGAGAAGCGGGCCAAAAGTCTCATTGGCAACGATGCACTGGTCGAATCAAAGCTCCAGAGCCTTGAACATCGACGACGAGTTGCAAGTCTATCGGTTTTCTATCGGTTACATTTCGGGGAGTGTGCGATGGAATTACACAATCTAATTCCACCAAGCCCGTTCCATCATCGGACTACGAGACAAACGGCGAAGCGCCATCGTTACATGGTGGACATCCCACCATACGCACCAAACGTTTTGGGAATACCTTCACTGTGCGTACGGCTAAGGAGTGGAATTCCCTGCCGGAGTCTGTGTTTCCCGATAGCTATAACCTTGGAGTCTTTAAGTCAAGAGTGAATAGGTCACTTTTAGGTAAGCGTGCTCCATCTTCGACCACATCATCACTTACCATCAGGTGAGATGGTGGTCAAACGCGAACCTATTCTAAACAAAAAAAAAAAAAATTAAACAAAAAAGTACATTAAACGAGCTGTGATATTTTTGTCGTATATATACGACTCTGGCGAAATGGGCCCGAAAATATTTGTCGTAAAAATCCGACGTAGGCGGTTAAAATGTTAATTATCGATGAACTAATAGTACTAGAAGACCGAACTAGTACATTTGAACAATTGTACTAGTTCGGACCGTTCCTGTCAGTGACCGAGCGCCGCAATTGCGACGGCAAGACCCCTCTTTGAGGAGTGGCTAGATCGGCGTCACGGCGTCCTGACCTACCGCATGACGCAAGTCCTCACCGGACACGGAAGTTTCGGGAGGTACCTGTGTCTGATGGGGAAGGAAGAAACGCCTGGGTGTCACCACTGCGAGGATCGCCCTGAGGACACAGTAGAGCATACGGTGCAAGACTGCCCCGCTTGGGCAGAGCACCGACGTGTCCTCAGGGCGGCGATAGGCGGAGACCTCTCGCGCCCGGTATTGGTCGAGGCCATGCTGCGGGGCGAGAGGGAGTGGGAAGCGGTCGCCTCCTGCGAAGCAGTCATGCTACCGAAGGAGGAGGCGGGCCGTGTGAGGGAGAGCATGGCGTCCTCCCTCCAGCCCAGCCGCAGTGGTAGACGCCCACGGCGTCGGACGTCGGCCGACGATCTCCGGCCACCGTAGGCGCGGGCATGCGGACAGCGAGTAAAGGGCAACTCGCTGTCCGACCATGGACCATGCCCGGGTCGACGGCGCAACGTGTTCCACGCGCGCCTCAAAGAGCGTCAGCAATATGACGAGGCCCCCCCTGTAGAGGGCCGAAGCCTGCCGGGGTCGTGGGACTTATCCCATTACCGTGACCCCGGAACGTAAAGGGCTATTGAAGGAACACCGTGGATTTTAGTCAGTACAACTCTGACAGTCCCTCCGGCCCTGCCCGGGGTGGGAGGACTTATTTGATGATTTTACCACGTTAAAAAAAAAGCCTATCGCACAATAATAATGCCGTTACAAATATTACCACCGATTATAATTATAAATGTACTACACTACACTACACTAGCAGTCTCCCGTAGGTGCTAATGACGTCTATTCCCAACTGTGGCGTACAGGTTACTGTTTGTGCGCTTTTGCGTAGGGATGCGCGAGAGTGGACAGTAAACTATCGATCTATGGATATCAATTATGGTTTTTTCCACAATTTTACAAATATTATACATTAGGAATATTCAGATACGAGTAGCAGTCATTAAAAAATAATTTTCGAAGTAATAGTAAGCTACTTTTAATAAAATATTTCATAAATTTGAAATATAAGTTACTTTATTTACCCATCACTAGCTGTTGTGTCTTGACGAATGTGGCGTGTAGCGGTGAGCGACAGCGTTATTTTTTTGTCACTGTCGTTCCTGTTCCAAAAAAGTCACAGTGACAAGTTACCACGATCACTCGCTTTACGAAATACTTATACGATTCCTTAGATATTTGATTCCAACAACCTTCACTGTGATTTTTGTAACAGGAACGACAGTCACTGTTTTACAGGCTTAGGAATGTCGCAAATTCTTTTGAACAACTACATAACTATAATATGTATTTATTTAACATTTATATTTTTTTCTAAATGTTTTTTCGAAATGTAGCCAGATATTTTTTTAAAACCATGTTTTACACAAGTTTTTACTAATGGTTCAAATAATAAATATTTTAATTATCACAAATTCACATTTCTGAATTATATGAAAAGGGCTTTAATATTTTTTGCGTAGTGATATCCTCAAGTCTACAAAAATCTTATTTTTATAATATTAACATAAGAATTTTATTTTGCTATTTTGAGCAAATTAGAATGCAAGGCGCGAGGGAACGAGTCAGAAGTAGGGAATCATTCGCTGTCTCACTCCTGGGTTAGCCGAAAATGCCCGATTGCGCGTATTGCATTGTTCGGTAGATTTCGTTCCATGTTGTGACTCGTGTCACTATAGTGATTATCAGGGGCGTGCATAGGATTATGACAGGGCATGCGGCGGAGTAAAAACACAGAAAAACTTCTTCTTTTATAGATTTTTAGCATAGCCACAGCCACGCATCGTAGCATGGTGGCGATGCGTGGCTGTGGCTATGCTAACAATCTATAAAAGAAGAAGTTTTTGTGAGTAATCGGTCACAAAAACTTCTTCTTTTATAGATTTTTAGCATAGCCACACAGCCACGCATCGTAGCATGGTGGCGATGCGTGGCTGTGGATATGCTAAAAATCTATAAAAGAAGAAGTTTTTGTGTGTTTTTACTCCGCCGCATGCCCTGTCATAATCCTATGCACGCGCCTGGTGATTATAGTGTCTGTGTTATTTCACCACTGTTAACGTTTAACAACGTTCCAAAATGTAAAGCAACCTTCATGATCAGTCAGTGATCATTTGAGGAGCAAGATAACAAAGTTATTTTTCGCCCATCTTTAATGGCGTGATGAAGAATACTTTTTTACGGATTTCGATTAGCAATTTTTGATTATTGTATTTTCTAGTGAAATGTACCTAAGTACATATCTTTGTTCTATTTTACAAAATTTCATTAATATAGTTTTAAATAATAGAAAAAAGAAACAGAAAACTTAATTTAATATATTTATTTAGTACTTAAAAAATGTATTTTTCTTGTCGGCTGTAGACGACGGTGGCGTGTTTGGCACGTTTTCGCTTGTCGGCTATATCCGATCTTGGCGTTCAAAAGGTTAATAGGTTTATTCAATTTGGTCCACTTGGTTTCAGGGTTTGCAACGTAGCGGTCTTTTAGACGTATTGATGCTGGCCGAGCCGGAGTGCGAGTCCAACTACAGAGATATGATACAGGAACACAAGAATGCTTACCTGCAGAGGTATGTCTCACTCTAGTATTTAAAAATATTACAATTACTTCTTCTTAGCGTGTCGATGGCAAATAGCTAGATGGAGTCTGCCCAGAACTGGGCAACAAGTTTGTCATCATCGGTAGCTTCCATTTAGTCCTGCAGTGAGCGGTTGACAGGGCACGCAGGACAGGAAATTAAGTAAGACATGGTTTTTGGAGCTGAACTACATATACATTCCAAGACAGAGTCAATCACACTGAAGAAATGATACTGCTATTTCAAAGTATTTTTCCACCTGTTACTATCTACCGGTTTCTGTGTTTCCCTTTCACATATTACCAAGCAAGAGTGAAAAGGCATCTTCTGGGCTCGCTCGTTTCATCGTAGCCTTCATCTATCGCTTGCCATTAGGCGGGATCGATCGGGCTCATTCGTAATTAAAATAAAATACAAGAATTCGACTTGTTTGTCACTTCGCTTTTGACAGAGTAATCGTGGCCACGTAGAGGCGTCCACTTTGGTGGTAAGCAGACACAGCTCTCCGTACGATCGCCTATTGGTAGACTGCCTGCCGCACTCAAGTACAGTAGTACCCAACTGATATGGTTTACCGATGTACGTGCGCAGAATATGAACGTTCGCACCGCGCTTCGTTTCCTTTATCGCTATTGGTCGGAAGCTGCCGCCATGTTAGCGCGACGCGTGAGTGAGACGGAACTAACAGCTGCAGTGTATTATGAACCTTAAAGTAGTGATCTAAGGTCGATTGTTTTTTAGTTTTAAGCGTTCTTTCATTAATATTCGGGGCCATACTTTAATTTCTGTGCGAACGAAGATTTACGACGCGCCCTATCGGTTGGGTACTACTGTACGGGGTTTTCTACAGGGGGTTTCACAAAGTCAGTTCAGCGTATGGGTGGCCTGCCGCGCGATCTGGTTCTCTCCACTTTTCGTTGTACGATCAGCCGCTCTAAACATAATAATTGATGGTAAATTTCCCTAGTACTAATCAGTTTGTTATTACAGCTGGAACAAGCTTCTAGCACACACTGTGTTGGATGAGCCTTTACCTGCAAAGTTGCGTGATAAGGACAGGCAGATTCTCAAGGATAAGTTTGCAGTAAGTAAAATTTATTATTTCAGTCCGTTCAATAAACATCAAACACATTGAGGTGCAGGGTGTTTATTATTGTACTGGTTAGATATAGGAGAGAACTCTAAGGAGGGACATTTTAGAGGTCATGTGGCCCTTTCTATGTGCTGATGTTGATCACTGGGATGTGATGTCCTGATCTTTCCTCTGAAAGTTCAAGGTACTTTTGATACTAGTTCAGACACCGACGTTTACTCTATCTTTGTTAAATCTGAACTTTAAAATACCCATATTACTTGTTTGTCGTGTCAAAGATAGAAGAAATAAAAGTTATTATAATATAAACTATTAGTATTTATACACAGTGTCTATCATCTCTTCATCAACTCTCCTGTCGCACGTCTGTTGGAAGAAATTTCTCATGAAATAAGCAGCACCTTTGTGCTTTTTGTCTGTATTTGTTTTTTTCTTTAAGTGTCATGTGTGTACCTACATAAGGCAGTTGTATCACCGCCGACGATGAAGGAGCAGCGAGTAGATCTGAAAACGTGTTGGCGAGCTGCGAGTATGTTGTTCCGATAGTAGTTAGTCGCTGAGCTATCATCTGGTTGGTCTCGGCGTGAGTTCTGACCGCCAAGTGATCGCTGAGCGAGCATTATCTTTGACAGCTCTTGTCGCTCAGCAACAAAACTAGTGAAGCGAGTTGTCGCCGGCATGCTGTATGAACAGTCAGAGAGCAACTATTAATATATGCATCTCTTTCGTTTACACGGAATGTATATTTCATTGTCCGTTTCTTGAGCGAGTAAATCGCCGATAGTTAGTCGTTTACTCGTTTAGTCAGACAACTGCCTATATAAATATAGTATTGTCTGTGCAGTCGTTCAACCGCGAGTGGGAGGAGTGCTCGCGCGTGCAGCGCACGTACAGCGTCCCCGACGCGGAGCTGCGGGAGGCGCTCAAGCGGGACAACAAGCAGGCGCTGCTGCCGCCCTACACCACCTTCTACGACCACTACGCCGCGCTGCCCTTCTCCAAGAACCCCGACAAATATGTCAAGTATAGCCCCGTGCAGGTAACTACATAATGTAACCTGACTGCCTAGAAGTCGAAGTTATTTTTACTGGTTATATATAGGCTTGCGTTTAACCACCATCTCATCTGATGATAAGTGATGATGTGATCGGTGATGAAGCACGCTTACCTAGAAGTAATCCCCAGGTGAAAGTATTCCCAAAACGTTTTGTGCGAATGTGTGGGATGTCCACCATGAAGAACTTAGTATTTAGCCGGCTATGTGACTAGTTCAAGATGAATATGCCTCCTCTTGATCTAAAGCATCAGTTTCCTTATTCATATCATATTTTTTATTTATTTCCTTATTCATATCATATTTTATTATTTGCGTACGAGGTGTTTCCCAAAATTTCGATATAAATACCAGAGATTAGCCCTGACAGACAATTTGAAGTGTGTTTTTTAGTATCGTGTAAATAACTGTAGGCCTGTAACCTAAACACTACTTGAGAAAATAGTTATTTTGAAATCACCCACAGACACATCAATTTTATTTAAATGACAGATTTCTAGCCTAGCAAGGTTTTCACTCGACGTTTTCACAAGATTGTTTTCGAATTTTGTCTTTCCACAACCAAAAGTATCCTTTACAAACTTGTTCTTAATTATGTTTTCTATAATTACAGATCGCTACGCAACTGGAGGGGTACTTTGACGAAGCTGCTTAATTATTTAAGAATACACTATTTGTATATTAGAGGAGAATGTACTAGTATAAAATAAAACTTTATTTAATCACGATTTATAATTAAATGATAATATCAAACACGGAATAATTATATTATTATGAATAAATTATGGAAAGTATTATTATGGAATATATTAGTTTTATTTGTTATTTTAATTCACCGTTTATTATTCTTCCTGTGCGTCCTCTTGGGAAACTGAAACAAAAACAACTCCGTAACATTTGCATTTCTTAAAACAATAAAAGATAAATGTTGACTTGCATAATTGATAAAAATTGTATGTTATTCTATGTAGTTTTTTTTAATTAAGTTTTGATGTTACAGCCAAATATTAAATACAAAGTCATTACCTATTTTACTGGTATATTTTCAAGAGTACCTTGCCTTAAAACATCTAATTGTTAACTCTCACTTCACTGCATTATAATAAACCAGCAAGCATATTTTTCAATAAGTTTTTTACTAAAATGCTGAAAGTATCTGCGCAAATTATTTTGAAAGCATAATATTATCTTAATTTACATACAAGCTATGGAACTCTGCAGGCTCTGTGTACCACATATGTCACGTCAGTCTTTAAAGCAAGAATCAAGAGTGAACAGGCATTTTCTGGGCTCGTACGTCACATCGTAGACCTCATCTATCGCTTATCATCAAGCTTTATCGAAGTCAAGAGCGGGCTCATGCAAAATACATTAAAAATAAAACTTTCTGTTACACAAAATAGATTTTAGTTTTTTTTTAGACATTTCCATTGCATAGCTGTTGGCTGTAACATCGAACAAAGTGTTCAATTAATACTTAACGCATACAAGTCAAAATTTTATCTTTTTCAAACTACTAAACTTTGCAGTACACTCAAAAACAATAAATTGCGTATTATTATTAAAATGTAGAGGACATCGGGAAATTAATAATTTGTTTCTCCTTGAAAAAGTATTAAGGGAGATCACAGTGGCGGATATTCATTGTGAGTAGGTAATACAGGAAAAATGCGTTATATCATAGGTGGATGGCAATAGGCCACTCCTATTATTTAGAATCCATTACACCACTAATCTGTGTAAGAAGTTCGTCAAGTTTGCTTTAATACAGGTCACGATGTACCTTGACAAGCCTCAACTACCTGGTTAGGCCTCCCCTGAGCGTTTCACCAGCTCTGAAAGTCTGTATTAAAGGATAATTTTTACATGAATCGGGACTAGCTTACATATAACTTAACTAAAGAACACACACGATGTGCAGTGTATTTGGCATCGCAACTTTATCAAGCTAGAAAATGAAGGTCGCCAAGGCATCAGCGATGTTTCAGTTATGCTTTACGTAAACTGCGAGTTCTACATTCTCTGGTTTCCGAGGAGGGGAACCTCATGAGTTAGGAGGTTTGAGTCCAAGATCTTGATCCGCCACTGGATAACTCACCTCTGTTTCTCGCGCGATGGAAGTATACTTAACTTTTTGACCGCCACGACTCCTTATAAACTTTGGTTTAGACTTTGAATAACATTAAACAGAAAGAAAAGATGTTCTACGAAGGAGTTTGTCGTCGTCAATCATTGGAAGACAGACGTACAAAGTTTGGTGTGTGCACTTTGACGAACTCTAATGAGAGTTTGTCATTAAGCACGTAATTTAGATAGACATAGATACTATAACATCAACAGAGGGATACGGTGAAAACTATGATCACGTATCACTACTTCAGTTCCAAATGGCGTAGTTCAAAGAAACTGTATCAAACGTGATATTCATGATCTAGAAACAGTCATACCACGGGGCAGAATAAGAGTAATCGTGTGTATACTTATTAAAATAATTTTGAAGTTAGAACTATGTGATTAAATAAAAATTACTCCTAACTGATGATTATATCGCCCTGTGGGATAAGTTCGCCCATTGTACACTAGTTTTACTGTTTGTATCCATGCAAATATTGTAGGTAAGGTGTACAATAAAGTATATAGGTAATACATATTTAATTAAGTTCATATGGAACCTAAGTAGCGATCAGCTAAAATGCCGTTAAATTAATCAAAAGATTTCCTGACGGTTTTCAGAATCAGTAGTCCACTTGTGATGATTCGAGGTTTTTATGTCTTCTCCGTTGATTGAGCTGTTGTAAGCAGTTCCAATGAACCGCGTCCCGTTTTACTCAGCAGACTGACATATATCCATCAGAGATTAGCGTGATAGTTCAACCCGGGAGAAATCAAAGGCATAATATAAAATATATAACGTATAATTACAGGCATGCAGTTTAAAATATTTAATTAATGGCAATATTAGATGACAAAATAAATAAAATAAAATAATGGAATTTGGAAATTAATTTATTTAGAAATGCTTGACAGAAACTGCCCATAGATACATACAGCCTTGGTCAAAGTATTTGGCACCCCAATAAAACACAGATTATACAAAACGTATTAAAAACAAACAGCTTATATTTTTAACAAAAGCCAAGCCAAACTTGTAAAATGTTCGCGGTGCGCAGTGCAATCTGTTATTAAACGGTTTGCGGAGACTGGTTCCTACGCAAATAAAATACGAAATGGCAGAAAATGCGTGACTACTGAGCGCCGGACAGGAAACTCATCTGCGATTCTCTACAGGATCGAAAAAAAATCTGAATTTGCTGCCGCCCTATCCGACGAAATTGGACACCCCATTAGTGCTCGAACGGCAAGAAGAAGGCTTGCAGATGCGGCTTTAAAGGGGTGTAAAGCAAGAAAGAAGCCATGGCTCTCGGCAGATAACAAAAAGAACCGTTTTGAATGGGCTCTACGTCACCAACACTCCACGGAGGAAGATTGGTCAAATATTGTGTGGTCCGATGAATCAAACTTTGAGGTAAGCTTTTATACCATTTCTTAAAAACAATAAAATTGATAGCTCTTATTTTAGTCTGATTTCGTAAAAATTATGAGCACTTCGACTTGTTAGAATGGCCGGCGTAATCCCCAGATCTCAATCCTATAGAGCACCTTTGGGGTATTCTGAAGCGTAAGGTCCGAAAGCACAGCATTACATCAAAATCAGCGTTAAAAAATGCTTTGAGAGTGGGACGCCATAAGTGCAGTAGATTGTAAAAAGCTTGTAAGCACCATGCCCCAAACAATTGCTGCTGTGATCAATGCGAAGGGTGGGCCTACTAAATATTTGTATTTTTTTGTTATTTTATAATTAACGACCTTACACATTACATTTTGATGATTAACGACGTCCCTGATGTGGTTGTAAATGACAGATGCCTCTTATATGCTGATGACTTAAAGCTAAAGCTATTTTATAAGAATATAGTAATTTACAAACAATTTTATTTTACTTTTCACCTTAAACACGAAAAAATCAGAAAATTTGAAGGTGCCTAATACTTTTGGCCAAGTCTGTATATTGTGTATAAAGCTTTAAGACAAAACATAAAGCATTTGCTGAACTTAAAACTTAATATTTTTGCTAACTAAACTAATAGTACCGAGCCCAGTGGAACTATTCCTCTAATCTCTGTAAGGCATCAAGCTCCATTTTTTCATACGTTACGGCGGGTAGTTTGTTAAATTTGTTGGATAACCCCTTCGATACCTTTCGACGACGTCCCTTATCCCGCTGCTCCGCTTGCAACTAAACAAGTAGATTTTGATATGTGAAACAGACAATCCAGGTACCATCGCTAGGACTATTCGAGATAGGTACCTGCGGGAACTGAGACAGTGATCGTTTAAAATGTGCCTAACGTTATAGTAATTGCTGATGAACTTAGATTTTCCCACAGCTTCGTCCGCGTCATGATGTGGAGATGTGCTGCGGGCACTTTTACCTATTTAAAACATTGACCCACGTATATTTTCTCCTGTAATATGAATGCATTTTAAACACCCAAGGCTCCGGCCTTTGGATGTTTCCGATAACAATTTGTATCGTTGCGGAAGTCGGACCCGCGACACGCAGCACAGTAGCCACTCGCTCAACCCCTGCGCCAACCGTGAAAATTATATTGATTTGATGAAACATATAGCCCAAACTTAAATAATAATTATCATGACAATTTAGTGAAATATTTTTAAGCAATTTTATTATTATGACGGCTACAATAATTTTTGTCGATTCAATCTTGGTCTTCTTTTTATAATTTAATACGTTAATTATTTTACAAGTACACATTCGCTTATCAATTGTTATATAATTATATGTACTTATATAAAAATACATTGAACAGTCAAGTTTCAGTTTTTTTTTTTGTCATCGTGTGCTAAGTTTATCTCCAATTATGCTAGCGTCAGCTTTTAGGTTTTTGTTGTTTACGTAAAAAATGTACTTAACCTAAAATATCTATTGAGGATTCATATTATAGTATACATAGAGTTTCTGGAGCTATTATGGTATTGCAAAAATTTGCATTCTGCTTTGATTTAAATCATTTTAAAACTATAAAAAACAGTGCATTGTTTTGTTATAATTCCGATGCGATTCTTATCTCGAAGGTGTTGGTTCAATTTTTCAAATCGAAAGTTTGACAAAAATCGCTCCATGTTAATCACCATTCAGTTGAATACCAGACTATTAGTTTTACCATCGACGGGGACGAAGTTACGGGTGTTCCCTATCTAAACTGAAAAGAAAAACGCAATATTTGACAGACAGACAGACACTACTGGGTCACAGGCTCGCCCCTTCGAACCTACCCTGCTACTGGCGACCTGCGGGAGTATAAACGTCCACCTCACCCCGCAGGGCTCATTGGCCTGACGCTTATAAAGGCACATTTTAAACACTGACTCAGTTCATCAATTTCCGATGTTCCTGAAAAAACACCTGAAAACTCCAGCCGTATTTCAGGCCGCAAGGAACATTAACGTTTTGTAAAGGGTGAGGGAGAAAGAAAGCATTTTTATTACAGGCTTAATATTTAGTCATAGCTTTTTCTGCCATTGTAGTGAGATGCTGTCGTATGGCATTAAATATGATTATTGCAACAGATTTTTTTTGCAAAATTTATAGTAAGATTACTTATAGAATTATTAACGATTATTAAATAATCGTTAATAATTCATCGTTACTAAAGTATTCATTCTATAAATTTTATAGAATGAATACTTTAGTAATTACTACAATGAGAGTTTCCAAGAAAATTAAAAAAACCCGGCGCCACTGATGAGAGATTTTGTTTAAAATGTGAAGATGACACTTGCGTCAATTTGACAAATGTCAAGTCTCAGCGAACTGTCAAACAGGTGCCGGGACCTGACGCCTCAGTGCTGCCACCCGGTGGCACTTAAAGCTTAGCGATAAAAAAATGATGTAAAAGTTTCCAGAAAAAGATAAAAAATTGAAATTTTAAAGAAAGTTGATAAAATTAACAACATCTCACGGTGTTAGAGAATAAAGCACGTTTACTAAATAATCTCCCTGTAATAAACATGGCTTTCTTTCTTTGGTTAAACAAACAAACTTACAACATATTTTATGCCCGAAAAATTGATTAAAACTTGACGTATCCACATTATGTCTTTAGATCATACTCGGCACGGTAGGTGTCGGTAGTTCGGGCATGTGGAATATTACTATTTTGCTTAACTCTGGTTTCACACTTCACTAAAACGATTAGTGAGCCTTTAGTAAAGATTTTTGGAGTATATTTAAGACGTGGTTAAAAATAAATCTCTCAGATTTATTTTTAAACTTAAAAAATGGCTGTGACATACGGACGGACGGACAGACAGACAGACGGACAGACATGTCGAAACTATAAGGGTTCCGTTTTTTACCATTCGGCTACGGAACCCTAAAAAGATTCATAGCTTTTTAATTATACGGGACGTTGACAGCATAGTTGACGTTGCGCAGTTTGTGAACAATAGTTTGTACCCGGAATCGAATCCGGGATCGCAAACTGCATTGTTTGTATTTGTCTCTATCGATCGCTGCCGGTCTGAATACAATCTGTATACATAACGTGGATAAGTCAAGTGTTTAACAAAAATTTAACTTTTTCTTTCGATGAACTTTACCAATACACCGCCGTGGGTTGTTTTATTCTGTTTTCCCAACGACGCATAATACATTTACCAAAAACTAAAAACTGAATGTGAACAAATATTTGTTTTGTGCGGGAATCGAACCCGCGACCCTTGACCAAGGATCGTAGAATGGTTCTAGCTTGAAGCATAAATGAGCACTGCACCGTATCAAAATCGCTTCCTGCAATATTACAACATATTATTATTTGTGATTTTTCGTTTGTTTCCTTACCTTGATAGCCTGCGGCGGCGCTTTCTTCTTGGGCGGAGGTTTTTTGCTCCCCTTCGCCACTTGATTCTCGTAGGGAGTGAAGGCGCACGGAAGCACTCTACGGTGTCTATGGCGAAAGATATTGTGCTTTGAGAATCTTGATTATGACATTGGAGCAAGCAAGGTGCACTACGTTCGCAATTAAGTTAAAAATTGATCTTATAAAGTCTCAATGTTAGCAACAACTTTCAAATAAGGAGAGGATTGAGACAACCCCGACACAAGTGTTATTTACTTACTGGGGTTATATTAATTACTTACTGGGGCTGTTTCAATCACATTTGTAAATGTAACTGTTTGAGACACTTAACAATTTATTTTACAAAAATAAAACCTGAACTATTTGCTTCATACATGAAAATGAGGTCACAAAATTAATTGAAAAATGGCGTTCGATATTTTATTACATTTATTAAGCATTTTGGACAAAATAGGCAGAAAGCGCGTGACCTTGAAACAATGACAGAGTCCTAAATTATAGTATCCACAATTTTAAAAGGTGGTGCGCGTTGTGACTCAGAAAAACGTATAGTAAGCTTATATCTATTGGTGGGATTAATAAACGGGCCCATAAAACAAATGGCTGAAACAAACTGAATTATAATTAGGTGCTGTGACGTCACACTATAAATGACGAAGCAAAATATTTTTTTTTAAATTATTACAACATGATAGAATAAAAAAGACACCCTCAATCCCCCTAATGGGATAATCAGAAACTTTCTGATTCTCCCATTAGTGGGATTGGAACGGACGAAAAAAAGAACTTCTTCGAAAAAAAAGAAGATCTTTCTGACAGAAAGATATTGAAGTTCTTCAAAAACATACAAGCAACAAACGACAGGATAGCGACAAAAAAATAGCAGTAGAAATGATGATGAGACCAATAATTTATGAAGTGATGTTCCCATTCCCAAGCTCCGTGTGTTTTCGGTATTTCTTCTTGCTCTAAACGCCCACCCCGATATGAGCAAAGACCCTTTTCACATTAAAACATGGCGAGGGATGCGCACGCTCGCCAAAATTTCAATGTGATAAGGCCCTTATTGCACGTTAAGGGATGAGGAAAGATTGTGCTGTAACTGTGAGTGTAAATGTGTGGTTTGGACAGTAAACATACATCTATAAAACAAATTAAAGTAATGAAAAACAAATGCAGTCTGCGGAAGCATGTTGGTACAGATTCCAGTCTTGAAATAGAATTCTTGATTTTAAAAAGTCGAAACTATTGTGTAAGTATATCTATTTTTATGGCTAATAAGATAGAATATACTTGAACTACACGCATTATTTGCATGTTTAAAATTCCATGAAATGGGAGAAATAGGAAGTCAATGATTTATACAACTCTAATTCTCTGTATAATATGCATAAAGCATAACATACAATCAATACAGTACTTTTTAAATTCAAAATTGTAGACTTGAATAAAATTTGAAACTACAAGCTCTATTTCTGCAAGACAAAGTTCAATTTCCATAGCAATCCATACTTTTTAAAGAGTATATTTGTTAAAAAATGTCACTTAAAATGAATTTGAAATACTATAAACTAAAATCGATACTTGAAATTAATCTAATTATAATATTTTGTTCGGGGGACAATGATCAAATGTCGCCATCCACTCTGAGTGGAACGGAAGGCAGAGACACACTTCTACTGACTAAAGGCGCACCCTGTTCCCTTCAGTTGCCCTTGTGTTAGGTATCTTGTTAGAACATTTCCGCAGCCCCGGCAGGTAACTAAGCCTGTTACTTACTTGTGGTAAGGTAGTAATGCTGAACAGATGGTGGGTGGCATTTTGGCCATATGCGCCTCGTCCACCTTAATGAGCTCAGAGCTGTCGAAGTTGAGGAGCAGCGAGGGTCGCGCGTGAGGGGACGCGGGACTCAGCAGCATGGCATTAGGCCCGTGACTTGGCTGATGGGACAAAGTTTATTGTTAAATAATAATCTATAAATAATTGATTCTTAGGTTACAAAAAATAAACCGACCAAGTGCGAGTCGGACTCACGCATGAAGGGTTCCGTACCATAATCTATAAAAACGGCCAAAAAAAATCATGACTGTTGTATGGGAGCTCCCTTAAATATTTATTTTATTCTGGTTTGTTAGTATTTGTTGTAATAGCGGTAACAGAAATACATCTTATACATCTGTGAAAATTTCAATTTTAACTATCACGGTTCACGAGATACAGCCTGGTGACAGACGGACAGGGAGACAGATGGATGGACAGCGGAGTCTTATAGGGTCCCGTTTTTAATATTTTATATTTTCTTTTTGTGGTGTATATGCAATGACGGAAGCAGGGCCAAATTAACAATCAAATTAATGTTACTTAAATAGAACTTTAAATTGTATTACATGTAACCTATTAAATAACTCTCTGTATAAGATTGGTGGCAGGTGTTCTGACTTCTCACTAGCTGTAACGACTGTCAAAGATTGTACAAATGACTTGTTTTCCAAGGCACGGGGAAATCTTGATATGGTAAGATGGTAACTCATCCAGGGATCGGCCTGTCTTTTTGTTTTCGAGTGGGAAAATCATCGAATGATTTCTCCCTGGGTGGAGTGGAAGGGAGTGTCAGACTACTAATAACCCACCCTGTTCTTTCAGTTAGAACAGAACATCCATTCCCTCAAGCCCATCAGGGGATCGTCACATCAGGGTGGCTCTTAATGAGAGCAGAGCTTCTCGAAGGTGTTCATTGTACAAACCTCATGCTGCAGGACATAGTGGCCCGGCCTCAGCTCCCGCAGCTGGTCGAGCGCGGTGTGTATGGTGCTGATGACCTGCCGCGTCACGTCGGGGTGTCTCTTGGAGAACGCTTCCGAGGAGAGCCTCTCGAAGGTGTTCATTGTACAAACCTCATGCTGCAGGACATAGTGGCCCGGCCTCAGCTCCCGCAGCTGGTCGAGCGCGGTGTGTATGGTGCTGATGACCTGCCGCGTCACGTCGGGGTGTCTCTTGGAGAACGCTTCCGAGGAGAGCCTCTCGAAGGTGTTCATTGTACAAACCTCATGCTGCAGGACATAGTGGCCCGGCCTCAGCTCCCGCAGCTGGTCGAGCGCGGTGTGTATGGTGCTGATGACCTGCCGCGTCACGTCGGGGTGTCTCTTGGAGAACGCTTCCGAGGAGAGCCTCTCGAAGGTGTTCATTGTACAAACCTCATGCTGCAGGACATAGTGGCCCGGCCTCAGCTCCCGCAGCTGGTCGAGCGCGGTGTGTATGGTGCTGATGACCTGCCGCGTCACGTCGGGGTGTCTCTTGGAGAACGCTTCCGAGGAGAGCCTCTCGAAGGTGTTCATTGTACAAACCTCATGCTGCAGGACATAGTGGCCCGGCCTCAGCTCCCGCAGCTGGTCGAGCGCGGTGTGTATGGTGCTGATGACCTGCCGCGTCACGTCGGGGTGTCTCTTGGAGAACGCTTCCGAGGAGAGCCTCTCGAAGGTGTTCATTGTACAAACCTCATGCTGCAGGACATAGTGGCCCGGCCTCAGCTCCCGCAGCTGGTCGAGCGCGGTGTGTATGGTGCTGATGACCTGCCGCGTCACGTCGGGGTGTCTCTTGGAGAACGCTTCCGAGGAGAGCCTCTCGAAGGTGTTCATTGTACAAACCTCATGCTGCAGGACATAGTGGCCCGGCCTCAGCTCCCGCAGCTGGTCGAGCGCGGTGTGTATGGTGCTGATGACCTGCCGCGTCACGTCGGGGTGTCTCTTGGAGAACGCTTCCGAGGAGAGCCTCTCGAAGGTGTTCATTGTACAAACCTCATGCTGCAGGACATAGTGGCCCGGCCTCAGCTCCCGCAGCTGGTCGAGCGCGGTGTGTATGGTGCTGATGACCTGCCGCGTCACGTCGGGGTGTCTCTTGGAGAACGCTTCCGAGGAGAGCCTCTCGAAGGTGTTCATTGTACAAACCTCATGCTGCAGGACATAGTGGCCCGGCCTCAGCTCCCGCAGCTGGTCGAGCGCGGTGTGTATGGTGCTGATGACCTGCCGCGTCACGTCGGGGTGTCTCTTGGAGAACGCTTCCGAGGAGAGCCTCTCGAAGGTGTTCATTGTACAAACCTCATGCTGCAGGACATAGTGGCCCGGCCTCAGCTCCCGCAGCTGGTCGAGCGCGGTGTGTATGGTGCTGATGACCTGCCGCGTCACGTCGGGGTGTCTCTTGGAGAACGCTTCCGAGGAGAGCCTCTCGAAGGTGTTCATTGTACAAACCTCATGCTGCAGGACATAGTGGCCCGGCCTCAGCTCCCGCAGCTGGTCGAGCGCGGTGTGTATGGTGCTGATGACCTGCCGCGTCACGTCGGGGTGTCTCTTGGAGAACGCTTCCGAGGAGAGCCTCTCGAAGGTGTTCATTGTACAAACCTCATGCTGCAGGACATAGTGGCCCGGCCTCAGCTCCCGCAGCTGGTCGAGCGCGGTGTGTATGGTGCTGATGACCTGCCGCGTCACGTCGGGGTGTCTCTTGGAGAACGCTTCCGAGGAGAGCCTCTCGAAGGTGTTCATTGTACAAACCTCATGCTGCAGGACATAGTGGCCCGGCCTCAGCTCCCGCAGCTGGTCGAGCGCGGTGTGTATGGTGCTGATGACCTGCCGCGTCACGTCGGGGTGTCTCTTGGAGAACGCTTCCGAGGAGAGCCTCTCGAAGGTGTTCATTGTACAAACCTCATGCTGCAGGACATAGTGGCCCGGCCTCAGCTCCCGCAGCTGGTCGAGCGCGGTGTGTATGGTGCTGATGACCTGCCGCGTCACGTCGGGGTGTCTCTTGGAGAACGCTTCCGAGGAGAGCCTCTCGAAGGTGTTCATTGTACAAACCTCATGCTGCAGGACATAGTGGCCCGGCCTCAGCTCCCGCAGCTGGTCGAGCGCGGTGTGTATGGTGCTGATGACCTGCCGCGTCACGTCGGGGTGTCTCTTGGAGAACGCTTCCGAGGAGAGCCTCTCGAAGGTGTTCATTGTACAAACCTCATGCTGCAGGACATAGTGGCCCGGCCTCAGCTCCCGCAGCTGGTCGAGCGCGGTGTGTATGGTGCTGATGACCTGCCGCGTCACGTCGGGGTGTCTCTTGGAGAACGCTTCCGAGGAGAGCCTCTCGAAGGTGTTCATTGTACAAACCTCATGCTGCAGGACATAGTGGCCCGGCCTCAGCTCCCGCAGCTGGTCGAGCGCGGTGTGTATGGTGCTGATGACCTGCCGCGTCACGTCGGGGTGTCTCTTGGAGAACGCTTCCGAGGAGAGCCTCTCGAAGGTGTTCATTGTACAAACCTCATGCTGCAGGACATAGTGGCCCGGCCTCAGCTCCCGCAGCTGGTCGAGCGCGGTGTGTATGGTGCTGATGACCTGCCGCGTCACGTCGGGGTGTCTCTTGGAGAACGCTTCCGAGGAGAGCCTCTCGAAGGTGTTCATTGTACAAACCTCATGCTGCAGGACATAGTGGCCCGGCCTCAGCTCCCGCAGCTGGTCGAGCGCGGTGTGTATGGTGCTGATGACCTGCCGCGTCACGTCGGGGTGTCTCTTGGAGAACGCTTCCGAGGAGAGCCTCTCGAAGGTGTTCATTGTACAAACCTCATGCTGCAGGACATAGTGGCCCGGCCTCAGCTCCCGCAGCTGGTCGAGCGCGGTGTGTATGGTGCTGATGACCTGCCGCGTCACGTCGGGGTGTCTCTTGGAGAACGCTTCCGAGGAGAGCCTCTCGAAGGTGTTCATTGTACAAACCTCATGCTGCAGGACATAGTGGCCCGGCCTCAGCTCCCGCAGCTGGTCGAGCGCGGTGTGTATGGTGCTGATGACCTGCCGCGTCACGTCGGGGTGTCTCTTGGAGAACGCTTCCGAGGAGAGCCTCTCGAAGGTGTTCATTGTACAAACCTCATGCTGCAGGACATAGTGGCCCGGCCTCAGCTCCCGCAGCTGGTCGAGCGCGGTGTGTATGGTGCTGATGACCTGCCGCGTCACGTCGGGGTGTCTCTTGGAGAACGCTTCCGAGGAGAGCCTCTCGAAGGTGTTCATTGTACAAACCTCATGCTGCAGGACATAGTGGCCCGGCCTCAGCTCCCGCAGCTGGTCGAGCGCGGTGTGTATGGTGCTGATGACCTGCCGCGTCACGTCGGGGTGTCTCTTGGAGAACGCTTCCGAGGAGAGCCTCTCGAAGGTGTTCATTGTACAAACCTCATGCTGCAGGACATAGTGGCCCGGCCTCAGCTCCCGCAGCTGGTCGAGCGCGGTGTGTATGGTGCTGATGACCTGCCGCGTCACGTCGGGGTGTCTCTTGGAGAACGCTTCCGAGGAGAGCCTCTCGAAGGTGTTCATTGTACAAACCTCATGCTGCAGGACATAGTGGCCCGGCCTCAGCTCCCGCAGCTGGTCGAGCGCGGTGTGTATGGTGCTGATGACCTGCCGCGTCACGTCGGGGTGTCTCTTGGAGAACGCTTCCGAGGAGAGCCTCTCGAAGGTGTTCATTGTACAAACCTCATGCTGCAGGACATAGTGGCCCGGCCTCAGCTCCCGCAGCTGGTCGAGCGCGGTGTGTATGGTGCTGATGACCTGCCGCGTCACGTCGGGGTGTCTCTTGGAGAACGCTTCCGAGGAGAGCCTCTCGAAGGTGTTCATTGTACAAACCTCATGCTGCAGGACATAGTGGCCCGGCCTCAGCTCCCGCAGCTGGTCGAGCGCGGTGTGTATGGTGCTGATGACCTGCCGCGTCACGTCGGGGTGTCTCTTGGAGAACGCTTCCGAGGAGAGCCTCTCGAAGGTGTTCATTGTACAAACCTCATGCTGCAGGACATAGTGGCCCGGCCTCAGCTCCCGCAGCTGGTCGAGCGCGGTGTGTATGGTGCTGATGACCTGCCGCGTCACGTCGGGGTGTCTCTTGGAGAACGCTTCCGAGGAGAGCCTCTCGAAGGTGTTCATTGTACAAACCTCATGCTGCAGGACATAGTGGCCCGGCCTCAGCTCCCGCAGCTGGTCGAGCGCGGTGTGTATGGTGCTGATGACCTGCCGCGTCACGTCGGGGTGTCTCTTGGAGAACGCTTCCGAGGAGAGCCTCTCGAAGGTGTTCATTGTACAAACCTCATGCTGCAGGACATAGTGGCCCGGCCTCAGCTCCCGCAGCTGGTCGAGCGCGGTGTGTATGGTGCTGATGACCTGCCGCGTCACGTCGGGGTGTCTCTTGGAGAACGCTTCCGAGGAGAGCCTCTCGAAGGTGTTCATTGTACAAACCTCATGCTGCAGGACATAGTGGCCCGGCCTCAGCTCCCGCAGCTGGTCGAGCGCGGTGTGTATGGTGCTGATGACCTGCCGCGTCACGTCGGGGTGTCTCTTGGAGAACGCTTCCGAGGAGAGCCTCTCGAAGGTGTTCATTGTACAAACCTCATGCTGCAGGACATAGTGGCCCGGCCTCAGCTCCCGCAGCTGGTCGAGCGCGGTGTGTATGGTGCTGATGACCTGCCGCGTCACGTCGGGGTGTCTCTTGGAGAACGCTTCCGAGGAGAGCCTCTCGAAGGTGTTCATTGTACAAACCTCATGCTGCAGGACATAGTGGCCCGGCCTCAGCTCCCGCAGCTGGTCGAGCGCGGTGTGTATGGTGCTGATGACCTGCCGCGTCACGTCGGGGTGTCTCTTGGAGAACGCTTCCGAGGAGAGCCTCTCGAAGGTGTTCATTGTACAAACCTCATGCTGCAGGACATAGTGGCCCGGCCTCAGCTCCCGCAGCTGGTCGAGCGCGGTGTGTATGGTGCTGATGACCTGCCGCGTCACGTCGGGGTGTCTCTTGGAGAACGCTTCCGAGGAGAGCCTCTCGAAGGTGTTCATTGTACAAACCTCATGCTGCAGGACATAGTGGCCCGGCCTCAGCTCCCGCAGCTGGTCGAGCGCGGTGTGTATGGTGCTGATGACCTGCCGCGTCACGTCGGGGTGTCTCTTGGAGAACGCTTCCGAGGAGAGCCTCTCGAAGGTGTTCATTGTACAAACCTCATGCTGCAGGACATAGTGGCCCGGCCTCAGCTCCCGCAGCTGGTCGAGCGCGGTGTGTATGGTGCTGATGACCTGCCGCGTCACGTCGGGGTGTCTCTTGGAGAACGCTTCCGAGGAGAGCCTCTCGAAGGTGTTCATTGTACAAACCTCATGCTGCAGGACATAGTGGCCCGGCCTCAGCTCCCGCAGCTGGTCGAGCGCGGTGTGTATGGTGCTGATGACCTGCCGCGTCACGTCGGGGTGTCTCTTGGAGAACGCTTCCGAGGAGAGCCTCTCGAAGGTGTTCATTGTACAAACCTCATGCTGCAGGACATAGTGGCCCGGCCTCAGCTCCCGCAGCTGGTCGAGCGCGGTGTGTATGGTGCTGATGACCTGCCGCGTCACGTCGGGGTGTCTCTTGGAGAACGCTTCCGAGGAGAGCCTCTCGAAGGTGTTCATTGTACAAACCTCATGCTGCAGGACATAGTGGCCCGGCCTCAGCTCCCGCAGCTGGTCGAGCGCGGTGTGTATGGTGCTGATGACCTGCCGCGTCACGTCGGGGTGTCTCTTGGAGAACGCTTCCGAGGAGAGCCTCTCGAAGGTGTTCATTGTACAAACCTCATGCTGCAGGACATAGTGGCCCGGCCTCAGCTCCCGCAGCTGGTCGAGCGCGGTGTGTATGGTGCTGATGACCTGCCGCGTCACGTCGGGGTGTCTCTTGGAGAACGCTTCCGAGGAGAGCCTCTCGAAGGTGTTCATTGTACAAACCTCATGCTGCAGGACATAGTGGCCCGGCCTCAGCTCCCGCAGCTGGTCGAGCGCGGTGTGTATGGTGCTGATGACCTGCCGCGTCACGTCGGGGTGTCTCTTGGAGAACGCTTCCGAGGAGAGCCTCTCGAAGGTGTTCATTGTACAAACCTCATGCTGCAGGACATAGTGGCCCGGCCTCAGCTCCCGCAGCTGGTCGAGCGCGGTGTGTATGGTGCTGATGACCTGCCGCGTCACGTCGGGGTGTCTCTTGGAGAACGCTTCCGAGGAGAGCCTCTCGAAGGTGTTCATTGTACAAACCTCATGCTGCAGGACATAGTGGCCCGGCCTCAGCTCCCGCAGCTGGTCGAGCGCGGTGTGTATGGTGCTGATGACCTGCCGCGTCACGTCGGGGTGTCTCTTGGAGAACGCTTCCGAGGAGAGCCTCTCGAAGGTGTTCATTGTACAAACCTCATGCTGCAGGACATAGTGGCCCGGCCTCAGCTCCCGCAGCTGGTCGAGCGCGGTGTGTATGGTGCTGATGACCTGCCGCGTCACGTCGGGGTGTCTCTTGGAGAACGCTTCCGAGGAGAGCCTCTCGAAGGTGTTCATTGTACAAACCTCATGCTGCAGGACATAGTGGCCCGGCCTCAGCTCCCGCAGCTGGTCGAGCGCGGTGTGTATGGTGCTGATGACCTGCCGCGTCACGTCGGGGTGTCTCTTGGAGAACGCTTCCGAGGAGAGCCTCTCGAAGGTGTTCATTGTACAAACCTCATGCTGCAGGACATAGTGGCCCGGCCTCAGCTCCCGCAGCTGGTCGAGCGCGGTGTGTATGGTGCTGATGACCTGCCGCGTCACGTCGGGGTGTCTCTTGGAGAACGCTTCCGAGGAGAGCCTCTCGAAGGTGTTCATTGTACAAACCTCATGCTGCAGGACATAGTGGCCCGGCCTCAGCTCCCGCAGCTGGTCGAGCGCGGTGTGTATGGTGCTGATGACCTGCCGCGTCACGTCGGGGTGTCTCTTGGAGAACGCTTCCGAGGAGAGCCTCTCGAAGGTGTTCATTGTACAAACCTCATGCTGCAGGACATAGTGGCCCGGCCTCAGCTCCCGCAGCTGGTCGAGCGCGGTGTGTATGGTGCTGATGACCTGCCGCGTCACGTCGGGGTGTCTCTTGGAGAACGCTTCCGAGGAGAGCCTCTCGAAGGTGTTCATTGTACAAACCTCATGCTGCAGGACATAGTGGCCCGGCCTCAGCTCCCGCAGCTGGTCGAGCGCGGTGTGTATGGTGCTGATGACCTGCCGCGTCACGTCGGGGTGTCTCTTGGAGAACGCTTCCGAGGAGAGCCTCTCGAAGGTGTTCATTGTACAAACCTCATGCTGCAGGACATAGTGGCCCGGCCTCAGCTCCCGCAGCTGGTCGAGCGCGGTGTGTATGGTGCTGATGACCTGCCGCGTCACGTCGGGGTGTCTCTTGGAGAACGCTTCCGAGGAGAGCCTCTCGAAGGTGTTCATTGTACAAACCTCATGCTGCAGGACATAGTGGCCCGGCCTCAGCTCCCGCAGCTGGTCGAGCGCGGTGTGTATGGTGCTGATGACCTGCCGCGTCACGTCGGGGTGTCTCTTGGAGAACGCTTCCGAGGAGAGCCTCTCGAAGGTGTTCATTGTACAAACCTCATGCTGCAGGACATAGTGGCCCGGCCTCAGCTCCCGCAGCTGGTCGAGCGCGGTGTGTATGGTGCTGATGACCTGCCGCGTCACGTCGGGGTGTCTCTTGGAGAACGCTTCCGAGGAGAGCCTCTCGAAGGTGTTCATTGTACAAACCTCATGCTGCAGGACATAGTGGCCCGGCCTCAGCTCCCGCAGCTGGTCGAGCGCGGTGTGTATGGTGCTGATGACCTGCCGCGTCACGTCGGGGTGTCTCTTGGAGAACGCTTCCGAGGAGAGCCTCTCGAAGGTGTTCATTGTACAAACCTCATGCTGCAGGACATAGTGGCCCGGCCTCAGCTCCCGCAGCTGGTCGAGCGCGGTGTGTATGGTGCTGATGACCTGCCGCGTCACGTCGGGGTGTCTCTTGGAGAACGCTTCCGAGGAGAGCCTCTCGAAGGTGTTCATTGTACAAACCTCATGCTGCAGGACATAGTGGCCCGGCCTCAGCTCCCGCAGCTGGTCGAGCGCGGTGTGTATGGTGCTGATGACCTGCCGCGTCACGTCGGGGTGTCTCTTGGAGAACGCTTCCGAGGAGAGCCTCTCGAAGGTGTTCATTGTACAAACCTCATGCTGCAGGACATAGTGGCCCGGCCTCAGCTCCCGCAGCTGGTCGAGCGCGGTGTGTATGGTGCTGATGACCTGCCGCGTCACGTCGGGGTGTCTCTTGGAGAACGCTTCCGAGGAGAGCCTCTCGAAGGTGTTCATTGTACAAACCTCATGCTGCAGGACATAGTGGCCCGGCCTCAGCTCCCGCAGCTGGTCGAGCGCGGTGTGTATGGTGCTGATGACCTGCCGCGTCACGTCGGGGTGTCTCTTGGAGAACGCTTCCGAGGAGAGCCTCTCGAAGGTGTTCATTGTACAAACCTCATGCTGCAGGACATAGTGGCCCGGCCTCAGCTCCCGCAGCTGGTCGAGCGCGGTGTGTATGGTGCTGATGACCTGCCGCGTCACGTCGGGGTGTCTCTTGGAGAACGCTTCCGAGGAGAGCCTCTCGAAGGTGTTCATTGTACAAACCTCATGCTGCAGGACATAGTGGCCCGGCCTCAGCTCCCGCAGCTGGTCGAGCGCGGTGTGTATGGTGCTGATGACCTGCCGCGTCACGTCGGGGTGTCTCTTGGAGAACGCTTCCGAGGAGAGCCTCTCGAAGGTGTTCATTGTACAAACCTCATGCTGCAGGACATAGTGGCCCGGCCTCAGCTCCCGCAGCTGGTCGAGCGCGGTGTGTATGGTGCTGATGACCTGCCGCGTCACGTCGGGGTGTCTCTTGGAGAACGCTTCCGAGGAGAGCCTCTCGAAGGTGTTCATTGTACAAACCTCATGCTGCAGGACATAGTGGCCCGGCCTCAGCTCCCGCAGCTGGTCGAGCGCGGTGTGTATGGTGCTGATGACCTGCCGCGTCACGTCGGGGTGTCTCTTGGAGAACGCTTCCGAGGAGAGCCTCTCGAAGGTGTTCATTGTACAAACCTCATGCTGCAGGACATAGTGGCCCGGCCTCAGCTCCCGCAGCTGGTCGAGCGCGGTGTGTATGGTGCTGATGACCTGCCGCGTCACGTCGGGGTGTCTCTTGGAGAACGCTTCCGAGGAGAGCCTCTCGAAGGTGTTCATTGTACAAACCTCATGCTGCAGGACATAGTGGCCCGGCCTCAGCTCCCGCAGCTGGTCGAGCGCGGTGTGTATGGTGCTGATGACCTGCCGCGTCACGTCGGGGTGTCTCCTGGAGAACGCTTCCGAGGAGAGCCTCTCGAAGGTCACCACTTCACCCGTCGGCCCGTCTACGCGAACTGTGGAGGAAATTACCAGTTTAGTAAGTAGTGGATGTCTGGATGAGTGTGTGTAAAGTTGAAACAGTGTTGAAACCGCATGATACATGAGTGAGAGGTAGAATAACGCTGAACATGTTAAATGTAATATCACAAGGCATATTTTAAAGATAAACTGTATATTTTATTGCAGTTATTCAAAGTACGTACAAAAAATATATTGTGTCTCAGAGGTATACAATAGTAACTCCACTTTTTAGAGTTCCGTACTCGAATGGCAAAAAACGGAACCCTTATAGTTTCATCATGTCTGTCTGTCCTTTCGTCCATATGTCACAGCCTTTTCATTCCGATACTATTAGGACTATACACATGAAACTTGCTAGGTAGATGTATTCTATGAACCGTTTTCCGATTTTAAGAAAAAAATATAATTAAGGGGGCTCCTCATACATGGAACTGACACTGAATTTTTTTTTCATGAAACCTGTGCTTGTGTGGTATCTATAGAAAGGTCCTTAAAATGACATTGAGGTTTCTAAAACTACTTTTTCATATAGTCAATAGATTAAAAGATATACACTTCCAAAGTGGTAAAATGTGTGTGTCCCCCCTCTAACTTCTATAATAATGGAGGGAAAAATCTAAAAATATATGCTGTAGATCTTCATGTAAACTTTCAACGAAAATTCGTTTGAATGAGATCGGGTCAGCAGTTTTTGAGATATAGCATATTTTCTAAAACTGCAAATATAACTTTGTAATTCATACAAATACTATGAAAAGTTATTTGGCGTAGTTACTACGGAACCTTTCATGGGCGAGTCTGACTCGACCTTGCCAATATTTTTTGAATATATGTTTCTTGTAACATTCAAGTCGTAAGAACCAGTTCTGCATAATGGCATTAAGTGCTATGACTTCTATGAAAAGAAATATCAATACTCAATACTCAATACTTTATTGCATTCCATATTATGTATATAGGTGGTATAAAATAATTTCAAGATCAATATGGACCCTGTCGGGCACAGCAAAGTTAGGAGAGAGGATGAAGGCTAAGTAACAATTCATGGAATTAATTATTATTATAGGTAGATCTAATAGATGTATATGTATATTATTGTGTGGTAAATTATGTTAGATATTTTAATTTATTTTGTATCATTGTTATTATTAAATTATGTACCCATATATTTAAATTAAATTGTGTATGCATGTTATTTATTATGGATAAGTACAAGTTTTAAAATTTTGTCAGATATTTTGTTTATTTTCATCATCATCATTATTATTAAATTATGTTAATATTTAAATTAATTTATGTATGTGCATAACTAGAATGTCTTCATGTAAGTAAATTATGTCAGGTATTTTTATTGTCATCATTATTAAATTGTGTATTTATTTAAATTAATTATGTTTATATATTTTTATTATGTTTGTGTATTGGTAAATTATGTCAGGTATTTTAATTTATTTTCGTCGTCATTATTATTAAATTATGTCAGATATTTTATTTATTTTTGTTGTCATTATTATTATATTATGTCAGATATTTTATTTATTTTGGTCGTCATTTTTATTAAATTTATGTTATTATTGTAATTGATTTATTTATGTAATGTCTTTGTATAAGTAAATTAGATGTCAGGTATTTTTATTTATTTTTACCGTCATCAGCATTAAATCATGTATTTATTTTAATTTAATTATGTATATACTTAATTTATATTTTATTCACCTTAGTACTCTCATTATTTTGCACATTTTTAAACACATTACAACGATACAGTATATAATTAATAGTTTTATTGTAATTGATGTTTATCGTTATAGTATTCCTCTATAGTATAGTAGCATTTGTCTATTAGAAATTGTTTTAATTTATTGATGAACATATTATAACTATCTGCATTTTTGATGAATTCTGGTAACTTATTATATATTTTAATAGACATAACAAATGCACTAGAAGAGTGCATTTTCAATCGTGAAGCGGGTATGTTAAGTCTATTTTTATGTCTAAGTGTAATTTTAGTTTGGATGTCCTCTCTTTTGGTATAGAATTGTGAATATTTTCGAACAAATTTGCAAATTTCCAGTACATAAAGACAAGGTACGGTTAATATTTTTAGCTCTTTGAAGTAAGGTTTACAGGAGTCTGTATCTTTGATATTCATTAATATTCTTATCATTTTTTTCGTTAAAGTGAATAGTGTAGGCGCATCTGTGCTATTTCCCCATAGCATAATTCCATACTTGAGCCATGCAAATGCGTATGAATAATAAGTAACTAGTGCTGTTTTAAGGTCAGTTGTTTTTTTTATTTCTTTGAGAGCGTATGTAAACTTAGATAATTTAGCTCTTATTTTTTGGATGTGGGATTTCCAATCTATGTGTGAATCTATGTCTAGGCCTAAAAGGGTGAATTTATTTACAACTTCTAAGTTGTGTCCGTTGTAATTAAAGTTGATATTTATGGGTATTTTTTGTCGCGGGTAGAAAGTTATTATTTTAGTCTTAGTAAAGTTAATTTCGAGATTGTGTTCGTTCATCCAGTGTGTTGTGGTGTCAAGTGTGGAAGTCAATTTTTGATTCAAATCTATATTATTGTCACATGGTGTTAAAATAGAAATATCGTCGGCGAACAACACGCATGGCTCATTGATGTGATTAGGGAGATCGTTGATGTAAATAAGGAACAGCAGACATCCTATTACAGTTCCTTGTGGTATTGACGTGCTTACGGGTATGTTTTGAGATCGAATTAATTTAATTTCTCTTGTTTTGCTATTGTAATATTCAATTTCTACGACTTGTTCTCTGTTCTTTAGGTACGAGGTGAACAAATCATGACTTTTTCCGCGGATGCCGATGTTATACAGCTTATTTAACAATATATCAAATTTAACTTTATCATACGCTTTCGTCATATCTAATAACAATCCTATAGCATATTTTTTATTATTTATTATATTGAGGGCTTCTTGGATATATTTGTAAACGGCCAAAGTGGTTGATCTATTTTTACGAAACCCATTTTGACTGTCGTTGAGTATATTAAATTTTTCACAAAATGCGTAGACGCGGTCGCACATAGCTTTTTCGAATATTTTCGAGGCAGTTGGTAACAGGGCAATTGGACGATAGTTGTTCGGGTCGGTTTTTGAATTTTTCTTATGGATCGGTTTTATAAGAGCCTTTTTTAACAAATCGGGAAAAACGCCTTCTTCGAAAGATTGGTTGATCAGTATGTAAAATGGTAAAGTTAATTCGTCAGCGCATTGCCTTAACAGAGTAGGTGGGAGTTCATCAATTCCGTGGCTTCTTTTATTTTTAAGGTTTTTTATTATTCTATTTACCTCATAGGGATCCACTGGACTAAGATACATTGTATTTTGTGTAGCTGAATCTACCGGTAGTCGTTTTGGTTTATTGCCGATAGGGTTTGTGCTATCCCCGCCTATAGAAACAAAGAAGCGATTGAATGTGTTGGCTACATCTTCGGGTTTTGAAATTAAACTATTATTTATTTGTAGTGATATATTGCGTTTTTCACTTTTCGTTAGCTTGTTTGTGCGTTCATTAATAATTCTCCACATTGTTTTAACTTTGTTGTTAGATTGCATCATTTTATTTTTATATTAAAGTTTTTTTGCAGTCGTGACAGTATTCTTTAATATTTTTTCGTATTTTTTGTAATATTTTGTTAATGTTGGATTTTTTGCTTTTAATGTTAATGTTTTTAATAATCTTTTATTTGTGCAAGATTTTTTTATTCCAGCGGTGAGCCAATATTTCTTATGTTTAGTTTTTAACCTTCAAGCGGGCGCGCGGTCAATTGTAACGGGAGCGGGCGCGCGTAACCGAAAAGACCTATGGGATGAATCAGAGAAATAAAGCAATAATAATTTATTTTTTTGTACTCAGATATATTATCAAGGTCTTTTAAGTCTAATTTGTCAAAAAAAGTAATTAAAATAATGAAAAATAAACAATTATAAAATCAATTAACATAACTGAAATATTCTTTGGATCAATGCTGAGGACGTTAAAATGTAGCAGCGTCTACTAGTGGATAAAGTTTTATGCCGTATTTGTGAAGCTTTGATTTAATGTACTATCGAAAAGGACATTTTCCCGGAAAACCTGCCATCATCTCATCGATCAAAACATTCAATTCAACAACTCTCACTGAATATGATAAAAGACAGCTTTGTGTAAACATATCTAAAAGATATCACTCTGTTATTGTTAGATATTTGCCACTTCGTTACTTTATTGCACCCTGTAAAACAGTTATATATTTCTGAAAGAGGCAAATCACCCTCACATCCTCCTCTGACACGATGAGGTTGGAAGTTTCAGAGCCTTAGAGCTCTTCTTCGTCTTCTCTTAGTAATTCCTCGAATATTGCACTCTGTGGTAACGGTCTACGACTCATTTTATAAAAAAAAAAAAACAATATTCCAACTACTATATAAATATTATATATATAAACTATATATTACTCAATAATATTGAGTGATAACCGAAGTAATATTATGTCGCGTTGAACATCACGCGTAACCTTTTCGATGACAGGCGCGTGTAGTCCTTTCGACGACTGCCCCGTGACTTAAACAATCGCGATCTGTGGGGTCAGAGGAACGCCTGCACCGATGGTAAATTGTTTATTTAAGTCTCAATGACATAGCGACAGGCTACTAGAAATGGAAAGTACATGTGATTGGTAATAATAATAATATGAACGAAAATGTATTAAGCGCGGTCGATTCGACTACGTGCGCCCGCTTGAAGGTTAATTTAATTTTACGTAGCGGTATACATTTATTTAGCCATACATTATTCAATCGTGTATGACATTAAATCCACTAATGTCGAATGGGTACAGGACTTCAAATGACGATAACATAATTAACTTTATTGTAATTATGTGTAATACATAATAATTCCATTTAATAATAATATAAAATACTGTGATACCGATATAGTGGTGATAGACCAATTAGTGCGCCGCGCAATGATAATCGATGTTACCATCCCACATGACGAGAATCTCGTGAAAGCTGAGAAAGAGAAACACAAAGTATCTCGACTTAGCTCATGAGATTGTTGACATGTGGAATGTGGACACGGCTGTCATTGTGCCGATTGTCATATCAGTCAATGGGCTGATAGCTAAGAGCTTCGATGACCATCTGTCCAAGCTGGCGTTACACAGCTCGATAAGGGCCTGATACAGAAGGAGTACTCCTCGATACAGCTCGTATTGTGAGGAGGTTCCTTTCTCTGGAGACCTAACCACCGGTAGCTTGGACCCCGTTCCCGTTACCAGTGAACTGCCATTTTTTATGTTTTTAAATGTTTTTTTTTTTATTGTCACTTCTATAATGAAAAATATAATCAAAAATGTAATTTTTGAGAGATATGTAAAATAAAGGAAATATAAAATACTGTTGAGTTTATTTCAATATCTTTAATAGTTCCTTATGGCAAAATTGCATTCAGAGTTTCAGTCCGCGCATTTTTGCCTCTTCTGTAAAATTTTCGTTTTATCACATAATGTTGTATACCTCTGAGGTACAGATATTGATTACATGTTTAACTTTAAATCATCACCATTATCTGCTTATCCTCTGCCCAACTAAGCTAGGTTCAACTTCCAGTCTAAACGGAAGCAGCTGAGTGCTTGTGTGATGGCATGATTAAGAATAAGAATAGTTTATTGATAGATAAAAATATTTGTACAACTCGTCTATCTTAATCTAAAACACAAAGTACATAGACATACATCAAAGTTTCTAATAGAAACTTTGATGTCCGGGCGAGTTGGAACTGTGTGACAGACATCGACGCCTTCCTCCTACACTATTGGTAACAGATTATTCCGTATGACAATTTTAGTGATTAAAGATTATACAAATAGCAATACAAAGTCTGCCTATGACTGCCTATCTGAACTCCACAAGCCAATAGCTGGGTAACACGATATCTTGGCAAGACGAGTGCCAATTACCCTTTATGACTGTCAAAGATGAACATGACAGCCGGAACCAACGGCTCAACGTGCTTTACGAGACACGGAGAAATCTCTATATGTTAATATGGTCACTCATCCACAGACAAACCCTGGCAAGCGTTGCTTAACCTTGAAGACTAACCCGTGCGGCTGTCATTATTTAGCAATGAGCTCCTCTATGACAAAAAAACGACGGGTTGCACTCCGGGAGTGCCGGCAGAAGTGAAAACTTGAATATTAACGTTGTGCATTTTTGATATTTTGGAATGGTTAGGGAATAATTTTGCACGAATTGCTTTAATTATCAGTATAAAAGTACTATCATTTATGTGGTAGAATACATTATTTATTTATTGCGCTATCGTACACAAACATGACAATTTATATTACTTTAAAAAGTTTGCGCAGGCATACATTTTCGCCGCGCCGTAGAAAGAGAGGGGGATACTTCCTCTCCTACGCCGCGCCGGCTGTCTACTCTCCGTCCGTCTTATGAATTTTCGATCAGGTCACGTGTCCTGACGCGAATTTAACATGTTTTACCCATTACAAAAAAGTGCACAACGCCGCTAAAGAAGTTTTCACTTCAAAAATAAAATTAACAGTTAACTTACCATTAAGTAAACAAGCTTTCTTTCTAAGCGCAAGTGATAACGCCGCACTCCGCACCGAGTCAGGTGTTTGTTCGCTTGCTCCCAAGTCTATCTGGTATTCTGGTAGCGGTTCTAGTACTAGTTCCTCTGTTTTATCCTATATGAGCAAAATAAACAGAATATTAATGCAACGTAAGTAGTAAAGTAGTTGGTTGGGCAGATTTAGTTTTCATGGTGTAAAATCGTTGCTGCTCCCTTCTTCGATTGGGCATATCTTAAGGATATTATGCTACAGCGAGGATCATGCGATAAAATAAATGTCTTCGGGAAAAATAAAGAAATATCTCATCAATGCATACTCGAAATTGTGATTATTATTTAAATAAAAAAAAGTTTATTTGAACATTTGCGGGTCAGGGAGAGGGGAGGGAAGGAAGAGCTACGACTCCGTGCCTTCGAAAATTCGGTATACAGGAACAATTGGGAAATACTTTCAGAAAATTCCAAGTGGCTACATTCATAATTTTCAAAATTGTATCCAGCATTCGATATCTACCTGTACACCTTCTCTCAAGCATTATTTCATTGAGATATGCCCTAAACGAAGAACTTTGAAATTACTCCCAGAGTAATTTTGCGCGACTTACTGAAGGTTGCACTTCGCTACATTTTTACCTCATCGTAATATCTCCCAAAACCTTTGCAGAATAGATGCAATATGGTATGTTTTGTAGCTTTTTCGTCATGGATATCCTCCGCAATGGAGCGGGCGAAGGGATCTGTCAGACTCTAACTGACCAAAACCACCCCGTGTTCCACCGCAAAGTGCGCCGGGGGCTGTGGGACCACATAACATGGTCCTGACTGATACCGGCCCGCCTCTCCAGGTCCCGTCTGTTCAAGTCCGTGACTTCTCTTAGAAGTCACGGAGCGTGCGTGAAATGTTTACGGAACCTAGAATACGTACGTAACTGGTCCTCACCTTAGCTTTGTGTGGACTGTGAATGATTATTTGATGCTTTTCACTTGTACCCTCTCGTCTGAACTGCCATTTCCTAAACGAGCGAAGAGGAGGCCTCTCGTATAATGTACCTGTGAAAGATTTATTATATTAACTTATTACTTATTAAAAGGAGAACCATCAGCTAATCTGCATTGATAGCAGGGTTATTTGTAACACGCTCCTCCTAAATGTGTTTGCAGATCGGTGGGACTCTCCCCTATTACAAAGGTGAGTAAGTGTGTCTGAACAAATAGACTAGTGTACCCACAGAACAGATAAAAGAGGTTAGAAAAGAAATAGTTCCTGATTTGTATGAGAACGCGTGTCGCCGCTTGTCTCCCACTCTTTAGGTCCACTACAAGCAAGAGGCCCGTTACGTATGCGAATTATGCACACAAATAAATTACACACACTTAAATCGAGAGCTTGCTACTGATTGTAACTCACTGTCGATAAACATGCGCCGTGCATCACGGCCAATCAGGGCAAAGGACGAAACATCAATGGTTGAAGTGTTGAGGACGCGACGCATACAGTACATTGTAAGCGGACTTGGTCATTGCGTTGATTAAGCGAGTACACATCGGGCAATATAGGTATATTGTTTGGAACTTGTTGCAATAATGTTGTAAATGTTCGGAATTTCATAGTGATCAGAATAATTTTTTTTTACAAATAAAATTGTAATTAAATGTTATTTTCGACTTACCGATGGAAGGATATACCTCCTCGCTCTATACTTGCGGTCTGACTTTTCGTTTTACAGGTTATAATTGCACAACACGACATTTTAAAGCAGAGTTTCCAACCTTATTCATCTGTTCCATGAGTGTACCATTGAGTGAACAACTCAATGGTTCATTAGTTGATTATTATTATAAATTTAATTTAATACTAACATTAGGCTAAGTTATACTACTATTAACATAATATGGATTTTATCTGAATGATTAAAATACTTGAGTTTGAATAGTGAAAATGCATGACGAAACAAAATATGCGAGGAGTTTACCATAAAAAATACATAACAGTGAAAACAGAACAGAAATCAATCGAAAATCCAACCAGGTATAACCTTCTAGAAGGGAGGACATATTATATGTGCTATTAAGTTTACTGGATATTTCTTGCTATCTGCGTATCCAGGTAACTTCCTCACAGGTGCCCATCAATGTTCCCTTTTTAATAATGTGCTCTTCATTACTAGGATTCAAAATCCTCAATACAGTATTTGTGGGCCAAAGTGCGTGCCATTATCCATGGATGACCATTATCCGTTCCTTCAATAAACAAGCATCGACGCTTTTGTCCCAAATTTTGTGAGAAACTTATTGGCACAATGATTTCCGATCTAGGACGAAGGTGTATGTGCCGATGATTTTGCTTATATTATGTCATTCCAAATTATTATTAATTTTTAATTATGTAAATAAATACAAGCACTTGAAAAAAAACTGTTATTTTGAAACCATAGACAGACAGAGAACTTATCTGAAATTATCTGGCCCCTACTGTATAATCTCAAGTAAACTTTTACCAACCTTTACAAGTACAGCTATACAGTCCAATATCAGGCACAGCGGAGGACTCCACACTGAGTTTCCTATTAGCTGCTTTTGTGAGGTCATCCTCTAGCTCAACAGAGCCCTCCTCACTGAGTTCCCTACTCCCTGCTCTTGTGTGGCTTTCAGTAGACGCCTGGCTAGATAGACGCGATGATCTCAGCAGACCAGCTTCAAAATGTCCCATCATACTTTTCTTGGCTTGTGGCGGCTCAAAATTTAAATCTTCTGGCAATATAAGATCTGCATTTGGTGGAGCAAATCCAGCTTTAGGTGAACAAAGTCCTGTATTTGGTGGGGTAAAATCAGCTTTGGGTGACTGCAGTGGTGGAGGAAAGCCAAAAAAAGCTGGTTCTGCCATCTCTATATCGTCACCTGAAAGTAAAAATGGCTCGTATAACCTTTGTCAATTTGCCGCAAAGCTTACGATTGTACGTATAACTTTAGGAAATTTTAAATTTCTAACTTAAAACAGGATATTTACCATGTGTATTAATTGTTTCGATATTTCGGCAAGCGCCATGATCACGGTTGAACTTAAGTTATGAAGTAAATTTCCCGCTTTAAGTATTACTAATACTATTAGTGTCCATGTCAGTTTAAAAACTTTCATTTTAGAAGATAAAATTGTCATACATCCCAGCGATATGATATGTCTAAATTTAGCGTAGCTCGTGATTATACAAGGTGTAACAGATTAAGCGCAATACCTCAGACATTCCAATTAGAATATTAAATTATAAGTCTAAAACAATATCCGTAACTAAATAAATTGAAACCAAACCCAGACATTTTTTTAATAAAATAGTTATCTTACTACACAGACGCATACACTCATGCAATATTAGTGGCCGACACGCACACGAGTGCATTTCCTTTAATTAAGGATTGTATTAATTTGTCATTGACACTGTGTTTCCATTTTAAGTTAAATGATTGATGTTTCCGTCAAAATTTAACACCTATTTTTATGACGGAAATCGATTCAGAAGCCGATTCTGAACCAATTAATTTCAGGAATAGCGTTTATTTCGGCGTGCAATGCAAAAGCATGTGAGCCTGTGGATGGGACCATCTTAACATAATATCAAGATTCCTCCGTGCTCCCGGTTGTCATTTGTACATCTTTGACAGCAGTAGTAGACACTCGAAAAGTAGACACTCTGTACACGCGTACTTGAAGAACGGCAACGTCGCAATTTATTTATGAATGCGTACGCGTGTACAGAGTTTCTTTTACGTATCAATTTAACATTTTTAGTGAATATTTTAATATAAAAAAAAATGAAAATATTTTGTTTTTGAATGGTAATATTTTTTTAGCATGTATGGATGCTATACTATTGCGGGTTAACGGGAACGCCCTCTGTTAGTTAACATACTGTATATAAAAATCAATTAGTGTTCGATAGTCTCGCTAAAACTTGCTAAAAGTCTAGTGAAAGCTATAAAGGTGAGATGAATATGAATAAAAAGAAACATGACGGTAAGAAATTCGCTGTGTCCGCTAGTTTTTATACGTTTATACCCACATAGATGCCGGTTAAACTTTCGCTATTCTTCGCTTAGCCTTATTTGGGTAAAAATAACTATGTATGGGCAAACATATAATGCTAAATAACAGCTATAGAGCAACGGATGAAACATACCCATTTTTTTTCTAACTTACTAAAACTACCCTGTGTTCCCTCGCACACTTGCACCGGGGGCTGCGGGAGTACTTAAGCACTCTTCATTGCGGCACCGGCTGGTCAAGCGAGGGGAGTGAGTAAGGTGGAACATACCTGTGTCAATGAATAATTGACTATCCTCATCGTCACTACTCATTGCCACATCCTGCTCAACGGGCTCGACGGGCACTGTTGATTTAGAAGCACGTGCTTGTTTCTTTAAACTTCTACTCTTCCTTATCGCCCATATCCGCTCTCTTTCTGATGACCTGGAAATCACCAATTATTTTGTTATCTTTAGCCATTTTGAATGGGAAAGTTACAGCTATTTGAGAAAAAAAAAAACTACCAACTTTAAAAAAGAAAGTTGACCACTAAGCCGCCCTGGTCGGTCTTGAAGGTATAGCAACGCTTGTCAAGGTTGCTTCGTAGATGGGTGGCTATGTTACCATATCGAGAATTTTGTGTGCCTTGAGATTCCGACTGTCATTAAAATTTGTACATCGTTAACAGTCTTTACGAGTAGTCAAAAGCCTGGTCGTGTCAAGCGGTAGCAGTCGCTTCGTGTAAAACGCTAGTACCCAACTGATAAGGCCCGTCGTGATTCTTCGTTCGCGCAGAAAAGAAAGTATGGTCCCGAAAATCATCGAAAGAATGCTTATAAGTTACAATCAACCTTAGATCACTACTATAAGGTTCATAATACACTGCAGCTGTTTCCGTCTCACTCACGCGTCGCGCTAACATAGCGGCAGCTGGCGACCAATAGCGATAAAGGAAACGAAGCGCGGTGTGAACATTCATGTTCTGCGCACGTACATCGATAAGCCATATCAGTTGGGTACTACTGTACTCAGCTCGACATAGTTGGAAAAAGACTAAGCGGATGATGAGATGAGCTGGTTAAGGATTTTTTTTTTTAATTTTGTAAATTGGTTATAAATAACACTTTTAATTTTTAATTCTAATAAAACTGTATGAACTTACGGTATTAGCGCACTTTCTAGCAGGTGTCGGAACGCCTTGTACGTCCTCATGTGTGCGGGTTCCTTGTGCACGGAGAACTCGCTGTCCAACACCATAACGTTCACTTTCTTGCCGTCTGAGAACAATAACTGTAGGTTTAATAATGAATGGACCTAACAGGCACACATGTAGAAATATTATAAAAAGTCATTTGAAAGCAACAGTTGTTTGACTTTTTATTGACCTTAAAAAGAAGAGAGGTGTCAAGAGATAAATTAAGGTTTTAGAAACCACACACTGTATACACTAAATTGTCTTTTTTTCACGTTTTATGTTGCTTTAATTATTATAGAGACCTTTTAACAGTCTATTAACCGCCAAAACAATGAATATAAGTTTTTAAATTAACATGGTCACTAACAATATCATTCGAATTTAAAACATAATATTTGCCATGTATATTTTTTTCAGTTCCCGATATTTCGTCGGCAAATATCCCGTTTTAAGTTTTAATGATAATACTAAGAATGGACCGAACATAATAAGGATCTTATTAGCCATAAGATGAAATGCTATTACTTTGCAGAAAACCATGATATTCATAAGACAATATTTAAAGATAATTCCGACAGAAATCCAATCGTAAATGCAGTTTGCGGTAACGCTCTTTCGCCCGCAAATACGAAGGTGAGATAATGCAACATTCTTATATTATCTTTAACTTTTAGCCCATCTGTCTTGACAGTGGGAGTCAGAAGTCGGGTGTTGTCACCAAAGAAAGCCTAGAAAGCGCTGGCATGACGACTTAAGAGGCATTTACGACGGATTGGTCTGAAAGGGCAGTCCATCGGGAGGAGTGTAAAGCTATGGGGGGTGTCCTTTGCTCAGCGGGACACTACACTTAATACAAAAAATATATTTTACATTTAAAAATTGGCCAAGTGCGAGTCGGACTCGCCCATGAAGGGTTCCGTGGTAACTATAATAAATATAATATAGGTACTTAATATAAATAATTGAAAAATAAAAAAATAAAAACCTTAAAAAAATCTTAAAACTACTACTTTCATTTACAGTTTTTACAACTACGCCAAATAACTTTGTTTTTCATAGTATTTGTATGAATTACAAAGTTATATTTGCGGTTTTAGAAAATATACTGTATCTCAAAAACTGCCGACTCGATCTCGTTGGAACGAATTTTGGTTTAAAGTTAAGATCTACAACATATGATTTTTTTAGATTTTTCACTTCATTAGAGGGGTTAGACACACACATTTTACCACTTTGGAAGCATATATCTTTTAAACGATTAACTTTATGAAAAAGTCATTTTAGAAACCTTAATGTCATTTTTAAAGACCTGTCTATAGATACCACACACGTATAGGTTTCATGAAAAAAAATATTTTCAGTTTCAGTTCCATGTATGGGGAGCCCCCTTTATTTTAAATGTTTTTTAAATAATCTCTTAAAATTGGAAAGCGGTTCACAGAATACATCTATCTACCAAGTTTTACATGTATAGTCCTAATAGTTTCGGAATAAAATGGCTGTGACATACGGACGGACGGACAGACAGACAGACAGACGGACAGACATGTCGAAACTGTAAGGGTTCCGTTTTTTGCCATTCGGCTACGGAACCCTAATAAAACGATCCAAAGTACAAGCGGCAATAGCGAAAGGGCTAAGGTGTCGGCCTTGTGCTCGAGGTCGAGGGCTCGAACCCACCCATTTAATAGCTTAGTTGAAGGGGTTAACAAGATTGCTAGTCCGATGGGACGGCAAGCCGACACGACTGGATAGAGGTCAGACGCAAGACACGGGGGATATCAGACCATCGACTTTCATACACCGGGCTACTACTGGTAATTTTCTAACAGGAAACCCAATAGCACTTTTTGCCCGACTCGGGAATTGAATCCGAGACCTCTTCCTCTGCAGTCGCGCTTGCGATCACTAAGCCACCGAGGCAGTTCACCTAAGAGAGGCAGTCCAAAGTACCACCTAAGAGAGGGTTGGAAGTAGGGACACGAAAAAGGTATCGATACTTTGTGATATCAAGTACCTACGTTTCGTTTCGATACCGATACTTTTGTACTCGATACTTTGTATTTGATACTTTTACTCAATGAGTACTTTTTGACAGGTATCGTATCGAATAAATCTTGGACGGTAACGCCATCTGGTTCAATTAGACTGAACCTTCGAAATCATTACATTGAGCTTGAAATCGTTCCTGCAGTCTTTAACCAATACCATTAGTGTTGATGTTCTGTTTTTCTTTCCTACTGTACTGCAGCTAAATTGACGTTACTGGCTGACATTGACGGTCTGACGTATGCGCATTACGTTACGTGCGTAGAAAAGTACTCGATACTTTTAAATATCGATACTTTTGTTCCGATACATTTGAGTACGATAATTATTTTTCGATATTACTCATGAGTACAATATCGATACTTTCTTATCGCTACCGTGTCCTTAGTTGGAAGGATACAAGCTAAAAAAATATGTCTCTTGTCTATGCTCAACCGTCAGGATGACATCAAAATTTTCTGTATAATTTGCGAATTCAATAAATCTGAAAAACCAATCAATTTCCAGCATTAATGGTGGCCTGATGCTGTGCAAGTGAGCGCGTGTGACCCACAATCCATTTATCATCTATTGGATTCGAGCAAGACCACTGCGCGCAGAATGTTGGATTCTGACGAAATCAGCACTCCATTGGTGTAATTGCTGCAAGGCGTTCCAATGCGAGGATTGATAAATAAATAAATACAACTCACCAGGTCCCACAGTGTCGCACACAGAGAGCGGTAACAGCCAGTGTCTGTTCCACTGAGTCAGACACTTGAGTGCGTTCTCACTGGCTATGTATTGTGTGTCGTTGTTCAAAGCATATGTTGCCAGCTCTCGATGTATCTCCGTGATTGGTAGCATTGATAGTGCATGTTCATCTGTAAGTGGAGAATAGAAAACTGTTAGTCTACCGCAACATGGTCTAGAGTCATGTCCTGTTGCATCAGTGTTCCAAAATGACCGTGAATCAGCTGAAATTGCGAAAACTACCAGCAGAAATGACGAAACTTGAGTATGTATCGGTGTTCCTTCTCAGGGTAGTCAGTTAGGAAACATCGGGCTCATCTAGTTTAAATTAAAACTGAAATAAATAATAACCAATTTACAAATTGCCTGACAGAGTAGAAGACAGCAATAGTGTAGAATATTCTAATAATAATACTTTTTAATCAAGCGAACATACTCGTAACTATGATATTATGGCGTTGGAGATTTTATAGCTACTGTTGAGCATGAGGTGTTGAGTTCCATTCCTGTGTCAGACAAAATGTTATTGGGTTTTCAATCCGGAAGTTTTCAATGGCAGTACAGAATCTGGATTTTTGCTTGTTTGGTGGCAATAGGGTAGCCAGATAGTACGTGTGCAAAGCATTCAAAATGACTATGGCTTTACACTTGTAATTTTTATAACCTGTAGTTTCAGAGATAATGTAACTTTCCCTTTTTTTTTCTAGAGAAATATGACTTTGTGACCGCCACGATAGTCTTCACAAACGATGGATGTAAAGATAGTTATTACACAGCCACGCAAAAACTACGGAACGGATCTGAATGAAATTTGGTAAGTAGATAGTTAAGGTAAGTTTACTTGGCAATACAATCTGGTACGGGTGTTTCTGACAAGGCTCTGGTACGGTGCAAGGTGTGATGATGTTGAACTGCTTCTCAATCTTTTCTGGGATCTGAACCTGTGGCATCTCTGCGAGAGTGACCTGTAAAGGGATTATACTTGATTATAGCTATATTTTATTGCAGAATTGAATAAGGGATCTGTTCTTGGACCTGAACTTTATACAATTTTTACAGCTCAGATGCTCTCCAAGTTAGATAAAATTTTGAGCTCTAAAAGAGCAGATTGGAAAAGAATCAATTGACTGGTAGTAATGCAAAAAGGTACATAAAGCTCTATATATGCAAGCTCATGGACCTCAAAGGTCCTGAGAAAGCTGGAGATTCCCGCAATCCTGCCGAGGTTGCGAGAATATTCAGATACTACAGCCCTGGAATGCAAGGGCAACTGAAAGAACATGGATAGAATAGATAGACAGATAGAATATACTTTATTGTACACCAAAATTTAAACACACCTATTTAACAATATTGCTTATTCTATGGTAACAATGGCGGTCTTATCGCTGAAAGCGATATCTTCCAGACAACCTTTGGAAGGACTTTAAAAACTTTAATTAGTGGGGAGGGCTAAATTAGTGTACTTACTACATTACTCATAAAAACAGAAACAAAAATTATTAAAATAAATAAATGTATATGCAAATATATATATATATCGTCGTTGCGCTTGCAAAAGTCGCTATGTGGTAAATAGTCATTTTCGTTCTTTTATGAAGTTTCAATCGTTATTTTAATACACACATGCTGTAAAAACAGCTATCTGATAAACGCAATATTGAAAGGTAACTCTTTAACGTCGCTATCCGAAATCGCAGCAACTTGGTTTGTAGGGATGCCCAACGCCGCCACATTCATAAGTCCGTTGAAAACGGTGATCCAGCTAAAGTCTGGAAATTTCTTAGATCAATGGGAATTGGGAAGTCACGTCAAGAGTCTGTTCCTAAAGATATAGATCTTGAATTACTCAATCAACATTTTTCCACCTCTTGTAGTTTCAATGGGCCTGTTAAAACCAAAACTTTAGATAATCTTTCGTCTCTTCCCACTCCCGATTATTCTCCTTTTGTTTTTAATCAATTTGCTTGTTGTGATGTTAAGAAGAGTATTTTATCAATCACGTCAAATGCTGTTGGTAGTGACTGTGTAAGTCGCAAGATGATACTCCCTATTTTGGACGAAATCCTTCCTGTCATCTGCCATATCCTTAATCATTCTGTATCCTCTGGTGTTTTTCCATCTGCATGGAAAGAAGCTCATGTAACCCCACTTCCAAAAAAATGTAATCCTGTTTCTTTCTCTGAATTCCGTCCCATTTCCATTTTACCGTTTCTGTCCAAAGTCCTTGAACGCCTTATTCATAGTCAGCTTAGTGCTTTCCTATGTAGAAACAGACTCCTTAATTTTTACCAATCCGGATTTCGTCCGGGGCATAGCACTACCACAGCTCTTGTTAACATTACGGATGATATAAGATTGGGTATGGACAATAGAAAATTGACGGTTCTTTCTTTACTTGATTTCAGTAATGCTTTTAACACTGTTGATTTTGATGTCTTGCTCGGGATACTATGCTCTCTTAACATATCTCCAACAGCTATTGATTGGTTTCGTAGTTACCTGTGTGGCCGCCGACAACGTATTTGCATTGAAGGTTCGTTGTCTTCCTGGTGCAATACTACTGCTGGCGTACCACAGGGGGGCGTTCTCTCTCCTCTTCTTTTCGCCATATTTATAAATTCTATTTCAAATGAACTTCTCTCATCCTACCACCTTTATGCTGACGATCTGCAAATTTATTCGCAAGCTCCCGTTGAAGATTTATCTGAGGCGGTGAAGGCGGTGAATAAAGATTTAGCGCGTATTTCCGATTGGAGTTTGTATCATGGTTTGAAGGTTAATCCTGCGAAGACTAAAGTCATTATTGTTGGCAGCCCTAGGCTACGTTCCAAAATTGACTGGACGACCCTTCCCCAAATAATTTTTGATGGAACTGTTATACCCTACTGTGACTCAGTAAAAGACCTTGGCATTTATATTGATAAGGATTTGTCTTGGGGTCCCCAGTTGCAGGAAGTGAGCCGCAAACTGTTTGCCTCTGCGGGGTCTTTACGCAGATTGCGCAATTTCCTACCGACTGCTACTAAAACTGCGCTTGCCCAATCTCTTCTACTCCCTATCCTTGACTATGCTGATGCAAGTTATCCAGATCTAACTGAAGTGCAGCTAGATAAGCTTGAGCGACTCCAAAATTTTTGTATCAGATTCATATTTGGTTTGCGCAAATATGATCATGTTTCTGAGTTTCGCACTAAACTCAAGTGGCTGCCTATCCGCCTTCGCCGGAATGCACATATTTTATCATTACTCTACAGTATTCTTTTCAATCCAACGACTCCCTTTTACCTCAAAGAACGTTTTAAGTTCCTTCATGACACACATGTTAGAGATTTGAGATCATCAGAGAATTTGAGACTTTTGATGCCTACCCATTCCACAAAATTTTACGACCAGTCGTTTACGGTGCAGGCCATTCGGTTGTGGAATGGATTGCCGGTGTCAGTAAGACAAGCTCAGTCACTTGCTGTTTTTAAAAGCTCGGTTGCCAATCATTTTATTTCAAACTTATGATTATTCCTTTGCTTTCTCCACACGATGTTAAAGAACACATTATATATTTATTTATTTTATGTACTTATGTATTTGTATATATTTTTTTTTTGTTGTATTTTTATTAGTTTTTCCGTTATTAATGAGTATTTGTACAGTAGTACACTAATATAGCCCTCCCCATTTTAAATAAAGCTCATAAAGTCCTTCCAAAGGTTGTCTGGAAGATATCGCTCTCAGCGATAAGACCGCCATTGTAACCAATTTTTTTTTTACAATATTGTTATTTAAGTGTGATTCAATTATTGGTGTACAATAAAGTATATTCTATCTATCTATCTATCTATTAAAAGTATACTCACTCTAATCAACTCTTCTTTAAGCACAGCATCACAATTGTTTCTCTGACTTCCTAAGGATATTTGAGCAGCTAAATCATATTGTGTCGGCAACGTGTGCATACGTTGCGCTTTTACTTTGAACTCTGCCTCGTACACTCTCTCTACGGCGGGCTTGGGTCGCAGGGCCCGGATACAATGGTCCGTCACCCATAGGGACTTCGCCCATTCTTTATATGCCTCTTGTTCTTTAAGATATTTTTCTTTTTCAGCCTGAAATTGTTTAAATGAGTTATGATCAAAGAGATGATGTTGGTTGTGGGTTTTTGCAAATATATCTTGAATAGTTTAGAAACAACTAGCGACTTGACCCGTACCACACAAAACCTTAATACTTACACATTGGTAAAAATAGCATGAAAACCTATTCAGTAACTTTCGAGTTTATCGCGAAAATACAAACAGACAGATGCGGCGGGAGACATTGTATCATAATATTTAAGGATAATAAATAAGTTATAAATTTATTTGCCATTAACCGAATTACAGGAAATTTAAAGACACAGACAGAGCTATTAAAAAAAATATTTAACAAAAAGATTAATGACCCCCCCCCCCCATGCTAGGAAAATCCTGTGTTATGGGAATATTGCATCCGTTCATGTGAACTTCTTAGACCAAAGATGTTTTACAAGTATGAAACCTCTATTAATAGTCTGGTTTCTATTAAGATTCATATGAACCTAACAGAAACCAGACTATAGCTGAGGTCTTATACTTTACACAAAAAAAGTGTTAAACAAGAGTAACATATTATTTACTGTTTGTGCAAGTTATAATTTTCTTATAATAAAAACGTCAAAATCTTTTTATAATATGTATCTTCAAGTAAGTTAACAGTAAACAATTTCTATACATTGTAATTTTAATATTGACAGGCCCATTGGTATAGTGTTCAGTGGCCCTGACTGCTATGCGCAAGGTCGTGGGTTCGATTCCCACCTAGGACAAATGTTTGTGTGATGAGCACAATGTATGTATTTAGAAATATATATGTATATTTATCAGTTGTCTAGTACCCATACTACAAGCTCTGCTTAGTTTGGGACTAGATGGCGTTGTGTGAAAAGTTGTGGAATATTATTTATTATTTATTTATTTATTTAATATCCATGATAATTCATAGCCACAATTATGTATATGACTTGAATAATACAAATTTCAAACATTAAAGTAAAACCTTTTTAACACTTACTTCAAACTCTTTAAAATCCTGTCTGGTGGGTTTGCCTAGGACCAGATCTTCCAAGATGTTTGGGTACTCATGACACAAAACCTTTAAGAACTTGATGTGCTGTCGAGGATTTAGTTCTGACAACCTCGGGTATGGAGGCACTGGTCGGACACAAGGCACAAATAGTTTCAACTTTTGCATCTGAAAAACAACATGGTGAATTTTATTATTTTTGTACAGTGTAGAGTCAATCAACGGAATGACGGCTTATCTGAACTTCTACCCTGAATCTTAAAAGTGGATGTGTTAAAGAAAATTCATCATGTGAATTAGGGCTGGTGGACCTTAATACAGGTTACTATGTAACCTAGCTAGGCCCCCCGAAGAACCCCGAAGCCCTCCACGCCCTCGCAGTGGAAACGAGGGACGCCATTCGCCGCAGCATCATCCAGAACAAGAGCGTCTCCTTGTTCTGGATCAAAGCACACGTAGGGCTGGAGGGTAACGAGAGAGCCGACTCGCTCGCAAAGGAGGCTGCCCTAAAAAGTAAGCGGCAACCCCACTACGACAGATGCCCGGTTTCATTCGTCAAGCGTATGATCCGTATGGATACGCTGAGCGAATGGAACCGGAGATACTGTACTGGGGAAACGGCGGCCACAACGAAGTTGTTCTTCCCGTGTGCGATCGCTGCATACAGGACGGTGCGGAAGATAGAAGTGACCAAGGAGCTGACCCAAGCCCTAACGGGGCACGGCGGGTTCTCCGAATACCTGACACGCTTCAATAAAATCCGTCAATAGACGGAACAAATAACTGCATATTATTTAATATTACTATATTTTATTTATTTTATATACTTCATCTACCTACTAACGCGACAATAAAAATAAAAAAGAGACAAAATTATATATGTCATAAAAATTTCCCTGCGAAACTTGCAAGCCCTCGCATGGCAGGAGTGTGGTTTTAGCCGGTAGGAGTCCGGCACTGCCCACGCAAGTGGGCGTCCATGAGGATTTCCCACTCCTGCCACAAAAAAAAAAAAAAAAACCTAGCTAGGCCATCAGAGCTACTTATATTTGTAATTATACTATAGACCCTCATATAATTATAAATTCTATTATGTAACAGACTGTACCAAACTTTTGTAACAAATACACTGATTGATTGATATCTCGGAAATGACAGGTATGCTTAAATATTACGATCATCAACTGCAAGCTCAGATAGTTAAGATTCAAACTAATTGGTGCTACTGAAGTGTTTATTTGTTTAGATACTGGCTTGCATTGGTTTGTAACACAAGCTGTGAGCGGCCAGTATAACCAATGACACCAATCAGCTTTTTATCTGAATTTTAAACTCTCTAATTGGCTAACTAACATAAGTTCATTATCCCTTTTAACTTAGGCCTCCCCTCACATGTTCCATTGCCGTCTATCTCTGTCTAGTATCAAATCTGTCCTTAAGAAAATAAATGAATAAGATGTTTGTAAGTGGGTATGCTGGCTTTGGTATATGAAAAGTGAAGATTTTTAGAGCTTTAATTGACCACACTGTTGACACAGTGGTTGAGCGATTGGCTGCTGCGTATAGCGGGTTCGATTCCCGCACTGGGATAACTGTTTCTATGACCTACAAATAGTTGTACCAGATCTGTCTGTTTGTGCAAAAATGCACTCACAATATAGGAGAAATTCCTAGTGGGGGTAAAGTTAAAAAAAAATGTGTGACTGAATGAACAGAGGTGGGTAATCGAAAAAAATCCTGTTTTCTGAACACCTATATATCCCAATGAGTTCGGATAATCAACACTACTGTGCTACACTAAATTACTAGTTCAAAGTTTTGTGCATTTTAAGTCCTCCAAGCCTTTTCCATTGCTACACACTTACACAGCAAGATGTATACTATACATCTTGTTGATGATTACTGTAATACACACTATATAGTGGATATACCTATTGAGCATAAACTTTTAAGTAAAAAGTAGGTATTAACCTTAAAGTTGTGTGTGCTAAGGAGTGGAATCTGATAGTTACAACCCTAAAATCTTGAGTGAATGGAATACTTCTTGGCAAGCATGCTACCTCATAAAACATTACACCTCTTGTGATGGTGTAATGGAGCATAGCATTATGTTAGAATTTCTGTGTGCTAACTAAACTATGAATTAAGCTCTGAACTAGGTAAGTCTGTAAGTAACTGATGCATCTCAATATAAGTAATACAATGCTTTTCTTACATTGTTTGCCTCATGACAAACATACTACCATAATGCATGAAATACTTTCATTATGCATACAGCGAAAGGAATGGAATTGCCTGCTAGAGCTTGTGTTTCCTGTTACTTCTAAGTAAGCATGTTCTACATCATCACTTACCATCAGGTGGGATGGTGGTCAAATGCAAGCCTATAAAACTGTTTTTCTTTTCTTTTTAGGTAAATAAATATTGTACCACTAGCTGCTGCTCGCAACTTCGTTTGCATGCTGTAAAATCTGATCCCGTGGGGATTCAGGGATAAAAATAGTAATATTTTATTATTTTCTTTGTGTTATTCCAGGGTGTCAACTATCTACTTACCAAATTCCATTAAATCCATCCAATAGGTCCGGAGATTAGCGTGTACAAACACACTTTTTTTTGCCATGTTACCGTTTTTAACCCATCTAAATTATTAGTTTTGTATAAAATTTAAATGTACAGACACACTTTTTTTACTAACAATGTAATGTGCCTCTACTGCTACAGAATGCCCATAATTACAATAAAACTTACTTGTTTCTTATTCTTGAAGATTTCATCCCAGTTTATATTGTTAGGTGTGTCATCCTCAGATTCGCTGGATGCCAGTGGGTCAAAAAACTGGTTTCTAAGTATCCTCTCAGTGGCACAGCGATCTATATCTTCCTCTTTTAAGAAATTTGCATTTCTATCTTCTTTGTCATACCTGGAATAAAACATCCAAAGGTTGTCTGGAAGATATCACTCTCAGCGATAAGACCTCCATTGTAACCAAAGTTTTAGCAATAGATATTGTTATTTAAGTGTGTTTCAATTTTTGGTGTACAATAAAGTATATTCTATCTATTTACCTATAGAAGCTTCTAATCAATAAATAGTTTCTGCCAGCCACTTTGAAAGGTACACAATTAACATGTTGGCAGCTATTTAAGAGCTTACATATTGTTCTTTGAAACCAATTGAAAACTTTCTTGCGACATTGCTGATATGTTTAATATAACAGGTGCCTACTAAATATTTTGTTTAGGTTCCTGATTCATTGCCTGACATGGTCAATCAATTTAAAGGAGTTAAAAGCCTTCATATGAGCAGCACTTAGGTATATTCTGAGTTTAGGTTAGTAATGAGGTGTCGACAACATCAGTACAGGTGGCACGCTTTTTTATATTTTAATGGGTTCCTAACTACATTGGATTTTCTACTATATTATCACAGTCTCACATACGAATACACATATTTCGACTTCAAAAACGGGAGGAGGTTATGTTTTGTATGTGTACCTAACTATAGAAGATAGTATTAGCATTGTTATAAAAACTAAAAAAAAAATATATGGCGAAACCCTAATTGAAAGTTAATCTATACATAATATTACAAAGTGGTAATATTGTTTACTATATTAGCAAATTATAATCATTCGAAATCGGTACTCATTAAACAGATTACTAAAATGATGACTGATTAAAATAACACTAGCTGAGGCCTCAAAAGATGTACCTTTATATCTGTCTCGAAATCTGAAAAAAACTAGTTTAATCCAATAAATATAAAACTTAATTAAGCTTACCAGTCCAGCATTGCGACTTTCATCGAAACAAATTCCATCATCTTGGATAATATTTTTCTTTGCACTACTAACACAAGAAGAACTAATATAACAATTATAATCCCCAGGGCTTTACCCGCGAACTATTAATAAAAGACCGACACGATCAATAATTAATAATCCTCAATAATACATTTTTGTAGTGCACTGGCGCGGCATCATCGCATCATTCATTTTCATCAATCCACACACACTGGATTACTAATTACTATAATCCTGTGTCTCCATTGCAAGGATCTTCTACCTACTCCATTGTCATAATTACGGTGTTGCTAGTCTAAAACTACGGTATTTGACGTAAAATTACAGTAGATTAAAAATTTAAAATACGGTAAATTTACGGTAACTTTATTTCACAATCAAACATTCAATTTCAGGCATTTCAGCCGTTACACAGAGCAAACACTTTGCTTTATATGGGTTTTTTGGGTATTCGCAAAGCCACAAGGAAAAATCTTTATTTTTCAGTCACTCTGGTCGAAAAAATTTTTGTATGACTTATTTTTAGCGCTCTGACTACTGGAAGGTTCACCGTCGCTGTCGTCACTTGAATTGTTACTGTCAGATAACATTTTTCATAAATATAGTCAGTCGCGACGCGATAAAAGGTCTGCTGAGCAAACTATGGAAAAAATGGCAAACATAAATTAAAGTTGACAAAATGCAAAGGTATGGCCAAGTTCTATTGCAGTACTGTATTCAATAACTTCGTCATTTGGTCGCACAAGTTTTGTCTACTAGTCTATGCACACAAGTTGATTGTACGTTGAATACCCCAGGGAATGATACAATGTTGTCATTTTCAAACACTGTTTCAAATAAAAATAAACTATATGTTAGGTTGGGTACATCATTTTTAAGGCGCCACTCAGAAAGACGAAATTACGGTAGAATTGAACATGTCTACGGTAGGTGGTAGATATGTTCAAATTACGGTAGGTTTACCGTAATTACGGCGTTGTTGGAGACACTACTATAATCAAAGGGAATGTACATTTGAATTTAAATAGTGTATTACATACTCTTTGGAATTTAATTATTCTTTCTTTGTTTTGTTCATTGTTGTAACACTAGGAGTGCACTATATGTATCGATGTTTCAAAAAATATCGATATATGTACGCGATATATCGTCTCAATTCGATATTATCGAATAATCTAGTATCGATATATAAAATCGATATATTTTATTCGATATATCAAAAATATCGTAAGAAATTAAAAGCTCATTTATGTCCTATTTTCTTGTTTTTTTTTTATTTGTTTATGGGTGGCGTTTTGAATAAAACCAAAACGTAATCCCCCAAATTATTGAAAAACTAGTTGTTGCAGTAACGAAACGCAAGGACACAATATCATTTACCTGTGTTATAGATTTAATATATGCATATGCACGAAATACTATGAAAACTCATTAGAAATGTCTGTAGATTACAGAGTAGGTACAGTTCCCTATATTATACAATGTCCAGCATTTAAATATTTAACAAGGGTGGCGAGTTCTGTTCCGCCTGATACATTTCAAAAGCTGCACCGGTACGAACTCAGCAGATAAGCAGACTGCAAGCTAAACGATTAAATAAAAAATAGTTTTGCAAGATCTAGAGAAAAAGTACCGGGATTTATAAATAAACATAGTTGAATTGTTTCCTCTGTAACTGTTTTTACTCATATTAACTTAATTGAATATTTTATAGTACAGACTAGTTAAAACCAATCAAACTACTAACGAAATATCGAAAATATCAATATATTTCTTCGATATATCGTAGAACATCAGTATTTTCGATATTTATTTTACATGAACATCCCTAGTATATATGAAATAGGAGTGCACGATATGTATCGGTGTTTCATAAAATATCGATATATGTACGCGATATATCGCTTCAATTTGATACTATCGAATCATCTGGTATTGATATATTTTATCCGATATATCAAAAATATCGTAAGAAATTAAAATCTCATTTTTATCCTTATTTTCTTATTTCTTTTTATTTATGGGTGCCATTTTGAGTAAAACTAAAACGTAAACACCCGAATTATTGAAAAACTAGTTGTTGCAGTAACGAGACGTAAGGACACAAAATCATTGACCTGTATTATAGATTTAGTGTATGCATATGCACGAAATACTATGAAAACCCATTAGAAATGTCTATAGATTACAAAGTAGGTACAGTTCCCTATATAATACAATGTATAGCATTTAAATATTTAACAATGGTGGCGAGTTCTGTTTGGCCTCAGACTTTTCAAAAGCCGCACAGGTTCTAACTTAGCAGAGAAGCAGACTGCAAGCCAAAAGATTAAATAAAATTTTGTTTTTGCAAGGTCTAGAGAAAAAGTACCGGGATTTATAAATAAACATAGTTGATTTGTTTCCTCTGTAACTGTTTTTACTCATATTAACTTAATTTAATATTTAATATTATAGACTAGTTAAAACCAATCAAATTACTAACGAAATATCGAAAATATCGATATATTTCTTCGATATATCGCAGAACATCGATATAAAATTACGATATATAATATCGAAAAAAATATCGATATTTATTTTACATGAACATCCCTATGTAACACCACAGATAACTTTAAAGAAGTCAGAGACCAGTGTGACCAAATTAAATTTAACAAAAAAACCGAAGCTCGTTAAAAAAATACTGAAATATACCAACTTGCACAGGGAAAATATACCAATAAAAATACTGATTTTCAAAACATATTTTTATTTATTAATCATCATCATCATCGCAATAAATATTAGAATTATATTTTAACATTCTGTTTGATGGGTTAAAATTCACACAGCCTCCTTCATGTTTTATACCTAGTTTGGTTTTTAAAATTGCAGATACATTTTTGTTTATGAATCTGTTTCTTTGTTCCGTTTTTATTAAATTAATCTGTGAAAATATGCGCTCGCATGCAGCATTCGACACTGGTATACATAACAGAGATTTACTGAAACTAGTTATATTCTTCTATTTATTATGTACAATCACTGTTAGAAATTTTCCCAACTTCCAACCAAAATTGTTCACAAGAAAGGGGAGAGCCAGTACTCGAAGATTGTAATAAATTACTTACTTCGCGATCAAGTTTGAGTGTTCTATATTCTTCGTCAATTATCTGCATTTGTTCTGGCTGTACTTCGTATGGGAAAAATTCCATAACATTTCTTAAACTACTAAATTCTTTATTCACGGCAGTGTGTGGGTCAAGAAATTTCAGTTCTCGGAAAATTTTATCTTCAAAGGCAAACGTGATTTCCATTGCGTGCTCAATTCAATTAAAAAAGATTGGAACTTTCTGAAAAAATCAGCAATTTGTTCTTTCATGTTTATGTTTCCCCCATGTTTAATTAATTCTTGACCCACTTGAATCCCTAAGTACATATTATTCAATGGCAAATAATTCACACTAGATTTTGGGTCTAATGTAAATACGTTGTCCATGCTTTTTATATAATTAGTTTCCATTTCATATAGCAACCCAAAATCAAGTACATACCAGAAGCATCATCATATAATCTTTCAATGCACGGGTAGTCGCCTTCAAAAGTTATATTAAATTTGTTTACAATCGGCAAAATGTAGTCTAAAAAGTAAAAGTATAATTTGTTTATATTTACGATTATTTACGATTTGATTTGATTTGATTTGATTTGATTAAAAGAATGATACAAAAATTCTGATGACATAATGCGATCACTCAAATATTGGTCTTGAAAAAACAACTGCAGTGCCCTCCATTGCTCAATTATTCTATTAACACAAGCATGAAGCGATAGCCATCTTATATCATAATGACGCAGTAGTCTATGTTTTTCAGTGTCAGTGAAATTTTGGAACTCAACAACTCTCTTTGACGCTTGCTGCTTTGAGAAAAATATCCATATACTTCTTTTACTATCTGTTCTAAATTTCTAGGTAGTATTTTGCAAGCATGACTTACACTTAATGCTGCAGAATGACAAACACATTTTATGAATAAGCACTTTGGGTTCACTTCTTTAATTTTTATAACAATGCCAGAGTGTTGACCAAACATCACATTCGTAGTATCAGCAACGAACCCCATCACGTCTTTTATATCTTAACCTAACTCGGATAACTTTGATGACAAAGCATCAAATAAATGATCTGCAGTCTCACCACTTAAATCAACTAAATCAAGGAATTTGGTTTGTACTTTACATTTGGTTTCAGAGAAGTATTTGATTACTATCGCCAACACTTTGATTGTGGTGACATCTGTACTTTCATCGATTACAATTGAATATACTGGTTTACCTGACGGAGATACAGTACGAAGTATATCTTCAATCGTAACTTTTTCAAATTCGGGTCCTAAAACGTTATAGGTAATAGCTGCTGCTTTGGTTCTCTTGCAGGAAAATTCTTTTGCAATTTCGGAGTCAGGAATACATTTCACTATAACATCACTAAGATGGTCCATAGCTCTAAAAGAGATGTTGTGTTCTGAAAGAAAACCGCATAAACACAGCTCCGCTTTCTTGACTTCGTCTTTCACTGGTGCCTTTTTGAAAAATGTGTCAACCTGGAAACAAGTAAAAACATGAATTATACATTATGATCATACACTAAATAAAGTACCTCCGAACTTCTCGACTTTAGGTACAGTAATTCTAATTTTACTAAAAACTAAAAACAAGTTAAGCTTACCTTTGACTGTCCTTTATATTTGTTCAAGTTCGATTTATGCTTTTCAGAATTTGCATGTTGTTTTATAGATGCTAATCTACTTTGGAGTTTCGCACTGCACGCTTTACAAAACGCAGCGTACTCGTCATCTTTATAACGTGAAAGCCACGAAGAAAACTCCGGAATTTGTTCCCATTTAGCCAAATAACTTTGCTGAAAACTAGACATGTTTTCTGGATTCTGAATTGCGTATCAGATAACAGCGTATTAGCATGAAGTAAAATGACAACAAAAAAATCGCGCGCTCTATTTATATTACGACGAACACGTACAATATAAACTTAGGGAAAATCCCGAATTATTGAAACTTTCAATAATTCGGGAATTTCCCTAAGTTTCAATTTGAAAGTTTGAAACCAAACCTTCAAAGATTAAGCCAAGTGCAGAACAGAAAATCATTTTGTGACTAGATGATTCGATACTATTTGTAATTCTAGGGGGCCCACCTGTCATGTCCTATCTGTAACTTACTGATCTTTGCTCCAAAATGAAATATAGACTAAATCCGGAAATTCCCCTGAACATCAATGTACGCAGTTTTTTTTTTATAATTTTATGACATGGCTATGGTATTACCATAACTTTTTTCCAAAATATACCCAAAAATACTGGCTTCCGCCAATATACCTTTAAAAATACTGACTGTTGGAAAACTTACTAAAATATACTAAAAAAGTATTACAATACTGAATCCGGTCACACTATCAGAGATAGGGATACGATACGAAAAAAGAATTGATTACTCATTGGTATCGATACTTTTGGTTCGATACTGAGAATTTTTGTAATCGATTACTTTGCTTGCGATGCTACACCAGGAATCGATACTTTCTCATGCAATCGATATCCTTCAGCAAAGTGCAAACCACTATCAAGTAGTTATGTTTTTTTTTTTCTGGCTTCGCACGGTTTTATCAAGTAGTTAATACACAGTACTCTATGACGTAGGTACTGGGGCCGGGAAGTCTCATAATAACTAAAATTGTACTAGTGTGGCCACATTGCGCGATTATTTGTTTTTGGAAAGTTTTTGACTGATTGTGTATCTTTATCGTAATTTATTTTATTTATTTATTTATTTGTCTCAGACCATTGATTTATTTATTTAAACTTTATGTACAATTGTATTACATGGGCGGACTTAATGCAGCAAGGCATTCTCTACCAGTCAACCTTTGGGTTAAAAAAATACACTGTGGTAGGTGTACAAGAAAAAGGAATGAAATAATATATTTAATACTAATAAATATAATACTAATATATGTATAACAATACTAATAAAATACACATATATGCTAAAATGACAAACTAATAGATACGGTGCTTTATAATATTCTTTCTGAATAATATAAGAAGAATATAAAAATAAGAGAGTTCATGATAATTATGACGAAGACCAAACTAAGAATAACAGCCCCTTAAGTAGGTAGTGGTTTTTAATTTTGCGCTTAAAAGAAAATTTTGACTCATCCTTCTTGATGTCAAGGGGTAGCAAATTCCAGAGTTTAATAGTAGAAATAGCGTAAGAATTAGATAGAAACCCGGTGCGGTGAGAAAGAATGTGAAGAAGTAAGTTTTTGGATGCGCGAAGGTTAAGATCATGAGAACTGCCCAACAATTTAAAATTTTGTTTTAAGTAAACAGGAGCACAAGGATCGTTCATAATAGTGAAGCGCATACAGAGGGATCTGAGGGATCTCCTTTGACGGATAGGCAACCATTTAAGCTGAGAACGAAAGGAAGAAACGTGATCATATTTTCAAAGGTTAAAAATGAAACGAATACGGTTGTTGAGAAGTCGATCCAGTTTGTTAAGAAGTTCTTGGGAAAGATCAGAATAGCAAACATCAGCATAATCAATGATAGGAAGCACAAGTGATTGGACCAATGTGGTTTTAGTGCTACAAGGAAGGAAATGCTTGAATCTATAGAGAGATCGCAGTGTGAATGTTACCCTTTGGCTAACCTGTGCAATCTGCTTATTCCAACTTAACCTGTCGTCAATATATAGGCCTAAGTCTTTTACGTGTGGCGAGAGAGGGATGACAGTATTGTTGAAGTTAAGCGGGAGAAGTTGGCTGGTGTCCAAGTTTCGCAGGAAATATGAGCTACCGATCAGGATAGCCTGACACTTACTGACATTGACAGTGACACCAAACCTGCTTGACCAATCACTGATAGCTAGAAGGTCAGCATTCAGCAATGAGATGCAGTTGTCCAGGTTGTCAACGTCAGCTTGCGCGTAGAGCTGTAGGTCATCAGCGTACAAATGGTAAGAGCATTTGATGATAGTGGTAATAGAGTTTATGAAAAGAGAAAATAATAGTGGAGAGAGTATGCCGCCTTGTGGGACGCCAGTTTTCAGGGTGCACCTCTCAGAAAAAATCTGATCAGCACGAACCGCTTGCTGGCGACCACGAAGATAAGATGAGAACCAATCTTGTGCCAATGAAGATACCCCAATGTGTGACAGAATGGCCAGGAGGATGTTGTGATCAACGGTATTGAAAGCATTGGAGAAATCAATTAAAACTAATACCGTTAATCTCGAATTCTCCAGACCATTCCTTACATCTTTTGTAACCTTAAGCAAAGCTGTGGCTGTGCTGTGGCCAGGCCGAAAACCTGATTGGAAAGGGGATAACAGATTATTCCCAAACACAAAAGAAGATATTTGCTTAAGAACAACTGCTTCTAGAATCTTAGATAGGAAAGGAAGAATAGAGATAGGTCTGTAGTGATTTAGCAGGCTGGGGTTGGATATTTTTGGGAGAGGGATTATGAAGGCCTTATGCCAGATTATGGGAAATACCCCAGTCTGCAGGGAGGCATTGATAACGTATGTAATAAAAGGAAGAATACTTTTAATAATGAGGGATAGCATAGATCTGCGGACACCATCACAGCCAACAGTCTTGGACTTAATAGCATTGAAAGTCTTGAGGATCTCAGAGTCGGTCACAGGAGAAAGAGAAAAAGAATCGGGAGGTAAGATAGGCGTGGAAGTAATCTCAAGAATAGTTTGGTTTTTAATAGCAACCGAAAGCATGGCGGAAGATGAAAAATGCTTATTTAAATCACTCAAGGACACGTTTGAAGAAATAACATTAGAGGAAGACTTAGTTATGCCGAGTGATTTGAGAAACTTCCATATATCAGCCGGTGAAGAGTTGAGGACATTTTCAGAGATTTATCGGCGTTTAGAGGCTCTTACCATCTGGTTACCGGTTTCTTGCCAATTTGTACAGATTCCAGTTTTCCACACTGCGATCCCTTCTATATTTTCGAAAGGACTTGTCACGCCGGCTCATCGCCATACGAACTCCAGGGTTAATCCATGGAGCCGGAGGGCACTTGACACGGACGGCCCTCAGAGGTGCATGAGCGTCAATGAGCTGAAGAAGAGTCCTATTGAACGCTTCCACTGATGTGTATCCGGAAACAATATTGGAGTAATATTTGATAAAGTGGCAACACTCTCTCTTCCGCTCCATGCTTGCTATGTACCCATTGTGGTGTCTTCACACCTTGTGGTGCCCTGGCCCTCAGGAACATAAGTATGGGTGTCCAATGAATGTAAATACCAACTTGTAATAAAAACTTTACTTTTTATTCGCACACAACATGGGTACATAGCAAGCATGGAGCGGAAGAGAGAGTGTTGCCACTTTATCAAATATTACTCCAATATTGTTTCCGGATACACATCAATATCCCCCTCACAAATTTAAACGCTGGGGTGGTTTCCTAATCCTAGTTGAATGTCTTATAACTACTGTCTCATCAGCTACATTCTTATTTTCTACATCGGTTAACACTAACTCTTTACTAACATCACTCTTTACAGGATTTGCCATATCTGACATCGCAGTGTCACAACTCGTAGACTCAATAGGTGGTACATTTTCCTGACTAGGTAAACTTACAGAGTTATCATTTCACGTTACAATAGGTGGTAAGTATTCCTGAATAGGTGATGACAACGACACATCATTATTTTTAAAGTTACTTTGAATAGAGTTAGGAAACAAGTTATCTGATGCACGAATAATCTGATCTACATGTCTCTTCCAAATTAAATTATCTTCAGTTTTACACAAATAAGTTCTCTTGCCTAATACCTCATCTATTCTAGCTTTAACAAATTTCTTCTTATTAGGATATCTATAATCTCTACAGTACACAATATCTCCTTCTACAAATTCTTCCTTCCTTTTCCCCTCTACTATCATTTTATTGCTATTTTTCTTATTATTATTTAACAAGTCAAATCTAGTTTTTAGTTTTCTTTGAAACATTAATTCAGATGGTGTCATACCTGTGGTTATATGTATTGAATTCCTATAGTGAAAAAGATACCTGTTCATTAATGTTTCAAAAGATACTTTATACTTATTACTATCTTTCAATGACTTTAACAAAGATGACTTAAAATTTCTTACAGCATTTTCAGCAAAACCATTTGTAGCTGGATGAAATGGAGGAGATGTTTCATGGTGAATACCATTCTTACTTAGAAATTCTGAAAATTCTTTACTACAGAAGGTAGCAGCATTATCTGTCATAACAAATCTAGGCAAACCAAACCTACTGAAACATTCCCTAAACTTTTCTACCGTTAATTTAGAATCTAAGTTTTTCATTATGAAAGCTTCTGGCCACTTGGAGTAAGTATCAATAATTAACAAAACCATTTTATTGTCAATAGGCCCTAGAAAATCTGCATGAACACGTTCATATGGAAAATTAGTCTTTGGCCATGAAATAACAGTTGACTTAGGTGGTTCTGGTCTGGCTGACATACAAACATCACAATTCTTTACAAAATTCTCAATATCACTATCTAAACCAGGCCACCAAAAATAAGACCTTGCATTTGCTTTCATTTTGACTACACCCTCATGAGTTGAATGTAATTCTTTTAATAAATTTAACTGTAACTTTTTAGGTATTACAACTCTGTAACCCCACATAATAACATTTTGATCAATGTACAGTTCACTTTTTCTTTGAAAAATGCTTTTAAATTATCATTTTGTGGCATGTTAGTAATGTTAAAGTAGTAATAAATTATTTGTGGTTAATTTCATAAATAATAGTTTTGAGTCTAATATGTGGTAACACTACTTTAGTTCCGTTTCCTGCTCTCCACCTTTTGACATACTGTACTGTGCGTGTGCGATGTATCAACTTACGATCTGTTTAATAACAATAAAAGGCATTAATTAAAGTCTCTTTCACTTAAAATCGTAACAGGTTATGTGCCCAGCTGGCCTGTGTTATTAACAGTTCGGCCAGTGAGCGTATTTGCGATTCGGTCCGATTATAAAAACACGTACGCGACGTGTTTTGTAATAAAAATATGGCGACGACCGAAGAACTTAAAAATATCGAAAAGCTCAGCGATGTTGAGACATATCAACTCTGGCGATTCCAGGTAGATATTATCTTTCAAGCCAAAGGTCTCCAAGATATAATTGAAGGAAGTATTAAAACTGAAGATAAAGAGAAAGCTGAATTTTGCAAAAAGGACGCACAAGCTAAATACATTTTATTGCAAACTGTGGACAAAAAGTTAATAACAATGTTGTTCCAATGCACATCTGCAAGTGCTATGTACAAAAAGTTATGTGAAATGTTCGGCGGCACTGAAGACAGACACAAAAATAAAATCATGCAAGATTTCTTTAACTACAAGTTTGACAAAAATAAAGATATGGTGCAAAATTTATCTCATCTGGATAACCTGGTATATAGGCTGCGACAGTTAAACATCTCCTTGGACGATAGCTTAGTGGAGTCAAAAATTCTAACATTTTTATCTACTGAGTATGAACATTTTGTAACGGCATGGGACTCTACCTCTAAAGAAGAAAAAACCCTTGCAAATTTAAAATTAAGATTAATTAAGGAACAAGAAAAACATACAAGTTCACAAGACAATGAGGTTGCATTTCGAGCATCTAAGTCATTCAAGAGAGCGGAGAAACAGGATTCACAGTCTTCTAATAAAGTGGGTAACCATTCTGATTATAATAATAAGATACGTTGTTTTGGTTGCAATAAAATAGGTCATGTAAAAAAAGATTGTAAGAAAGTATGCTCTATTTGTAAGAAAAACAATCATAAAGAAAGTAACTGTTTCTTTCGCAACAATAAAAGTTCTGTTTCATTTTTAGGTTACAAAAGTAACAATGCAGTGAATAATTGCTGTTATGACTTTGTTGTAGACTCAGGTTGTACATCACATATGGTAAATAATATAAACTTGTTAAGTAATTTGGAATGCCAAGAGACATCTATATGTTTGGCAAAGAAAGATGAAAAAATGTTGTCTGTACAAAGTGGCACTTTTGAAGGTGACAATTGTGTCTTAAATAATACTCTGTGCGTTCCAGATCTATGTAAAAATCTGTTTTCAGTTTCAGCAGCTACAGAAAATGGTGCCGTTGTAACTTTTAAAAATAACAATGTTGAGATTACTGCTAAGTGTGGCACTAAAATATTTGGTAAAAAGGAACAGTCAACAGGACTGTATCATTTAAAATTAAAACAAGGTAGTAGTGAAGTGTCTCTGTTAGCAAATAAAAAGGAAAGTGTCTATGACTGGCACATTAAAATGGGTCACCCAAGTAATGAGGTACTGGGGAAATTGGTGGACGCTGCTACGGGTGTCACATACAGCAAGGCTGATATAAAACAATTGCAGGACTTATGTGAAATTTGTGTCAAAGCTAAGCAGGTAAGGAAACCATTTAATAAGACTAGAGAACGTGCTACTAGGGTACTTGAAATAATACATAGTGATGTTTGTGGTCCTGTAGAAACCACAAGTTTTGATGGAAAAAAGTACATACTCACAGTGTTAGATGACTTTAGTCATTATACAAAAACCTATCTGTTATCAAATAAAAGTGAAGTTAGTGACTGCTTAAAACATTACATTAGGGAAACTGAGAGAGAAGTTAATGCAAAAGTTTCTGTGCTGCGTTGTGATAATGGAGGTGAGTACTCCAGCAGTGAATTTAAAGCATGGTGTTATAAAATTGGTATAAAATTAGATTACAGTATTCCGTATAGCCCACAACTTAATGGCAAAGCCGAGCGTCTAAATAGAAGCTTGATGGAGAAAGCTAGGGCGTTATTATTAAATTCAAACCTTAGCAAAGAACTATGGGGAGAAGCTATGTACTCAGCTACATATCTACTCAATAGGTTGCCATGTTCAGTGATTGATTTTAAAAGTCCATATGAAGTATGGAATAATAAGAAACCGGATATTTCTAACATAAAAGTATTTGGTTGTGAAGCATTAGCAAAAGATTTAACACCTATAAAAAAGCTAAGTTCAAGGTCACAGAAATTAATAATGGTAGGTTACTCTAAAAATGGGTATAGGTTATATGATGAAAATAAAAAGAAAATTGTATTTGCTCGAGATGTTGTCTTTAATACAATAACTAATAACATAATAAGAGAAGATGGACAGCAGCAGTTACAGAGCATAAAATTGGATGTAAATGTTGAAGATCATGGTGGATATCTGCTTACAGACCCAATATGTCCTGAAGAAAGCAGCATAGTACCTGAAAAAGAAAAAGAAACATTAATACAGGAAAACACAGAAATAGAAGAGGATAGAAATAAAAAGGATGAGCAAGTAATAGATAAAAGGACAAGAAGAGTTCCACAAAGATTTGATGATTATGTTCTACTCACATACCAAGAAGCCATGGAGTCACCTGAAAAAGAAAATTGGAAAAAAGCAATAAGTGAAGAAATAAAATCCTTAGAGAAATATCAAGTGTGGGAACTAGTGGATGAAAAAGATGTCAGAGATGCTAAAATTCTAACTAATAAATGGGTATTTCGAGTTAAAGAAAATGGATCATATAAAGCCAGGATTGTTGTAAGGGGTTTTGAACAAAGAGATATAGACTATGATGAAATCTTCAGCCCCGTAGCATGTCAATCTGCATTAAGGATTATATTCTCTATAGCGGTGATCAATAACTACCATCTTATGACATTTGATGTCAAGACCGCATTTCTAAATGGAAATCTTAAAGAAGGGGAGGTAATCTATATGAAAGTACCTCAAGGTTTTGAAGAATGTTATGGGAAAGTATGTAAACTTAGAAAATCCCTATACGGGTTAAAACAGGCACCAAAAAGATGGAATGAAGAATTTATTAAAATAATGAAGAGTTTAGAGTTTGAACAAGTTAAAAATGAGCCATGTGTACTAAGAAACAAAGAAACTACTGTTATTATTGGTTTTTATGTTGATGATGGAATAATAATTTCTAAAAATAAAGAAGATGGCTGTAAGGTACTCAATAAAATAAATAAAATAATAGAATTAAAAGTATATGAAAAACCTAAAACATTTTTAGGCTTACAACTTACATATAAAGATGATGGAGTTCTGCTGTCTCAGGAAAACTACACCAGAAACATACTAGAAAAATATAATATGTTGAACTGCAAAGCCGCTGACACACCTTGTGTAGTTCAAGAGGGAATAGTCTTGAATGAGGAAGGCAAGAATCTTTTTCCTTATAGAGAGGCTGTTGGGAGCCTGCTATATCTTTCAACCAGGACAAGACCTGATATAGCTTATGCAGTTGGGTTAGCTAGTCGCAAAATAGAAAAACCTACTAAGCAGGATGTAGTTTTAATAAAACGGATTTTCAAATATTTAAAAGGTACTATTAGTGATGGATTGTTCTTTAAGAAAAGAGGTAACATAAAAGATTTAGACTTGTACTGTGATGCTGACTATGCTGGTGATTGTGACACTCGTAGAAGTACCACAGGGTATATTATCATGTTGGCTGGGTGTCCTATTGCCTGGTGCTCAAGAAGGCAATCTATAATTGCACTTTCCTCCACAGAGGCAGAATTCATATCAGCTGCAGAGTGTTGTAAAGATGCAATATTCATAAAATCAGTGTTAAAAGAACTTAATATTAATATTCAGAGCTTCAATTCTATATAGATAATCAAAGTGCTATTCAATTGATTAAAACAGGTATATTTAACAAAAGGTCCAAACATATAGACGTCAGGTTTCATTACATTCATGAACTATACATGAATAATGAGCTTCGTATTACGTATTGTCCAACTGATTTACAACCTGCTGATGTAATGACAAAAGCTTTGAACAAGCATAAGTTTGTAAAACATAAGAATACTATAATGTGTTAGACAAGTGTATTTGCTAACATTAGACAACTAGATGTGGCAGCTATATTTTTTTGTTTTGTTGATATGTAGACATTGTTTAGTAGTCTTGACTCTAATGCAACATTGTGTATCTCATAATAATTATGAAAGCTAGATTTTGTTAGTAATAATATTTGTGATTGTATTCAGTTTAAAATATGTAGGTATTTACCAAAACCTTAACTGGTTAAAAACTTAACTGTTGGATGTTATATAAAGTGTGAAGATGTAAGTAAGCATACATATTCCATTTGTATTGTTGATGAATAAAATATATTGTTAAATATAATCTTGCTTAGAAATTTAAGGACTTAGGTACTAAGTTACATATAGAGATTGTTTGTATAACAATACTTCAAGTACTTAAGTGAAATTCTGTTTCTTTCAATAATAAGATTAGTTATTTAAGAAATTAAAGGAGGGTGTTAAAGTAGTAATAAATTATTTGTGGTTAATTTCATAAATAATAGTTTTGAGTCTAATATGTGGTAACACTACTTTAGTTCCGTTTCCTGCTCTCCACCTTTTGACATACTGTACTGTGCGTGTGCGATGTATCAACTTACGATCTGTTTAATAACAATAAAAGGCATTAATTAAAGTCTCTTTCACTTAAAATCGTAACAAGTAAACCCATACCTAATCATATTATAAACTGAACTAAGCAATGAATCTTTTCTAGTCTCCGACCTTACAGTCTGTAAATCAATAATGTTCTGCTGTTCTACAAAATTTATGTAATCACACTCACTTTTACCTTGATTTTCATAATTTAATGGTAATCTAGACATACAATCTGCTTTTACATTAGTTGAACCTGAAATATATTTAAATGTATAATCAAAATTGGCTAGGTATATAGACCATCTCTGCAACCTACCTGCAGCCATTTGTGGGAGACTTTTGTTCTCACCAAATAATGCCTGTAAGGGTTTATGGTCAGACTCAAGTTCAAACTTCATACCTATTAAATATTGATAAAACTTATTTACTGCCCAATAAATAGCTAAAGCTTCTTTATGAATCATTGAGTACCCCTTTTCAGCCTTTGAATATACTCTTGAAATGAAACTAATAGGTCTATCAGAACCATCTGGCATTATATGGCTGAGCACAGCACCTATAGGGGAGAGGGGGCACTTTAAGACAGGGGCAGATTAGGACAAGGATGATATTCTCGGTCAGTTTTGCACAATATTTACAGAAAGTGCATTTTTCGGATGGCCACACTACCAGAGACAACTGTCATATGTCACCCATGGCACAGAATACTGTCAAACTGACTTTTGGCATGTGCCTGGTTTTAGGCGGTTGTCGTAAAAATTTCGAAGAATCTAGGTAAGTGATTTTTCATTAAAAGTAGTGTTCAAATGAATCTTTCGCGTATTTTTTATTCAAATTATATGTGTGGTGATGTAATAATAACAACTAAACCGTAAAATGATAAAATTTATTTGATCATGTGACTGTTTACATTTTATGATCTGGGGTGGGGGCAGTTTAGTACAACCTTGTAGGGGCACTTTAGGACGCTGTCCTAAAGTGCCCCAATATAACTTTCATCGTACGTTGCAACGTTAATACATCATTCTGATTCAGATCTGAGACCGAGTGAAGATCTACACAATTTAAGCTTGAATGAGGATAATGGAGAAGGGCTACGACCCCATACACCTAATCTAACTTTAACACCTGAAATGATAAGACCTCATCCCCAAGCTCCTCCTCGCAAACAAGGGCTAAGGGGAAGGAAGAAAGGTACGTCCCGTATATTAACCGAAACACCGGAGAAAAATGAAATTGAAAAAGCATTTATAGAACGTCAAAAAAGGATAGAGAATTTCTTTCATTCTTGCTAAACTTCCACCACCAACCGATGCCGGAAGCACATCAAGAACTGCCGGGATGTTGGTATTCAGATTTGATTTGTCAAATTTTCAGATTGGTTAACTGATTTCCAGTCAAGGAAACTAGATTAGATCTGATTTATTGAGACTGAGACTGGTTTTTTTAAATGTTTTAATGCTTAGAATATTGTTGTTATTTTGTAGAAAAACAGGTTTATTGAGACTGATTGTTATATTTTGAGAGTAGCTGATTTATTTTTGTTCAAAGTAAGGGTAAATGTTCTATAAAAACAGTAGTAAATAAAACCTTTGATTCTAGGTATTGATTTTTAAGATTTTTTATAATTTGTAATACAAAGATTGAGAAAAAAAAAGGTTTAATGGTAATTTGTCATTTAGTAATAACAAAACTACTTAATAAAAGAAATATAGTGTTGTTATCTTTGTTTTTCTTATGAAGTCCTAATCTGCCCCAGGCAGTCCAAAACTGCCCCACTAGTGTCCTAAAGTACCCCCTCTGGGGGGGCAGTTTTGGATATGTGACGGTTCTTTTGAAAGTAAAAAAAAAAAAATACTGCACTATTCAAATACAGTTTTTATAATATTACTTAAAAGTTAGAAGCATTAACTAGCATACATCACGTTAAAAAATAAAAAAACTTTTAAAATAATGAAAATAGGATTTTTTTATTATAAACTGTCCTAGAGTGCCCCCCTCTCCCCTACCATTTTGAGATGCATCACATGAAAGTCTTAAGGGTAAGTCTCTATTGAAATGCACCAAAATATTATCAGAAACTATCTCCTTTTTTATTTTTTCAAAGCTACTACTACAATCTTCTGACCATAAAAATTTCTTATCTTTTTGTAGCAAACCATAAATAGGTTTTAATGTCTGAGACAAATGTGGAACAAACTTAGAATAATAATTTACCATACCAATCCAAGACCTAACCTCACTTACATTGATTGGTGGTGGTGCTTTCAAAATAGCCTCTATTTTTACTTTGTCCTTTTTTAATCCCTCCTTGGAAATAACATGACCCAAATACTTAACCTCTTCTTGAAAAAATAAACATTTAGACTTATTTAACCTAATTCCTACCCTTTTAAATCTTTTCAACACTTCTCTCAAATTATCTAGATGCTCTAAGTCATTACTCCCTGTAATTAACACATCATCTATGAAATTAACTACACCCTTAGCACCTAACAATACTTTTTCCATTTTTGCTTGAAAAATCGCACTGGCAGGCTTGGTACCATACGGAAGTCTTTTTAATTTATAAATACCTTTTGGTGTCGACCAGTGTGAGAGGAGACATAATTAGTAGTAACAACACTAACATATAGGGTTGGCAACACCGAGACACCGGAGAGACGCTCTGGATCGCGGCACGAGCTGTAACTGTAATGTACAATAATTATACTAATAAATGGTATAAACCATATAAAAAGGTGTTTAATTATAAAACAAACATCATACATGGCGCTGAGGATAACTAAAAATTGCCGCTGAACAAAGTAAAAAGAGGTAAGAGATGGAACAACTACAACCGCCGCCGCCATTATCTTTGGTTGGGTCGAAATCGAAAAAGAGAAGTTTCGAAAACTGGAAACAGCGGTTTGACCTATATTTTCTCGCCAGTGGAGCAGATACACGTCTAAATGATGAACAGAAAAAAGCTCTATTATTACACTGCATCGGTGAAGAGGGTCTGCTAATATATAATAGTTTCGAGGACAAGGCGAGCATATCATACAATGAGGTACTCATACGTCTGGAGAAAAACTGTAGTCCACCTACAAATGAAACGTATAACAGATATCTATTCTTCTCAAGAAAACAAAAAACTGACGAACAATACGAAGAATACCATACAGCACTAAAATCTCTCAGTTTAGATTGTAACTTTGGATAGTCTTATAAAAGATCAAATAGTACTTGGAATTACTGATGGTAATATCAGAGAAAAATTACTAAGAATACCAGACCTGACACTTGACAAGTGCATGAGTATATGTAAAGCCGCACAAGTGGCTCAAAGTCAAATAAAAACTTTAAATAGTGAATTCTCAAATGAAGTAAGTGCAGTAAACAAAGGAACATACAGTCGCCTATCAGCAAATAAACGAGAACCAAAAGCCAGGGGTCGTAGTAGAACTCCAGGTCAAGCAAGTTATGGTGCGCGAGGAACATCCAGTGGCAGACAATCAAATTATCAAGAAAGGTCAGGTGAGCATTTTAAAAAAGATGCCAGTACATCAAGACCATGTAGAAAATGCAATAAGTTTCATGGTTATGGTAAATGCCCAGCATACGGTAAAAAATGTATAAAATGTCATAAATTTAATCATTTTACTTCATGTTGTACTTATAAATGTTCAGTAGTCAACAGTGAAAATATAGAACAGCTTAGAATAGATACAGTTTATGCAGTAAACTCAGTAAGCAAGGAGTGGTATATAAATATACAAGTAAATAACAAATATATGAAATTTAAAATTGATACAGGTTCTCAAGTGGATATCATAAATAGAAATACAATGAATCAATTAAAATTGCAACTAAATACATGTAGGAATATAAGATTGACAAATTTTGATGGATCTGAGATCAAAATACTTGGAACTTGTGATACAAAATTAAGATACAACAACAGTGACTGTTTATGTAAACTCTTTGTAGTGGATTTTAACACACCCAGTATTTTAAGTTACTCAACTGCAGTAAAGCTTGGTATTATTAACAGGGTAAAGTTGGTAAATAAAAGTGAATTAGATAAATTAGTGAAGTTAGGTGTCATTAGAAAGGTAAATGAGCCTACTGAATGGGTTAATTCTATGGTTGTGGCAAAGAAAAACGATGGTTCTATCAGACTTTGTTTAGATCCACAGAATTTGAACAAATGTATAATCAGAGAAAGATTTAAAATGAGTACTTTTGAGGAATTAGTCGCTAGAATGCCTAATGCCAAGTATTTTTCGGTGCTAGACGCCTCTAAAGGATTTTACATGATTAAATTATCAAAAAAGAGTCAAATATATACAACATTTAATGCTGGTGACTTTGGTAGGTATTGTTATAAAAGATTACCCTTTGGTTTAAACTCAGCACCTGAAGTTTTTAGTAAATGTTTTCATGACATATTTTGTGACATTGAAGGGGTAGAACAATATGTTGACGAATTGTTAATATGGGGAGAATCTAAGGAATCCCATGATAAGAGATTAAAACAAGTTTTGAACAGGGCTAAACAAGCAGGAGTAAAATTCAACAAAGATAAGTGTCAGTTTGGGGTAACTGAGGTCAAATATGTAGGCCATATATTGAGTAGCACAGGTATTAGACCTGATACAGAGAAAATTAGAGCTATTGTTAATATGAAAGAGCCCACAAGTAAAAAAGAGTTACAAACATTTTTAGGAATCATAACTTATGTATCTAAATTTATACCTAACTTATCAGATATTACAAATTCATTGAGAGAATTAGTGAAAAAGAATTCTGTATTTGTATGGAGTGAAAAACAAAAGGAAGCTTTCAATAAATTAAAACAAATCTTAACTACAGAACCGGTTTTAAAATATTTTGAGATAAATAGTCCTATTACATTGTCGGTTGATAGTATTAGTACAGGGTTAGGAGCAGTTTTATTGCAACATAATGCACCAGTAGCTTATGCTTCTAAATCATTAACTGAGTCGCAGAAATCATGGGCACAAATTGAGAAGGAATTATTAGCAATTGTATATGCATGTGAAAAGTTCCATCAATACATATATGGCAAACAAATTACAGTAGAAACTGACCATAAACCACTTGAACAGATATTTAAAAAATCTATGAACGAAACTCCATTAAGATTGCAAAAATTAAGAATGCGCATACAAGGTTATGACTTAGATATTAAATATAAACCTGGTAAAGAACTCCTAGTGGCTGATGCATTATCTAGGGCATATGTACAAGATAACATATGTAATCAGGATATTGATGAAAAGATAGAAATGCATGTCTGTATGATTATAGAAAATTTAAATATTAGTGAGCAAAAATTAAAAATATTTCAAGAAGAAACAGCTAAAGATGAAAACTTGGTATTGCTTATTAATTATATTCAAAATGATTGGCCTAAATATTCTGATATTCCATTTCAATTAAAGTTTTATCATTCTATTAAAGAAAGCTTATATGTAGCTAACGGTTTAATATTCAAAGATTCAGCTTTGTTAGTACCAAAATCATTACGTTCTGACATGTTAAAGCAAATTCATTACAATCATATGGGTTATGAAAAGTGTAAAAATAGAATAAAAGGATTGTTATATTGGCCACATGTGAATAAAGAAATAGAAGATATGATTAAAAATTGTGACATCTGTTTACAGTTTCAAAAAAGTCATAGTTATGAACCATTAAAATTAAGAGAAGTTCCCGATAAACCATGGAGTACAATAGGAGCGGATATGTTTTTCTTAAATAATAAAATATTTTTATTAATAGTAGATTATCTTACTAAGTATGTAGAGATAAGTGTATTAAAAAATCAATCAGCTGAGGAGCATATAAAAGCTTTACAAACATCATTCTCTAGATGGGGAATCCCTGAATTATTATATACAGATGACGGAGCTCAATACAGAAGTTCTGTATTTGTAGATTTCTGTCAGCAATTTGGGTTTAAACATAAGACATCAACACCTTATTATGCTAGGTCTAATGGGATGGTTGAGCGCCACATTCAAACAGTTAAAAGGATGTTAAAAAAATGTATATTAGAAAATAAAAATATTGATTTAGCTATGTTAGAATACAGGAATACGCCTATTGATAATGAGTTAAAGTCGCCAAATGAGATGATGATTGGTAGACAAGTAGCTTCTTTGTTACCTGTGAATAGAAATGGTTATGAAACAAAGTATAAGAAAATAAAAAACTATGTACAAAAGAAAAATGAAAGATATAAATTGTATCATGATAAGAAATTTAAGGGTAAAGGAATAATATTCTTTAATGGACAAAATGTTTATATTAGAGATAGAAATAAGAATAAGTTAATCCCAGGTAAAATTGTAAAAGAAGGGGATAAAGATAGATCCTATGTAATATTATTGGAAAATGGGCAGAAAGTTCTGAGAAACAGATATAATATATTTAAAGGTTCAAAATATAGAAAATTTAATGTTAAAAATACATATGATTATGATGATGAGGACCTAGAATGTATAATACAAAATAACACATTAAATGAAAGATGTTATGATAAGGTAACGAATGTTAATGTAACAGATGATGACTGTACTGAGAATTTAGCTTTTAGAGATATAGACTTTAATAATTGTAACAAAGATATTATGAATGACATTGTGGAAAATAATGATAATTTAAATTTTGAATATGTTAATTGTGATGTGGATAACTTTGTAGATTGTCTTGATGAACAGACTGATCTTGGAGCTAATAATGATATAGTAAATAGTAAAGCCAAGAAGTCTGTTACATTTAATTTTGACAATATTGTTGTAGAAAATAAAAAAACTAGAAGTGGTCGAATTGTTAAGAAACCAAATTATTTGCATGAATATTGTAATGATTAATTATTTTAAGAAAAGAGAAGGGATGTGAGAGGAGACATAATTAGTAGTAACAACACTAACATATAGGGTTGGCAACACCGAGACACCGGAGAGACGCTCTGGATCGCGGCACGAGCTGTAACTGTAATGTACAATAATTATACTAATAAATGGTATAAACCATATAAAAAGGTGTTTAATCCGCGAGTTGACAACTTTGTAAAAATTGTTTGAAACGCTTCGAAGCGCTTCACGTGTACTCGTAAAATAATATTTCATTCATCACTTAACCTTTCAATTAAAATATAAGTAATTTTTTAATTTATTAAAAAACTATGGCCTAAATCGGCATTGTGGTCACGTGACTATGTATGACGTCATCGTTCAAAAAACAACTTCCTGGCATTTGGCACATAAATGTACTTCGGGTATTTTATGATATTTTACTCTATTATGAACGTGAAAAATTATTATCAGCTGTGCAGTACCTTGTTGTGGAATACTACTATAAAAACGCCAACGAAACTATTTATTCATGTCCCTTTAAAAAGAGATATTCGCAAGAAGTGGTTAGAACTTCTGTGTCAAATCCATCCAAAGGCTGTCTGTAAAAGATCGCTTTTAGCGATAAGACCGCCCATTGTATCACCCTTTTTAGTTTTTTTTTTTTTTTTTGTAATTGATAGGCATGCGTTTGACCACAATCTCACCTGATCTTAAGCGATGATGTGGTCGAAGATGAAGCACGCTTGCCTAGAAGTAACCTATTCAGTCTTGACTTAAAGACTCCCAGGTTATAACTATCAGGAAATACAGACTCCGGCAGGGAATTCCACTCCTTAGCCGTACGCACAATGAAAGTATTCCCAAAACGTTTCGTGCGTATGGGTGGGATGTCCACCACATGTTAAGTCCATATTTGTTTTACTGTTATGGTGTACAATAAATAATATATCTATCTATCTGCTTTTTTTAAAAAGACAAAAAAAGGAACTCATCGAACAACTATTACAGGATGATAAGACAAATGAACCAGAAGAGAGAGAGTTAGTTATGAAATGAAATGAAATATTTATTTGTAAATTGGTTATAAATAACACTTTTACACGTCATGTTTTTTTGCGTGTTTAGTTTAGCTAGATGAGGCCGGTATTTCCTACTGACTACTCTGAGAAGAAACACCGAAACAAACTCCCTCTGAGTTTGTCGTCAACGTCTCTTTTAAAGTCCAGACAATTTGTATTTGTATAATATATGAGAAGCATGTAGGTTCATGTCTTTGGTATTCTTTTGAGAAAATAACCACGCAAATTTGAGCGGACCGGTCTAGACAGTGCAAGCAGTTAGTTAGTTATTTCTTATTTTGTCTTAAGTACCAACTAAAGATAACCAGTCAGCTGTCAAAATATTGAACGATGACGTCTCGTTTTCTGATTGGTGTTTCTAATCACGTGACTCACAGATAAAAAGTCTCATTTTTCTCAAGGGAAAATAAAATAAATAATTAAAAATCTTTTCTTCATTTGTACTATTTTGTGCTTCATATCAATAGATTTACATAATTAAATAGTTATTTTCAATTTTTAAACATACTGTCAACTCGCGGATTATAAAACAAACATCATACAACCAGGCTAGTAACTCACCTGTATCACTATCCACTAATAAATGATTAAAAGCATTACGAAGATCTAACTTTGTGAACCTTTCACCCCCTTGTAAAGCTATAAAAATATCTTCAATACGCGGTAATGGATGGTTAATGTCTTCTAAATATTTATTTATAGTTATTTTATAATTAGCACATAACCTGAGACTACCATTTTCCTTGATAACAGGGACCAACGGTGTACCCCATTTGGAAGTTTCTACCTTCTCCAATACACCTTCCCGCTCCAACTTATTTATTTCCTGATCAACTTTTTCCTTGAAAGCATGTGGAACTGGTTTAGGTTTGTGAAATATAGGTTTAGTGTTCTCCTTTAAGTCTAATCTTATTTCTTCCCCTTTTATTACTCCTAAACCACTATTAAAAATTTCTGAGAACTCATGCAACAAATTGTCCAATTCACCCTTCTCCATTGTATTAATGGCTAAAATATTTCTATTACTAAAATTAAATTTCTTTATTAAATCTCTGCCAAGTAACGTTTTGCTCCCATTTCTTACTACAAATAGTTCACCTTTAATTTCTGTGTCTTGATACTGTATACATGCCTTAATTTTACCTACAGGCTTTATGATCTCACCATTGTATGTCCTTAACTCAACATGTGTTTCATTTATCTTAATGTTAGAAAATTTTTGCTTATATATTACTTCTGGAATACAGGAGACCGCTGCCCCTGTGTCCAGCTCCATGTCTATAGGTACATTATTAATGATGCATTTAAAAATTATAGGAGAAATATAGTCTACATTTCCATACTGAGAGAAGTTAAAAATATCTAAATTTTCGTTATTATTACTACTGTTGTGTACATCTACAATATTTGTTGGCTTAGATTTACACACATTAGCTAAATGTCCCACTTTTTTACAGATTTTACACTTATAGGATTTGTATTTGCACTTAGCAAATGAATGATTACCTTTTCCGCAATGAATGCACTTCAACCCTTCTGTCTCCATTTGGCTCTTCTCCTTGTTAGGTCTTTTTGTTGCTTGTTTGTAACCTCCTTGGTTCCTCTGAGTTATTTTGTTTACTTGAGCCCTCTCCTGGAGTACAGATTCCTTGTTCAACGCAATTTCAATTAATTCTTTTAGCTCCTTCTTTACATCTTCTTCACATAATCTTTCGTAAACTGGTCCTTGCTTCATTCCAGTTACAAATTTATCTTTCACGCGTTCTTCTACGTTTTCAAAATTACAATCAGCCGCCGCCTGTCTGACGCGGGCATACCATTTGGTGACGCACTCTCCTTCCTCCTGCCTCATCCTATCAAACGCAGTTCTTTTCCTATAATATGATGTCCTAGGCTTGTAACGCATTTTGAGCGCTGTTTCCAGCTCTGCATATTTCTTTTGTTTCGGTAACATAGGATGCACGATGCTCTTCAAAACTTTATAGGTTTTTTCGTCAATCATAGTCAGTAAAGTTGCCACTTGCCTTTCAGCATTTATTGTGTTGGCTGTAAAGTATTGCTCCAAACGCTCCAAAAAACAATCAATGTCTTCGCCTTCCGAAAATGGTTTAAGCACGCCGGCATTCGACGCTATCGCCGCCATGACGAGAAGAAAAAAAAAGTTTTGCACTTTGCTTACTGTGTTTTCGTAATCTCGTCGCCAAAATGTGGTGTCTTCACACCTTGTGGTGCCCTGGCCCTCAGGAACATAAGTATGGGTGTCCAATGAATGTAAATACCAACTTGTAATAAAAACTTTACTTTTTATTCGCACACAACATGGGTACATAGCAAGCATGGAGCGGAAGAGAGAGTGTTGCCACTTTATCAAATATTACTCCAATATTGTTTCCGGATACACATCACCCATGTTGTGTGCGAATAAAAAAAGTAAAGTTTTTTTATTACAAGTTGGTATTTACATTCATTGGACACCCATACTTATGTTCCTGAGGGCCAGGGCACCACAAGGTGTGAAGACACCACATTTTGGCGACGAGATTACGAAAACACAGTAAGCAAAGTGCAAAACTTTTTTTTTTCTCGTCATGGCGGCGATAGCGTCGAATGCCGGCGTGCTTAAACCATTTTCGGAAGGCGAAGACATTGATTGTTTTTTGGAGCGTTTGGAGCAATACTTTACAGCCAACACAATAAATGCTGAAAGGCAAGTGGCAACTTTACTGACTATGATTGACGAAAAAACCTATAAAGTTTTGAAGAGCATCGTGCATCCTATGTTACCGAAACAAAAGAAATATGCAGAGCTGGAAACAGCGCTCAAAATGCGTTACAAGCCTAGGACATCATATTATAGGAAAAGAACTGCGTTTGATAGGATGAGGCAGGAGGAAGGAGAGTGCGTCACCAAATGGTATGCCCGCGTCAGACAGGCGGCGGCTGATTGTAATTTTGAAAACGTAGAAGAACGCGTGAAAGATAAATTTGTAACTGGAATGAAGCAAGGACCAGTTTACGAAAGATTATGTGAAGAAGATGTAAAGAAGGAGCTAAAAGAATTAATTGAAATTGCGTTGAACAAGGAATCTGTACTCCAGGAGAGGGCTCAAGTAAACAAAATAACTCAGAGGAACCAAGGAGGTTACAAACAAGCAACAAAAATACCTAACAAGGAGAAGAGCCAAATGGAGACAGAAGGGTTGAAGTGCATTCATTGCGGAAAAGGTAATCATTCATTTGCTAAGTGCAAATACAAATCCTATAAGTGTAAAATCTGTAAAAAAGTGGGACATTTAGCTAATGTGTGTAAATCTAAGCCAACAAATATTGTAGATGTACACAACAGTAGTAATAATAACGAAAATTTAGATATTTTTAACTTCTCTCAGTATGGAAATGTAGACTATATTTCTCCTATAATTTTTAAATGCATCATTAATAATGTACCTATAGACATGGAGCTGGACACAGGGGCAGCGGTCTCCTGTATTCCAGAAGTAATATATAAGCAAAAATTTTCTAACATTAAGATAAATGAAACACATGTTGAGTTAAGGACATACAATGGTGAGATCATAAAGCCTGTAGGTAAAATTAAGGCATGTATACAGTATCAAGACACAGAAATTAAAGGTGAACTGTTTGTAGTAAGAAATGGGAGCAAAACGTTACTTGGCAGAGATTTAATAAAGAAATTTAATTTTAGTAATAGAAATATTTTAGCCATTAATACAATGGAGAAGGGTGAATTGGACAATTTGTTGCATGAGTTCTCAGAAATTTTTAATAGTGGTTTAGGAGTAATAAAAGGGGAAGAAATAAGATTAGACTTAAAGGAGAACACTAAACCTATATTTCACAAACCTAAACCAGTTCCACATGCTTTCAAGGAAAAAGTTGATCAGGAAATAAATAAGTTGGAGCGGGAAGGTGTATTGGAGAAGGTAGAAACTTCCAAATGGGGTACACCGTTGGTCCCTGTTATCAAGGAAAATGGTAGTCTCAGGTTATGTGCTAATTATAAAATAACTATAAATAAATATTTAGAAGACATTAACCATCCATTACCGCGTATTGAAGATATTTTTATAGCTTTACAAGGGGGTGAAAGGTTCACAAAGTTAGATCTTCGTAATGCTTTTAATCATTTATTAGTGGATAGTGATACAGGTGAGTTACTAGCCTGGTCGACACCAAAAGGTATTTATAAATTAAAAAGACTTCCGTATGGTACCAAGCCTGCCAGTGCGATTTTTCAAGCAAAAATGGAAAAAGTATTGTTAGGTGCTAAGGGTGTAGTTAATTTCATAGATGATGTGTTAATTACAGGGAGTAATGACTTAGAGCATCTAGATAATTTGAGAGAAGTGTTGAAAAGATTTAAAAGGGTAGGAATTAGGTTAAATAAGTCTAAATGTTTATTTTTTCAAGAAGAGGTTAAGTATTTGGGTCATGTTATTTCCAAGGAGGGATTAAAAAAGGACAAAGTAAAAATAGAGGCTATTTTGAAAGCACCACCACCAATCAATGTAAGTGAGGTTAGGTCTTGGATTGGTATGGTAAATTATTATTCTAAGTTTGTTCCACATTTGTCTCAGACATTAAAACCTATTTATGGTTTGCTACAAAAAGATAAGAAATTTTTATGGTCAGAAGATTGTAGTAGTAGCTTTGAAAAAATAAAAAAGGAGATAGTTTCTGATAATATTTTGGTGCATTTCAATAGAGACTTACCCTTAAGACTTTCATGTGATGCATCTCAAAATGGTATAGGTGCTGTGCTCAGCCATATAATGCCAGATGGTTCTGATAGACCTATTAGTTTCATTTCAAGAGTATATTCAAAGGCTGAAAAGGGGTAGGGGGAAGTGGGGCAGATTCATACAAGGGGCACCGTCATACACCAAATATATCTGATGTTAGGCGCACATCAACAGAATGACTTATGCGTGTATGCGTAGCTTACTTTTGTGTGTGGTTGCTCAGGGAGTTTGAAAGCAGTCGGTGTGAAACGCGCGTCGGTGTGACACGGAACGTGATTCGGCCAGGCATAAGTATTTTTATAAGCTCACTTTAACGTCTTTTTTTTTAATAAAAGCTGCTCTCTAGATTATTCAGTTCTATTTTATTTAAAAGATAATAGGGTCAAGTTTGTGAATTAATCTGTGAATAATTTTATATATGCTTGCTTTTTTTTTTAGAAATATTTTTATTTCATTTTCTTGTGATGGGGTAGATTCATACAGGAGTGTACGGGGCACATTCATACTGTATGAATGTGCCCCATTTTTTGTTTGTTTGTAAAATTTAAGTTATAGGTACCATAATTTTGTTTTGCAGAACGATTATGGTCAGAAATTACAAGAAAAAGGGAACTAGGAGTGGAGAGGTGGACGAAGAGGCAATGTTTAAAGCTATCGATAAAGTTTTGGAAAACAAACTCTCATTTCGGAAATCAGCAGCCAAATATGGAGTATTAATAAATAAAAATTAAGCAATAGGATTTAGATATTAAAAAAAAAAAAAAAAACAAAAAAAAATATACGCGTCGAATTGATAACCTCCTCTTTTGGTCGTCGGTTGAAAAGTGATGTGACTGATCAGAAAGACTGTTTTTTTTATTACTGGTGGGCCCACTTCTTGACCTCGATCTCGCCTGATGGTAAGCGATAGATGAGGTCTACGATAGGACGAGCGAGCCCAGAAGATGCCTATTTACTCGTGCTTTAAAGGCTGAAAGGTCATAAGTGGCAGGGAACACAGAAGCCGGCAAAGAATTCCACAGTTTGGCTATGCGCACAATAAATGTGGAGGAGAAGCGCTTGGTACGACAAGACGGTATATCAACCAAGTGTGGGTGGTACCCAGCCGTGCGTCTGGTAGTCCGGTAGTGAAAGGGATATGGAGGAATCAGGTCATGGAGCTTCTACGCACACTCCCCGAAGTAAAGTCTGTAGAAAACCGACAGGCAAGCAACGGTTTGCCGATGAGCCAGGCTATGAAGCTTATCCACCAGCACCTCGTCGCCTATAAGCCTTTTAGCTCTGCGCTCGATCGAGTCCAATGCAGCAAGTTGGTACTTTGCAGAGCTATCCCACAAGTAGCTGCAATACTCCACGCAGGAAGTACCGCCTCATCTTGTGTAGGATTCCCAGCTTTTTTGCTGCAGTCTGAGCTCTGGACTCGATGGTTGAGCCGAAGTTGAGGTCTGACGTCAACTCCATGCCCAAAAACTACTTCGGAAAGTAGGGGTCAATTCAAAAGGGCTCCTTTTAGCGCTGAAAAGACAAGCCTGTGTTTTCAGGACAAGCCAGTCTTTTTTATAATATGATTATGTAAGTATTATTTGGTAATAGAGTCTAATATTGCTTTTGTTTTCATGTACGTTGTGTTTTGATACTTTGATTTTGATAAATAAATAAACATTTCACGCAAAACTTGTGTATTTTGTCACATGTATGAATCTGCCCCATAGGCTGTATGTAAGTGCCCCGCATGTGGGGTACATTCATACATTTTTAATTTTTTCTTTCAAGTGTTACAAAAAGTCGTACAAGTGTATTTACACAAATTTCATGTTTTTTATATAAAGTCAGATAGTAAGACTATTGATTTTTGATGAATCGATATAGATATCGATACCCGAGAGCATTCTATAAGACGAAATATAAAAACTGTATGAAGCTGCCCCACCTTCCCCTACTCAATGATTCATAAAGAAGCTTTAGCTATTTATTGGGCAGTAAATAAGTTTTATCAATATTTAATAGGTATGAAGTTTGAACTTGAGTCTGACCATAAACCCTTACAGGCATTATTTGGTGAGAACAAAAGTCTCCCACAAATGGCTGCAGGTAGGTTGCAGAGATGGTCTATATACCTAGCCAATTTTGATTATACATTTAAATATATTTCAGGTTCAACTAATGTAAAAGCAGATTGTATGTCTAGATTACCATTAAATTATGAAAATCAAGGTAAAAGTGAGTGTGATTACATAAATTTTGTAGAACAGCAGAACATTATTGATTTACAGACTGTAAGGTCGGAGACTAGAAAAGATTCATTGCTTAGTTCAGTTTATAATATGATTAGGTATGGGTTTACTAACATGCCACAAAATGATAATTTAAAAGCATTTTTTCAAAGAAAAAGTGAACTGTACATTGATCAAAATGTTATTATGTGGGGTTACAGAGTTGTAATACCTAAAAAGTTACAGTTAAATTTATTAAAAGAATTACATTCAACTCATGAGGGTGTAGTCAAAATGAAAGCAAATGCAAGGTCTTATTTTTGGTGGCCTGGTTTAGATAGTGATATTGAGAATTTTGTAAAGAATTGTGATGTTTGTATGTCAGCCAGACCAGAACCACCTAAGTCAACTGTTATTTCATGGCCAAAGACTAATTTTCCATATGAATGTGTTCATGCAGATTTTCTAGGGCCTATTGACAATAAAATGGTTTTGTTAATTATTGATACTTACTCCAAGTGGCCAGAAGCTTTCATAATGAAAAACTTAGATTCTAAATTAACGGTAGAAAAGTTTAGGGAATGTTTCAGTAGGTTTGGTTTGCCTAGATTTGTTATGACAGATAATGCTGCTACCTTCTGTAGTAAAGAATTTTCAGAATTTCTAAGTAAGAATGGTATTCACCATGAAACATCTCCTCCATTTCATCCAGCTACAAATGGTTTTGCTGAAAATGCTGTAAGAAATTTTAAGTCATCTTTGTTAAAGTCATTGAAAGATAGTAATAAGTATAAAGTATCTTTTGAAACATTAATGAACAGGTATCTTTTTCACTATAGGAATTCAATACATATAACCACAGGTATGACACCATCTGAATTAATGTTTCAAAGAAAACTAAAAACTAGATTTGACTTGTTAAATAATAATAAGAAAAATAGCAATAAAATGATAGTAGAGGGGAAAAGGAAGGAAGAATTTGTAGAAGGAGATATTGTGTACTGTAGAGATTATAGATATCCTAATAAGAAGAAATTTGTTAAAGCTAGAATAGATGAGGTATTAGGCAAGAGAACTTATTTGTGTAAAACTGAAGATAATTTAATTTGGAAGAGACATGTAGATCAGATTATTCGTGCATCAGATAACTTGTTTCCTAACTCTATTCAAAGTAACTTTAAAAATAATGATGTGTCGTTGTCATCACCTATTCAGGAATACTTACCACCTATTGTAACGGGAAATGATAACTCTGTAAGTTTACCTAGTCAGGAAAATGTACCACCTATTGAGTCTACGAGTTGTGACACTGCGATGTCAGATATGGCAAATCCTTACTTGGCAGAGATTTAATAAAGAAATTTAATTTTAGTAATAGAAATATTTTAGCCATTAATACAATGGAGAAGGGTGAATTGGACAATTTGTTGCATGAGTTCTCAGAAATTTTTAATAGTGGTTTAGGAGTAATAAAAGGGGAAGAAATAAGATTAGACTTAAAGGAGAACACTAAACCTATATTTCACAAACCTAAACCAGTTCCACATGCTTTCAAGGAAAAAGTTGATCAGGAAATAAATAAGTTGGAGCGGGAAGGTGTATTGGAGAAGGTAGAAACTTCCAAATGGGGTACACCGTTGGTCCCTGTTATCAAGGAAAATGGTAGTCTCAGGTTATGTGCTAATTATAAAATAACTATAAATAAATATTTAGAAGACATTAACCATCCATTACCGCGTATTGAAGATATTTTTATAGCTTTACAAGGGGGTGAAAGGTTCACAAAGTTAGATCTTCGTAATGCTTTTAATCATTTATTAGTGGATAGTGATACAGGTGAGTTACTAGCCTGGTCGACACCAAAAGGTATTTATAAATTAAAAAGACTTCCGTATGGTACCAAGCCTGCCAGTGCGATTTTTCAAGCAAAAATGGAAAAAGTATTGTTAGGTGCTAAGGGTGTAGTTAATTTCATAGATGATGTGTTAATTACAGGGAGTAATGACTTAGAGCATCTAGATAATTTGAGAGAAGTGTTGAAAAGATTTAAAAGGGTAGGAATTAGGTTAAATAAGTCTAAATGTTTATTTTTTCAAGAAGTTAAGTATTTGGGTCATGTTATTTCCAAGGAGGGATTAAAAAAGGACAAAGTAAAAATAGAGGCTATTTTGAAAGCACCACCACCAATCAATGTAAGTGAGGTTAGGTCTTGGATTGGTATGGTAAATTATTATTCTAAGTTTGTTCCACATTTGTCTCAGACATTAAAACCTATTTATGGTTTGCTACAAAAAGATAAGAAATTTTTATGGTCAGAAGATTGTAGTAGTAGCTTTGAAAAAATAAAAAAGGAGATAGTTTCTGATAATATTTTGGTGCATTTCAATAGAGACTTACCCTTAAGACTTTCATGTGATGCATCTCAAAATGGTATAGGTGCTGTGCTCAGCCATATAATGCCAGATGGTTCTGATAGACCTATTAGTTTCATTTCAAGAGTATATTCAAAGGCTGAAAAGGGGTACTCAATGATTCATAAAGAAGCTTTAGCTATTTATTGGGCAGTAAATAAGTTTTATCAATATTTAATAGGTATGAAGTTTGAACTTGAGTCTGACCATAAACCCTTACAGGCATTATTTGGTGAGAACAAAAGTCTCCCACAAATGGCTGCAGGTAGGTTGCAGAGATGGTCTATATACCTAGCCAATTTTGATTAAGGTGCACTGGGGTAATTCAGAAAATGGGTATATTCTGAAAGTTCAAAAATTCTACTTATCGTAGCCATATTTTCCTATTGACAACATTGATTTAGACGACATCTTTATTGTCCTTACCGCGTCAGTCATCGTGAGGAGCTAGTGTCAACATTGTGTGCGTAGCGTCAACTTTTATCAAAAGAGTGTTTTTCGCACCATTTTTGTTGATTCGCAATAACCCCAACATCATTTTCTCGGAATTCTGGTAAGTTATTTGAATAGGTGCTTGTTTTTACGATACGTTATACTTTTTAGCGAATTCGTGAGAGGAAAACAACGTCCTAGCTGTGTTTTAAATTTTTTTTCGTAATAACCCCTCTGGGGTGATTCCGATGTATAATCATTACACAATAACCCCACTTAATTTTTCCATAGAAATTGACAGTGATTCTCAATCTGTTCAATCAGATGTTTCAATCAGATATTACACGAAGTGTGCAAAATTAAATTATTATTACGGTCTTTCTAGGAAAACTTGTGTTTGATAGTGATTTTATATTACTGATCACGTAAATCAAATAAGTGGCATCTACTTTCACACATTACATTATTGCGTTATTTTTAATAGCGTTTTGTTTTGGGAATCCTAGCAAAGGTGAGACGGTACTTCACACCCGAACAGCTGCTCAATCTCTATCAAGCCCAGGTTCGGTCGTGTATGGAGTACTGCACTCATCTTTGGGATGGATCTGCCAAATACCAGCTGGATGCGCTTGAGTCTATTGAGAAACGGGCCAAAAGACTCATTGGCAACGATACACTCGTCGAATCAAAGCTCCAGAGCCTTGAACATCGACGACGAGTTGCTAGTCTATCGGTTTTCTATCGGTTAAATTTCGAGGAGTGTGCGATGGAATTACACAATCTAATTCCGCCAAGCTCGTTCCATCATTGGACTACAAGACAAACGGCGATGCGCCATCGTTACATGGTGGACATCCCACTTATAAGCACTAAACGTTTTGGGAATACCTTCATTGTGCGTACGGCTAAGGAGTGGAATTCCCTGCCGGAGTCTGTGTTTCCCGATAGCTATAACCTAGGGGTCTGTAAGTCAAGCGTGAATAGGTTACTTTTAGGTAAGCGTGCTCCATCTTCGACCACATCATCACTTACCATCAGGTGAGATGGTGGTCAAACGCGAGCCTATTATCAATAAAAAAAAATACAAAAAAAATCTCGAACGTTATCATCAAAAAAGCACCTCAACAGTTCCTTCAAGCCTAACCACTACCCGAGCCATCATGCACATTCGAAGAATTTCTTTTAAGAAAAATACAACAGGATAAAAAAGAAAATAAACCAACAAAAAGAAACGTATCACTAAAGGCGCTGAAGTAATAACTGCAAAAACGGGTTATAAAATTTTAGAAGAAACGAAAAAAAGCTCAAGGTTTGAAAGCGATAGCTAAAAAACCAGTAAAATTTACAAAAAAAGAACAACAAGAGTAAAACAAGAGGAAAATTCTGAAATCAATCAGCCAGGCCCTTCAAGCATAAGAAATAAAATAAAAAAAAACGAAAACGCTAGTCTTCACTTGACAGCATAACTAGTGTATCCGACATCATAAGCTAACATAGTGATTCTGATATTGAATGGGTTGATTTAGAAGCATTGACGGAAATATGTAACGAAGAACTAAGGTCACAAAAAAGAATAAATGATGTTAAATATGATGTTAAAAATTGTGAAAATTTAACCGTCGGAAATATACTCTCCAACAAGTATTCGAGCAAGAGATTTGTCACTCTAACAAGAGATCTGTCAGAACTGTCAAGTGTCAGCTCACTTATAAGGCAACTTTGATAATTTTTCTCACTTGTCACCAGTAGAAACAAAATTACTGGGATTAAACTGCGTGACAATTACTAGGAATAAACCGAAAAACCCCACTTATTTAGACTGAAATGTTGAGAACCACAATCTCTTCTTGGGGTAATTCGGAAATACAATATTATGAGAAATGATATTAGCGATACTATTACAAAAACTCATGATATTTTGTGTAAGGGGTAAATACGATTCAAAAAGAAATGTAAACCTTTGGTCAAAGTGCAATAAAATCAAGTTTTGGATAATTTCGGAATATCCCCAAGATAGTTCGTAATTTCCCCTTTATCAAAAAATTTTACTCAATAATTCAAAATACTCTATTTAGCGAATCCAACTATATATATAAGAATCGAATACATCCATAGGTTAAATCTTTTCGAAAAGATAACAGAAACCGCATACAATTGGCAGTAAATATGATACTACTTTATATATCTAACCGAACTGTAGACCTCTAGTCATCTCGTAAAAAATCCCATCGGAATTACCCCAGTGCACCCTATACATTTAAATATATTTCAGGTTCAACTAATGTAAAAGCAGATTGTATGTCTAGATTACCATTAAATTATGAAAATCAAGGTAAAAGTGAGTGTGATTACATAAATTTTGTAGAACAGCAGAACATTATTGATTTACAGACTGTAAGGTCGGAGACTAGAAAAGATTCATTGCTTAGTTCAGTTTATAATATGATTAGGTATGGGTTTACTAACATGCCACAAAATGATAATTTAAAAGCATTTTTTCAAAGAAAAAGTGAACTGTACATTGATCAAAATGTTATTATGTGGGGTTACAGAGTTGTAATACCTAAAAAGTTACAGTTAAATTTATTAAAAGAATTACATTCAACTCATGAGGGTGTAGTCAAAATGAAAGCAAATGCAAGGTCTTATTTTTGGTGGCCTGGTTTAGATAGTGATATTGAGAATTTTGTAAAGAATTGTGATGTTTGTATGTCAGCCAGACCAGAACCACCTAAGTCAACTGTTATTTCATGGCCAAAGACTAATTTTCCATATGAATGTGTTCATGCAGATTTTCTAGGGCCTATTGACAATAAAATGGTTTTGTTAATTATTGATACTTACTCCAAGTGGCCAGAAGCTTTCATAATGAAAAACTTAGATTCTAAATTAACGGTAGAAAAGTTTAGGGAATGTTTCAGTAGGTTTGGTTTGCCTAGATTTGTTGTGACAGATAATGCTGCTACCTTCTGTAGTAAAGAATTTTCAGAATTTCTAAGTAAGAATGGTATTCACCATGAAACATCTCCTCCATTTCATCCAGCTACAAATGGTTTTGCTGAAAATGCTGTAAGAAATTTTAAGTCATCTTTGTTAAAGTCATTGAAAGATAGTAATAATTATAAAGTATCTTTTGAAACATTAATATTATATTAATATCATATTTCAATTAAACAAGACTGGAAATCTGACTTTTTGGAAGATTTATGGGTTCAAATTATAGTTAACCGGTCGCTTACCATAAACTTCTGTGTTGTCTACCTTCCAGAATATCTACCAGTAAATGTTGTCTGTGATTTTTTCAATAAATGCAGTGACAAAATCACTAGTACATCAGATCACATGACTTGTATTCTGGGTGATATAAATCTGGGCGATATCAAGTGGTCAACAGAGACCGGTTGTCCTTTAAATCACAATTGTGAAAAATCTAAATCACTTTTTGAATTGTTCCAGTCAACCACTGTTAGTCAGCTCAATCACATTGTAAACCAAAATGGTAGAATATTAGATTTAGTTATTACTAATTGTCTAGACCTGTTCACTTTAACACCATCTGTGCCTATAAGTCGCCTGGACGTGCATCATCCCCCATTTGAACTCATACTCAATAACAAAGCCACATCTTCCATATTACATGGCTATGTCGAAAAACTTTGTTTCCGTAAAACTGACTATGACAGTTGTAAAAGAGATATATCACAAATAAATTGGACGGAACATGCGTTGACTATGAGTTGTGAGGACTTTACACAGTTCTTTTACGATAGCATATATCTGATCATAGAAAAGCATACTCCAAAATATAGAGTTGGAAGTAGTAAATATCCAGTATGGTTTTCAAAAAGTTTAATAAGATTACTTTCGTCTAAATCCAAGGCTCATTCTAAGTATAAACGTTTTGGCAATCCCCGAGACTACGATACCTTCTCAATGCTGAGAGCCAGAGTCAAAATTGTTACGAATCACTGTTTTAAAGAATATATTAAGCGAATCGAAGATGACCTCAAGGTTAATATAAAAGCTTTCTGGCGTTACACCAAGAATAAACGTGTAACAAACAACCTTCCTAGCTGTATGCATTATAATGATAAGGTGGGCAATACGGGTAAAGATATAGTCGATTTATTTGCTAGTTACTTCTCATCAGTATACTGTTCCAGTAATGCTGATAACTATACTCCTGATTTCCAGCCATCCCACTACTCCATTGGTAATCTACGTATATCAAAAAGTGAAGTTCTGAAAAAATTACAAAATATTGATATCTCAAAAAATGGAGGCTTTGACGGTATACCTCCTATCTTTGTCCGGTTATGCGCTACTGCTCTGGTAACTCCCTTGCTCATTATATTTGATAAATCTTTACATGAAGGCACATTTCCGAGTTTGTGGAAGATAGCAAAAGTCACACCTATTTATAAATCTGGTGATAGGAGTGACGTCACCAACTACAGACCAATATGTATATTGAACTTATTTGCTAAAATATTTGAGGGTTTTGTTTATGAACACATGTATACTCACCTTAGACACATATTGAATTCACGACAGCACGGATTTATCACTGGTAGATCAACAAATTCTAATTTATTGTGCTACACAACATATTTATGTGATTCATTTAATTGCAAACGTCAAGTAGACTCCATATACACAGATTTTTCAAAAGCCTTCGATCGGGTTGATCATTTTATATTACTTGCAAAGATTTCTCATGTCGGGATTCACGGAACTCTTTATAGATGGCTCTCGTCCTATCTATTAAATCGTACACAACTCGTAGCACTAAGTGGGTATGACTCTATACCATTTGTGGCAACATCCGGAGTGCCCCAAGGTTCGAATCTAGGTCCGTTGTTATTTTTAATATTCGTAAATGATTTGCTTAGTAAAATTAAAAGTGAATGCCTAGCTTATGCTGATGATATAAAAATCTTCAGGCGAATCTCAAATAATCATGACTGCGAGGCTCTTCAATCAGATATTAAAACAATTGTAGATTGGTGTGATGAGAACTCAATGTCACTAAACACTAAAAAATGTCAGGTTATAACATTTTCGAAAAATACTAAAAACATAATTAATTATGACTACAATATCAATGGAGTAGTAGTAGATAGAGTAAAAGTGGTACGTGACCTGGGTGTAATATTTGATTCGGTTTTGTCATTCAGGCCACACTATGATCATATTTGCAACAAGGCTAACCGTCTCCTGTCTTTTATACTACGACATACTAAACCATTTAAACATCCGCAAACTTTGTTAATTCTGTACTATTCCCTGGTAAGATCTATTTTGGAGTATTGCTCGTCTGTATGGTCCCCAATATATAACACTCACATAGATCGCATAGAATCCATACAGAGAAGGTTTGTTAGAGTTTTAAGTGCGAAATATGGACTCAGACGTAAACTACCCAATTACAATCAGCGTCTCACTCACTTTCACATAAAGAGTCTAGAGAGAAGGAGATGGGTTAGTGATTTAAGTATACTGCATAAAATAGTTAATGGCTCTTTTGATATTCAATTGCTTGGTCAGATAAACTTTAAAATACCAACTCGATCTGTGCGCACTCCACAATTGTTCAGTATTCCCTCTAGTAACAATAATGTTTCTGAAAACAATCCGTTGTCCAGAATGTGTAGTCAATATAATGTAATATGCTCTAATTTAGATTTGTTTTTGAACAGTTTTAACGAATTTAGAAATTTGCTCTATAAAATGTAATTACAACCATAATTATCATTTAGTATCATTTAGTAACTTTAAGCTTGATATTAACAGAACCCAACAGTCACTAATGAAGTATATTAAACAATGAATGCTGTGTACAGTAATAATTGGACCTCAGATTTATGTAATGTATGTACATTGTTATAATTGTATTAAATGCCTTAGTCTGTAGTCTGTCTCTGTACTTATTAAAATAAAATAAAATAAAAATAAAAATAATGAACAGGTATCTTTTTCACTATAGGAATTCAATACATATAACCACAGGTATGACACCATCTGAATTAATGTTTCAAAGAAAACTAAAAACTAGATTTGACTTGTTAAATAATAATAAGAAAAATAGCAATAAAATGATAGTAGAGGGGAAAAGGAAGGAAGAATTTGTAGAAGGAGATATTGTGTACTGTAGAGATTATAGATATCCTAATAAGAAGAAATTTGTTAAAGCTAGAATAGATGAGGTATTAGGCAAGAGAACCTATTTGTGTAAAACTGAAGATAATTTAATTTGGAAGAGACATGTAGATCAGATTATTCGTGCATCAGATAACTTGTTTCCTAACTCTATTCAAAGTAACTTTAAAAATAATGATGTGTCGTTGTCATCACCTATTCAGGAATACTTACCACCTATTGTAACGGGAAATGATAACTCTGTAAGTTTACCTAGTCAGGAAAATGTACCACCTATTGAGTCTACGAGTTGTGACACTGCGATGTCAGATATGGCAAATTCTGTAAAGAGTGATGTTAGTAAAGAGTTAGTGTTAACCGATGTAGAAAATAAGAATGTAGCTGATGAGACAGTAGTTATAAGACATTCAACTAGGATTAGGAAACCACCCCAGCGTTTAAATTTGTGAGGGGGATATTGATGTGTATCCGGAAACAATATTGGAGTAATATTTGATAAAGTGGCAACACTCTCTCTTCCGCTCCATGCTTGCTATGTACCCATGTTGTGTGCGAATAAAAAAAGTAAAGTTTTTTTATTACAAGTTGGTATTTACATTCATTGGACACCCATACTTATGTTCCTGAGGGCCAGGGCACCACAAGGTGTGAAGACACCACATCCACTTTCCCATCCACTGTCGATACCTGTTCAACATCGAACCAATCAATCGCACTAGCATCTCTGGTAAGCTGGTCCATGTCGATCCTCGCGAAATTCCGGAGCAACACAATGGCAGGCCGCTGTTTGGGAGGCTTAATTTTATATGTGACATAAGTCATGTCGAGGTAATCCCGAAACAGCAATCTGACCATGATTAGCAATCAGATTCACGGAGGAAGTGAGAATGAGGTCAAGCCAGGAATCGCTTGTGTCCAAATTGTGATGTGTCGGATTGAGTGTTAGAAGCGATAGACTTGAAGATTCCAGGATTGCTCTCAGTCTGCTTGATCTTGAGTTATCCTTTAAGAGATCGGTGTTGAAGTCGCCCATTATAATGTGATGTTTGTACTCTGAGGAGAGGGATACGAAAAGAGAATCAAGAGTGTAGAAATAATCGATAGCAGGTGGGCAATAAACTACTCCAAGAATAGCCTTAGTCCCCTTGACATCAATTTTAAGGATTAAGTATTCGGGATTGCCATTGACTGTTCCCGGCGAAGAGGATACAACCTTGTAGGGGATGTTGCTGCGTAAGTAAATGGCAACACCCCCGGCTCTTTTTCCCGTGCGGTCACTGCGAATAAGGACAAAACCGGGTAGGCTGTAAAAAGAAGAGGGTGGTTTGGGTTTGAGCCAACTTTCCGAAACTAAGATAGCGTAGGATAGATTGATCCATAGAGTGTTAGTAAAAAACTTAACCTATTGTTAGTAAAATAAATTAAAACATAACATCAATTTAATTGGCGACATGCACGCCTGTGCGCACATGCCTACCAGCCCAGTGCCTGACAAATGGCCCATCTATTTTGTCCGCCAGTGTAACTAGAATGTTGTTGGGGCTACCCCTGAATCGCTGCAGCGCAGATGTAACAGCATAAAAGTCATCTACTCTCGCTTCAGCAAACATGCTCGACGCGCTGCAAAACCGAGGTAGCCCCAACAAAACCCTCAGCGTATTATTATATTGAACGCGCAGAGCGCTGTAGGCCTTTTGCGTATACCTGATCCACAGGCTGCACGAGTAAAACGATTGACAATAGGCTCGGAATAGAGTCAGTTTTACCTCTTTAGTACACCGTGCAAACCTGCGCGCAAGCATATTGCACCTGGCCGCCAATGCTCTGCGCTCCCTATGTCTTGGTCGTCTACGAGGCAATCCGTGACCACATGACCGAGGTATTTTATATGAGTGACGAGCTCCAACGGAGTTCGTCGTAACCTTACGGGTAGAATACTTGATGGAGTATTATTGCGCACTTTAAAAACAATTACTTTGCTTTTAGTTTCATTATACCTCAAGCCATGAGCCTCCGCATAACTCTCACAGACGGCCAATAATTTCCTTAAGCCACAGATTGATAATAATATGTACCTACATGATAGTAATATGTAATAATTTATCTCACTACAGTAGGCATTCAAAATAAATAAATTATATTCAATTAGATTTTTGGAACATAGAAATGATAAAACAATCATGATGGTATCTAGTAGACTGAATTTATTTAAGTAGAATTGTAGTCTTGTAACTTTTCTTCTTGTTCCGTTGTTGCTCACGTATAGGTAACGCCAAATAACTTGGCAAGAGTCGTTCAATGCGCAGAAGTCGATTTTTAGGTGTCAGCGGTTGTCAGCGGGACGCGGGGTATGACGTAGCGCCGCTCCAAGCGCGCGATTGGTGCGTCAGTAGTTTTCGTTCAATTTGCTCTCGAATACACTTGCGTACACGAAAGTTGTACCCTTTCTTTTTGTTACGAGTTGTTTTAAATTTATCTTTTGTTACCTTGATTACAATGCCAGGACCAAATACCGTTTTACGCAGACTATTAAAACGTCAGAAAGAACAGTTAGACACTATAGTTAAGGAAGGTAGAAATTCCGAATTCGTCACTGTCTAGGACACCGGGAAAAAAGAAGAATATAAGGGGTAGCAGTTTTATTAACTAATTGTGACGACGATAACATATTATTATTTTTAATTTTATTAAATACACTTTTTTCACTTTTAAATGTATTTATGTATTATATCTATTTTATATAATACCGAATTAACGAATGAATTCCTCTTCTTTCTTTAACATTCTTCTGAACAGATATGATTAAAAATAAATGATGGCAATAACCATAGAATAATAATATAAATAATACATATTACCTCAATGTTTAAACCACTTTATGCTTAAAATGCTACTTCACTGTAGCTGCCAACCTTTTATTTTTCCTACTCATTGTTAATTAATGTTTACAAGAGCTGTGGTAGTGCTATGGCCTGGACGAAATCCGGATCGGTAAAAATTAAAGAGCCTGTTTCTACAGAGGAAAGCACTAAGCTGATTATGGATAAGGCGTTCTAGGACTTTGGAGAGGAACTGTAAAACAGAGAAAGGACGGAAATCAGAAAAAAAACAGGATTACATTTTTTTGGAAGAGGGGTTATTTGAGCTTCTTTCCATAAAGATGGAAAGACACCAGAGGATACAGAATAAGGATATGACAAATGACAGGAAGGATTTCGTCCAAAATAGGAAGTATCATATTGCGACTTACACAGTCACTACTCTATAATCTATAACACTAATACTGCCCTGATAACAAAGAATGCAGTAGTCGACATTTTTGAGATTTTCACTTTTTTCCAGAAATGGCATCCCAAGAGGTTCATGTACATGAAAAAAAAAATATTTTCATAAAAAAATTCACTCGAAGTATGTTTTTTATGTAATCATTTTCGCCGTACTTGCATAAAAACTGCTTCAATGATAAGAAAAAACGCAGTATTAAGCATGGCCTAAGAAAGAATGCAGTACTTGCAAGAATACCCTAAAACAGAATGCAGTAATATCCACTACTTTATTATTTTGTTTTAAATTCAGTAGACAAATTGCTAAACTAAAACGCAGTACTCCACATTTTATTTTAATTAAAAATAGGTTCGCGTTTGACCACTATCTCACCTGATGGTAAGTGATGATGTGGTCGAAGATAGAGCACGCTTACCTAAAGCAACCTATTCACTCTTGACTTAAAGACTCCTAGGTTATAGCTATCGGGAAACACAGACTCCGGTAGGGAATTCCACTCCTTAGCCGTACACACAATGAAGGTATTCCCAAAACGTTTTGTGCGCATGGGTGGGTTGTCCGATGATGGAACGGGCTTGGTGGAATTAGATTGTGTAATTCCATTGCACACTCCCCGAAATGTAACCGATAGAAAACCGATAGACTTGCAACTCGTCGTCGATGTTCAAGGCTCTGGAGCTTTGACTCGACCAGTGTATCGTTGCCAATGAGTCTCTTGGCCCGCTTCTCGATAGACTCAAACGCGTCCAGTTGGTATTTAGCAGATCCATCCCAAAAATGAGAGCAGTACTCCATACACAACCGAACCTGGGCTTGATAGAGATTGAGCAACTGTTCGGATGTGAAGTACCGTCTCACCTTTGCTAGGATTCCCAACTTTTTTTATGCTAGTTGAGCCTTAGCCTCGATAAACGGGCCAAAATTCAGGGTAGAAGTTAGCGTTACCTCCAGAAGCTCGATACGGTCGGTTATCGGCACGGTTACACCCTGGAAAGTAGGAGCCGGTTCGAATTGACTCCTTTTTGCGGAGAAGAGACACGCCTGGGTCTTAGCTGCATTAAACTTGACCAAGTTGGCATCGCCCCATTCGGAGACAGCCTTCAAGGACAAGTTCCAGCGCCCAACCAAGTCCTCACGGAGAGAGAGTTTTTTTATTTTTTTTATTTTTTTTATTTTAAAGGTACCGGGAATCAGCAGATCGTTAATGTGCAGCAAAAACAAAGTTGCGGAGAGAACAGACCCCTAAGGGACCCCGGCATGAATTGCCAATTGGCCAGACGAGCAGCCATCAATGACCACTCGAATGGACTGATCTCTCAGGAAGTCTTCAATCCAAACGCAAAGTTGAGTGGGTAAACCGAAGGAAGGAAGCTTAGCAATAAGGCTATCGTGCCAGACCCTGTCAAAGGCCTTGGAGATGACAAGGGAAACAGCAAGTGCTTCCCCGTGCTTCTCAATGGCCTCACTCCAGGTATGAATGGCATACGCTAGAAGGTCTCCAGTTGACCGGTTTTTGCGAAAGCCGTATTTTAGGTCACTGAGGATATCGTTGGCTTCTAGGTATGCCAGGAGCTTACTATTAAGTACACGCTCCATACTCTTATAGAGTATGGACGTGACTGAAATAGGCCTGTAGTTGACAGGGTCAGCACGACTGCTCTTTTTGGGTACAGGCTGTACGTTAGCCAGCTTCCATGCTTTCGGCACCTTTCCAGTATCTAGCGAAAGGCGAAACAGGCGTGTCAAGATTGGAGACAGTTCAGGCGCACAAGTTTTAAGAACAATTGCTGGTATCCCGTCGGGGCCACTAGCTTTGTTCAGGTCAAGATTACGCAGCACTCTACGGACGTCATTCTGATGGATGCGAATATCCGACATACACGTCTTGCATCCAATAGGAGCAACAGGAGGGTGAGCGCCACTACTATCCAGACGTGAAGACTCCGCAAAGAGGGCAGCAAACAAGTTTGCTTTTTCTTCAGCGGAGTGAGCCAGAGACCCGTCAGGTTTAAGCAGTGGTGGTACTGCATTTAAGTGTAGTAAAGGCTTGCGAAGTCGTAGCAGTGCGATCCATTGCCGCGTTTGCCAATATTGTACCTACTTAATTAATGTTAATTAACAGTCTGGCTGAATTTTGTTATTTTTAGTTATATAATGTCGTGATAATTATTTTCTTATTAAAACTGAATTTACAAAAACATGTTTTTTTATTTCACCCTAATGCTGCATATTATAAGAACATGACGTAGGTTTTTAACATCCGTATAGTTTACTCAATACTTTATTTGCATTCTACGATGTAAAAACTTACATCGTAGCTATGAGACTAAAGAAACCTTAACCTTAAAATGCACCTATATAAGTCCTTGAGAAGACACAGTACACGTCAACTTAGTTTCGAGCATATAATAATGGCAATAATTACTAAAAAATAATGCAGTAATCGATTTATGCTAAGACATACATAATGCAGTAATACGCGCAAGTGCTGCATTTAGTTTTAGTATCCTATGACTCGGAAACGACCTGATACTAAACCGAAACGCAGTAATACGTATTACAATTGCATATATTAGTAAATTAAATAAAGGAAAATTATCTTGTAAAAGCTTGATTTTTTTTCCAAATTTTTAGATATATATTATGACCAATAAAATACGAACATCTTGCTCAGATGATATGAAATATGTTTTTTGCGTTTATCTCGTAACCGCAATTTTGCGATTACTGCATTCTTAGTTATGACGGCAGAATAGAGGACGCTAAAAAACTCTTTAACACAATGTTTACTATACTAGTGCCAGTCACGAATATTATACTTAAATTAAAACAAAATTTATTAAAAATGAGCTCCTGATCTATGTAAACTTAGATTTAGAATGTTTGGAGTCGTACAATTCTTTTAAAATCAATGAAAATTTGTTATGTGCTGCAAAAAGTACCAAAATGCCTTTTTTAGGATTCCGTAGTCAATGGCAAAAATGGAACCCTTATAGTTTCGTCATGCCTGTCTGTCTGTCCGTCCGTCCGTATGTCACAGCTATTTTATTCCGAAACTAATAAGACTATACATGTAAAACTTGGTAAGTAGATGTATTCTGTGAACAGCTTTCAAATTTTAGGAAAAAAATGAAAAAGATATAAAAATTAAGGGGGGCTCTCCATACATGGAACGGAAACTGATATTTTTTTCATGAAACCTATGCGTGTGTGGTATCTATAGAAAGGTCTTTAAAAATGACATTGAGGGCTGAAACCACTTTTTTGTAAAGTCAATCCTTTTAAAGATATACGCTTCCAAAGTGGAAAAATGTGTGTGTCCCCCTCTAACTTCTATAATAATAGAGCGAAAAATCTAAAAAACAATATATGCTGTAGCTCTTAATATAAACTTTCAACGAAAATTTGTTTGAACGAGACTGGGTCAGCAGTTTTTGAGATTCAGCTTCTAAAACCGCAAATGTAACTTTGTAATTCATACAAACACTATGAAAAACAAAACTTATTTTGCGTAGTTACTACGGAACCCTTAATGGGCGAGTCTGACTCGCACTTGGCCAATTTTGTTAGTAAATGGTTCTCTTTGTTATAAATCTGTATTCTTTATTTACCTCCTTTGAAATCAGATATACTCTATTTCTTCTAATAAAAGTTGGCAACCCTAGCTCCACTTGCCATTAATAAAAAATAGAATAGAATACTAACCCTCTACTAATACTGCAATAAGTAAAATAATGAAGTAGGTACCTATGTAACCATAACATAAACCTTTGTCTTTGAACAATAATAATTGAACTATTTTAACTGCAGTATAAAATTTAAAAAGATACCACATTTGGCGGTGTCGCATAGCAACTGAAATGTAGGTAATTACTATTTAAGTGGCGGATACCTGGTGTCCTGAAATACAGACGTACCTCAGTCTAGTTTAGTCACCCTCTCTCTCTCTAGTAGTATAATATGTATAATCGTTACTATGTATACTATTTATTATCAGAGTTAACATACAGCGTTCTTGCACAAAACTAATAAAATCTATTTTTAACGGAAGTAAAAAATTCCTCATTAAGTACTTAATAGGTACCTACCGAGGAAATGGGCCTACAAGCAATACATGCTTTATGAACCTAAGTAATTTATGTAAAAAACCTATGAGTTTTATGACAAAAGATCTAATCCAGTAATCTCAGAGAACTTCCTGAAGCATCTATCTACTACACTGACTCTTCAGACATGACATGCAAAAAATGAAAAGCTCAGGCAGGCATTGGTCAAGTTTTCAGACTTACAAAAGAATCATTTCGCCGGCCTAATTATCAAAATGCGTAACTCCAAAAAAAAAAAATGAAAATGGACTTTTAATTCCATCTCGTGCAGTATTTTATAATACAATGGAATACTTCTTATTCCCCGAAAACGATTATACAATCATGTATGTACATTTATCAGTCTATAATAATATAAAGTCGTACTGCATTTACACTTACACTAACTCCAAACACCGCGCTCTGGCTAGAAAAGTTCGTACTTAGTAAATTTTCTCACAAAAACAATGCAATATTTAAAAAAAAATTATAAATAATTTTCTCTATCAATTCTACCCTTACATCACTAGTTGAAATATTGCAATAAATAAAACAGTTTTTTCTTGCTCCTGTAAAATTTACTCAAATGGAGTTACGAACTCTGATATTTAGACCGTCGATTTGCATTTAAGTATTTGCAAATCAACTCATTTTAACAACTGATTTCAATCTACCCTCGACTAAACCCAATTTTCTCGTTGACACACAAATCGTCAAATTGTGGTCAAACAAAGTTACGCGCTGATATCAATTGCCCAAAAATTGTAGGTCACTGTCTCAATACTTGCAAATCGAACCGTGTAAACTGCGTGAAACGCATTATCAGTCGAGTGGGCCGAACGCGAAGGAACTTGCCGTACGACAGTCGACTGGTCATTTCGCCAACAATTTCGCACTTCACCTTTTACCTTCACCTTCATTGCATCGGGCCGAGGAAGCGTCCGCGCAGGCAGTATTGGGTCGTTGCACTTCGATGGCGGGTAGCAAAACCATCGCGTCTCGCAAAGCACAGCCATTACCGCGCAGCCGCATTGAACGCATGCGCGCCGGCTTCTAGAATTGCGCGCCAAAACATTTCGCGATCGAATATTTTGACGATTTTATTTATTTACAATTTTATTGACCGCGCAGTATTATTTCGACTGTAGAATATATCGATTGTTATTTTTTTGTCATTGTTAATGTGGTGATTTTGTTGAAAGAAGACGAGTTTTATTCAAAATGAAATATAAGGTAAGTTTTCTCTATTTTTTGTTTTAACGCCGATTATTTTTATCATCGATCATTAATTTTTTTAAATAGGGAGAAGAAAAACAGGAATATTAACATTAAATGTAGCTGTAGGTCCTACCTACCTACATACATGCTAAGTCTTACCTACGTAACTGATAAAATATTGTTTCTAATGATTGAATTATATAAAAAAAATTCTAAATAATGGAGGCAAGCAAGTGAGTCGTGTCTGCGAATTGCAATAAAGAGACAATGGATTTGTTTGTTCATCAAACAATTACTTTTTTCCACTAAAGCAGTTGATGAAATATTCTCTATAAGAATTCAATCAATTTTTAATTTAAGTAGATAGGTTAATTTTATTCGTAGCGGTAATTCTTACAACGGCTATCAACTTACTACCTGAAACACATTTAACTGAAAAGTAAAACTGACAGCGGGAATTTTCAGATTAGGTGATTTTGGGTTTATAGGGGTAAGACGGTAAGTAAAGATAGGTAGGTCATTTATTTTACAATGCATGCACATAACTTTAAGTAGGTAATCATATTTTTTTTACTAAAATGGTATAATCATTGTAGTGTATGGTACGATTACTGAAAACTATGATAAGTTTTTAGTCTACCCTCAAGTAATGATTTGTCAGAAAGTTTGTCGTAAATATGTCGGTACATGCTGCTCTCCTAAAAACATTGGTCAACGAAACTAATTTGGCGAAGTCGAAGAAGACGATTTTTTTAAGGTGAAATGATAATGCACGCACGTATATGGAGGTATATAGGTATGTGGTAAATAAATTTCGTACGCAATTACACGTATAGCACCTACCAATAAAATGATCTGTTTCCAATAATCTTATAGGTATGATCTGTTTCCAATTATCTTATAGGTATCCACCAGTACCTAAGCGTTCTAAACTACCACGCGAATCTACACTACGATATATCGGCAAAAATTACACAAACTGGCATTGATTAATTCTCAATTGTTTACAGGTCATGTTAGCCCGGTCAAAACATTTGTCATGGATGTATAAACGAAACATCTTGTATAACACAATATTAGAGCACGCTTTGTTGTATTGAGTGTGTGTGACCAATTCATTCATATCGGAAGTTGCAAATAACCACCTTTTCGAATCAAAAGCAATCGAATAATATTCTATGCAGAACTTTAATATATTCAAACTTGTACCTATTTAAAAATATAACCCATTAAGTACTAACATATTTTTGCAGAATAAGAAGTAGTATGATGTGCTATTCCAGGTTATTTTATCTCTGAGCCGGTTCAGCCATTCTACTTTTCAACCGACGACAAAAAGAGGAGGTTATCAATTCGACGCGTATATATATATATATTTTTTTTTAATGTATGGTCACCGATTACTCGAAGACGGCTGAACCGATTTGGAAAATTCTTTTTTTGATTGAAAGGGTATACTTCGAAATTGGTCCCATTTTCATAAAAGTCAGGATCTGATGATGGGATCCTGGAGAAATTGAGGGAACTCTTCAAATATTATAGGCACACCTATGACGTTTTGGGTATTTATTAAAGTAACTTATGCAGTTGCTTTCAAAAAGTACCATTTGAGCAAGTGGAACTGATGATGAAGACCACAGATGGCCGCCGAAACTACTTAATAATAATTAGTATTGAGTGAATTGCGATTCGATTACTTGAATATGGATGTTAAGCACTTTATGCTCGTCACAATGCATATGGTGATGTAGAGCTGATGGTGAAGTACCAGGAGAACTCCTCAACAATTAACGGCCCAGCATTGGGAAAAGCAATATTTTGTAAAAGGTTATAAGTAGTTGACATTTAGGCTCTTATAACTAGGTAAATTAAAAATAGACCAACTAAAAAGAGTGAAATAAAAACTTTTTACCAAAAAATTAAACCGACTCCCAAAAAACACTGCAAAGTGAAAAATAACTTTAATTTCGGAAGTCGGTGCCAAAAACGAAAATACAAAACTAAAGACACCGACTACCGAAATTAAAGTTATTTTTCACTTTGCAGTGTTTTTTGGGAGTCGTTTTAATTTTTTGGTAAGAAGTTTTTATTTGTCTATGGAGAAATCAAAGTAGCCTACCTACCTGATTAAGTATAATCTACATTGAATCTACACTAACCCAGGACTCCTGTAAAACCACAAACAATGTTGAGTTTTTTTTTATTAATACAGTCACGTTAAAATAAGGTCTATTTTTTGTTTCAGAATATTTTTATTTTTTAAGAAGTAGGTCACTGCCATAAATAAAGCGTTATACATAGTTTACGTTTTTAAACTTAGGAGTTTCTATGAGATTTCATATGTATCAGAGCAGTTTGAAATAAACAGGACGCAATTAAAAAAAAACATGGCTTATTCAAAAAAAGAATCTAACTGATTAAGAGATACTAAATTCAAATTCTCTATAGCGAATAAAGAATTTGCGAATCATTATTTGAACTAATAATTTTGTTTCAAAAATGTTTACGAATAGAACTGAATGGCGTACTTATATTTATAAAAGTTCTGTTATCTTCATGACTGAAAATCGGCATAATAATTATTACTATTCACGATCGGATAGCTAGTTAGTAACAGTAGAATCGTAATTGGCGTGTTGTATAATCAAGCATTTATTAGTAATTATTTCGTAATAACGCCTCTAATGACTGCAAAAACCGATGGCCTGCACTGTGCATCAGTACGGAGAAAAAAAAACTATTTAGGTAAGTGTATAAATACAAAGGATTTAATAAAACTTTGACATAGATTACGCGAATCGAATAGATATAGCAGCTATAGCGACCTAGCTATTGCAGGAAATAATTAGGTACGTACCTTTTAACAACTTTTGTATTTTTACCTGAATTATGTTTAAATGCTAAAGGTTGCAATAGCCTATACTAGGTATATAATTTTACAGGTAAAATAGGTAACACATGAAATTAATTTAAAAAATATACAAATTCCCAATATCACCCGGCTTGGGTTACGACCACTGCATTCTTGATAATTCTGCACAAAATATTCAATGGACTTTCAACTGCAGCGTAATTTTTCAAAGTATTGTAAAGTTATACATAAACCTGCTGATCGCAAAATATAGAAAAACACATAAGTACTGCAAAATGATGGAAAATGTTGACCTTAGTTGATTGACTTTAGTGTCAATTAAAAATTATTTAATGGAATTATTTTATGAAAATAATTTATTTTTACTACTTAAACAAAAAAATATTTCTGGAACACGACTAGAAGGCGTTGCGGCTATCCTCATAGAAGATGGCGGGACGAGCTAGTCAAAATAATTAACCATCACTGATCCTCTTTCGTTCTTCCACTTGTTCTGGATAGAACAAGTTGGCAGTAATGGGGAGAGCCATTTGCCCAGCTGTGGGACGATTCAGGCCAACAGTGTGTGTGAATTAAAACTACAAATAAAACAATCATAATTGTTTTGTTGCGGTCTTCCTTACAGTTTTAATTTCACACACCACAATAAAGTCTTATATTGTCGAAACAAAACAAGAAAATGTTTTGCAAAAATCTTCATCTGCAGCGACCATTGTCATGTTCACTATATTTATATCCGGCCAATTTACACGATACTCTTAATTAACAGATACCAGGAAGCGAACAAAAATCTTCGTACTTAAAAAATTAGAGCAAGAGCTCCTTCTAAACATACTGTAGGGTAATATTCACACTTGGTTAATATACCGTCTTGTCGTACTATGCGCCTTCACCATACTTTTACACGCCCAGACAAGGGGCGGAACTCTCTCCTGGGTTCTGTGTTCACTACCTACAAATGACCCGTCAGCCCTTAAGAAAAAAGTGAAAAGCCATTTTTCGCTCGTTTCATATCGTAGACCTCATCATTCGCTTACTCTTATCAGGCGTTATCAAGGACAAGAATAGGCTCAACTGTAATAAAAAAATTGGCCAAGTGCGAGTCGGACTCGCCCATGAAGGGTTCCGTGCTAACTATAATAAATATAATATACTTAATATATTTAATTGAAAAAAAAAAAACAAAAAACCTTAAAAATTTCTTAAAACTAGCTTATTTACAATTTTTACAACTACGCCAAATAACTTTGTTTTTCATAGTATTTGTATGAATTACAAAGTTATATTTGTGGTTTTATAAAATATACTGTATCTCAAAAACTACCGACTGGATCTCGTTCAAACCAATTTTGCTTGAAAGTTTACATTAAGATCTACTACATATGTTTTTTTTAGATTTTTCACTTCATTATTATAGAAGTTAGAGACACACATTTTACCACTTTGGAAGCGTATATCTTTTAAACAATTAACTTTATGAAAAAGTCATTTTAGAAACCTTAATGTCATTTTTAAAGACCTGTCTATAGATACCACACACGTATAGGTTTCATGAAAAAAAATATTTTCAGTTTCAGTTCCATGTATGGGGAGCCCCCTTTATTTTAAATGTTTTTTTTTAAATTTTCTCTTAAAATCGGAAAGCGGTTCACAGAATACATCTATCTACCAAGTTGTACATGTATAGTCCTTATAGTTTCGGAATGAAATGGCTGTGACATATGGACGGACGGACAGACAGACAGACATGTCGAAACTATAAGGGTTCCGTTTTTTGCCATTCGGCTACGGAACCCTAAAAATGTTAGATAAGTACTTGAAAAAAAAAACTAAGTGCTGATGTAAAGAAGCGAATTTCATTTGTTATTTCCGTATGTTGCATAGCCGAAGATGTGCTTGTGAAAATCCTTATACCTAACTAGTGCATGATGCATTGTCACAAAAATGACATCACAATGTTTGAGATCTCCATTCAGTTGGTTACGAAATCTTAAACAGACGCAACTCAGTGAATATCAGAACAATGAATCTGAGGTATATTTCGAACTCCACATTTACAATATGGAAATGGAAACTTAAAAAAATATCGTCATCCCTCACATAAGCGACTGCTTATTTATCCTACATAACCCAGTAACTGGATAACATGATCAGATGCCAGTTTTACCATTGTGGTAAGACTGGCATCTGATTTTCTGGCTTCTGACTAACCTTAACGACTATCAAAGTTTATTTATTTACAAACTTAAATCTACCATTACAGGTTGCACCCAACGCGATAGATAAGTCAAAAATTATACATTTTATAAACACAATTAAGTACTCTCTAAATTCCCTTACTATATTTACAAGTCATGGTAACAACACAAAATACATGGCTTTTGTAAGCAAGTTGTAATCCCTTAACGTTCTGAGGCTCAGAAGAATCTGGAAGATGGGTACCCATCTACCGATCAACCTCGGCAAGCGTTATTTAACTTTGCAAAAGGACCCATGTATCCATATTATTTAACCTCGAGCTCTTGAATAATGACTTGAATATCATTACACGTATTGTTAGACCAAATCTCACATTTTTCCATCGCATATCTGCAACCCCACCCTGACTTAACATATTGTGAAAATTCAGAAGTGCGATTATATTCAATTCTTCGTCTCTCATTGTAATCTGTTGAGCATGCGTTTCTGTCCTTGACCCCCTATAGTTAAACTAAAGTGATATAACCATCGTCGTGATTGTGAGTTTGTTCGTCTACGTTCATTTCCATTTGATCCACTGTATTCATAACAATATAAAGGCCGTTGCTAATACTACATCATTTTTTACCGGACTACAATAGATCAGTGCTAGTATTTAATGACATCATTTAAATTGTACGGCCTAAAGTAGACGTGTTTAACAATAAAGCGTTACGTACGTTTTGCATTAGTAGTGTGCACGGTACACATAAATATAGTAATTAGGATTATAAAAACCAGTCAAGTGCGAGTTGGAATCTTGTACCGAGGGTTCCATACAGTAAGTTGTACTACGTATACGTACGTATGTAGTATTACGTATGTTTTGAGTTTTCTAATTATTTCTTTTAAATACTGTTAATCTTTACTTCTTGCTAAATTTCATGATTATGTTCTATAGTACCTATAAAGAACAATAATAGAAACATTGTGAAAATCAATTAAATTTTCAAAAGAGTATGGATTGGAAACGACCAATCCGAACCGTGCACTAATTTCAGATATCATGTGTGAAATTAAATATTATTGATTGATTTTTGTCTTAATTCCACTGTGAAATCGCAATGCGATTAAGACAAAAAATGCTCATATGTTTTGATCGTGTTGACTGACAAGTTTGATTCTTTTACTGCTGAAAGAGACCACAGACCAGAGCATTTGATATATATTTCAGTATCTAATAATGTATCTACTGATATCTGGCATAAAGGTTCTTGATAGTCAGACGGAGAAGCGGACAACGAAAGCATCATATTAGTGTTCCGTTTTCTCCATTGTAGGAACCCTACAATTATCATCCTGCTACCATTCATAATCATTTCTTTCATTTATGATATTTTTTTTCATCTTTTACTTAAATAACTAGTTATGCCCACGGCTTCACTCGCATAAAAAGTGTTTTTTCAGCGAAAATAATATCCATACTAATATACTATATCCCTTTACACCCGACGGTATACGATAGTGCGGGTAACTTTAAAAAAATCTTAAGACCGCGCGGATTAATTTTTGCGAAAGCAACCGACGACGGTTGATCGTGAGAGATGTATTCTCTTGCGTAGTGACGTCCGGTCCGAGTCGTGGAATAGATTGTTAGTTTGTCTCAATCGAAGGTACAAGATGGCTGCGTATTTTGATCCGACCGGCGGCACGTGTAAGTATTGTGTTTTATTGTTTTTCGTTATATTTTGAGTATTGTTATTGTTTTATTTTACTATTAAAACATTAATCAAATGAAATACAAACACTTTTTGCTATTTCGTTTTGTAAGTTCGAAATAAAATGAGACTAAAGTTCAAGTATCACGATCGTGGTCCCTCGGTTGTGATCATATACATAAGTTGATTTCAACGTGTTTTTTTGTTTATTGATTAAAAGTTGGAATTGTGGCAAATATACTTGATTATTTTTTATTTTAGTGTTTCCTGTATCTGATTACCGCATCTTAGAACTCCTTGGTGATGGAAACGAGTCAGATATAGAAGAATTTCACGACGATGAAGATTTTGAAGTAGAGCCACGTGTTCTCGCTGATCTTGTAGGCGAAGACGACAATTCTGTAGTTTCAGGCGATGAAATGGAACCTGAACCTCTTAAGTCAGGTAACAGCCCCAAATAGAGGACGCTGTCGTAGTACTCCTTTGCAGCAAATTGGAAACAGAGGGCGTTCTCATGGTACTGCTTCACAGCGAATGCAATCACGCCGAGGACGTCCTCGTACTACTGCTACTAGGCGAAATCTGCAGCAACATGGTCATGGATACACCTGGAAGAATATTCCTTTTACCGATAAGCCACATGACTATACTGCAACTTTACCAAAAAAAAAACCAGTTCGTACACCATCCGCATATCTTAATGATTATTTTGATGAAGGTTTCTACGAGAAGACTGCTCGGTGTACAAACTTATATTTCATGCGTAAGACTGGCCAAGTACTCAAAAGAACAAAAGCGGAAATTGCTAAAGTCTTTGGTGTGCATATTCTCATGGGATGCCTTCCATAACCACGAATGCCGATGTATTGGCGAGCTAATATGAAGATTGGATTCATTGCCGACAAAATAGTTGGCGACCGATTTATTACTTTACGCAATCCTCTTCATGTAGTTGATCACGATCAGCCAGCTGAAACTGAGACTAACAATCTACTTTGGAAGGTGCAACCAATTATCAAACGGGTTCAGGATACCTGCAACAAACTGTTCCATGAGTTCCATGTTACTATTCAGTAGATGAACAGATGATACCATTCAGTGGCCGTTGTTCTTTGCGTCAGGTCGTCAAATGGAGGGACAACAAATCAGTGATCATGGCATCTAACTGTACAGGATCATCGTCGGGTACTACTGTCAAACGGTGGGATAAAAAACAGAGAGGCTACATTGATGTACCGGCTCCTAAAATTATTCAACAGTACAATCAACACATGGGGGGCGTTGATATTCTCGACAAGCAAATGGAGTATTATCGTACCTTCATCAAGACAACAAAATGGACTTTGAAAGTAATCATCCACTTTCTGGATTTAGCGTTGGTTAATTCTTGGCGACTATACAAAAATGATTGCGTGACAAATGGTTACCCAACAAAGGACACTTTAACACTGCTGGATTTCCGTTTCAGTGTTGCTGATGCTTTAACCAATTTTTCAGTCCGTCGTGACGACGTAGACGATTCTGAAAACGAGCCACCTCCTATCAATAGGCAATACAGACCAATACGTCCATCACAGGGCAAAAGATATGATGGATATGATGATCACCTGGCTGTATTTGATGACATAAAGGCACCAAGGTCTTGCATGATGGAGGGATGCCATAGCCGATGAAAGATTAAATGTTCCAAGCGTGCTGTTTACCTGTCTTTCTCGAAACCAAAACTGTTTTCAATTTTATCACCTCAAACCATAATATCTAGTGACGTGTTTTTTTTAAAACTATGTTAGTTTTTGTTATTCTAGGTAACTATGTTAGTTGCACTCTAATTCTAAATAATTTTTGATGTTTTTTTGTTCCTAAAACTTAAAATAATTGTTATTCTGTGATTTTAAGTTTGTCAGAAATCGACATTGTTTATTTTGAGAAATTAACAAATTTTTGTTAGATAATTATTTAAAAGAAGTTATTTTTTTTTGTTAAATGATAAAGACTGATTAATGAGAGGTTATTCAAACAAATAAATATTGATTAGTATAGAATTTGTTGTTTCTTTTAAGAAAAAACAAAGGGAAATAATAATGGTTCCGAAAAACAAATTAATCTCCAGCGATCTGTGGCCGACTATTATTCTAATTAACCAGCGTTATAATGAATTACCGACAAAAAACCCAAAACATAAACGAAAAAAAATATCCAATTTAACAACAAATAAGAGCATGTTCAAATTACATTTTCTCCTAAAAGAAATGGATCTTCAATAACAAAACTAAACTTCCGAATAGAATACTGAACCTCCGACAAAATTACTAAGTTACCGACAACAGAGGTTTTGTCAAAATAATTATATTTTTACAACTTGCATGAACTGTTTTAATTTCTATTGTTGGTTATCAAATTTATTTTGTGATTTATTAAATGAAAATACCTCAACTGTTCGGCCCGCGCGATCGGGTTCGGGTCGCGTTCGGCTGTTTTCGCGTGCGTGTTCGAAAGATCCGAGCGCAGTGCGCTTGCAACGACCGATCCTTGCGTGTTTTGTCAATTTATGTTACAAAATTAAATAGTTTTTGTTGCTATTGGTTTAATATTATCATTTCAACGAACTAATAAATCTACTAAGGAAACTACTAACTTACTATCTATTAAGGAAACTTAGTATTGTTACAAAATATGGATGAGGTACCCGTGTACCGTTCTGAGTCGGAGGAGGAAGAGGAGGGAGCTGGTTCATCATCAGTACCTACCGGTGAAGAAGAATCGTCGTAATAAAAGTTGTGTGTTGATCAAACTTGCCCGCAGTTTTATAAAAAATACGTTTGTAAACATCTTTTAGGGCTCGCTATTAAATTGAAGCTCGCGACTCCGCCCATGGAAGCGAAAGCACTACCTATAGGACAAAAAAGGAAACGGGGTCGTCCTACTAAATCCAGACCTGCTCTTATAATACAATGAAGATAATTAAGATACAGGCTACTGACAACTAACTACCTGCCTCCCTATTTAGTTCATAAGTACAATTATGTATACCTAACATTTTCTACTACCTATTAAAACTACATTTTCATAATAAACTGAGTTTTGTTTTATTTTTATCTTTGTTCTCGCTGACATTATAAAAACTAGGAAATTTGTCGAATAATAATACAGTATAATAGTCAAATATTCTAGGAAACCAAAGTCTACTTAGTTTTAGATTAAAGCATGAATACGACTGTTCTAACTTTTTAACGCCTGAAATAGGTACCGATATCGAAGCATACCCGTAAGTAAGGTAGGTAAGTAAAATTCATGATATATGATGCAAGTAAAAGTTATTGTTACAAGTACATTTTTATGTTTTTTGTCAGTTTATGTATAACCACTCAGAATAATATTTTCAGTATAATGTTACAGTTAAAATGGCACCACAGTCTATGAAATATGAAAGGTAATTTATGAATTAATAGTAGGCAAGTAAAGATAAAAATTACAAAGCATAGTTTTCAGTAGAACGTAATTTATGCTGGTAGAAAAGTATTATAGCAATAAACAGTTATGTTTATTTTTTGAAGATTTCAGTATCTCATTCGGTCGTTTCGTCATTTTTATTCGGACAAAAGTAGTCGGAAAGTTAGTATTTTAGGCAGTAGATTTAATATTTTGAGTAAGGACAATTCTTCTTTTTTTGTCGGATCTTTTATTACTACCCAAAAACAAACACAAAAAGATCACACTCACTATTGTGAGACTTGTAGATTATACCTAAGTGTCACGATCGTGAGGGCACCTTTTCAGGAAAACTGAAAATGCAATTATTTTTTTTCACATTTTTCTTAAGTTTCCTTAGACTCCTAGAATTTGAGTCAATTAATTTTTTTCTAATATTTGCAACTATTTTTCTTCGGGTGTAAAGGGATATACTTATACTATTATTATAAATGCGAAAGTAACTCTGTATGTCTGTCTGTGTGTTACCTTTTCACGCCTAAGCCGCTGAACTGATTTAGATGAAATTTGGCACGGGAATAGTTTAGGACCCTGGGAAAGACATAGGATAGATTTATCCCGAAATTCCCACGGGATCGGGATTTACGAGGGAAGAACCTACCACGCGAACGAAGTCGCGGTCAAAAAATAGTTCTTAATATTTGCCTAAGGTCTAATCTATCTTTGCACTAAATTTCATTGAAATCGGTAAAACGGCTTAGACATGAAAGTATAAGAAATAGAGTTACTTTTGCCATTTATAATATTAATAGGGATACATAGACATACTAGGTACCATCTTTGCAAACTATTCATTTGTATTGTATCCGATTCCTAACACAACGTTTCAAACTAATGAAGTAATCTTTCACACCGACTCCTAAGGTACCTACTGGAACATATACCTAGTTTAGGAGTCTCTACTGTTACATGTTTTTTTATTTTTAATTTTATGCTTAAATACTTTATTTAACCCTGTGTTGCTGTGTAACTTTTTTAAGTAATAAAGATTATTTATATTATATAAATTCCTTCCAAATTGGTCCCTAGTTCCAAAAAATTCTGACACACTGAAAACTACCTACTTATCAAACTCCGTTCATCATAACTACATCTGATGACACCGCAGTTCGAATAACCATGCCATGCATAATTTATTGCCATTCAAAGTACTTAGGTAACTGTACCTTATCCCAGCAATCTGGACCCGTTTTAAACGTATCATGGTTCAAACACCGTTAGGACCCAGGAACTATCAAACAATGGTTTGGTCAATTGTCATCCGTCATTTTTGACAAGAATCGGTCGTTCACCCTTGTGACTCCTACAATAGCTGTTTGAGTACAGTTAAATTACTCGTATGTCATCTTGACCGAATTATTAAAACTATTGTTGTAGTTTTTTGCTTGCTTTGACCATGGTTGAGATTTTCGCTCGCTTGTTATTCATTGAGTATATGAATGGGCATCCATTGTTAAATACCGTTTATGCGGTCGTAAATATGCATACAACACTTTATAACTGTTGCTTATTTAAATGTTCTTTTCACTTTTTTTTGTTTATATATCCTTTTTGTCCAGTTGGTATTTGCTTCGTAATACTTTCGAGACTATAAACAATTGAACACATCATGACACTTACATATTATAAAACAAAGTCTCCCGCCGCGTCAGTCTATATGTTTGCGATAAACTCAAAAACTCATGAACAGATTTTCATGTAGTTATCAAAATGGATACAGTGATTCATGAGGAAGGTTTTCATGTATACTTTATGAAGGTTTTGTGTGACTTAGTAGACACAACCGACCGAGGGAAGCCGGACCGGGTCGCTAAGTTATCTAAGTTAGTATTTGTCTCATTTGTCGTTTCTACAGCTCAACTTTCTAAGGTAGTATTTTATCACTCATCTCACTTTCCTCACTTCTAAAATTCCACAAACTGCACTTAAACTGAGCACATTAAAAGATCTCATATAATTCTTGCGTAATAATTATGCCGTATAGTGTAACTGTAAAGCCTCAACAGTTTTCCAAATAACTTGGAGAAGGTGCGCCAGACTATCCTTAGCATTCCTAGGGTCATCACCTCTACAGCTGAGTAGTTTTAGACCCTAACAACTAATACATATCGTGATATTATTACTACTGTTTGTACAGGTGTTTACTGAGGCGTGGAAAATACGCTAAGATAGATTTCTGTCTCCTCAAATCGACATTTAACTGTATTTTTTATTCCGTGATATTTAATTAATTGTTCTACGGACATAGCTCACTATGGCACTTGTCACTCAGCTCGACAAAGTTTCTGCTATTGTAAATATAAAAAAGATTAAAAAAATTAAATTGGTTGAGTGTGAGTACATATGTGTCCAAAATCACACACTAATATAAAATTAGCTATTAACCGCGATTGCGTTTGAGTGGCGATTTCGTACATTTGCTTCAGCGCCTCAACGGTCTTCATACTAAAAAAACGACGGGTTGCACTCCGGGAGTGCCGGCAGAAGTGAAAACTTGAATATTAACGTTGTGCATTTTTGATATTTTGGAATGGTTAGGGAATAATTTTGCACGAATTGATTTAATTATCAGTATAAAAGTACTATCATTTATGTGGTAGAATACAATATTTATTTATTGCGCTATCGTACACAAACATGACAATTTATATTACATTAAAAAGTTTGCGCAGGCATACATTTTCGCCGCGCCGTAGAAAGAGAGGGGGCTACTTCCTCTCCTACGCCGCGCCGGCTGTCTACTCTCCGTTCGTCTTACGAATTTTCAATCAGGTCACGTGTCCTGACGCGAGTTTAACATTGTTTACCCATTACAAAAAAAGTGCACAACGCCGCTAAAGAAGTTTTCACTTCAAAATCATATCAATCCTCTGATCCGTTTGACTTGTAAATTGGACAAACAACAAACTCATTTTCGTGATAATAATATTAGTATGTGTTAATAAACAATTCATTTCACTCATACACTCCCAGTTCATCGTCATTTTTAACCGACTTAAAAGAAAAAGACGAATTCATCGGCTACTTTTTATTTCAAGCGTGTAATTTGTCCTACTTGCTTTAGTCAAAGTTATGATCTGTCAGGAAAAGCATGTTTCAACCATTTATTTGCAGCCCTAAACATCTTGCCTCTTGTCCTTGCATAACGGATGCGCAGGCGCACCGCCCGACACTTACTCGCTTGTAGAATGGTAGTCTTAGCTAAGCGGCACGTTTCCTACATCACGAGCTAAAGAGGTCTGCTATGGCACGATTTAGAACTGCTCTAGATGATACTATATTAATGAATTTGACCCGGAAGCTATTTGTAAAAGCGTGTTTTGGTATTTACGGTTGAAAACAAGCATGTTGTAATATAAAATTGTGTATTTTAAATTGTTCAATAATATCGATAAATGTTTATACGTAGCATAACATAACTAGTCTATAACATTCCCACTGTTGGGACACAGGTATCCTCTCTATGAGTGGGGAACAGACCGTACTCCACTACGAGGGAGGTCATTGAAATTTTTGTGCAAAGTCAATTTCAAAAATGCTTAGAAGATTTCCGTCGATTCATTTTGACTTAATACCCCAACATTTTGACCATTTCCGGCAGATTGCTACTTTTCCAAACCATAGTCCATTAAAAATAGATAGACTTTAACGAGAAATGGGTAAGAAATACCACAATTATTGTCCTCCGATTACAGAAGCATAGTTTACTGTAAAACCGTTATAAAACAAATTACTTTCCGCTACTGAACAAATTGTCTGGTATAATTAGAAGCCTATACCTAAACGCGTCGATAGGGAAGTCTGATGCTTCATTAATAAGGTAATTATAGCTAAAATTTCACTATCCGTACGCTAGTCAAGTAGTGGCTTCTAGCTACTGATCACAACCGTGAATGGCGCCACTTCCTACAGAATATGACGACATTCTTGTGCCTCGTTTACCTTCAAAGGGATCAAGGTTTCGTTTTGATATGTTTATTAATAAAAAGTTATGATGCTTTCTTAGCATATAAAATAAAATGAAAATTATTTTATATACATAGGTCTACATGGGCACTTATATAACGATTCGAATTGGTCATCTCCTAATGAGAAGAACCGACAAAAAACTCCATGATTACGCTACTAGGGTTTATTTTATATTATTAGGTTATACTTTACAATTTATCACCCTTACTGTAATATTACTAGTTAACCCGTCAAATGTTGTTTTGCCATATAAATTATTTTAAGTGAATAAAAAAAACTTCCAAATATACACAAAAACATTAAAATCGGTCAAGCCGTTTTAGATTAGTCCGATAACAAATATTGTGACACGAGATTTTTATCCATTAGATTGGATAAAGTAAGTAAATCTGTACCTATGTCTGCTACCTTTTCACGTCTAAACCACTTAAAAGATTTAAATGAAATTTGGTACAGATATTGATTACACCTTGGAGAAGGACATGGGCAACTCTTTTTCGCTGAAAAACTCACGAGAACGAAACCGCAGGCAGAAAGAAGCCAGAAGCTAGTAAAAGGTTAAAATAAATAAATGTAGCAACGTGCAACAAAAATTAAGTCATGTTTGACACCAATACTCATTTTGTAATATTATTATAATGTGGTTTCAATTGTTGCATTAAGTTTTTTTGCTGTACACAAACCATCACCTAACCATTTTTTCCATAGCCGAATGGCAGAAACGATACCCTTATTGATTCCTCATGTCTGTCTATCCATATTTCACTCTAATTTTATTCCGGAACTATTAAGACTACACAGTTAATAGGGAGATGTATTTTGTTTACTGCTTTACGATTTTATACAAACACAAAAAAACATTGAGGGGGTATACGGTATAGCCTACATGAAACTGGAACTAAGATTCACCAAACCTCTTCGTGCGGTGTGTCTATAGATAGGTCTAAATGCCAAGATAGACACTTCCAAAGTGGTAAAATGTATCTTAGTAACGAACATAAAAATAAAATGCTGTAGATCTCAATGAATGATCTCAATCTTTCCAGTCAAAAAAACGTGCATATTTGATTATTGGTTCACCACTAAACGGGATTACTCAAAAGAAAATGTTCAAAAATTCAAAGACCATTTAAAAAGTATCACTTTTGCTGACGTATATGAGAAAACGGATCCCAATAGAGCATTCAAGTTGTTCTATGATTTATTTAGATTATTGTATAATTTATGCTTTCCAAATATAAAAATACGGATATCGACTAAAGTAAAACCAAAGTGGATTAGTCGTGGTATTAGGATATGTAGTAAAAGAAAAAGAGAATTGTTGTGGAAATACCGATTGATTCCGAACGAACAAAATAAAACAAACTTTAAAACGCTAACCAAACGGCTAAAAAGAGTTATAAACCTTACACAGAGAGCCCATAACACTCGCTATATCAATTCAGAACAGAATCTTTGTAAAGCAACATGGAAAGTAATCAACAAGAACATAAATAAGCATAATTTGCCAAATGATACCATAACGAAAATAAAATCAAATGACAAAATCTTAACTAACCCTCTTGAAATAGCACAAGCGTTCAACAACTATTTTGTGGATCAAGTAAAACCAACTAATTATATTAATATTAATAAAAATGCTTTAATAAATGGTACAATGAAATCTATGTTTATGTCACCTACAATACCACAGGACATATATCAAATTATTATGTCATTAAAGAATACAACAAGCACTGGGTATGATGATATAAGTACAAATATTATAAAGCAGGTATCTAAAATAATTGCACCAGTAGTGAGCCATCTTATCAATATGTGCATATTCCATGGTACCTTCCCAGAAGAATTAAAAATAAGTATTATAAAACCAATTTTTAAAAAAGACAACCGTGAGAGTATGCCCTGCTACAGACCTATAGCATTGGTACCTATTTTCTCAAAAATATTTGAAAAGGCAATATCTAACCAACTTACTGCATACTTTGAGAAAAATAATTTATTTGTTGATAACCAGAAAGGCTTTAGAAAAAATAAATCTATTGATGTAGCTATATACGATTTCTTGCAAGCAGTTAGCAGCAGAGTCGATAAAAAACTACCAACTCTAGCGCTTTACATGGATATGTCAAAAGCTTTTGATCGCGTAGATCATAAAATATTACTAAATAAACTTAACGAATACGGAATTAGAGGAAATGTATTAAATTTAATCGAATCTTATCTTAGTAATAGGCAGCAAATAACTGTAGTCAGTAGGATTTGTAAAAAAACTAAAATAATTTTTAAATCTGACCGGAGAACTGTAACGTTTGGAGTGCCGCAAGGAAGTGTACTCGGGCCTCCCCTATTTATTATTTATATTAATGACTTTCCAACAGCTTCAATTTATCCAATGACTATGTTTGCAGACGATAGTACTTTACTTTTTAATAGTGATGAATGAACTACACTAGATACAGATATTAATTCTAGCATAAAATCGGTTGTGAATTGGCTACAGAATAATAATTTGGTTATAAATCTAGACAAAACAGTTATAATGAATTTCCATCAAAGGCTTAACCACATTCTGAACTTAAATATTAGTTATGATAACAAAACTATTAATGAGACCAAAGTGACGAAATTTCTCGGATTAAATATAGAAAGCACATTAAAATGGGATACACACATTGACAATGTGTGTACTAAATTAAACAAATATTCCTATGCCTTGCATATGTTAAGTAAAACCACAAATCGAACAACAGTCTTAACAGCATATCACGGCCTGGTTGCCTCAACATTGAGATACGGAATTATATTTTGGGGTAATGCAACAGGTAAAGATAAGGTATTTAAGTGCCAAAAAAGATGCATTAGAGCGATTTGCAATTTAAAGAGTACAGACAGTTGCAGAATACTCTTTAAAGATATGAAAATATTAACAGTTCCTTCATTATATATATACGAAACATCCATGTTCGTCAAAACTAATTTACATAAATTTTCTAGAGTAAGTAGTCAACGTCGTTGTCACCAGTTACAAACAGTTGGATCTAAAACCTCACTATATAGGAACAGTATTTTCGTAATGGCTCCAAAAATATATAATAAATTGCCAAAAGGTATCAGAAGTGAGGAAAATGTCGGCCATTTTAAGCGTAAATTACTTCTATTTCTAGTTGATAAGACATACTACTCCATTGAAGACTTTTTAAATGACAAGTATTAATGAATTTTATGACCGACAGTTTGTTATTTCCTGATATCTGATGTAAATACATAATTTTAATATTGACATAGCTGACATTTGATTATAATATTTTTTATTTTAATTTTTGATATCTTGATGTAATCTAATTTAATTTCATATGATGTAAGTCAATATAATACAATATGATGTGATTTGGTTTAATTTATTATGATGTGATTTAATTTAAATTAATGTAAGCTTAATATTTTTGTATGCTTTTACAGCAGAACATAGATAGTTACTAATGACATATATTTTACCACCTATTTTACTTATGTTCACAAAAATAAATGATTGATTGATTGATTGAAAACTCAAAGAAAATTGGTTTGAACGAGGTAGGTATAGTTGGTAGTTTTTGAGATATCGTACATTTAAAAAACTTGTTACCAAAAAATTAAACCGACTCATTTTTCACTTTGCAGTGTTTTTTGGGAGTCGGTTTAAGTTTTTGGTAAAAAGTTTTTATTTCACTCTTTTTAGTTGGTCGATTTTTAATTTACCTAGTTACAAGAGCCTAAATTTCAACTAATTATATAAATTTACAAAATATTGCTCTTCCCAATGTTGGGCCCTTAATTGTTGAGGAGTTCTCCTGGTACTTCACCATCAGCTTCACTTCACCATATGCATTGTGACGAGCATATTGTGCTTAATAACCACATTCAAGTACATGAAATACTTATTATTCCTACTTATAATATATTAAGTAGTTCCAATGGTCATCTGTGATCTTCATCATCAGGTCCACTTCACAAATGGTGCTTTTCGAATGCAACTACACAAGTTAGTATAAAAAATAGTCAAATCACTATAGGTGTGCCTATAATATTTGAAGAGTTCCCTCGATTTCTCCAAGATCCCATCATCAGATCCTGACTTGGTGACAATGGGACCAATTTCAAAGTATACCCTTTCAAACAAAAAAAGAATTTTCCAAATCGATTCAGCCGTCTTCGAGTAATCAGTGACTGATCAACATACATTAAAAAAAAAATATACGCGTCGACTTGATAACCTCCTCCTTTTTTGTCGTCGGTTGAAAAACCGTAAATACAACTTGGTCATTCACACAAAGTATAAAAAGCAAAGTTATGGTGCGTAGCTACCTAAAGCAATTTTTAACCGCCATAGCAACCTAAAGAATAGAGCCTGATTCATTTAAACCAATTGAAGTAGTCACTTTATAAACAATACGTGTTCACCCCATTTAACGTCATTTAAAAGATGCAAGATAACAATTAAAACGACTTGTTTTTAGTAATAAATGTGTGCAGAATATAAACATGACATAAAATCTACAGAAACTTTAAGCAAAACGTTCTAATCACACGTTTTTCTCTCCTCATAGTGTTAATAAGAAACAATGAAGATGTATCCATGTAGGTACCTAAACTGAATGAAACACGAACTCATATTTTATTCATGAGGTTGATTTAATCCTTGAGTGACGATACATATTTGTTTCTAATTGTTAGTGTCGAATTATTCTAGAATAGAAGTCACGCGTGGTTTCACTCACGTGTACTTTATAAGTTAAAAACATAATCTCCTTCTTTTTCAGTCGGGTAAAAATCTTATAACCTTCTTCAAGCTTTAAGCTACTTCTATACGAAATTTCATCCAAATCCAGCTAGTACTTTCGAAGATTAGGGCGTTCAAACGACGAGTTTTTTAGTAGATAGAGTGATTCCTGAGGAAGGTTTTAGTGTATAATAAGTTAAAGTTTTGTGTAGATTAAATGAAATACGACGATATTACCTCAACATGTCGGAAAGAATTAAGCCTATCGGGAGCTGCCAAAACTTTTCGAGTTTTAAAAATACAATGTATGGCGGGATTGTCTTTCTTTTATAGATCTACAAAAAGTCCGCGATGTCATATGTCTATCTCTCAAGAATAACCCACAATAACCATTTTTTTCTTTTACAAATTACATTAAAAGAAAAAAATGGTTATTGATGGGTCATTTACGAATCTTTTTTTTAACAGTACAGTATTATTCCTTATCCAATTAAATACGACAGATATGTTGAGAATTTAATGTAGATCAAAATTGCTTTTTACCCTATATCAATAAAATGAATATCTTATGAGTTTTCGCCTATATATGTGTGTGGCAAATTACCGGACGAGAAATTGATTAAGCAAAATCATATATAAGTAAATATAAACCTTATTACCCGAGCAAAGCCGGGCCGGGTCGCTAGTATTAAATAAGAATGTCTACCGTGAATGGCGTATAAGCGTAAAAAAATAGTGAGTAAAGAATTTTATAAAGATAAAAAATACCAATGTATTTCTAAGTAGACGGGAAAAAACCCAAGGGAAACCCACTGGAATCTTATATTTTCTTTCTTCTTTTAATGTAGGTACTTAGCATCAATCATAGAGACAAATGCTTGATATTCTAATGTCTACAAATGTATTATTCAAATCGTGTCTTTAGTTTATGACCAACTTTTCTACAGACATTCTCAATTTTATATTTTCTTTTATCTTTTATATGACGTTGTTAGACATTTACGATGACAAGAGACCCGTGCTGTACACATTTTTGAAATCGCACAACTTAAATACAACCATGATTGACATAACATGACACGGTAGGCGCAGGGGTTGAACAATTGGCTGTTGCGCTACGAGTCGCGGGTTCGGTTCTTTTTTTATTGATTTCAGGCTCCACCATATCACCTTATGGTAAGCGATGATGAAGTCGAAGTATGTGTATTATTTTGATCACTATATCTATGTTTACATTTGTATGGTATACATTACTTTTTATAAAAACTTTCGATCTATAACCCAACTTCATTACGTCATACCATAAACCGAATCATAAGTATAGCCCAACGCTTTCCCTCCATAAGCCTTCCGTCTGTCTATGGTCTTGTTATGAGCCTGTTACGTCAGCTTCCGGTTGTCTATGATATTGTGGATTCTGGGTATTAAGACTTAAGTCAAGATGTAAAACATTTCCATTTGTCTGAATTTTAGTTTTATTTGCAATAAATGATCTATTTTTTATATCTATTTCGGATGTGTTGGCAAGGTAAATAGAATTTTAAGTGTGACCTGCATTGAAAGAATTGTATTTTTTTTTCATACCAGCCTAATCATCTATATTCTTCATAAACCTTGAATACTAATGATTAGACACTTCAAGATTATTCTATTTTTGTCATTTATTTACAGTGTAACCTTTCTTTGAAGGGAAGTTTAATTGTTTCTGAATATGGCCGATTTTTTAAATATTGGCTACTTATTTTTTAATACAAACGAACTCTAAATCAATATTAAAATAACAAATTATAGGGAAAGCAAACCCTAAGTAACGTAACGTAGTAAGTAACGTAGCCGCGCGGAAGGTTACCAATGAGATGGACAGATCAGATAAGAGCTGCTCTCGGTGACCCAGTGCACGAATTGTACCAGGAACGCTGCTGCAAGAGACGAGTGGCGGCGCATTGTGAGGCGGGAACCCCAAGTAAATGGGACATACGGTCATCATCTGCTTTTAGCCCTTTCGCAACTATGTTGGGATGTCTGGAAGCCGACTAGCGTCTAGTGGAATGGGCTACGAGAGCAAAGTATGAAAAAAAAAGTTTTAATATAAATCCGGGGGCTTAAACTGAAGCTCTGAAGAAGATCAAAAAAAATTATTTTTTACTCAGAGTAGGCTCGCGTTTAACCACCATCTCATCTGATGTTAAGTGATTATAATTTTGGTCGAAGATGGAGAACGCTTACCTAGAAGTAACCTATTCACTCTTGATTTAAAGACTGCTAGGTTGTAGCTATCTGGAAACACAGACTCCGGCAGCGAATTCCACTCCTTACCTTTTCCAAACCTAGTAAATCAGACACTTCGTAGTCAACATTTTAACCCACAAATAATATACTAGTAATAAATAAATAAACAAAAATAAAATTCATTTATTTCAGGTCAAAATAAAATAAAAATACACAAATTAAAACAATTGCTCGGCTTCCTAATTTAAAATACAAATGGAGAAATATACATACAAATAGATTCAAAGATATACCTATTAAAAGTCAATTAAACTAATAATAATAATAAAAAAAAAATCATGTCAAATTATCAAATTAAATTTCAAATTAAATTCTAAATTTAATCTACAGCTATAACATAGAAAATGTCAGGTTATTTTTCTTTTATATTTTTTAATTTAAATGTTTCAAGCAGGATGAGCTCTTGGCTAACTAATAACAGCTTCTTCTCTTCTGGTCAATCTCGTTCCGTGGATTGATGAACATCTTAACATTCGAGATTACTCCGTGGTTAGAAAAACACATTCAGCGGTTCGTCCCGGCTGTCATTTGTACATCTTTGACAGACCTTTACGAGAATCAGAAGCTAGGAAATCAGCGAAGGGATATCGTGTTTCCCAGCGGAAGTAGGGTAGGTAGGCAGTCGGATCTATAAAAAAATAGTATTCAGCTGCATCTTATTGGACTGGAAGCCGACATTTTATCATCTGCATAGCCTTATCCCAACAATGTTGAGGACATTGTTGGGATAAGGCTATGCAGATGATAAAATGTTTAGAACAATAACTTGGACAATAACATTCACGACATGCAAGTGTGCCAAGGAGACAGCAGCGTCTTCAGTCCTGGTTTACATAATATGTTGTTTAATGCGTGCACCATGCAATTACGCTTGCAAATACGCTGGAAACGTGTTTAGTGAGTTCACGATACGAGGAACATAGATTATGTGCCTAAGTACAGGTAGGCATGGAAATTATTAGGAAGGTGTTCGGAATACTTATCTACGTACAAAGACCAATATCTTTCTACTTGAATGCCCCAGAAGAATGTTTGAAGCAATGTTTTTATTACAGTGAAACTGATTGATTAGATCAGGTTGAATTGGATGCTTTTGAAAGAACTGACGGTCAAAAACTCTTACAATTCAATTGATTTAAGCTGTAACCTGAACTCGATGGTCAATAAGTAGATATCTACTACTTCCGAGAACAGTTAAATATCTTAATTATCAAAAAAAAAAATCTATTACGAAATTTTTTATTCTCTATTGTTCTGAATATTGCAACATTACTTGTATAGCAATGTTGCAATATTGGCAAATACCAATAAGAAAAAACATAACCTTAATGATAGAAAATAAACAAAAACTGCTAAATCATGGGCCCTTTTGCACTTTCCAGTCGTAGAACAGCCGCCATATTTTAAACACTCGCAAACATTTTCAACATTATTACGATATAATAACATTAATCATGAACTTGGGTTTCTTTTGGAAAACTTTACTATTCTAAATTGCGGTGTCCACTGATTCTTGCTGAAGTCAATGGAGCGATCGAACGAAACGTAATTCTGGCGCGAAAACGTGGAAAATCGCGGTTGCGAAAAATATGGCGGTTGGTTGCACTGGCGCGAATTTAGAGGTCACGATCGGGCCAAGAACTTGAAGTTGAGATTCTTTGTGACTGAAAATAATGTTTATTTTAAACTCGGTAATACTTGTAGGTCAATTTTAAAAATAAAATTCAGAGGAGGGTATTCTCGTATTTTTAATACGCTTTTATTAGATCGAGCTGTAACAAACTATGTAATAAAATCTAAGAATCTGAATTACACGTACTTCTAATTGTTGTATCATTATGAAACTTGGCAATTATATGTAGATTAGATGACAGTACAATATTATGGTACCATCGAGGTGGTCTGATGATGGAATTGGAAGGTGGCTGATGGAACTTTGGACCGCCTATTAGTAAACATATCGAGTTTGGGCTCATTTATTTGTGCAGTAAGTAAAATCGTGTTCTTAGTTTTTTAAACTATTAGTTTATTAGAGGCACATAAACAATTTAAGGGGCATGTTTACTGCTACGAGAATAACAGTCATGTAGTAAGTGATTAAACAAAAACAAAGGAGTTTCCCACGCAATTATAGCATAGGTGTTAATTGTTGGTAAGAGGCTATTCACATAAACAACAGACTACGAATAATGTTAGTTAGTCTGTAATAATTTGGTATTTTACCATCAACTAATAATTATTGTTAGTACCAGGTACTAAATTAAAAAGCCCTGCTACGCTGTGACAGTACCTACCTATTTAGCATTCACCGTGACGTTGGAACCATAAAAGCAAAATGTGACGAAGGAGATTGGACCTATATAAATAGGGTATCTTAGTGTGGGTTTGGGTTAGGTCAGGTTTTTAACTATGTAAATCTTTTTGAATTATAGAATAAATAAATACTATTTCCGATCCATTTTCCATACCGGTCTGTTTGATGATAGATCTGTTTCATGATAGCTTTAACCTGAGGGGCTTTAAGTCAAGAGTGAACAGGTTACTTCCAGGCAAGCGTGCTTAATCTTCGACCACATCATCACTTACCATCAGGTGAGATGGTGGTTAAACGTGAGCCTATTGTTGTTATATTATGTATACTTTAGGTTAAGGTATATATCTATGGGTCTTTGTAACCTGAAAATAAATGATTAAATAAAAAAATAAAAAAAAATATCAATAAAAAAAAACAGTAATCTCTAACTATAATTACTTAAAATACACTTAACTTTCTGAAAAATTCGGTGAATGAAAATATCAAATACTTGCACTTTTAATAGTCAGAAAACAAGGCTAAGGCTCGTAAGTCAGATACTACTGCGCTAAAGGGAAAGTTTGTCAATAAGAAATGGCTGCAGCGTCGCACGCGGTGAAACCTTGCAAAATTGCAATATTGTCGCACTTGGCTCCCACATTGTTTCGTAATATGAGGTAAACGCAGGGTTTTTGAGTGCTTTCAGACAACTTGGATTAACTAGTGATTGGAGTGGAATTTGCTTTTTGCGAGTTGGGCTGTGTTATCTACATGACAGCGTAATATTTCATTTCTTGCCCCATAACTACATTCTTATACACAATAACATTGACACGTATAAACAACTAAATTTCTTTTGTGTGATCCAGAAGTTTGAATGACATCAAAAGTGAATCAATCATTTATTTTCAACTATCTCCTGCCGACTTCTCTATTTCCTCTCGCGTCTGCGTTAGTACTTAGATTCCGTAAAAAAATCTAACATCTCCTTGAATAAAAACCTCCTGGCAATACCGTACACAACAAAAAAAGAATCATCCAATTAGGTGCAGGCGTTTCGGAGTTATTTAGTACATTTCGACGATTCATTTTTATTTACTTTGAAGATATACATATACTTAAATCTACTTCTGCTTAACCTAGTTTTCCCAACTATGTTGGGGTCAGCTTCTAGTGTAACCGGATGCTGCTGAGTACTAGTGTTTTACATGGAGTGTCTGCCTATCTGACCTCCACAACCCAGTAACTGGGTAACACGATACCCCTTGCCAGGACTATTGTCAGATTTACTGACTTCTGACTACCCGTTACGACGGTCAAAAATGTCGACAGCCGGGACAAACGCCATAACGTACTTTCCGAGGCGCGGGGTATTTCACCGCCAACTTCCAAACTCCAGTCTACTACTGAGAAATTCCTTACAGAAAAACCCAATAGCACTTTTTGCCGACGCAGTAATAGAAGATAGGTATTTAAATAAAAGTGAGCTACCCCTGTTCGCCGTCCGCAAGCAGGAGATCGGCTCGCGATCCCCGACGCCCGGGGCGTCTCCCGCGGCGGCTGGGGCGTGAGGAAGAGAGTTGCCTCTCCCTCACGCGTTCGGCCTGGGCTAGCTCTTACCTAGGACTGGTTAACTATTGCTATTTAACGTGACAATGCCGCTAGTCTTTTGGGCACATTCCGAGAAAAATGCGTCGAAAAATTCATATGCATCAATCAGCATCAAGATGAAGTTTTCGACGCAATATTTTAGATATAATTTTTTATTTTAGTTCAAATCAGAAAATACATTTCAATAAAAACCCTAAACTATATATCTAAAAATAATCTAAAATATAGCGTCCAGAAATTCGTGAGCATCGCTGTCCACTGGTAATGTGCCTAAAACACTGGCTGCATTGCCATGTTGTATGGCAATGCTTATCCTCTGTCCAAGGTAAAAGCCAGCCCTTGGGTCACGCGAAGTGTTGACTAGGCGTCTGGAAAGGTCTTTAAATAATTTGTGAGCACTCGGATCCCGCATTTAGATTATTTTGGACACCAAAATCGATTTGGAAGGAGTCTTAAAACTTTGTCAAGGCAGTGCAACAATAAAATAGTTTCTAAAGGAGATAGATGTAATAAGTGAAGGGGCAGAAAATTAATATAAGATGTATGCATGACTAGCTTTTTTATTTGAGTACGTGCGTGCCATTTTAGAGTTTAGAGGTTTGAAAATTGTACACAAATATAAATTACAAAACGTTAAAAGTATAAAAAAACTCTTATTTTAATTAATTTAGTTTTATATCTATACTATTTGCAATTACGAACATAAGCATTACTCCATAGTAATGCTTATGTTCGTAATCTGAAGTAAATCCTACTTTCTACTATTTACTATTAAATAACTAAAGTAGGTTAATATTATGTACATATAAATGCACAAGTTTGTGAGGATGTGTGTTACTCTTTCACGCATAACTGCTGAACGGATTTAAATTAAACTACACTGTAATTAATATAACTAATCGAATAACATAGGCTCTTTTTAGTCCCGGAATTCTTTAAGAAATCGGGATTTACGCGGGTTAAATCTCCTACGCGAACGAAGTCGAGAGTATGTTTAAATAAAAACAGACCGACTCCAAAACTGACACGGAATTTAGAAATACATTTTTTTAAAGAGTTTTTCGGCTTTTGTGTTCCCTGCCACTTATTACCTTTCAACCTTTAAAGCAAGCATATTTGGGTCTCGCTCGTTGCATCGTAGATCTCATCTATCGCTTACCAGCAGGCGAGATCGGAAAAAACTAAAAAAGAACTAGTAATGTAGGTAGAATTCACATTACTAGCTATCTTGTCAACCCCTCCAACTAAGCTAAATATACTTGTCGTGCCTGGAGTGTGTTATCGGTAACGTGACCATACGTCAAGCTTTGGGCGGGATTGTCCCGCTTTCAGGCTGTCTGTCCCGCTGTCCCCAACGAGAACAAAAATGTCCCGTTTTTACAAAATCATCGCTCTACATTAAAATATCACTAAAATCGCGCGGAATACGGCAGCGTAGACGCGGGGTTGAGAGTCAGGAACAAGCGAGAGCGAGCGACCTATATTCCTATGTAAAATCTAGACCAGATATTTAAAAAAATATTTACTCCACCGACAAATACAAAACATATGTACCTGCAACTACAATTTAAGATTTCATTACCCTATACTACCTATATATTTTTATTTATATACAAATTCACGTAGGCCGCTTGACAAAAAAAAAAATGGTCACATTAGTTATCGGAAACAGTGTAAACCGAATCCGCGATCTCTCGACCGCAAGGCCGAAACCATAACCATTAGGCTGATTAGGCTGTTGCTTCCTAAACGTGTAACTTCTGTATTATATTTATGTTAGCAGTTGGGGTCTTCGCTCCCATGGATTTTATCATGATAAAAACATAACACTCCTTCTTCTGCAGTCGGATAAAAAGTTACCTATAACCTTCAGCAGCAAAGCTTCAAGCTACTTTCATATCGAATTTCATCTAAATAAACCCAGTACTTTCGAAGATTAACGCGTTTAATCAAACTAACTTTTCCGATTTATAATTTTAGTATAGATTTCTACGTTCCGTGCCAGTATGCTGTAGCAATACTTGTCAAAGATATTACATTCGAATGGTCTGTCTGTGCATCTAGTGCTCGATGCACCGACGGACCTTTCGAATACGATTCGAGTGACCTGCAAGCCTGCAATGCAAAATAGACAAAAAATTGCTCGCAAATTGGGCCAACACACTGCAAGTGGAACGTTATGACATAATAGCACTCAATAGTAAGCCGAGAGCCAGTGACCGATACACTTACTATCGCGTGCTTTTGTTTTGTATGTATGGCCTGCTTTTATACGATTATGTATGTTATTTGGATTCTGACTTTGACTGAGAATTTGTAAAATAAATACGCGCTGTTTATTACATGATTACACATTTTTTTAGCAGAATTGTGTTTTGAAGCGACAATATTAATATGATGTTTATTCCTTTATTGAAGAGCTCGTGGCTAAAAACAAAAGACGATCGGTCTTCAAGGTTAAGCAATGCTCGCCGAGGTCAGCTTGTGGATGGGTGAACATCTTAAAAAATCGAGACTTCTCCGTTACTCGAAAAGCTGTGAGTCTGTGAGTTCCGGCTGTCATTTATATATATTTGACAGTCTATACGGGTTATTGAAGTCAGCCCATCTGACTACTCCATGTAAAAAGCTGTTACTCATCTGGTTAGACTGGAAGCGCCCTGCCCCCCCCCCCCCAATATAGTTAGGAAAAGGCTAAGCAGATAACAATAGTACCGTTTCAATATTTACTTTGTAATTGAGTGTAGCTTATTCCTTTATTGTGATTTTTTACCCAGTGTGACTTTTCATCACCAATGTGAATAGTGGCACACGGCTGGACAAAACAGTCTTTCTTCCTTACTAATAGTATTGTTCGCGCACCACTGCTCGCGGAGTAGATACGTACCGAAATTCTATTTGGCCTTTCAGCTTTGAGTTCTTTTTTATTAATGTTATCTTTAAAAATCTCTTTGTATAATATCGTTAACGTGATCACTGGCTCTCAGATCACATCGCTGGCTATACCGTGCGCGTTACACGACATTGGACGAAGCATTGACTGCACGCGATCGGATACATGCGTTTGTTCAACGACGATTCGATCCAATTATCTAACTTCCTACCTACTTTGTACTGAATAGTGGAACGATCGTTGATCACGATTTTTTCCTTTACTTGAGGACAATTAGAAACAAAGCTATGACTTGAAATGGACTTTAGTCTCATTCAAGAAACCTATGCGCCGTTTATCTTTGTTTATAGTATTTCAATACAATATGTGCATCACGTACTTACTACACACTGTAATAAATTAACATTTAATTATAAAATAATAATGGTGATAATTATTTTGCTAATTTTGTATAAATGACAGTTACTCGTAAAACTTGACGAGTTAGCTATTTCCAACCTGGACTACTCTGACAAGAAACACCGAAATAAACTCAGAGCTCAACGTCTCTTTTGAAGTCCATACAATCTATTCTGCCATACTGATTAAATGATATGAGAACCACGTAAAACCTCTATATATGTGGTGCTGTATTGAGGGAAGAAACATACAGGTTTGAGCAGACCCATCTAAGTAATACCTATGAAAACGTGTAAATATTTTTAGAGATAAACATTTTTTTTTTAAAGTTGTATAATTTTTTAAATGTTTATAAACAAGTCAGTAGTTAGTTAAATGAGAGCTCGTTTTGCAACTTGATATTAACATCAAACTGGAAAGATATTTTTCAAAGTGTTCCTACCTAGTTTATAGAGGAGTTTTTGTAACCAGTTAATTTAAGATTACTCAGACAAATGGCTTTCCTGCACAACGTTTTATGTTATAAAACACTAATGACCCATAAAACATAACACAACATAGTCCATTATATGACTTCCTACATTAAAACGACAAGATTAACGAGCGCATCTTTTACGGATGATAATCATAATTGTTTAACCCATCATGCAAGTTTTTCTTTTGTTACCAAAATAATTTTGTCTGGCGTGAACCTTGGTACATATGCTAATGAATTCAGGAAAACTTTAATAATATTCCATAACTTTGACACAACGCCATCTAGTCTCAAACTAAGCAGAGCTTGTGCTATGAGTACTAGACAACTGATAAACATACATTATATATTTCTAAATACATACATATTATAGATAAATTACACCCAGACAAAGAACGACTGATCATGCTCATCACACGAATATTTGTCCTGGGTGGGAATAGAACCCACGACCTTGTGCATAGCAGTCAGGGCCACTGACCACTAGACCAACAGGCCTGCCTGACTTTAAATGCTACGAGTCGCTTAAATGAAGAATCATCACCTGCTAACCATTCTACTTCTTCTGGCTACCTGTATAACCGGATGCAGCTAAGTACTTGTTTTCTGACGACTGTTCATCTGACTTCCACAAACCAGTCACTCGGTACTAACGGAACCAAAGGCTACACGTACGTACCGAGATACGGAGTACCTAATCTCGATGTCATGAGATGGTATCCACGGTGGATACCATCTCATGACATCGAGATTAGGTGATATATGGTGGATAACAAGATCACACGGTGGAAAATCCACCATGTGGACTTGTTATTATTTGGCCACGAGCTCCTACTGACTTATGAATAAAATAATTCTTAATAAATTAGTAAAAATATGGCCTATGGTTCGTATTAAAAAACTTTAAATAAAATCAAAAGCAATTTCTTCGAACTAGGCTAAAAATTCACTGCTGGTGTTGCGGGGATGTTCTAACGAGATACCGCGGCCCCGGAATTCAGGGGCAGAAGTAACATGGTGTGTTTTTAGTCAGTAGACGTCTGACACTCCCTTTAGCTCCAACCAGAGCTGGAGAAGTCATTCGATAATTTTCCCACCCGGAAACAAAAAAAAGGCTAAAAATCCACGGATTTTGAAAGTAACAAATTTATACAAAGATTCCGTCACCAGTTCCTAGTGCTTTAGCTGGGAAGAAGTATAATAACAATAACAATTTAGCCTAAAACGTTGGGAACGTTGCAGCTGGGATACAAGCCTCCTCTCTAGGAGAGGGAATCCGCCGTCCTTCCATCCGGCATGAAGAAATATCGCAAAAACCATTGATTGACCCGCTGTGCACTGATGCTTGCTCAAACACAGGCCCACGTTGCGAAAACCAATTCGCACTCTGCCGCTTCAATAAAGACCATCTTCTGATTGATTTATTTCTCCCAAGCCACCATCATCTGATGACTTGCCTACGATTGGTTTGCAATCAAAAAGAAGTGTTGTAAGACGTTGATCTGCGGACATTGAATTTGAAGATCTGCCTACTGACCCGTGTCTTGAAAATTGTCTTAACGTTTAGATATGGAAGTGAGGAAACCAGCTTTTTAAAGTTGGCAATAGATAAATAGTAAGGAAGTCGATTAGATGGAAAATAATCTACATCCGATTTTTTTAAAGCATTGTCAAGGTTTGCGTCATTTCGAGGAAATAGTTAGGGTTTAATGTGTTAGTTCCTTCATGCACTTGATGAGAAGCTTGAGACACAAAGACGATTATGATGGACTTAAAACTCTAATCTGCTTGCTTGTCCTGTCCTGGTTATATATCCTTTATGGCATACTTTTTTATCTATTTATTTATTAAAATGAGGATCACCAACAGCAGCTGTTTATTATTGTTACCTATTGTTATATACAGACGCTGTTGAACAGCTTCTGTATATAACAATAGGTAACAATAATTCGCTTTGGGTTTACACAGCTACCAATTACAGGTTAACCAACATTCTCAATACGAGTGACCAAACAAATAATCTGATTCTTAACATAAAGCGTATTAAATTACAAACAGTAATAGAAGCCATTAAATAAGTATAACGATAAAGAAATCTAGGTCAACTTTAAAATTAATGAGAACTAACTTGAACTAAAACCAATAACTAACTTCTTGTGTCGTATTAATTTACCTTATGGGAAAAGGTAGGTTGTAGCACTCAATGTAACTGAAACTAAATTTTTATACGAAAATAAATTATTACATAATAACTTAGAGATAGACTCTCAGAAGTAAGTTCTACTCCTAAAGCAAATAAAGCGTACTTTTACCCGCTCTTCCTATAAAAACATCTTCAGAAAACCGGTATGTGTGTGTATCTATCTCCTTTAATTTCTGTCCATCCAAAGGTTGTCTGTAAGAGATTGCCCTGTGCGATAAGACCCCCCATTGTACACTAGTTTTATTATTTGTATCCTTAAGTGTATTGTAAGGTACAGGTACAATAAAGTATATAATATATAATAAATAAATAAATATGTCCTAGGATCGTAAAATCCGATGACACTGCGCCCGCGTGGTAGATTACGGCCAGTCCCTCTCATAGAGAGAGGGCATACAGACTACTCTGAGATTCCCAGTAGTGAGTATTGATACTGATTATGTTATGTCCTATGCATGTGATCTACTGGTGTACCAAGTTTGATTCAAATCAGACGTTAAGACAGACGGGCAGAGTTACGTACTTTCTCATTTACGAGTATTATTAGGGTATTTATATGAAAGTACATATGTAATAGTTGTGAAGTACGTACCTCTTAGACAAGTAATAGTGGTCCAGACTATATGTAAATCTGTTAAATAAATTCTTCCCACATCGAGACAGTGTAGCCTGTCATTATTTAGTTCTTTTGCAACTTTAGTCAGAGCAATTGTGTTTCGAATACTTTTGCAATATTAGTTTCACCGCGTCATTGTCGTTCTAACTATTTATATTCAGTGTTTACTCTATTGGAAATGAATATTTCAATATTTGGAATCGAGTAGTTTTGGAAGTGCATTTAAAGTTTATTTTTTCATTTTTTAATAGTATTTCTCTTCTTATGTAATTCTCAGATACAGATACCGTTCATTGAGAAGTTATTGAACCTACCGTTTAGGTTTTTATTTATTTATTTTAATACTATCGCTCTGTCCAGGCTTCGCAAGGGTGGCACCCTTGCGAAGCCTGGACAGAGCGATTCACTAATTTGGTGTCAATGTGGAGTGATTAACAAAATAATATCTGATATCTTCAATGTTTTAATGGGTAATTTTGATCTACCTACATTTATACTTATTTTTTACTTATTACCTACATACATAATGCAGAACTATCTAATTGAATAAGGAATAATACTACTGTTTTACTTAAAATAGACCCGTAAATAGCCCATTATAGTTTTTTTTTTTTAATATATGAAAGTAAAATGTGCACTGTCTTCTCTTTAAAAATATGTACTGTCGAAACGTTTTGAGAAAAATCCGTAGAAGATATTGTATATTATTTTGATTTATCTCATATGGTTTGTCAGCGTTTACAATGTCAGCGAAAAAATATGTGTTTTTTGAAATCACATTACTTACAAACCTTTGAAATTCTCCGTTTTTCTCTACAAGTAATATACATTTTTTTAATTATTTATACTGCACTGAGCTGCCAGAGTGGGTAAGATCACTGACTATGACGATTAGGCAAAGAGAATAATACCTCGTCTGCCTTTCGTATTTTATATACCGTTACGTATATAAGCCTTCGTATTGATGAAAACCACATAAAATCAGATGCGTAGTTTGGAATATCTAAGCATACAGAGGAAGGCAGGAAGCGACATCGTTTCATACCATATTAAGATTAACGTTACATTGTAAGATGCTCTTCGCAAAATTATTCCTCTGACCTAAATTACTTTGAACGACAAGACTTTGGTATCGCTTACACACTGAAGTGTCAATTTTATGCTTAGCATAGATAAAGGTTTACAGAACATTACTACCATGTTGTACACTTGAAAGAATTGGCAAAAGGAAATTGACTGCATTATAATATGTGTCTGCTTTTAGGTCGTCATATTATTACAATTATGTATTTAGTTGATGATAAGTAAATAATCTATCTTGAGGTTATGGGCACATTTATCCAGGAGCATGCAAGTGGAAGATGTGTTTTATGATTACTTACATACATGTAAGTAATCATAAAACAAACAGTAAACATATGCATAAAGACCTATTTATCAAAAACTTTATAAAAGTTTCTGTAAAGAATTTGAATGTATTTTTTAATCTCAATCAATCTTATGATTCAGCCTGTTAATATTACTTCTAAAGTATTTATATATTCATTGGTTTATTTAATATTGAACTTGGTTCTCATTAAAATTTTTGTTTTTGATGGGATGTAATTACTTCTTGTAATGAAATTTATTATTAATAAATAATAAATTGTTATTATTAAAATCACTTTGTGTTTCTACGTTTACGCTATATAAACTTTAATACTTGACGCTATTATTACTTTGTTGATACTAATTATGTAAAAAACAGTTTTCAGATTTTTCCTTTGTATATGCATAATAGTCTACCTTGGTACCAAATATCAAGTTTCTGGGTCATCTAAAAGTGGGTTAGGTTTTCGATCTATAGTCATAAAATGCCAGTTTTAAAACGTGAGTTTTATATATGTGATTATATTTATTTCATTATTGTATCCTTAATTGTTTGAGCTTAATAAATGAAATTTAGAATTCTGTGCAGGCTGAGTTGTGAAGGGTTCAAAAGTAGCTCGAAATGGTTCGTGTAATACACGGCGTTTTGCCAGTTCCTTATTTTTGACTTGACTGGACACACTACCGCGTGTCTAGATTTAACTATGCAGGTACACACATACAGCAACAACACGAAAATAAGGACTTGAAAAATGGGTATAAAGGTGATATTTACTTATAAAAATATTTTTTATTTTAAATTGGTAATAGGCTCGCGTTTGACCACCATCTCACCTGATGGTAAGTGATGATGTGGTCGAAGATGGAGCACGCTTACCTAAAAGTAACCTGTTCCCTCTTGACTTAAAGACCACCAGGTTATAGCTATCGGGAAACAGAGACTCCGGCAGGGAATTCCACTCCTTAGCCCGCACAATGAAGGTATGAAAATTAATTCCGGTAACCATGCGAAAGGGTCGACAAAAAAGAGACGTGAACCTTGTGTGTATTAAAGAAAATGAATATGTAGATTGATGGTGACAAGCAATCCATTCAAAAGGGTTCGGAATCGATAAAGCATCTGAATGAAGATTTTTTTTATTGGTCGCGTTTGACCACCATCTCATGTGATGGTAAGTTATAATGTGGTCGAAGATGAAGCACGCTTACCTAGAAGTAACCTATTCACTCTTTATATATCGGTTATAGCAGATTTATAGATATTTATGTTATCCGAATTTTTGTTACATGAACAAACCAAACCAAGGCATCACGCCTTTTTCTTGCTATACTTTGATTTGACTTTAAATCGTCGAATGAGCTGCTTAAAATATTTTCCGTAGGTACTGCAACAGATTTAACGGTATACGTCTTGATTATAATATTCATATTGCAAAACAGAGCATTGTTTGTGTTACTTGTGTTATCATAATGAGCGGGTGGCTCATTGTTTCGGCATTACATTAATACCGGCTGATATATTAAGATCCACGCTCACTGTTACATCACGGTGAAGTAATATCACTATTTTGTAGTAAGTTCTTGTATGAATGCGGTCTCTGTGCCGGAATTGATATCTTCTAATCATCTGTGACTTTAGAAACTGTTTTTAATATCAATCATACTTAAATTTATTGTGAGAAATGGTTTAGTATCGTTGTTCTGTGAGTGGTGTGTGTGTACTGTCTAATGACCAGTGATTACAAGTGCAACTAACGAGTTTAAGGCCTTTCTTCAAATGCAGCTAGACACACATTACAATGTGTAATTTACATTATCATCACTGCCACAGAACAGATAAAAGAGGTATCACTGCTTTCAAATTTATGAAGGAAAATATCGTGAGGATGTTGACCTATCCTAGCATCCATCCATCCACTGGGTGGATCTATCTGTGATTTCTGTGGTGATTTTTCAGGCATTACAAGTAGTCAGTGGCCAGATAATATGAAATCAGTCTTTTCAAAGGGGGTAGGTATCGTGTTACACATCAACTGGCTTGTATAGGTCAGATACCCAGACGCTCCATTTTCTGTAATAACGTCCACCAGGCAGCAGCACTGAGGCATCAGGTCCAGGCACCTGTCAAATGCTTAAGTTTTTTGACATCTGTCAAATTGACGTCAATGTCATGTATATCAAAGATTTGTTTCCAAAGAAGACCTTTCGCCTCAGTAGCGCCAATTGGTGGTTTAAATTTTCCAGAAAACCCTCATTGTGTAGTACTATATTCTCCAATACGTCAACTTTTTTTTCTTTTTTTTTTGATAATAGGCTCGCGTTTGACCACCATCTCACCTGATGGTAAGTGATGATGTGGTCGAAGATGGAGCACGCTTACCTAAATAAAAGTAACCTATTCACTCTTGACTTAAAGACCCCCAGGTTATAGCTATCGGGAAACACAGACTCCGGTAGGGAATTCCACTCCTTGTTGAAAATACCTACATTCAAATGTTTCTTAGCCTCGATCTGATTCTTAAGTTATGCAATGAAGTTCGAAATACGGCATTGAGAATTGGACACTTAATTGTTGTTAATAAAGTTAGCTAATTGTCGATTAACTTGTTAACTTTAACACGAACATCCAAATTTTAAGTTTAATTTATTTATAGCTAATGATGATTAATATTTATTGGAATTAAATTGGTATGATACAAATCTTTATACATGCAAATAAGTTTTCTTGAAATAGTACTGAGGGTCACGCGATATCTCCAAGCATTTTATTTTTTTAATAATACTGGTGACACGGCCTGGCTTAGCGTGGTCTCGTTATATTTATTCTAAATATGTTTTTTAATATTTATTTGGACCTACCTTGTGCATTTCTGTATCTGCGGTGCTAACCGTATGAAAATAAGTTCAGTAGATATCGAGTTTATCGCAAACAGACAAACAAACACGATGGGTAACTTTGTTTTTATATATTAGTAGTATCCTGACAGAAACATAATCGCCTTTTTTGCAGTCAGATAAATTACAGCTCGTAAAGTCCTTCCAAAGGTTGTCTGGAAGATATCGCTCTCAGCGATAAGACCGCCATTGTAACCAATTATTTTTTTTTTACAATATTGTTATTTAAGTGTGATTCAATTATTGGTGTACAATAAAGTATATTCTATCTATCTATCTTCCTCAAGCTCAAACTACTTCCATAACATTTCGTCAAAATCCAACCAGCACTTTCGAAGATTAACGCCTTTAAACAAACAAAAAACTTTTTACTTTATAATATTAGTATAAATATACTGCCTCCTTTTCCCACGAATATTGTTAGGCATCAGATAATGTTAAAATTTTACTTATGGTGTTTTTTCTTCATAGATCAAGGACATCGATGCGGAGAGTCACCACTCCGGGAAGGTCACTGCTAGCTCCATAGAAGAAAAACTGTAAGTCACATTCATATTGGACACTGTAACTTAATATTGAACTGTTATCGCTAATGCTGTTAGACAATGTTTGACGCAACTTCATCACGATTGATGTACTTCGTTACTTAAATTATTCAGCCCATTGAACCACGAAACAAAGGCTGGGTGAATTGGTCATTTTTGTTATTACATACATTGCAACAAACAGATCAACGGATGTCCAGTTACAATTGCAGCAACTAACTATGATGGGTGGTCAACTTAACATACCTATTGAGATCACCTGTTACGTTGTCGTAGAAGACAGAAAATATGGCACCAATCTTGTCAAAGGGTGTCGTGTTTCCCAGTTTCTGGGTTGTGGAGCTACGGTAGGCAGTCTTTCCATTTAAAACACTAGTACTCAGCTACGTCTGGTTAGACTGGAACCCAAGTTAAGCCAAGTTAGTCAAAGGCTAAGCTTAGCCTTTTCCTAGCTATGACGGGCTTTAGCTGCTGATGAATTGTAGTATGAATGCGAGTAAAATATGGGCCACTATGTGGTAACACCTTCACTTTTACCATCCATTCATACAGTTATTATCATTTATTGGTTACGTTTTTCTTAAACTCAACAATTACTTTGGTGACAGAACTTTGTAGAAAAGTATACCGTACATAATGGGTACATACCTACTTTAGGTAGGTTATTCAGTATATACGGTATATCAAAATTAAAAATATGATAGGTAGGTAATTAAAGAAACATTTTTTTAAAGAGAACTGGAATTCATGTGGGTGGTATTCACATTGCTTACTAGCAATCTTCTTAATCCTTCTAACATAAGCACATAATGTGTAAATTATAGTAACCTATTGAGTATATTATTGTAACCATAGAATAAGCAATATTGTTAAATAGGTGTGTTTAAATTTTGGTGTACAATGTTGGCGTATGTGGTAACTTTGTGTGTGACTCATTTTCCACAGTCAAAACGCTAAACCGGTGTAGTGGGGTACTGTAGTTTTGTACATGCAAACGCATGTGAAGTTAATAAACAAAAAATAAAATACCCACCATCAAAACATGTACACAACACCAAAGTAGTGCATTTTTCTTACACACTGTAGAACTGTCATTAGCTAGCTAATAAAGGTTACAAAACGGAGTCAACTCAGTGCTGACTCTTGCAATATCTGATTAAACCGGCAACGCAGTTACTGTTACGTAAGGGTGATAGTTATGTTAACATATATAAGAGTTGCCCAAATAAATGACGCAAAAAAATAAAAAAGTTCACAGGCTAGTATGTGAAGTTGAGCACCTTTCGAATTGACGTGAGGTTCCGTATTTATTTACTCCTACTATATTAATATGTAATATAAATGCTTAAGTCAGTCTGTCTGTCTGTTACACTTTCATGTCTTAACACTTGACCGATTTTAATTTGGTACAGAGTTAGCTATTAGTCTTTAGAGAAGGATCTTAGGTCCTTAGTTTTAAGAACGGAGCCGCGGACAGCGCCTAGTTTTTTACTTTATTATTATAATAAAACTAGTGTACAATGGAAGGTCTTATCGCACGCAGCGATCACTTTCAGTCAACATTTGGATGAACAGAACTTAACGGAAATAGATTTCCTCATATATAAATGGATACTCATTCTACGTAAAACCCAGTATATACGTAAAAAATACTACCACGTACTCAGAAACGTGCCATTTTAAATCATGTTTCTTAGTACAAAACCTGCGAAAATTAGGGAAATACTCAATGATCTCATTTCGCTATTTTTCAGCTCTGAAAACTGACGTTGCCGTATACCTGATAGTATTTTCTACAGCAAAAAGTTATCTGCTTTCCGGTTTTACATATATGTATTCCCATAAGAATTAATAATTCACTTACATGAGAATAATTAAATAAAAGTAAATTAATAATCTAATAACGTTGGGAGAAAATCAAAACTAGACGTTAACTTAATTAATTTTTGATGGTTAACACAAAAATGAGTAAACAAGTTTCCGAATAACATACATAGATAAGCTAATTTCGTCAATAATTTTATTTAGCTATTTTTCCGCTCTGAAAATTGACCTTATACCAGTATTTTGTACAGCAAAAAGCTATCTGTATTAAGGTTGGTTTGCGGGACCTCAATAAAAACTTTTCTTCAACAATGTATAAAATCTAAATGATACAATGCAACAAACACTATCTAATAGAACCCACGACCCTCTGTCAACGAAGGTTTAGTATTGTGTTGGCAACTGCGGTTGACATCCCAAGGTGATAATTTTGAAGTTATCTTGATGATGCAGCTACCGTATGTCCGGTTTCTATATTATGCGCACGGAACCCTGAAAACGATGATGATAATTGTCATGACCTTCGTCATGACAATTAAGATAAAGTTTGGCTTTCTTGTTCATAATCCTTAGGTATTGCGATTGTTCCCGGTATTATAATGGTTCCCAATTATAATTATAATAATAACGTTCTCACTACACAGGCTTTCGCTCTATGTGCCGTAATTCACCAAGCGGGCCCAATGCGTGTTGGTGGATAACAAATATAGATTATGATTTTTGGTCTCAGGACATTACTGTTTCATCATGATGTATTCTTTCACCTAATTTATGAAAATAGTGGTGATGATGTAAACTATACAAAGTTACGTGCTTCACTGGGTTCGAACTCACGGCCTCAACCCCGCAAATCATGCCCGTTATCACTGGACTAACAGCTCTAAGATTGATTAAAAAAAAAAAAACAAATAAATTAGCATAATCTATACTAATATTATAAAGCGGAAAAGTTTGTTTGTTTGTTTGCTTGAACGCGCTAATCTTCGAAAGTACTGGGTGGATTTGGATGCAATTTGGTATGGAAATAGCTTGAAGCTTGAGGAAGGTTATAGGCTACTTTTTACGCGACTGCAAAACAGGAGAGTTATGTTTTTACCGTGAAAGTATCCACGGGAGCGAAGCCCCGCGTGAGTACTAGTATTTTATAAGACCGCATGAAATTAAATTAAGCTGTCTACTTTACATAATCTGGAAGGAACACAATTTTACAGTCAAGTTCCTGTAATCATTGTAAAGGTAATGTTCTCAGGTTTATGACAAATTGTATATCAGTTGATAGTTAACCAGTTACCTAAGCACTAAACGTGGGCAGACAAAGGAAACCTAGCTTATAACCAAGTAACATTATGATGTCTGACTCAGTGTTGTCAGATTGAGTGAGCTGAAGTGTTATTTGACGCAAATGTCTATTGCCTGAACATTCGAATTGATGAATATTGTCAACGGTAATGCCTTTCATGTTTTCTTGAGACATATCTCCTGAAAGTTTAATAAACTTAACAATTTGCCGTTTTGTTACTAAATGAATTATGAATGTTTATATTTCCTTTCGCTCCGCTTACGCATTAACCGCAGAAGTAATGAACTTATCAAGTATGTAATTATGTGGTTAGGCGCTTATGTAATGATGCATTGGTATCTTCTTAGGAAGATGATTGAATTTTATTTGCACTATCTTAACAGATCAGCTTCCATTTCTGAACAACAAAATGTAGAAAAAATAAACAGTACATGAAAGTAATACATGCAATACAATAGTCTATGGTTTCGACATTCAAAAATATATGATTCGTTCGGAAACATTTGCGTGCAAGTCTCAACTGCACTTGGCCGGTATTATAATATCTTAGTTATGTTCCAAATTGCGTCGTAACCACTTTAAATAAATTACTTATTTATATAATAAACCAGTTAATAATCTTCTGTTGCTTCATAAATTCAAGTCCATGTAAGTCTGAAACTACTGGTGATGCTGAAATGTAGGAAGCTCGGGGTCGCGACCGCAGCCGACATAACGCACCGACTCTTCTTATACAACAAACAAAATAATACTTATAATCATTCCCGCAGAATGTTTATTGCACTTTACTACAAATTTATTTATTTATTTATTTATTTATTTATAACAAAATCCACAGCTCTTAAAACAATGTTTTATAGTAACTTAAATCTAATCTTACAGCCAATTACGGATTTACAATTTATTCACTAGTAACAAACATGTAGGAAATATTTTTTTTATAAGATTAACATTATTATACAGTATTAAGAAGTGTGCATGGGGAGTATTAAATGACTGTGTCTTGGTGCGTGCGCGCGTGTGTGTGTGTATGTGTGTGTGTAGGTATATGGTGTATGATGAATGCCTGTAGTGTACCATACTCATACATGTAGTGTACATACTTAATCTCGTACTATTTTACTTCTGTTAGGATCTGATTAGGTAAATCGACATGTACAGAGGATAAAAGTTGCTTCCTAAACATACCTTTTTTGGAGTTAAATATATCCAAATGGGAGAAGTTTTTGTTAAAAGTCCTTAGTATTCTACTAATAACTAAATTCTGAGCGTAGTTTGTACTGGCATGTGGTACATCGAAAAGCTGAGTGTGCCTAGTCCGTCGTGACGGTGTGCTCAATCTCAAAACTAAGTTACTTAGATCAGCGCAGTCTATATTTCCACTACAAATATTATAAAGAAACAGCATGTCCAAAATCGTACGTCTGTCCTGCAAAGGAAGAATGTTATGATGTTTACATGATAGAAGATAATCTTTTTGTTTAAAGCCAGTGCGGTAGTTAATATACTTTACAAATTTAGATTGTATAGATTCAATCTGCTGCATATAAACCAAGTAATGTGGATTCCAGATGCAGCTGCAGTATTCTAAAATACTGCGTATGAATGCAAAATATAGTATTTTAATGCAATCTATATCGGTAAATAATTTACATATTCGCATAATAAATCCCAGACTTTTGTATGCCTTACCGACGATATGAGACACATGCTCCGAAAACAACAGTTTTGAATCCAGGACGACACCAAGATCCCTAACAAAATTGCGAAACTGCTGTAGATTGATAGTCTGTTAACTGCATAATATCGTCGTGAGTTTTTTATTGGTCTTCCTTCATAGATGTAGCTTTCAATTTGTTGAATAATGCAGAGAGCTGGCTGCTAATAAGAGGCTTATTGGTATTAAGACGAGAAATTTTGATATCACAATTCAGAATTATGCGAAAGTCTTTGTACTTGTTTATCCTTTTTTACGTCAAAACTGGGGAACTGAATCAATGTAATTGGTTTGGAAATAGATGAACGGCTGGAGAGTGACATAGGCTACTTTTCTTTGCTAGAAGTCAAATTTTTATCACGTGTGTAATTCTGGGCAGAAATTAGTCAGAAATAAATTATTACTGGTCAAGTCAAAGCTTTGCGCCTTGGACATCGGCGACGAGTCTATTGGTTACATTTCGAGAAGTGTGCCAAGCCCGCTCTATTATCGGACTACAAGACGAACGACGATGTGCCATCGTTACATGGTGGACATCCCACGCACACGCAATTTTAAAACGTTTTGGGAATACGTTCATGGTGCGTCAGGTAAGAAGTGGAATTACATACCGGAGTCTGTGTTTCCCGATAGCTAAATCATGAAGGTCTTTAAGTCAAGAGTGAATAGGCGATTCTGTGCTAGGTACTAGTACATACAGTAAGTTTTTGCCTCTTGAAGGCCTTAAAAGCCCTCTGGATACAAAAAAATACGGAATCGGTGTCTGACTCTGTGGCGAAGTTTGGGAAAAGTTTATTTCCAGCCAGTCGAGACACTAACGCCATCTAGCGGTGAATAGCGGTACTGTGTATCTCGAGTAGCTTCCTGGAATATTCTGGGCAGTATAAACAGTGAGTCGATTTTATAAGAATGTTCTAGAATTCATAGACCGGGGTATAAATAGATCGCAAAGGGACGCGGACAGTCAGTCTTATTACGAGGCGAATACGCGATATAATCGAAGCTTTACTAGTGAATTTCAGTGCGATTTAAGTGTTAAGTGAGAAGTGTTTTTAAATTTTTATTTTGTGTTTAATTAATTAAAGTGTTAATTTTGGTTTAATTGGCGTTAATTATTTCTATCCCAAACCCCAGCTCGTAACAATATTAATAAGTTGATTTTATCAATTTGAACATATAGGTTCTTTTGATTTAATTTTAGTTCAAAAGTCTAGCTATTAAAATTTCGTAGTTATTTATCACTGATTTATGTAAAATACACAACACGCGGGCACGCGACTTGTATGTATTGTCGAAGACTTTAGAGATAGAACTCGATTCAGGATTTTGTTATAATTTTCTTTATTAACTCTTTAAGGCAACAACAAACTAAAATAAAGCTTTAAAAAATCGTCCTCCACTCTGTTGACTGGTAACGTATCCAAGAGGCTGGCGGTATTGACTCATTGTATGGCAATGCTTGGCGTTTGACCAAACTTATAGCCTTTTAGCCAAACTTTGCTTTGAAAAGGCTTGAGCACAAGGGCCCCAAAGGGCTCGAAAATATAGTTATCACTGAGATTACTATATTTACGCCGCTTGAGGTTTTCCGCAGCCAACAGAATAAACGCAATTTCTGAAAGCAGTTAGTTTAGAATCGGCTTCTAAATCGATGTCCGTCATAAAAAATAGGTGTTACATTTTGACGGAAAAATCTTTAATTTAACTTAAAATGGAAACACAGTATCATGACAAATTAATACAACCCTTAATTCAAGGAAATTCGTGTGCTCGTGTGCGTGTCGGCCGCTAACATTGCATGAGTGTAGGCGTCTGCGTAAGGATCATAGATAAAATAAATAACTAGATGTGGTCAACAGAAGAAATTATATCGGAACCGTGTGTCTCCAGTTAGGCGCTGGGCGGGGCAACAACTACACATGCAGTTTAATAAAATCAATAGATACGCACTCGCGCACACACCCGCATTTCCTAAATCAGAACGTACTATACAATCAATAATAAACCTTATTCCGTCAAACACAGCGTGTATTTACCATGCACCTTAGAATTTACCCACACAAAAACATCGGTCGCTATCGTTGTGCTGTGCAAAAGCAATTTATTTTACATATACGCTAGTGATTGACTAAATCGGAAAGTTATCGATTCTTCCATTTGTTATTGTACATTTTTTTGGGCACCTGAAAATGAACCAAATAAATAATGGCATGTCCAGAAAATATTATAATAACAATAAATATATTATTAAGAACATAACATTACATAATTATTATTAAGTACTACCTACTAAGTATTAAGGGCTACCCTGGCGCTTTCGACTTAAATCTTAATATTTAATTATCATAGTGATAGGTCAAATAGAAGTTGATGTTAACTTACATTACGCTCTTGATCGGAACATACCAGCCGTATAGGTTATATAGAATCCTGAAAAGTTGAATGACTGATTTTATGAATGCCCTAAAACATGAGAATAGCTTTCAGTAATAAAATAAAATTTAACCCACTTCTGCAAAAATCAGTTGTACTCTTAATTTTGGAATTGTCCATTCAGGCTGGAACATTTCTGCGCTGAAGTGAACCGAGCATTTATGGTGCTATTTTTTGTAGGGTACCAGTTAAGTGGCATGCCTGTGGCATCAATCCATTCCTTTTTTATATTACCATCTTTTGGGAAGCTGAAAGGTACGAAAACCACTTATTTATCATTTACATACATCCTAAGCTACTTCTAAACGTCACCATATAATAAGCATCGCAATAATTACGTAATACACTATAAATCAAGATCTGAATGATTTTGACGTATATTGCTAATCCATTGCTACATATGTTCGAAATATTGGTCTGCTCAACAACGTAAATACCACAGTGAGTGTTGTTGATTTAGCATAATGAAACCGATTCCTACTGTAAGTGTGTTACGCAATTATCCCGCAGGTAATAGTTTAGTAGGTTATAATAGGTTTTTGTTATAAGAAAAATCCTAGTTAGTAGAGAAATTGTTAAATATATGAAAACAAACACACATCCATGCCTAACAAATAAATAGCATGAATATATTGACTTATTTTAAGCTAAATTCACAAATATATTATCTGAACCATGCCGATTATTATAACGCATTCGAAGCTTCAACGGAAGTTAAATACAAAAACCATAAAAAAATAAAGAAACAGCAACATAGGATAAGGCATAACATGCGATAATTCTAAACCGAAAAACACCACCGATTATTAACCTAAAATTAAAGTAACTTACTTTACGAATATTGGTTACGCATTTACGCACTCTGTAAAAAAATCAAAATAAGTAAAAAAACATTATTTACACCGGGCTAAAACGGTTGACAGATTGAAAAATAAACTATTGTAGCGACAGCGACGTCGGAACTCCATGCTGCGGGTGTAAAATAAATTGTTTATTTTTTTTTTACTTTTTTGTACACTTGACATTTCAACGTATTTTTATTTCTGTCATCTCATGTAAAATAAAAGTTAAACCTATTTGCTTAGAGGTTTCCGTATGTTATAAAAAACTTTTACCAAAAAATTAAACAGACTCGGTAGTCGGTGTCTTTAGTTTTGTATTTTCGTTTTTGGCACCGACTTCCGAAATTATAGTTATTTTTCACTTTGCAGTGTTTTTTGGGAGTCGGTTTAATTTTTTGGTAAAAAATTTTTATTTCACTCTTTTTAGTTGGTCGATTTTTAATTTACCTAGTTACAAGAGCCTAAATGTCAACTACTTATATTCATTTACAAAATATTGCTTTTCCCAATGTTGGGCTGTTATTTGTTGAGGAGTTCTCCTGGTAGTTCAACATCAGCTTCACTTCACCATATGCATTATGACGAGCATATTGTGCTTAATAACCACATTCAAGTAATCGAAGCGGAACACATGAACTACTTATTATTCCTACTTATATATTGAGTAGTTCCAGTGGCCATCGGTGGTCTTCATCATCAGGTCTACTTCACAAATGGTGCTTTTCGAATGCAACTGCACAAGTTACTATAAAAATACTCAAATCACTATAGGTGTGCCTATAATATTTGAAGAGTTGCCTCGATTTCTCCAGGATCCCATCATCAGATCCTGACTTGGTGACAATGGGACTAATTTCAAAGTATACCCTTTCAAACAAAAAAAGAATTTTCCAAATCGGTTCAGCCGTCTCCGAGTAATCGGTGATCATACATAAAAAAATAATAATAATATACGCGTCGAATTGATAACCTCCTCCTTTTTTTGTCGTCGGTTGAAAAACCCCTAAACTATAATAGCAATATTTCATTCGTCAATCGACATTGCTGTCGATAGCCTACGTTAGTGGATCTGCACAAGCACATCACTAATTCGTCGCAAGAAGTGGCGGCCTCACTACGCGATGAATCCGCGTAATAAAGTTTCGTATGTTATTTTTACATTGCTTGTCCAGTTACTTAGTGACGAACTCAGGTAGTGGTTAAGGAGCAATGTATATATAGCAAAAGTAGTACAGTCGTTCTGATATTTGAAAACAAAAATAACATAGTAAAACCGAGAAATATTTTACGATTTATTGTTTTTCATGATTTTAAAGACAAATATTGTAAAATACTTGTACTTACATATGGTAAGTGATTCCATGATTCACATAGATTTGATTTTGGCTTCGGTTTTTACAAGATACCACAGAACAACTCGGCATTCATATATGTTATCACGATCACGGTCGAAAGCGCACTAGTTCGCGGAGACGGCCACTTGCCTGTGACATGAGCCCTGTGGCCATGTCGCGCGGACACCGATACGCCCCCTTACCACTTCTCCTATATTTTTGATTTCTGTGGTAAGGATGTTGTATGACGCACATACGCTTTGCATTTAGTAAGGATAACTATTTTATAAAAATGTCTAGATTTGGTTTCAATTTATTTAGTTACGGATTGTTTTAGACTTATAATTTAATATTCTAATTTGGATGTCTGAAGTATTGCGCTTATCTATCTATCTATCTGTTACTCCTTGTATAATGCGAAAAATAATAATATTACGAACTACATGTCATAATTACTTTTTTATAATCTGTGGAAAATGTTGTGGGCAAGGATCTTCTACCTACTAACTGGATTGCTTACGAATGATTCAAAGAATACAGAAAGTCTTTCTTAGCTGTTAAACAATAGAGTATAAACTTGCACGCATAAAACTGAAGGAACTATTCGTTCCGAGCGAGACAGTGCGTGTGTGGACTGTGTCCCTTTCTTCTGTGTGGCAGATTAAAAATATTTATTTCAATGGTAATTTTTTCGACCTGTCTGTTGTAGTAATAACACCTAGTTTTAAACTTCTTTGGAATTCTATCTTTAAAATGAATTACCATTATTACTGTATGCATATTAATGAAAATTAAAGTTATTTTACCATGCAAACACAAGATGTTTAAAACAAAAGAAAATGGAATTTGTAACAATTAGTAGTGATATATTATACTATACATGGCAATTACTACGTTGCCGTCTGACGTTTACTTGACATCTGTATGTTTGTAAATTTGCATTATATTTAATTTTGTGAGTTTTCGTAATATTAAAATGCAAGATACTGTAACCATGGTAAGAACGTGTTTTGTGGTTAATTGCAAGAGTGAAGGGTACCCCGGGACTGGAATTTTCTTTTTTAAGTAAGTTTTGTGACTTTGTTTACAAATTGCATTTAGGGTGACTATGTTTTCAATGCAAAAGTGGATGTTCTTCTTATTCTTCTTATTTATTATTTTCCTTTCTTCTCATTATTTATTATTGTTTGTTATTTTAAGCTTTCCTAAAAATGATGATCTTCGAGACCGATGGCTCAGTGTTCTACACAGAAAAAGGTCAGAAACGGTTCCAAAATTTGTAGCCGCCATTTCAAGCCCGAAGAAATATTGCATTTCGAAACAAGATCAAATGATGCAATTCCATCCATTTTCCCTAAAGTAAGTTATCAATCTTTACAAATGACATGAAGATCACCGTTTCGAAATAGAATATGAGCATAACAAGATGAATTTTCATTTTGAATCTATCTTAACCATAAATACTAAAATTTTGTTCTCATCAATCTATTATTATTTTAGATTCCTGTTAAAGCGAAACAAATAAATGTTTTAAGTAGTATAATATTGAAACCCACTAAAGAAAAGAATATACAACCTGTACTGGGCACATTCAAAGATCTGGTAAGTGAAAGTTATGAAAGGAGTCAAATTAATAAGCATAAAAGTCGACATTTTAGTTGATTTATTTACTTTTGCTTAGCAAATTGATGGCAAAAATATTTTATATCATTTTGGCCAAAAAATCAGCTACGCAAACTTGCTTACGAGTGTAGTTTATTATATTAATAATTACTTATAACTTAAATACTTAACTTTTATCCACTGCAGTTAGTTAATGTCGACAAATAATAATAATAATTCCTAATTTAAAGTTTATTTCCAAACTTTTAACTAATAATAGTGTAATACATTTTTTAGGGTTGTGTGTCAAGCCAATCTTGTAACAAACCTGCAGCTGCAATATATGAGGAACTAGAAAATATAGAACCAACCTAATAATAATAACCTTATAATTGTCACTCGATCTGCCTCCTTTATGTTTAGAATTATGTATGTTAATAATATTGATTTCTAACCTTAAATAGCACATGTGGTGTTAGCCTGTAATTAATTGTTACACTTATAAATATAATATGACTGTTTCATACTAATGTATAGTGTAAACAATTGTAGGTTAACCTAAATAAATATATACACAAATAAATTATATCTCTTCTGTTATTATCATCGTTTTTCATGAAGGGTTTTAGTAGTTTTAATTATATATAAACATTGCATCATTTTATTTTTAGTCTACTGGTTCTGACCATACAAGTGTCAAATAAACGTAGATTACCAATTAATGCACGTTTGTTTGGACGTCTATACCACTGCCTATCAAGGCCAAGCCTTCGAAGAATTGCCAGCTGGTGATTCTGTTATTAATTCTGTATCTGCAATAATTGTATTTATATCACGGGTCTTAACCACTATGAAAGTTTATAATTCAACGCAATAAACTCTGCTTAACAAAACCAATTTTGCATTTAGCCCGCATAAGGAAGGGTTTATTATAGAAATTAGCGCGCTCAATATAAGTTCCTCAGATATATATTGAGAACTAGCTTTTCGCCCGCGTGGAATTCTGTTATATCGCGCTACCGAGCAACTGTTCAAAAATCTGAGATAGAAAGAACCCTATATAGTTCCCAGGGTTTTAAACTATCTCCATGCCAATTTTTTTCGAAAGCGGCTCTGTGATTTAACCGTGAAAGCGTAACAGACCGATACAGACCTTTGTACTTATAATTGAATTTATTTCTTTCTTTCTATTTAATACGTTGTTAAGAAAAAAAGCGGCCAAATACGAGTCGGACTCGCGCATGAAGGGTATTTTTATAGGTAGGTAATGAATGGTACGGAACCATTACCTATAAAAAGCGCCAAAAAATCACAACTGTTGTATTGAAGTCTCCCTTAAATATTTATTTAAATTAATTTTTAGTATTTTTTGTTATAGCGGTAACAGAAATACATCTTTTGTAAGGTTAATAATAAGTGTCTTAAAAAACCTGCAAAATGTTGCATCAAATAAAATTGTCCTTACGTTTATCGCGAATTGATATCTACACTACTAGAAAGAGATAGCTAGGTCCTTCGGGGGTATACTCTTCGGAACGGATTTGAGCTTCGCGTCCGCATTCCAGTTTAGGTACAAGTTCCTTGGTTGTGGGTTATACACTTGCTCACCCTATATGAAGTATTGTATTGTATTATTTTAGTATGACTGTTTATTTTCCTAAATAAATAAAATAAAATACGTCTGAAACTCATCGGATAATGTCATATAAATTAGCGTACGTATTAGTCCAAAACAACGTATAAATATTCACTTTATCTAATAAATATACCGTCATGTATCTGAACAAGAGTATAACTAATATTTATTCCTTAACTTAAAACAAAATGAGGCCGGTGTTTCCTAGCTGACTTCTCTGAGAAGAAACGCTGAAACAAACTGAGAGTTCTAATCATATGACAATCATCTCATCCACATCAGATTAAGATGATTTTTTGCATTGACTTGATAAACTATTTTACACTTTGATACAACGACGATAAGAATTTCGCATTGTAGTAAAACCTTATTATTTTGAGAATTGAATTTGAACCTTATTGGATTGAAAGGCCTACAACTCGTAAGTGTGGCGCATAACCACTGAGCCACTACTGTTCCAATAGGTATTTTAAACATACTACACTATAGCTCATAATTGTAGGTTCTTATTAATTCATGATGTAAATGATCTTTTGTGCAATGTCCTTTGCGTCTCATAACACGGTATGAATTGTCACGCGGTTGAATTAATTAAGGACTAACTCGAAGTATGACTCTTCTAAATTATTATTAGGTCTTCAGTACCCACTGTGTTCTAAATTTTTCATTATCTATGGAAAACATTAAATCAATCTCGCTTTTAAATTATATCTTTACTTATAAATCAAAGGGAAAATTAATAAGTAAATATATAATAAGTAAAGTAACCTCGTCTGTCTGTGTGCTCACGATAAACTCATAAATAACTGAAAAGATTTTCATGCGGTCTTCATCAATAGATATAATGATTCATGAGGAAAGTTTTAGTATAATTAATTAAGGTTTTGTATGAACTAGCAAAAAGAAGCCGTGCGAATTCGGCCGGTTGACTAGTTCCAATAATTATGATTGTCAATTCCATGCCTTAAACTTTTGACAATAACCATTGTCCTCTTTCTCCTCTTAGCCTCTCGACTGAAAACAAATGATTTCGACACGCAACGAAACACAAAAGGAAAAACAAAAGTGCGTGTAATAATAAGTACGTATGCACGTATAATTTGTGCGGATCGTAATGTTCCATATTGCGCATAATTATGTGAGACGGCAAAACTTTAAGCGCTCTTTGAATGCTGTGTGCCTTTCGCGTTTTGCTTACTCACAAATGATGACTTATCATTTTATTGAACGTGATGGAGAGTTCAAGAAAATATTAGGAATGTTGATTTTAAACAGTCATTAAATCATATAAAGTAAAAAGTCATAAGTGAAATAAAGTCATTGACAATATTCTAATTCTTCAACTTTTGTTTAGCCAAGGTTTAAAGTAACACAGCAGGGTAGGTGGGTCTGGACAGTTAGAAATTTTAAATGGATTAACTCAACAAACTTCAAAACCATACATTACAAAAACGGAATCAAAACCATTACTAACATTTTTCATTAATTCTTAACTTACTTGTATGATTGATACAAAACCTTACACTATTCACACAATACCAACAAATATTCTCAAAAAAATAAGAATCATCTCCTTTAGTTTTATTTAGTTCTAGTTTATAGATTATTATTAATTTTATACAATATATTTTTTTATTGCCCTGCGAGCTGTAGCACAGCAAGTCAAATAATAAAATAAAAATTTGTTTATTCAACGACTTTGATACTCGATTGACTGAAGAATTCTACTATCTTATACTATACTAGTAGTCGCCAGGGGCTTCGCTCCCGTGGATTTTACCACGATATAAACATAACCTCCTTCTGTTGCATTCGGGTAAAAAGTCTATAACCTTCCTCAAACTTCAAGCTACTTCCATACAAAATTTCATATAAATCAACCCAGTACTTTCGAAGATTCGACGTTCAAAAACACACAAAATTTTCCGCTTTACAATATTAGAATAGGTGTATGAGTCAAAAAGATTAAGTTCAATGACATCTTCGAAAATCGAATCTCGGTAAAAAAATATGTGAAACAAAATCTGTCATTCATCTTTCAACCCCGCCCCTTCATGACACAACGTTATGGTAATATAACCATTGCATACAATTGCACTGAACACTTCGTCTTTATGCGTTGTATGATTGATGCGTACGTCTTGTATGAACGATGTTATTGTTATGTTATGTAACGGTACACAATGGTGTTCAATGATTTCCTATGTTATTTTGTTAGTGGCGTTTCAGCTTGTATCGATGTGATGCAATAGTTGATCAATGATCAAAGCGTTAATAGCATAATGGCTAAGGTGTCGGACTTGTGACCGAAAGATCGCGGGTTCGAACCCCACTCATTACACTGTTGACGTGAACCTTCTCCAGACACAAGCATATATAGCTTAGTTGGAGGGTTTAAAAACATTGCTAGTAATGTGAATTGGACACAAATTGCTAGTTCACTTTATTAAAAAAAAATCAGCTTAACATTTTTTTTATTGATAATATGCTTTAATTTGACCACCACCTCACCTGATGGTAAGCGATAATGTCGTTGAAAATGAAGCACGCTTACCTAGAAGTAACCTACTCACGAGTTTATAGCTAGCAGGAAACACAAGGATAAGGTAAGATCACAAAAGTATCAATCAATAAATCATTTATTCTCTCTCCACAAAGTTGCCTTATAATATAATTAATGTAGGTACAATTACATAAGCTGTACTCTTTGTTAGAGACTGGTACCTGAAATAGGTTTTTGGAAAAAAAACCTGTGTTACAGGTCACCAGGCCCCTTCATTCTTCGGGATCCTGCGAGAATTCTGGGTATAAAAAGTAGCCTACATTTTCAATTCATTTTTAGGGACAAACAGGAAGATCTGAGTCAAACACACTGCAGAAATAAAATGTGTGTTTTTTAGTATATATAATATATACTAAAAAAAAAACATTTTATATCATCTAAAGTGTAAATAACTACACCAAATAACACCTGAGAAAACAGTTGCATTCAAATCACCGACGGGCACTTTAATCTTATTTCTATCTGTAAATGAAATATATAAAAAAATTGGCCAAGTGGGAGTCAGACTCGCCCATGAAGTGTTCCGTAGCTACGCTTAACAAATTTGTTTTTTATAGTGTTTGTATGAATTACAAAGTTACATTTGCGGTTTTAGAATATGCGTTTCTCAAAAACTGCTGACCAAATCTCGTTCAAACCAACTTTTTAGTTTTGATGAAAAACTATATTTTTAGTTTCAGTTCCATGTATAGGGAGCCCCCTTATATTTTTTTGGCCTAAAAATTGGAAAGCGATTTACAGAATACATCTATCTATCAAGTCTCACATGTGTAGTCCTAATAGTTTCGGAATAAAATGGCTGTGACATACGGACGGACAGACAGACAGACAAATATGACGAAACTATAAGGGTTCGGTTTTTTGCCATTCGGATACAGAACCTTAAAAAGAGAAACAAGTCGTAAATGCAATCTTTTATACGACTTCCAAGAAATATACGCGCAGTGCAAAAATGTCGTGATAAAATCCAGTTAGCGCGTTGATGTCTTTTCCACCGCAAGATTTTTCAGTTCATCACGTGACTCAAAAATGCTATTTTATAGGCCGTTATATTACGTTTTATGGACAATAACTTCTTTACGTGCTTTGATTTAATACTATTGTTGTTACGTAAGCACTTTAAACGTTTAAAGCGATAAAGTTGGGGTCAATGACTCTCGCTGTAACATGATGTGATAGGATCATTCACGTCAATATCATTTAAAAATAAGAATGTCAAAGGCATACAAAATTAATTAAAGCCAATAAGATAAATAATAGGTAGTTTTATTTTTAAACAACACAGTGACAACACAAAGCCTTAGAATACATAACCATAATATATATATTTTTAAATGTTTTTTATTTTGCAAGTAGGTTAAAATAATAAATATCTTTGGTTACTTTAAGCTATAGGAGGATGGTAATACCGAAACAAACTCCGAGGTCAACGTCTCTTTTAAAGTCAATAATTTTTTTCTTATCGACGTTACTATAGTAACTCTTTTACAGAAAAATCTCTGAAACTCGCCTATATGAAAAAAAAATATATATTTAGAAACTGGTCGTTTCCTATGGAGAAGAACCGGCAAGAAACTCCACGGTTACTATTAAACACATAAAATTATGACAAATTTTTCACCTGTCGACGCTAATTTAATGAATACACCTCAAAGCCTTACCCATAAACCATGTAAACCTTGCTAATAGCCGATTAGCCATGGAATGTTACCAAGTAAAAAATGTTATAATTTTCTTGTGCCACCTGTATCGTTCATCTCGCTGCACTCGAGAGGCGGCCCCTGAACTCTTCCGCAGTTCAAAGAAGGCCGCCACTCAGATAGCAATGGTTTTTATTAAAATCTCATAGAACTCTTTGTTTTTTTGATGGCCAAGGGGTACTTGAAGGGGCTTATGACTGAAGTTGATAAAGATATACTCCTTATTGTACACCATAACATAAAACAAATAAGAACTTAACGTCTAAAAAGGGTGATACAATGGGTGGTTTATCACTAAAAGCGATCTTTTACAGACAAAAATTATTAATTATAATGATGTTTTGACCTATAACTGTCGGCTGCGATTCTATGATCAGCAGCGCAGCGTCATAGGACGCGATGATCTCCTTTTGAAAAACTGTCGTGTCGCAGATGGAGACTGCGGAAAGAATAGGGTAGATCAAAACGCAATACCAGCCCGCAGAAGGCGCACTGACAGTAGATAACGTCCTCTAGCGATGCTCCTAAATGGATCTAGCAACAACTTACTTGGGGATGTTCACCACCCCCTATAATATGAGACCCTAGGTGGTGGTCCGTATTGTTCCACGCGCGCCCTTCTTAGACATCACGGGGAGACAAAAACCTCACTCCCCCGCATGACCAAACGAGACCCGCAGTGGCGGGCGGGGGACGTGTTGAAGAGTTCTTAAGTGCTCCTACAACCTCCAACGCAAGTAATAAGCCCTGGCTGTTGGCGTTAATTTTAAATTATTATGGCAGCCAAAGGCAAGTCTGGTTAAGCAGAGCAGCCGCCATCCTCGTAGGCTGGCCTGTGGTTTTAGTCAGTTACAGTCCGACCCTTTCGAGCCACTACGAGAAAAAAAATATAATCTCCGACAACCTTCAAACACCTGAAAAGATCTTGATAAATTGTAGCTAAGAACCATCCCGATCACTTCGGCTTTTTAACAAAAAAAAAACGTATCATAATCGGTCCATTCGTTTAGGAGCTACGATGCCAAACACACAGACACGTCAAACTTTTAACACTCCTCTGTTTGAGTCGAGGGTTAAAATTAGGACAATGATCCTTTGATTATACAAATGAATATTTCTTTGCCTTTATATCATCAATGCATGCATACTTTTATAGCATGTTGTATTCAACTTATTTCTTTTGCAGTTCAACTCGGTTTAGGTAGCCTTTTTTATCGGCTTGATCGATGTGTTGGGGAAAAAATTTAGGATTTTCCGTTTCTATAAAACATGTGGTGTGACCTTGATATGCATTAACCTTGGTAGATTATAATTATATATTATTTTAGAGTATTGTTTTAAATCAAAATTGCGGTTTGATATTATCTTATCATCAATCATAGTTATTCATCGCAATTTTTTTGTCTGTTTTTCTCTATAGCGTACAAAGTCAACAGGTTTTTAGTGAGCTACCTATTTTTCATATAAACAAGACAATTTGATGACTCATTCAGATTCTTTTATCCGTGAGTGGGAACAATAATAAACATATTGTTTTAACAAATAAAGTTTTTTTTAAAATTACGTTCAGAGTGTTATTGTGAGAGTGCTCGTGGCTAAATAAGAATAGCCGCTCGGGTTGATCTTCAAGGTTATCAACGCTTACTGAGGTCAATCTTTAGTTGTGTGATCATTAAAACATATCGAGAATTTTTACATCTTTGACGGATACGGATAGTCTGAAGCCAGAAAAACTGACATTGGTCTTACCAAGGTGTTACCCAGCTATGGGGTTTTGGAGGATAGGTAGGGAGTCGCTTCACGTATAAGACACTGATACTCAGACTGAAACGCAAGACTGGAAACCGACCTCGACATAGTTGGAGGAAGGTTAAGCAGATAATGATATATAGTCCAGTGTTGTTTTTTTTTTCAAATAGAACTAGCAATGTGCGTAAAATTTACATTACTAAGGAGTGGAATTCCGTGCCGGAGTCTGTGTTTCCTGATCGCTATAACCTGGGAGTCTTTAAGTCAAGAGTGAATAGGTTACTTCTAGGCAAGCGTGCTCCATCTTCGACCACGTCATCACTTACCGTCAGGTGAGCTGGTGGTCAAACGCGAGCCTATTATCAACAAAAAAAAATATTTTTTACTCCACCAAATAAGCCAAATATGCTTGTGACTGAAATGGGTTCGCGGCAATAGAGTAAGGGGTGGGGTTCGAACCTGCTACCTTTTCACCACAAGTCCGACACCTTACTCATTAGGCTTTTGACGCTTCGCGATATTGAATTTATAATTACGTAACTACATCATTATTTAAGTAAACACAGAACGGGCCAAAAGGCTCATCGGCATCGAGAAACTGGTCGAGACAAGGCTCCAGAACCTAGAACATCGGCGACGTGTTGCAAGCCTGTCAGTTTTCTATCGGTTACATTTCGGGGAGTGTGCGATGGAATTGCACAGTCTTATTCCGCCAAGCCCGTTCCATCAAGACAAATGGCCATCGTTACATGGTGGACATCCAGTCTGTGTTTCCTGATAGTTATAACCTGGGTGTCTTTAAGTCAAGAGTGAATAGGTTACTTCTAGGCAAGCGTGCTTCATCTTCGACCACATCATCGCTTAACATCAGGTGAGATTATGATCAAACGCAAGCTAAACAACTAAAAATAATGTATAACAACAAAGTACATGATCGTGTTTGTATATATTTATAATACTAAAGGTCGCGGCCCGGCTTCGCGCGGTCTCATTCTGCTTATCTACAAAAACCCTAAATAAATTATACACTTAAACCTTCCTCATGAATTACTCTATCAACTGGTGAAAACAGCATGAAATGTATTCAGTAGTTTTTGAGTTAATCACGAACAAACAGACTCAGCCAGATTCTTAGCTTTATAACACGTATGTATGAAAGGATGAAAAGGTAAAATATAAAACTGAACTATTGGATCCCAGTATCAAAAGGCTGTCAAAAATCTTTAACTAAAAAAATGCCTACTTATTGATAAAATCTCATGTTGTAATGTCTCACAATCATCTGTTATTGATACTCTATAAATTTCTATTATAATGACAAAAGAAAAGGCTTTGTCTTATTGTTCTGTAATACTAATACGAATATCTCTAAATGACGGCAGTCAATTACGAGTACCTCCGTTACTTGAATCACAACTCATCATTTCGTCAAGAATTTGAATATTCCAGTGTTATGTTTTTGGTGTGGTATTTGTTATTAAATTAAATATGTATCGTAGAGTATCCCAGTTCATAGTCTTTGGGAGTGAACGTGTATTGCAGAATGGCCGAATTATTCCTCTTCCAAATTTGATCTGTCACAGCTGTGTTATCCAGGTTTTAAACTATCATATCAAGTAAGTACCTTATTCTATATAAAAATCTCGTATCACAGTGTTTTGCTATCGATCTTCTCCAAAACGGCTAAATGGTTTTCTATGATTTTCTTTTTTGTGCAGGTATATTTGGTAGATCTGAGAATCGGTCGTATAGTTTTTTTTTCACTAGAAATAATTTACATGGCATAAAAAGTTTGCCGGGTCAGCTAGAATTAATATAAATATGTATTTAGAATATTCCTTTTTTTGCTCGTAACTTCTTAACATACTGTTTTGATATGATTTCCTAATGCATATGCATCTTTGTATATTGATATATATTGAATATAGTTTAAATAAATCCAACCTATATAATAAAATAAATACGAAATTCTGTTTGTCTGTCAATCTTTTATGGTTAAACTCTAAATTCGATTCAAATGAAATTTTTAATAATGATAGTTGCAAATACGGTGTAGAAATAGTTTCTAGCAATAACAAAAAAGAATTTGTATTTAATGCCAATTTTCATGCTGATTGTTGTTTCGTAATTCGAAATGGGTGTTCATCTAACAGTTAGGATAGTCTCCTAAGAATGTTTAGTGCCCTATTTTACCACCAAGATGAGATCCGTCTCACCACTATATTTTATGTTGACTATACTCTCAATATATAGTATTGAGAGTGACTATATTCTGGCTAACTATATGTTGGGATATAGTCAGTGTTCTTTTGATATTTTACAGTCAGTTGTAAGATGGTGAGATTTCAAGTCGCTACGGTGATTCATATTCTGAACCATTGTATCAATAGGAAGTGTTAGCAAATTATGCGATCCTACCAAGCTGCTGTTTCTTATCTCCTATTAATCACCTCATACAACAGTGACACCTCCGTCTTCTGCAATAAAACATCATTTTTATAGGTATTAAATGATGTCAATACAACACATTTCCTTCTTCAATTGACTAAGATATTCAACACGTCTTCGCACATTTATATAAAATTCCTTTTCATTGCAAACAAATCGCGTAATTAACATTCAATTACTGGTAATAATGACAAAGCGTTTACGTATGCGTATAACGAAACGACACATTGTCTCTGCCCTTCCTCCTTGTCACAGGCAATAAGTTTCTTAACAAAGAAAGCTGCGCATTAATAATTATGTATATTGTAATATTAAACTTTTCGCTTTGTTGTGAGATGGCTCCACGACTCATCTCTCAACATTTCCGTATTCGGCAGACGATAAATGCATATTGTTTTAATGGAAATTATGCGGGTTTGATGATGATTAAATTGTGCGTGTTTTGTTAGTAAAATAGGCAGTTAATATAATGAACGGTACTAAAATTTTACTTGCTTCAATATATAAAAAAAAAACTTACACACCAATGTGTGTAAGTTTTTTTTTATATTGAGAATAGACTTGCGTTTGACTCCATCTCACTTGATGGTAAGTGATGATGTGGTCGAAGATGGAGCACGCTTACCTAGAAGTAACCTATTCACTCTTGATTTAAAGACCCCTAGGTTGTAGCTATCGGAAAATTCAGACACCGGCAGGGAATTCAGGGAATTTAAAGAAAGATAGAATGAGGAACGATACCTAAGTGAAAAGGAGCTTTTCCTCTATATCGCTATGTTAACAAGATAGTTCTTTATGGGTCAATTCATCAGAAGTGATAAGAGAGTAACGAGATGACGTATAAGAACTTCAGGATTATCTAAAGATACACAAAACAATACAAATTGCATTGGTTTAAAGCGAATGAACTCAAAAATTTGGGATCTTTTAGTTATTCTTTCTTGCTTTTCTAAATAGTGTAATATGTAAATAGTGGAAGCAGAGTTTTCATAACTCCCTTTCTATAACTTTTTATTAATATGTATATATATACCTACTATATTTTTGGTATGTATTATGAGAAATATGTATGTAAGTTTATTCTAGTTATATGAACTAGTTATATATACACTTGTAATAAAACTTTTACTTTGAATATATTTTATGCACCTGCCATGTTATCTCTTCACCACCCATGGTTGACTGGTAGAGAATTCCTATGGCATTAAGTCCGCCTTTGTACATTTTGTGTTGCATAAAGTTTTAATAAATAAATAAATCATCAAATGACCCCCTTCGCGTTCTGGGTGGAGCGGAAGAGCGAAAACCCACCCAGTTCCTTCAGTAGCTCTTACGTTCCGGGGTCACGATATCTCGTTAGAACATTCCCGTGACCCCGACAATATTTATAAAGCAAAGGGCACATTTAAAATTCAAGATGTACCCTCCGATACAGTTTAAATTGAAAATCCCAAATATTGAATTGAGTCTCGTAAGATTTAACAAAGCCTACACGAATCTTAGTTTAAGAATAATTCAGATTTTCCCCAACAATAAAAATATCCACCCTTTTTTTCCTAAAAACGGTACCCATGCATATAGTTCAAAGTCACGTTCAAACGTAATTTGTAATCGTATTAGTTCAGTCGCAGGATATCGTGGCGTTGCCTCAATTGAATCTACTGGCTTGGAATAATGAATAGTGACAGGACACGCGAAGATTACTCGTCCGAGTACGTATACAAACGTTGTTGTTAGTTCATTCATTAAACAAGACAACGTCTATTTTAGGTATGTTACGCTACCTAAACCGTTGGAGTTGCACGGGGGTGGTGTACCGAAGGATTGTTTGTCTTAAATAGTTTTAGGGGAGTTTTTGCGACAGCATATGACTTACTATATTTTATGGTTATGATTATTGTTCTTAAATAACGCATATGCGAAGGTCTTTTCATAAACATGATATTAATCCTTATTTAAAATACGTCATGTGTCATAAGTAACTTTGTATTTGATTGAGCACGGTAACGAATATGTTCATACGTGATACTCATTATGTTTGACCTGGTCAAGTGTCGTTCTTCTGTGGGAAAATCCGCTTTCGTGTGACCCTTGCTGATCACGACTTGGAAAGATGTGTATCGTTGGATTGGGCTTTACCAGTGCTCTATATATATTAAACTATCTTGGGTTCTAATTTTTCTTTTCTCGAGGTGGGAATCCGCAAGGGCTTCCCCCGTACTGTAACGGACGAAGGAGTCTGTCAGACTCTTAACTGACTAAAACCACCCGTGTTCCCTCGCACATTTGCGTTTGAGACTGCGGGAATACTGAAGTATTCTTCAACGTGGCCTCCATCTGCTTGAACCCTCATGACTCTACTCACTATCCCTGTGTTCATCACAGATGGAGAGTGTCCAATCTAAAAGGCTGATTTTGAATACCTGAATACTACGATTGCGTATACGTATGTTATACGTCAAACTATTAAAAATATTTATTTTCTTTTACGATGATCGCTTTAACACTGTATTTCATCTTATTACACACCTTGCAATCATTTGAAAAATACAAATAATAAAACTAGTGTACAGTGTGCGGTCACAAGGTAATATCTTACAGAAAACCGTTGAATGGACAGAACTTAAAGGAGATAGATTTAGGGCTGTCAGTGTACAAACATCATAAACCACATTAATTCAACATACTAATATACATAAAATGCATATAATTCTAAAAAAAAACTAATGCATATAAAATGCGTATTTGGGAAAGGATGGGAAGAAACTACAGTGAGAGGTAATACTGCTTCACCATTCTTTAATGTAGTAATTTCCGCTCAATACAAAAGGCACGGGTATTAAATCTGTTGACATTATCTTTCAGAACTGAACCTAGGTCATCCATTTAATTATTCAAGCATTTTGCCACCGATTCCAACCGCTCGATTTCGCCCAAGTAATTGCACAATTTATTAAGCAACAATCCAACAGATATCCATTTATTGTGTTATTGTTAACCTAATTATGTAATAGGTAATAAATCATGAATAGTTACTTACATGAATAATTAGTAAAATTAATTATACATATTACGTACTGCGTCATGTGATGCATCTTTGTTTTAAAGCCGGTGATTTATTGGCAAGTTCTAGGTTAAAAGCATTGAGTTATTATTCAATTTTTGTAATTGCAAGTCAAATTGATTGATTGATTTGATCATGAAATGGTCTTATTTTTCGCGTTAAAGTTTAATAGGTCAATATGTAAATACAAAACATTAGTAGCAATATACTGATACAAACTGAATGCTGAAAGATTGCTTTCTGCAGAATATTACCTCTCCCGGCTACCATCCGCGTCAGCCAATCGCGGAGTGTTCTGTACCACCGTTTGGATAGATTTTGCCTTAGCGGAATATTCAGTTTCTTATGTAGCTATTTAATTGCAGTGTATTTTAGGAAAACGGACTGAATTGCCTCATCTAGTTTAAAATAACAAAAATATTACGTACCTATAAAAGTTTAATTAAAAACTATCCTGCAATATTTTTTTTATAAGCATAGTCTACTCTAAGAATATCTCCTTTAACGTATATTCGGTTTTACAAACATCTAGACCCGGAAAAACGATTTATAGGCCAGACAAACATGTGTTCCGTCCGGTGCGGGAATCGAACCTGCGTGTCGTGGAGCCCAGCATGCCGTGTCTTCAAATATCGTCTATCATTAAATGATTCTTATTTGTCACTAGCTTCCGCCTTCTTCTGCAAAGCAGTCATGCTATCGAAGGAGGAGGCGGGCCGCGTGAGGGAGAGCATGGCGTCCTCCCTCCAACCCAGCCGCAGTGGTAGACGCCCACGACGTCGGACGTCGGCCGACGATCTCCGAACACGCGCCTCAAAGAGCGTCAGCAATATGACGAGGCCCCCCCTGTAGAGGGCCGAAGCCTGCCGGGTTCGTGGGACTTATCCCATTACCGTGACCCCGGAACGTAAAGGGCTATTGAAGGAACACCGTGGATTTTAGTCAGTACAAGTCTGACAGTCCCTCCGGCCCTGCCCGGGGTGGGAGGACTTATTTGATGACTTTACCACGTAAAAAAAAAAAAAGCTTCTGTCGGCTTCGCTCGCGTGTAAAGTTCTGGTTCAAATGTTTCAGTTTTAATAATAGTCTATATGTTGCCCAGAGTTAAAAGCTATATAACAAAAACTTTCATCCAAATCCGTCTAATAGTTCCGGAAATTAGCCTGTACAAATCAACGAGTACAAATAGATAAACAGACAGTCATTTTTCTTAAATTTTTGCTCTATTACAGTTTCTTAAACACCCTCAAGTATTTTTTTTTGTAAATATATACAATTTACAGACACTATTTTTACTGTTTTTCTTTTTTAATAGCCCAATGGCTAAGATGTCGGACATGGGATCGAAATGTTGTGGTTTCGAACCCCACCCAACAAGATAGGTAGTCATGTATATTGATATTACTGATATACCTACAGCGAAAATAGTGTTTGGTTATTCTAACCCAATAAGGTAGAAAACCGTGACTAATCCCAAAACAAAGGTGTTAAGGCATGACGAATTTTGCACAAAGCGATGATTCACATTGGTGCACATCCACAAAACTGCTGCAATCTCTCATCTCTTCGTGTCCACTGACTGATAGTGTGGATAGAGCCTCGTTTGTTCGACTTGAGCCTTGACATCCATGCTCCGATGATCATATCTCTGTAGCATTTTTTGCTGTGGTCTAAGGTTCATCGGATAAATGGACAAACTGGAGTTATTTTTCTCGTTTTCACCACTGATAATGAAATAATAATAATGATAATGAAATAATGATGTTTATTTTGCAAATAGGTTATAAATAACACTTTCACACGTCTTTTTTTTTTTAAATGTAAACTAGATGAGTATAATTTACTTTTATCTTGGACTGGTAAAGTTAGGGTTCAATACTTGCATTTTATCTCTGTATTAGCGACCCAGCCCGGCTTCGCGCAGTCTCATTGTGTACCAGTTCATGTATCGTTTATACTAATGATATATGAACTTTATTTTGTATATTGGTTATGAAATAACACAAACACGTCATTTTTCCGTAAATTTAAAATAGGTGACCTGGGGGTCTTTAACTCAACAGTGAATAGGTTACTTCTAGGCAAGCGTACTTCATCTTCGACCACATCATCGCTTGCCATCAGGTCAGATGCAGGTTAAACACGAACCCATCTAGAATAAAAAAGATCTCTAACCATTGGTGAGAAAACGGTTGACAATCTGTTCTGTAGTTTTTGAGATTATCGCGAACAGTCAGACAGTTTTATAATATGCAGTGAAAGTAAAAGATTTTCCAGAAAGATAGTCTAATCTGACAGTGTATAGTAGCTTTAAGCGTACTTGTTTAGATTCTAAATAGAAAAGAAACTACTACAACGGTTAAAGTTCCTAGCTCTTTAAGTCTCAGAGTCAGACTTTCTGTAAAACATTGTTCGTTGAACATGTTCTTACCATCATTTAATCGGTACTAATTATGCAACGACTATCAAATAAAGTCACACTTATTACGATATCCTATTCGATTACAGTCGAAAGTCCATAACTTGGCACACACTAGAATTAAAAGCGAAAGTGACATCCATATCAGGAGCTATTATTGTCAAAGTAGTGAACGCGCAATGATACGGTTCATTCGGATACAGCGCAAGCCTATGAACCCACGTGGCGGGCTCAAGTTATAAGCGTAAGCGGCAAACCGGGTTGAAAGCTGAACGGCAGATTTCGTACCGCATACTTTTTCTGTTGTTTTATAATAGAACTTTTATACCACTTACTGTATGTACTTTTCAAGACAGACTATATTTTTCCCAATATTCAATTTTAATTAAGTAAATATTCTGCACGAAATTATACTCTCTTTCCTTCTGTGAAAACTACATTTACATGATTCAATCGTTTCCGAGATGGAGGCTGGCAAACAAATAGAAAAACATACAAACAGAAGATTATTCTAAAAACCTAACTAGTGTTATTTTCGTTTTTCTTCTTTATAACTTTGAAATAAGTTATAAAACATCTGCAGATACATCGGATTCTGATATGTACTGATTTGGATATCCCACGTTGAAAATGCCTTTGCTTACTATTAAAAAAAGAGAAATAAACAACTCGTAACAAGTAACTTCTAAAACGCAGATTTAAATAATGATAACCCTTAGTGCCAAGTTCACTAACCTCTTCTACCTTAGCCCGTACCTTTAGGAAAGCGTCGGACGTGCTCGGCTTTAATAACATTACCGGCGTACGCGCAGGTCCGAGTGGCAATGAACCGCCATGAACTGCCAATAACTGGCGGTATACTGCCACTTGCCAGTGTTTCGGAAGCGATGTTATGTGCCATTAGGTGGCTTAAATAGCAGGTAATTGGCTTTCTATTAATGGTCAGGTGTTGAGGCTTCCGATGTAGTGTTTATGGGGTTATAATGAGCTTTGAGGAGAAGGAAGGAGGTTACGGATTGTTGAAGTTGAACTAAAGAGATACTCTTTCTCCTCTGGTCTTGCAATTCTTATGCAGTGTAATATTTGTGTACTGCAGATGAATTTTTGCGTGATCTTTTAGAGAATGAAGTCGTGATGATTGTTATATTTGTGTAATGAAACACTTTTGGTATCTAACTAACAGCTCTAAATAAAGGTTTAGTGATGAAAGCAATCAACGAGCTCACGTGTTATTGTGCCATGTGATTAGGACTAATATTTTTATCTGTGTAGTTTTAAATCATCTCATATTTAACCTAGCCTTCCCTTACCTATGCTGGATTGGCTTTTAGTATCACTAAGTGCAACTAGTCCCTCTGGCCTTCTCAGCCCTAAAATAGAAAATAACACAAAGGTGCTGCTTATTTCATAAGAAATTTCTTGCAGCAGACTTGCGACACGAAAGTCGGATAAGAGATAAAGAAAAATAAATTTTTGATTGTGACCCCAGTTTTCGTTGTAACGCTATTAAAGCTTTATCAAATAGTTCAGCCAGGAAATGCGTTAAAATAGACCAAGTCTAACCTAAAGGACAGATTCAAACTTATCAATGACTAATCTTAATTAAACAGCCGCATTAAATTAATTGAGATAACTTTTTAACGGAGCATAATGAAAGTTAGCCTAGGCATTGACAAATGATTTAGATACCTATAGTTTATATTAATTATATCTAGTATATTAATACAAAATATATGTTTCCTAGTGTTATTATTTCCGTGCTACTTTGCCTTGATCGAATAAAAATATTGCAGTCAGTCTCAAAATATCTTTTTACAAATCTACTTTACAGAGGACAATGTAATAATCAGTTATAGATCAATGACGCGATTTATACAAAAAATATAAATTGTTTTGTTTATTTTGTCAAGTTATGGCACAATAAAGGAATACATGTACTACGTTATAAACAGTTTTTTTTTAATAACACGTTAGGTTAAAATGCAAAACGTAGCTTAATGCTTATAGGGTTCATTTGTATTAAACAAACAGAACACGAGGTGTAAATCTATGAATAGATCACTTTTATGTGCACTGAATCGGATTCATTCATTAACTAATAACACGAAATATTAGTGATACACATCTTTTTTTCGGGGGAAAATCATCAAAAGAATCCTTCCACTCTGGGTGGATTGGAAGGGAGTGTCAGACTACTATTGACTAAAAACCCACCCTGCTCCTTCAGTTGCCTTTGCGATCCGGGGCCGCGGTATCTTGTAAGAACTATTCCGGATCCCCGGCACTTTATAAATATTAAATGATGGAAGACTATAGGGATAACGGAGACTATAGTTACAATAATCACTACAAGTCAGCCGCTCACCACAGCCCATCTTAATTACCCCAAAGACACAGATATTTTCCATTTTCACCATGTGCACCGGAACCAATAAAAACTAGAAAGTGTTCGGCGAACATGGGTGAACACATTGGGCATTTGTTTCGTTCTATAGTTATGCAAATCGCGTGTACAATACAATGATTCAATGGAAATTGTACCGTGTCATGCGGTCAATGATAATGGGTTAGCATTACATGCAGTCAGGATTTTTGATCGAAATTTCGTACAGTATCATTAGAACTTAAAACGACATATTTAAGTGCCATTTTCACAAATGAACATTGACGCTTGCTACGGTGCCGAAATAGAAGAAACTAGAAACAATTAAACATGATAATTGTACAAAATGTAAATAGTGCAAAACTTTAGATTAGATTAAATTCATTTATTTGCCAGAAATATGGTACAAAACAGTAGTTACTGACTTTATAGCAGTTTAAAAAACTTTTCTACTTTTTCCGGGAAAAAAGAGGACTATAGTTTACTTTAGATTGAAAAATAAATATTTCAACCTTCCAGGTATCGCTATCGTCCAAGGCTTTTTGGCGTGATTGAAACAAACGTACAAACAATCAAACTTTCACATTAATAATATTCGTTTGATATATTCATTCAAGACAACTTTTGTACACAAATATGTGTCAATAGTACTCACACAACTTTAGTTCCTAACTACACTCTTTTGCAAAAAAAACGGGCACCTAAGGAAATTTACGTTCTAAGGTCGATTTGAGTTAATTAAATGAAATTTATTGCTTTGACGTAGTCTGTATACTTATAATCGTGTAAATTAATGCGCGTGAAGTGAATTCGGGCAATTAAAAGAAAAAAAACGACGCATTCTTTAAAACCGATGTACACGCCCAAACAATAAGAAGTGGTCGGCAATAAAGACAATTTTTTTTTTTTTTTAATTAAATAAAGATACAAATGTAAAAACCTAATAACGAGTGTGACTTCCTCTTGCCAAAATCACAGCTTGAATCCTTCTGGGCATGCTTTCCACGATGTTTTTAATAACGTTTTGAGGAATACGTTCCCACTCTTCTGCAATGACTCTTTTTAGCTCCCTGATGTTTTGTGGAGCAGGTTGCACTGATCTTACCCGTCTTTTTATAACATCCCAGACATGCTCAATTGGATTGAGGTCAGGACTTCGAGCTGGCCAATCTAAACGACGGATCCCAACTTCTTGCATGTAAGCTTCCACGTCGCCAGAACGGTGCGGGCAAGCATTGTCGTCCATAAAAATGGAATTTTCCCCAAGTGCAGTCAGTGTGCGTTGTGCATATGGAATTAGGACTTCCATTATGTACCGGTGTACATTTAATGTTCCATTTTCTATGAAAACTAACTCCGTACGCTCCGTCGAATTAATTGCTGCACAAAACATAACGGAGCCTCCGCCATAAGGAGTGATTTCTTCGAAACACACTTCCACATAGCGTTCCCGTGGTCTTCGCAGCACTCGCCAGCGTCGGTCCTCTCCACACAAAGAGATTCTAGCTTCATCAGAAAACAATACTTTATTCCAGTCCTCCAGAGTCCATGAAGCACAGTTCCGAGCGAACTGAAGTCGAGCAACACGGTGCTCACGGAGTAATTTAGGGCCCCGAGCTGGGCGGTAACTCCTGATATTGGCAGCCAAAAGCCTCCTCCTGACCGTCCACAAGCTAACTTCTACTCCTCTTACTTCTTCAAGGCTCTTCTTCAGGTCCACACTTGACGCTTTACGATTCCGCAACGCCTGACTCACCAAAAAGCGGTCATCTATTGGTTCTGTGCATCGTTTTCTTCCCGAACCGGGTTTTCTTTTGACCGAACCGGTCTCTTGATTTTTTTTTTATTACCCATGGGCCCACTCTTGCCCTCGATCTCGCCTGATGGTAAGCGATAGATGAGGTCTAAGATGGGACTAGCGAGCCCAGAAGATGCCTATTCACTCGTGCTTTAAAGGCTGATACCGTTGCCAAGTCCTCTGGACAGTTGAACGACTCACATTTAGCCGCTGAGACACGTAAGTTTGCGAACAACCTTCTTCAAGTAGGGCTATAATTTTACCGGCCCTTATCGCTTTATCACTCATATCAAAAAGTGGTATTTAATATAAAAAGAAAGATTAAATTGTTTAATTTGCAGAAAATATCCAAAAAGTTTTAAAATATCGTAATCAGTTAAAAATCGTTTCAGCAATTCGCGCCATTAGTAAAGCAATTTTAGAATAATCCAGAATAATCATTATTTTTCTTTTATTAATTTCTAATTTTAAATTTGGAACGTAAAGAATCATGCCAGGATGCTTCAAATAACATGCCAATATATCGTCAAATTAATAAAACCTATTTCTTGTTCTTCTTCATTGAAGTAGAGAAAAAAATCTAAAGTGCCCGTTTTTTTTTTTTGCAAAAGAGTTTATAAAGACTTCATTTAAATAATAGCAGACAACAGTGATGTTACCTATATAAATACAAGAAATAAAGTCGCACTGTTTATGAGTTGCAGACCGTGGGTGCGAACCCAAGTAGGCGCTTTTTACGAACCTATTTTGGTGTTCCACTGCTGGGCAAAAGCTTCTCCTTCCTCCTATCAAACCTCTGTGTCTCGGGCAAAATCAAGCCAAGTTCACCCCGCAAACATGACCTGATCGTTAACACACAAAAAACAGAGACATACATTTTTAGCAAATTTGCATGCTTTCCTTTCCTTTGTACTATTTCGCCCGTCAGTTAGTTCTTCGAAAAATATTGTACACGTATTTTTTGCCTTTTCAAATCAATAGAAAATACAAAGATCAAACTTAAAAGTTCAAGAGTGGAAGCCGGTCACTTTATTACTAAAATATATCACAGCATGAGGTTATGTGAAATTTCAACTCAATGTATTGTTTTCATTTTTTAATTAAAGATTAAAGACATGTCATATCTACCTAAACACATGGAGTATAAAAGGACACACAGACAAGAGTCCTGTTCCCTCCGTCTGTTCTGTGGGAACATTATAGCCTCATGATACTCCTGAGGTTGCAGGAATGCTCTATCGAGATACCGCAGCCCCGGAACTTAAAGGCAGCTGAAGGAGCAGGGTGGGTTTTCAATCAGTAGAAGTCTGACACTCCCTTCTGCTCCACTCAGAGCGAGAGAAGTCATTCAATGATTTTCCCACCCGGAAAAAATGGCTCTGAATCATGCTTATTCTACCGAAATTACAGGGACGTTTATAGTAGATAAGCTAACACTGACATCCCGATTGAAATCTATATTTCTATACTAATATTATAAAGTAGTATTTATTTGTAAGTTTTGATGTAAGGGGGTAATCTCCGGAACTACCGATCCACTTCTTAAAATACTCGCTTTGGTTGTAAGGTGGATTATTTGTGAGTGCAGATCACAGAAATCAAAAATACAGAGAAGTGGTAAGGGGGCGTATCGGTGTCCGCGCGACATGGCCACAGGGCTCATGTCACAGGCAAGTGGCCGTCTCCGCGAACTAGTACGCTTTCGACGGCGATCGTGATAACATATATGAATGCCGAGTTGTTCTGTGGTATCTTGTAAAATCCGAAGCTAAAATCAAATCTATGTGAATCATGGAATCACTTACCATATGTAAGTACAAGTATTTTACAATATTTGTCTTTAAAATCATGAAAAATAAATAAATCGTAAAATATTTCTTGGTTTTACTATGTTATTTTTGTTTTCAAATATCAGAGCGACTGTACTCCTTTTGCTATAAATACATTGCTCCTTAACCACTACCTGAGTTCGTCACTAAGTAACTGGACAAGCAATGTAAACATAACATACGAAACTGTATTACGCGGATTCATCGCGTAGTGAGGCCGCCACTTCTTGCGACGAATTAGTGATGTGCTTGTGCAGATCCACTAACGTAGGCTATCGACAGCAATGTCGATTGACGAATGAAATATTGCTATTATAGTTTAGGGGTTTTTCAACCGATGACATAAAAAAGAGGAGGTTATCAATTCGACGCGTATATTATTATTATTTTTTTATGTATGATCACCGATTACTCGGAGACGGCTGAACCGATTTGAAAAATGCTTTTTTTGTTTGAAAGGGTATGCTTTGAAATTGGTCCCATTGTTACCAAGTCAGGATCTGATGATGGAATCCTGGAGAAATCGAGGGAACTCTTCAAATATTATAGGCACACCTATAGTGATTTGAGTATTTTTTATAGTAACTTGTGTAGTTGCATTTGAAAATTACCATTTTGAAGTAGACCTGATGATGAAGACCACCGATGGCCACTGGAACTACTCAATATATAAGTAGGAATAATAAGTAGTTCATGTGTTCCGCTTCGATTACTTTAATGTGGTTATTAAGCACAATATGCTCGTCACAATGCATATGGTGAAGTGAAGCTGATGGTGAACTACCAGGAGAACTCCTCAACAAATAACAGCCCAACATTGGGAAAAGCAATATTTTGTAAATGAATATAAGTAGTTGACATTTAGGCTCTTGTAACTAGGTAAATTAAAAATCGACCAACTAAAAAGAGTGAAATAAAAACTTTTTACCAAAAAATTAAACCGACTCCCAAAAAACACTGCAAAGTGAAAAATAACTTTAATTTCGGAAGTTGGTGCCAAAAACGAAAATACAAAACTAAAGACACCGACTACCGAAATTAAAGTTATTTTTCACTTTGCAGTGTTTTTTGGGTGTCTGTTTAATTTTTTGGTAAAAATACGTTGAAAAGTCAAGTGTACAAAAAAGTAAAAAAAAAAAAAAAAAAAAATATTTTACGCCCGCAGCATGCGTAAGGAGTTCCGACGTCGCTGTCGCTACAATAGTTTATTTTTCAATCTGTCAACCGTTTAAGCCCGGTTGGAAGATCGATGTAAATAATGTTTTTTTACTTATTTTGATTTTTTTACAGAGTAGTAGAGAAATGCGTAACCAATATTCGTGAAGTAAGTTACTTTAATTTTAGGTTAATAATCGGTGGTGTTTTTCGGTTTAGAATTATCGTATGTTATGCCTTATCCTCATGCTGTTTCTTTATTTTTTATGGTTTTTGTATTTTGCTTCCATTGAAGCTTTGAATGCGTTATAATAATCGGCATGGTTCAGATAATATATTTGTGAATTGAGCTTAAAATAAGTCAATATATTCATGCTATTTATTTGTTATGCATGGATGTGTGTTTGTTTTCATATATTTAACAATTTCTCTACTAACTAGGATTTTTCTTATAACAAAAACCTATTATAACCTACTAAACTATTACCTGCGGTTACCCCGCAGGTAATAGTTGCGTAACACACTTACAGTAGGAATCGGTTTCATTATGCTAAATCAACAACACTCACTGCGGTATTTACGTTGTTGAGCAGACCAATATTTCGAACATATGAAGCAATGGATTAGCAATATACGTCAAAATCATTCAGATCTTGATTTATAGTGTGTTACGTAATTATTGCGATGCTTATTATATGCTGACGTTTAGAAGTAGCTTAGGATGTATGTAAATGATAAATAAGTGCTTTTCGTACTTTTCAGCTTCCCAAAAGATGGTAACATAAAAAAGGAATGGATTGATGCCACAGGCATGCCACCTAACTGGTACCCTACAAAAAATAGCACCATATGCTCGGTTCACTTCAACGCAGAAATGTTCTAGTCTCTAAAGAAAAGTCGCAGGCTTTTTGAATGGACAATTCCAAAATTAAGAGTACAACTGATATTTGCAGAAGTGTGTTAAATTTTATTTTATTACTGAAAGCTATTCTCATGATTTAGGGTATTCATAAAATCAGTCATTCAACTTTTCAGGATTCTATACAACCTATACGGCTGGTATGTTCCGATCAAGAGCGTAATGTAAGTTAACATCGACTTCTATTTGACCTATCACTATGATAATTAAATATTAAGATTTAAGTCGAAAGCGCCAGGGTAGCCCTTAATACTTAGTAGGTAGTACTTAATAATAATTATGTAATGTTATGTTCTTAATAATATGTTTATTGTTATTGTAATATTTTCTGGACATGCCATTTTTTATTTGGTTCATTTTCAGGTGCCCAAAAAAAATTGTACAATAATAAATGGAAGAATCGATAACTTTCCGATTTAGTCAATCACTAGCGTATATGTAAAATAAATTGCTTTTGCACAGCACAACGATAGCGACCGATGTTTTTGTGTGGGTAAATTCTACGGTGCATGGTAAATACACGCTGTGTTTGACGGAATAAGGTTTATTATTGATTGTATAGTACGTTCTTATTTAAGAAATGCGGGTGTGTGCGCGAGTGCGTATCTATTGATTTTATTAAACTGCATGTGTAGTTGTTGCCCCGCCCAGCGCCTAACTAGAGACACACGGTTCCGATATAATTTCGTCTGTTGACCAAATCTACTTATTTATTTTATCTATGGTGCAGATGCTGTTGTTGTTAGGTACTTACATTCTAATTACATAATACCGATGATGGCATGAATTGATGAACTTGACAGTAATATTATGATTACATATGATTAGATAAGAACACGATATGATTCTTGCATAAGGTCATGACCTGGAAAACAGGTTAGTGGATGATACCTCATTGCTTTTTTTATAAACACTAGGAATTACTTCTGTATCTTAAGCGCATTTTTATTAACACCCAGATGGCACACCCGGAATATTTGTATGCCATCCAAACATTTGTTCCGGTGCAGCAATCGAACCCACGCCATGCCGCGTTGCTACCACTGCGCTAACGATATCGTCAAAAAGTCTATTTACATTATTGGTTATACATGTGATATACCGTTTTGGAATAGTAGTTAATTTGATATACGTCATTATAATTAGTAGAACGATATATTAGTCTGCAATTATACGATTACTAATTACCTAATTATTGTTGTCTGTACGTCTGAAGATGAATATAAACCCTCTCTTATAATAAAACAAAAATAATAAAGTAACGTAAAGCGTCAATAGCCTAATGGGTGTCGGACTTGTGATCGTGAGGTCGCGGATTTGAACCCTACCTATAACACTATTGCCGTGAATCCACTCCAGACACAACCATATTTAGCTTAGGTACTTGGAGGGATTAACAAGATTGCTAGTAATGTGAAATCTACCCACATTGCTAGTCCTCTTTTAAAAAAAATGAATGAACCAACTTTATATTTCGAAGCTAATTCAAGTATATTATATAATTGTATTTTGTTATTTAATTTATGTTCACTATACCTAACTATGTACATACATACAACTATAAAAAACTTTTTACCAAAAAATTAAACCGACGACGCGGCGTCCAAAAAACACTGCAAAGTGAAAAATAACTTTAATTTCGGTAGTCGGTGTCTTTAGTTTTGTATTTTCGTTTTTGGCACCGACTTCCGAAATTAAAGTTATTTTTCACTTTGCAGTGTTTTTTGGACGTCGCGTCGTCGTCGTCGGTTTAATTTTTTGGTAAAAAGTTTTTATTTTACTCTTTTTAGTTGGTCGATTTATAATTTACCTAGTTACAAAAGCCTAAATCTGAACTACATATAACCTTTTACAAAATATTGCTTTTCCCAATACTGGGCCGTTAATTGTTGAGGAGTTCTCCTGGTACTTCACCATCAGCTTCATTTCACCATATGCATTGTGACGAGCATATTGTGCTTAATAACCATATTCAAGTAATCGAAGCGGAACCCATGAAATACTTATTATTCCTACTTTTATATTGAGTAGTTCCAGTGGCCATCTGTGGTCTTCATCATCAGGTCCACTTACCCAATTGGTGCTTTTCGAATGCAACTACACAAGTTACTATAAAAAATACTCAAATCACTATAGGTGTGCCTATAATATTTGAGGAGTTCCCTCGATTTCTCCAGGATCCCATCATCAGATCCTGACTTGGTGGCAATGGGACCAATTTCAAAGTATACCCTTTCAAACAAAAAAAGAATTTTCCAAATCGGTTCAGCCGTCTTCGAGTAATCGGTGATCATACCTACATTAAAAAAAAAACAAAAAAAAAAATACGTTTCGAATTGATAACCTCCTCCTTTTTTGTCGGCGGTTGAAAAATAAACTTGAGCATCGAAGTACTCCGCCACATCGCTGTCATCCGGAAACGCCCCGAAGACTGGCATTATTGCCACGTTGTATGGCAATGTTTATTCTTTGGGCAAAGAACGATGTACCAACTATTTATTAATATCTAATGTCAGTCACCGGTGTCTTCACAATAAGCCGGAAAAGCACTTTACATAATGTGTCACACGACCACGCTATTGGAAATACCAAGCTTTTGTTGTCATGTCCGACAATATTAGATGCTATCGGTTTTCCTTTTGATATCACGATGAGCCATCCTTTCCCTAAAATTTTGTGGTAAATAAAAAGAGGTATGAGGTTGGGTTATTCCTTAACACACTTTCCTCGTATTTTATTTTGTAGCCGAAAGACATTTATGCTATAGGTATACCACACTTCATAGTAGTCTAAGTGTGTTATAAGATACTTTATATTTATTTATATTATTGTTGTTATATTGCAAAATTAAAGTGTCACCACATCACTACGTCATTCCCCAAGCCCAACACAGGCGCCCTAGCAAAATCTTTGAATCTTTTAACTACCTTTCACCAAGCAATGTATTAAATTTGTAACTTCATGCCTTGCCTTCTGAGTTTGGTGTTCCTTCGTGCTAAGTTTTATAACCATAATCTATAATACATTCTCTTCTTTACCGCCATCACCCACCTATATTTTGTTATCTGTAGGAAGTCATCAAAAAAGAGCGGATTTCAACTCACTAAAACCACCCTGACCCGCCATCAGTATATAGTAGAGGCCTTGATACATCTAAAAAGACAATTCTATAATTCCCTCTGTGCAATGTAGTGATGGGTAATTTTCGGAAATTTTTCCAAACTTGGAAATTTTTCCTTTTATTTTTCGGAAAAATAAAAATATGGAAAAATAATGGAAAAATATTTTTTTTATGTGTAATTTTACTTTGAATAAGGGTCAAAATGCTTGAGTCATACGGCCCAAGTGCGCATCTCGCCGGCTGATCGATTCCTAGCGTGACTAGAGGGCTGGCTCGTTCTTTGCCCAAAGAATAAGCATTGCCATACAACGTGAAAATGCTGGTAGCCTTAGCAGTGCTTCGACGTTACAGTAAATAGTTATATCAATGTATTTTGTAGTGGTAACTTAAAATAAACATAATTAATTACCAAGGGAAGTTAATCAAATTATGAAGTAAATGGTTTATTGATATTTTTTAAATGAAGATATACAACAAACATGTACATCCATACATATTATGATAAATTAAAAATGAATAGGAATAATGACATCTATTCAGTTGAAGATGAATCCGAATCGTCATTTGTAAAAAGGGAATCGTGGTTAACATTTCCTCCTGCATCTGTATCTACAAACAATAAATCTCCTCAATAATATGAGCAGATCGTTCTTCATAATTTTTGGGAACTGGAATACGATGGTGCCAAAGCACTAAAACCTTTTTCCATTGTAGATGCTCTACCCAAACTTATCAGGGCTCTGGATGCTATGGTTGCTAAAGCAATCAATTTATCAATATCCTTCAAGGCTTATGTGTGACGAGGCGCTAGTGGACAAGCTTCATAGACCGGCTCATCGACGAACAGTTGCTTGTCTCTCGGTTTTCTACTAATTGTACTTCGGAGAGTGTGCGCAGGAACTACATGACCTGATCCCTCCATCTCCCTTTCACTACCAGTCTACCAGGCGCATTTGATTGATATACCGTCTTGTCGTACCAAGCGTTTCTTCTCTAAATATATTGTGCGCACAGCCAAGCTGTGGAACCCACTGCCGGCTTCTGTGTTTCCTGTCACTTATGACCTTTCACCCTTTAAAGCTCTTGCTTTAAATGGCATCTTCTGGGTTTACTGGTTCCATCGTAGACCCATCCCATCTATTGCTTACCATCAGGCGAGATCTACGTCAAGAGTGGGTTTCCCGTAATAATAAAAATTGGCCAAGTGCGAGTCAGACTCGCCCATGAAGGGTTCCGTAGTAACTATAATAATAAAATATAATATGTATATTTATTTGACGAATAAAAAATACCTTAAAAATTTCTTAAAACTAGTTTATTTACATTTTTACAACTACGCTAAATAACTTTGTTTTTCATAGTGTTTTTAAGAATTACAAAGTTATATTTACGGTTTTAGAAAATATTCTGTATCTCAAAAACCGCTGACCCGATTTCGTTCAAACCAATTTTGGTTGAAATCTTACATTAAGATCTACAGACATATATTTTTTTAAATTTTTCACTCCATTATTATAGAAGTTAGAGGGGGGACACATTTTACCACTTTGGAAGCTTATATCTTTTAAACGATTGACTTAATGAAAAAGTGGTTGTAGAAACTCCGATGTCGTTTTTAAAGACCTGTCTATAGATACCACACCTGCATAGATTTCATGAAAAAAAAATATTTTCAGTATAATTCCATGTATGAGGAGACCCCTTTCTTTTAATTTTTTTTTTTATTTTTTTTTTCTTAAAATCGGAAAGCGGTTTACAGAATACATCTACCTACCAAGTTTCACATGTATAGTCCTAATAGTTTCGGAATAAAATGGCTGTGACATACGGACGGACGGACAGACAGACAGACAGACAGACGGACAGACATGACAAAACTATAAGGGTTCCGTTTTTTGCCATTCGGCTTCGGAACCCTAAAAAGCACCTAGCCGGCATTTAATAACTCAAACGGGGAATTCCCTGTATGTGAATTACATTTGTGTTGCAAAAATAGATAAAAACTAGTTTTTCGTTTCGTCCTGCTAATTTAACATGTTATTACTAGCAGTAGTAATATTGATATTGTTACAGTGTACACATAATTAACTTGTTTCTGTATTAAAATAAGCTTTTTTGAAATGGAAAAATATTGGAAAAATATCGGAAAAATATCTTTTTTTCTTTTCTTTTCCGTCCGAAATTTTTCCACTACCCATCAGTAGTGCAATGTCTATTAGGATACATGAAAAACCCTGAAAAGACCATTACCGACCTACCTTTATTCCAATGTTTCTTCTTCTTACACATCTGTTTATATAGAACTTAACGCTTGATTTTTCATTTAATAATTTAATTTTTTAATGTGCACAAATCGGAAATGAATTACCGTTTCATGCAGAAATACAATCAATGCCAGATAGTTATAAAGTCTGACTATCGAGGCATTAAGTACGTACTGTTACTAAGTGTTTGTAACTGGCAATAGTACTAGAAGAGAGTTAGTAATAACAGGCGCACTGTTCGATCTTCAAAGTTAAGCAACACTTGCCGAGATCGGGGCGTGGATGAGTGACCATTGTAACAAAAAGTACGTAAAGCCGCTTGTCCCTGCTATCATTTATACATCTTTGATATTCTTTAACGATAGTCAGAAGCACAGAACAGATAAAAGAGGTTAGAAAGGAAATAGTTCCTGATTTGTATGAGAACGCGTGTCGCCGCTTGTCTCCCCACTCTTTAGTTCCACTACAAGCAAGAGGCCCGTTACGTATGCGAATTACCACAGAACAGATAAAAGAGGTTAGAAAGGAAATAGTTCCTGATTTGTATGAGAACGCGTGTCGCCGCTTGTCTCCCCACTCTTTAGTTCCACTACAAGCAAGAGGCCCGTTACGTATGCGAATTACCACAGAACAGATAAAAGAGGTTAGAAAGGAAATAGTTCCTGATTTGTATGAGAACGCGTGTCGCCGCTTGTCTCCCACTTTTTAGCTCCACTACAATCAAGAGGCCCGTTACGTATGCGAATTACGCACACAAACAAATTACACACACTTAAATCGAGAGCTTGCTACTATGCAATGTATACTTTTTGTAACTTGTTGCAATAATGTTGTTAATGTTCGGAATTTCATAGTGAACAGAATATTTTTATGAATTTTACAAATAAAATTGTAATTTAATGTTATTTTCGACCTACTGATGGAAAGATATATTGTACCTCCTCGCTCTATACTTGCGGTCTGACTTTTTGTTTTACAGGTTATAATTGCAATATAATTGCATTACACGGTATTTTAAAGCAGAGCTCTGAGTTCCGAAATCTGAAGCGCACTAAACGCGGTGAATGAATTAATCGGCCGAGCTATGATTTTCGTATCATAAATGTGGCGCGCTAGCCACGCCCATTACCATTTCAACGTTATTCATCTAGTCCGTGGTCAGAAGCCACAAAATCTAATACCAGTTTTGCCAAGGAGTATCGTGTTACCAAGCTACTGGATTGTCCGGGGTTGCGGGAATGTTCTAACGAGATACCACGGCCCCAGAACTTAAGGCCAGCTGAAGGAACAGGGTGGGTTTTTAGTCAGTAGAAGTCTGACACTCCCTTTCGCTCTACTCAGAGCGGGAGAAGTCATTCGATGATTATGCTCGCGACTTCATTCGTTCGCGTGAGAGTTTATCTCACCAACGCGGTTTATCCCACGTAAATCCCATAAAAATTCCGGGATAAAAAGCCTACTCTATCTTCCAGTGAAACTCTCATTAAAATCGGTGAACCCGTTCCAGAGATTAGCCCGGACAAATATATAGACAGACTGGAATACAGAAAAATGTTGTTTGTATCGTAATTCTATGTATAGATAAAATAACTAACAATGCACTTTCGGTTTTCTTGACCAATATGCCATCATGACTAAAACCTATTTACCTGTATATTTGTAAAAAAACCGTCTACTATTTTACGGCTACATTTAGGCTTACTCATGACTTTGACCAAACTGTAAATCTTCCGCGACGACTCGTAGAATATGAGCAGAATATTAATGACTTAACCAGAACGGAAAGCAAGGAGGTTTTACCGTTACTCTTTATTTTTCCAAGTCAATGCCTCGCTTCAACTTCGACAGACAATGCTCGTAAATATATTTGCACATATATTATTTGACATTTTTGGTAAGGACAGTATGCGGAGGAATTTACGATAAAAATCGGCAAAAGTTTTGAGAAAATGTTGTAAGAATGGTAATGACAACTTTAATAATCAGAATTCTTATAGTCCGTATTTTTATTAGAATAAAATATCGTCATATCTCTTCTCGTCAGCTCTAGGTGGAACAGAAGAGAGTAAAAACCCACCCTGTTTTTTCAGTTGCTCTTATGTTCCTCTTATGTTCGAGGGCCGCGGTATCCCGTTAGAACATTTAGCAACCCCGGCTTATAAGTGCCCATTAGGAAATCTAAAACGAATATACTCTACAATCAAGGTTTTCCTGAATTCCACCTGTAGATCTATATACCATTGTTAAAGTCAATGTCGAAGAGTCTTCTAAGAGAATTCAAAATACTTTCTTATATCACAATAATAAAGGTCTAAAAATTAAACATAGTATATACAGGCGAAAATAAAAAGAAATTATAGGGCATCGAAAAATTGGTCAACATCGCTATCAATGGGAAAAGTGCCCAGAACACTGGCCGCATTGCCACGTTGAATGGCAACGCCTTTTTTAGAGGAATCTTAATTCAACTATCTCATATCCTACAAAAACCAAATACTCGTATTTAAAAAAAAAAAAAAAAATCTTTTCTTTCAGACATTGGGTCCATACATTTTCAAAATCATCATCAATTCATCTTAAAAAAACATCACACACATCGAATAAAATAAATTATGACGTAATTTAATTTAATTTATTAATTTAATTTAATCTACTAATTTAATTTAATCTATTAATTTAATTTACTACACATTTAATACACATTAATTTAATTTAAGTATTTAAGTATTTTTTCCTGTAGCACATCTATTTGTACCTCAATTCTTACTTCCTACCTATTTTGCTCTACTTACTATATATGTCCTTACTTTGGAATTGCTCGTCAAATCGTTCCAGCTCCTTAAGGTTCTAAGTTGAGCTACGCGATATTTGACAAATGCTTGCACTGTTTGGACGGGCCTGCTCAAATCTGTTTGATTCTGTCCTCTAAAGGGCGCCACAGACATTAACCTACATGGCTCTCATATGATTTGATCACTACAGATTGTCCGGACTTTAAAAGAGACGTTGACCTCTGAGTTTGTTTCAGTGTTTCTTCTCAGAGTAGTCAGTTAGGAAACACTGGCCTAATTTAGTTTACATTTATGAAAAATAAAGACGTGCGAAAGTGTTATTTTATAAATAACCTATTTTCAAAATAAACATCATTATTTCATTTCATTATTTAAAATTATAAAAAAGAAAGTTTGTGAGGATGGATGAATGTTTTTTTTTGATGATTCTATCCCGGGTCGAAGTCGCGGGCAACTGCTAGTTTTATATAGGTGGGTGACCTGGCTTATTGCATTTTAAAGTTATTAGAACTCAATAAATACCTAGATAAGCCAACTCTCTCATTCTTCGAAAGCTCACAATTCTAAAGAACTACTTATGAACTTCTGTATGTGTTCTGTTATTTGTAAGAAGTCTATATCATGACTGTGTTAACAATTATTGTTTACAAGTTAACTGTTCCGTAAAAGTAGGCTAAGTAATTAGCATTGATTAAGTCTGTCGAGTGGTGTTTACAGTAAGTCTTGACGTTTGGATAGTTATTCACATGTTTCTCTGAATACAAACTTTTTGATGGCACACACTGAGTCTTGGTCTTTTGTTTAAGGTTTACACAAAAAGCAAATACATGTAAAGTAAAAAGTAATCAGAACTTTTGTCAGTAAATGAATATTAAAGGCGAAGAAAATACATATATCCATTTTTTTAATTCATTCCTTTTTTTCCTTAGATTTTACCTAACAACCACCGTTTACTAGTCTCTCCTCGATAGTCCATCATTTTACGTACGATTGGCAAAATTTTGGTGAAGTGAATGAATATTAATGACAAATATTTAAAAAAATCGGTAGCAATGCGGTTTCAATCATAAAGATTGTTGCTCATCTCCATAGGCGGCTACGTGCTATTTTGGCCTCGCTCAATTAATTACCTACATATCACGTAATTTTATCTTGTTGCAAAAAATAAATGATTGTTTTGGGCTCACCCAGGACAGAGTATGAGTTCAAAACAAACCCTTTTGTACAAAATGAAACAAGAGTAGTATAAGATACGTTTATTGTCTACTACAAGTACCTACAATTACACTGTGCAAGGTATCAATTATCCCATTTCCTAGAACCTTCCTCTTCACTTGTCACTACACCGCGTTTGAGGAGAAAAGTGAAACTGTTCCGATGCGCGATTGTTATTTGTTGAGAGTTCCGCGCTTCGAGCCGCAGTGGGCGCGCCGGAACAGTGCCGACGACGGGATTTATAGATTACTAGCTTCTGCCCGCGACTTCGTACGCGTGGGAGGTTTTTTCCTCGTAAATCCCGATCCCGTGGGAATGCCGAGATAAAAAGTAGCCTATGTGTTATTCCTGGATGTCTACTATCTACGTACCAAATTTCATTCAAATCTGTTTTTGCGTGAAAGAGTAACAAACATCCATCCATCCTCACAAACTTTCGCATTTATAATATTAGTAGGATAGTAGGATAGGATTAGTAGGATATTAGTAGGAAGTAGGATAGTAGTTTAGCCAGCCGAAGTACTTAGTACCGAGTATACTTTAATCTATTGTTATTATTTATTGAGTATTGAGTATTATGTATACTTTAGGTTAAGGCATATATCTATGGGTCTTCGTAACCTTAAAATAAATGATTAAATAAAAAAATAAATAAAATAAAACTGTGCCCGCGACTTCGTTCCCATGGGAGATTTTTACACGTGAAATGTGATCCCATCCTGTTTTTCTTTTAGCCCCGCTGCATTTTTACAGGTAGAAACGACACAAGACGTCATAATTTAAATAAATTGGACACGGATAAAACATGTCACGCGATATTACGTTCATAGTACAACTGATCGGCTGCGCGTCAAACTACTCCATTTAGGAGTAGTTTTTGTTGCTTCAGTATTAGGCGCGCTCACGGCTTCTAGTTATTACTGGTATTCTAAGGTTGGGAACATAATTATGAGACTTATTATCTCTGTAATTATATGTAATCTCGCCACGCTTGTGTGGCACACATACACAGTCCTCATAATAATCCCGACTTTCTTTTTAAAACTCTTTTTAACCGACTTCAAAAAAAGGAGGTTTACAGTCTTGAACTTTTTTTTTTTTTTATGTATGTTACCTCATAACTCGGAGACGGCTGGACCGATTTGAAAAATTCTTTTTGCGTTTGAATGGGTATACTTTCTAGTTGGTCCCATTGTTACGAAATCAGGATCTGATGATGGGATCCTGGGGAAATCGAGGGAACTCTTCAAATATTATAGGCACACCTATAGCGTTTTGGGTATTTCTTATAGTACCTTGAGCAGTTGCTTCCGAAAAGTACCATTTGGGGAAGTTGAACTGATGATGAAGACCACAGATGGCCACTGAAACTCCTCAATAATAAGTATTTCGTGGATTGCGATTCGATTACTTGAGTACGGATGTTAAACACTTTATGCTCGTCACAATACATATGGTGATGTAGAGTTGATGATCAAGTACCAGGAGAACTCCTCAAACATTAACGGCTATGCATCGGGAAAAGCAATATTTTGTAAAAGGTGATAAGTTGTTGACATTATGGCTTTTGTGACTAGATAAATTACAAACCGACACACTAAAAAGCGTGAAAAAAAATTTTTGCAAAAAATAGAACCGACTCCATCAAAACACTTCATTCCATATCAAAACACTACAAAGGCAAAAATAACTTTAATTTCGGAAGGCGGTGTCTTTAGTTTTGTATATATTTTCGTTTTTGACACCGCCTTCCGAAATTAAAGTTATTTTTGCCTTTGTAGTGTTTTGATATGGAAGTCGGTTCTATTTTTTGCTCAAATTTTTTTTTATGCTAAATGTTTTTATTAACGCATAAAAAATTTCAAACGACATTTTCTCATAACGTGCGCCGTTCATCACATTCTTTTTTTCGTGGGGAAAATCATCAAATGGCTCCTACCGCTCTCGGTGGAGCGAATCCTTTTCGCTCCGTGTCAGACTTTTTCGGACTAACAACTCACCTTGTTGCTTCAGTCACCCTTGCGTCTGGGGCAACCCAGTTTACTAATTCCTAACGTGGAGCGGCAAACTACTTAAACTATATGTCTATTTTACAACTTGCCGCAAAGTTTCTAAATATGCATCATCACTGTCATGACATTTAATTTCCAATTATATAACACCAACAGCCATAATAATTACAACACAGGTTGCGTTTCTACAGCACTATTTTAAACAATTAAAACACCATTTGTGACAATTCAACACGTATTAAGTACACAGTGATGGTGAAATTTCCATACAGATTGCATTACGTGGTGGACATGAGACGACACACACTGTCACTGAGCGCAGTCAGGAGAAAACACTTGTACTCAACAATGATGTTATGTGAAATAGTGTCAGGTCTCGCAGGGCAAACTATCAAAATGAAGTATCCAAAAATGTTTTTAACCGACTTAAAAAAAAAAGGAGGAGGTTCTCAATTCATCTTGAACTTTTTTTTTATGAATGTTACCTCATAACTCGCTGATGGCTGGACCGATTTGGAAAATTCTTTTTTTGTTTGAAAGGGTATAGTTTCTAGTCGGTCCCATTATCGTCATGTTTGGATCTAATGATGGAATCATGGAGAAATCGAGGGAACTCTTCAAATATTATAGGCACGCCTATAGCGTTTTGGGTATTTCTTATAGTACCTTGTGCAGCTGCTTTCGAAAAGCACCATTTGAGGAAGTGGAACTGATGATGAAGACCCCAGGTGGCCACCGAAACTACTCAATAATAAGTATTTCGTGGATTGCGATTAGATTACTTGAATATGGATGTTAAGCACTTTATGCTCGTCACAATGCATATGTTGAAGTAGAGCTGACGGTGAAGTACCAGGAGAACTCAAAAATTAACGGCTCTGCACTGGGAAAATCAATATTTTGTAAAAGGTGATAAGTAGTTGACATTTTGGCTTTTGTAACTAGATAAATTACAAACCGACCCTCTAAAAAGAGTGAAAAAAAACTTTTTTGCAAAAAATAGAACCGACTAAAACCGATTACCGAAATTAAAGTTTTTTTTGCCTTTGTAGTGTTTTTATATGGAAGTCGGTTCTATTTTTTGCAAAAAAGTTTTTTTAAACTACACATTTCTAGATTGATATATGTTTCTCGAGCTGTAAATAATCATGGTTGTCCTCCGGCCTGGGAAGGGCGAAGGAGTCTGTAAGACTCTGACTAAAACCACCACGTATGCACACTTACGCCGGAGACTGTGGAAACACTTAGATATTCTTCAAGGCGGCTCTCGATTGATACCGGCCCACCTTAGTAGGCCCCGTCTGGGCTATGGCGCACACCTCCCGGTGTGCGGCTAACGTCCCCAAATCCGCCGTCCCTGGACACATTATTTTTCAAACAGAGCACTTGCAATGTGTGTAGAATTCACATTACAGCAATCTTGTTAACCCCTTCAACTAAGCTAAATATGCTTGCGACTGGAGTGGGTTCGAAACTGCGACCTCTCGACCACGATTCCGACACTTTAGCCATTAGCTATTGCCACTTAAACGCATTTAAGCCGGTTGCAAACCGACAACCAAGCTATTCCGAAGCTAAACAAAGGTAGCTTAGCTAAGATAAACTAAAAATATGTCCCGTGCACACCAAGAATTGTGGCTACCACGGCCGGTGCGTCTTCTAACATGGGCTGTTAGATAAAGGTTTTAGATTAGCTTTCAGATGCTCTTGCGGTCAGCAGTGCGGCCTAACGTTAAATTTGTACAAAAATCAATTATTCATGACTACGACAAAACATAAATTTTCATGCACATAATTTGTGGCTGCTCCTGCATTTACTACAAGCCCAGAACAGTTCAAAATATTACAGAACACAATTACATAAATCACGTCGCGTGTCTGATACGCATCTAAAATATAGGAAACACTATACTATGTTGGTAGGTATTATCTATCAAGTAGAGAAAGTGATCTCACTGTACAAAATGTACTACTAAATAATACTGTTTTTAATCTTACACATTATCAGCACTCCTGAAATCTCCTGAACGATCTATTTTCTTTTTATTGATAATAAGCTCGCGTTTGACCACAATCTCAATTAGTAGTTAAATAAAAATCAATTTAATTAAAGAGCATGATGGCCCAGTGCGGTTTGGTCGCAAGCACATTAACTTATTTAATTTATATCATCGCCACGGCTCTTAGAACGATAAAGTAAAACATCATGATGAAACCATGAAACCAAAATAAATACATTGATTGATTGATTGATTGATATCATGCAAGTTCCACCAATCAACTCACGACTCAAGTCTTCCCATAGAGAAGAATCATGTGTTTCGGCAGTGGAAATGTTATAAAACGATTATCTATATTTTCATACTTAATATTATAAATGCGAAAGTGTGTGTCTGTTACGCTTTCACGGCTACACTGCTGAACCGAATTTGACGAAATTTGGCCTGGAGATAGTTAAGAAAGGCTACTTTATTTAAGAAATCATCCCTCATGGAGCTCATATAGGGAATTAATGTTTTCATATAAAATCCAGGAGGACGTAGTCACTAGTAACAGAACAGCTGGTGTACTAAAATTACACATAGAAAAACCCTTCTGAATATAAAAATGAGTTGTATGTTTCAAAACGTACTTTCGTATGTAATACTGATACCTGTTTTGTCGCTCTTAACTATCACAATATATGCAATTTTTCACCTATCTATTATTCCCATCGGCTTATGGCGTTCGCGTTTCCGCTGAATAGGTAATAGTTATTTTTAAGTGAAATTGTGACTACGCGTCCGGCCAATTTAAAGTTTATTTTACTACTATATTTTTTATCAGACACTTGTCAAGCAAGATCAACATGTGATAGTTATCTCATATCATGTCTTTATTTTCCAGAGAGCGCACCGTGCGATGTTCATCAGTGCTGATCGGCGCGCTAGGCATCTCGCTGATAGCGCTGGCCGTGTACACCGCCGTGCTGGTGCTCACCGAGTACCGCAGCCCTCGGCCCTGCATCAGTGAACAGTGCGTTGGAACTGGTAAGGGATCATACGTGAACTTTAGCTATTTTGGGGACAAGACCTTCTACACTTTTGTTGTGCCAAATCCGTCATTGTTTGCTCAAAATAAAATTAGCACTGTGATATATCTGGCTGACTGTATCTCTACCTACGGCTAGAAAAAATCTCAAAATCAATTCTAGAGGAACTCCTAAAAATAATGTGTTTATATCCCGAGGGGCTTTCAAATAACAAGTGCACGTGCAATGCACTCACATTCGCATCACACATCGTGAAGGTACAAAATAAGTGTCAAAAGCCTTGGATAAGTTTTAACACATCACTTAATTTACTATTTCAAACCGAGACTAGAATTACGGTAGGTAAGTGCTTAACAGAACCGGTTTCACATATATTCACATTTACATGTTAGTAATTAATTCTACGCGTGCACAACAATAAACAAACATCGTACAAACATCCCGCCATAATTAATGGCAATAAAAGAATAATATTATTAGTTAATAAAAAAATACGCTGTGTTCATGGTAAAATGCGAAGATTACCACATTTTACCATATCTTGCCATAACATTTACCGACACACGTGTCGTGCCAACGTTATTTACCCGTAATTTTTCGATGGTATGTAAATGGTATAATGACTGTCTATAACTGTACATCTATAGAAAGATAGATTATTGTACACCAATAATTGAAACACACTTAAATAACAAATTTGGTTAAATGGCGGTGTTATCGCTGAGAGCGATATCTTCCAGACAAAGACTTTGGAACTTTGGAAGGATCTTACAAGCTTTAATTAAAATGGGGTTATTTTATATAGATTTTATTTAGCCCTATGAAATCTGTATAAAATAACATTATAATCACCATGGGAATCCTCCACGGAAGGATGCCTCATAGTTTTTTGTTCAACAGTTTTAATAAATGTACCTTTTATTGACTCTAAAGTAATTAGACGTCTCATTCACGATGCGAATAATGTAACATTTGCATATGTAAATGGTGTAGACTCATCCTTTTAGATTGGATCCTTATCGTAAGATAACAATTAGTATTAATTAAAGTCTTTGTCTAGAAATGCCTTGGATATGCAGATTACCTTTGCACCTACTCGATTATTCTCTTGTTTTAATAATAATAATAATAAATGCTGCTTTATTTCAGGCAAAACACCCATATACAAAATAAAAAACAGTGAGAACAAAATTTAAAAGAATAAAACTAGAATCTAAAACTTTGAGGTATGTATAGGTACCCATAGTCATAAAATACATCATATTGCATAGAAATTGCATATTCATCCTAATTATTACGTCATTTTTTGTTCTCGTTCAGGTGAACAGAAATCCAATGCGTATATATGGGACATAGTAAATTGCACGAGACAGCCCTCAGGATGCTGTTGCTGGAACGTCTCAAACCTTCCCAAAAAGACGCAACACGCGACCTCATGATTGCATAGAAGTCCGGGACCCTCGCTTCTGCAAACATGCTCGAGGCACTGCAGTATCTCGGTAGTTTCATAAGAGTTCGGTAAGCATTATTGTACTGAACTCTTAATGAACTGTACATCTTTTTTGTGAAGTTGCACCAAAGTTGACAAGTGTACATTGACAGACAATAAGCTCTGAAAAGAGTGTTCTTGACATCATTGGTGCAACTCGCAAATCTTCGTGCGAGCATGTTACTCCTCACTGAGAGGGCCCTTCGCTCTCTTTCTATATCTGCGAGAGAAATCTTAACAAAGCCGTATTTATGCCTAACTGCTTCGATAGTCAAATACGTGTATGTTTTTTTACTTCTTGGGAGATACATCTCGATTGAGTTGGCTGACGCATTCAATTGTAGATAACCATATACGAGCTACAATAATAATGCGACACGATGGCGCAGTGGTTGAGCGATTAGCTGCTGCGCTGCGTGTCACGGGTTCGATTCCCGCACTAGAACAATTTTTTGTATGACCTACAAATAACTCTACCGGGTCTTGTCGTTGTAAAAATGAATGAACAATGCAGGAGAAATTCCTAGTGTACGGCAAAAAAATATCTTTAGGATACAAAAAATACCATAAAAATCATGTTATATAAGCTTGTTAGAGTAGAAAGAGGGAAAATAGGCCTCAATTACCGCTTTCTAAAACTAGTTTACTAGTATAATATGTCGCATAACTAATCATTATTAATTAATCAACCTCAGCGTTTTATCTTACAACTACACACTATTTACTTCGTAAATAATAAATATGTAACTGATGTTATTTATTTTTGTGTTAACTCAGTATTTAATTGGAATACTGATGATGTGTATTTATCTTTTTGATGACACTCATAATGTATTCCGAAGGCATGACGCTGCCCTCCCATATCTGTTCGTAATATTTATTTTCCTTAGATAAAATACAAGTTTAATTGCACGGTTTTTCAAAGAAATAACGCATTTAACCCTTGTGTATATCGCTCTAATTAAAATACAAATTGTCGCATAAATTTTGAAATAAAACCCATGATCTGATTTAACCCCCAGTAGTTCTTACATCATGTGTTCTGCAGTCCACGTGTTTTCATAGCATGGTATAACTGCGCCACTTTTGCGAGAAAATTGTTGTTCAAATTAATTCCTTTGAGTCACACTATCAATGCAGCACTGTTTCTCTTTATAGATTTGAGACGCAATTTTAAGCATTAATATTAACACGTGTTGGTAATGTAGGGACGATATTATGTATGCGATTACTACTTCGAACAACAATTGTGTCATTTGTTGATGAATTTTAATTATTTTCATTCATCAATAAAAACATCTAACCATTCGATGCATGGCTTAGACTACGTTTTGCTGTCGTTTGAACAAGAAAGATTGTATAATGCATTCTTATTTGTTTACGTTTAGTTTTACTATGAAAATATTTTTGTTACTATTTGTACACTCAGTGTTTGTTGTTGTTTTGTCTAATTTTGGGGTTGTTGATGCACGAATTGCTTCGGGAGTTAACAATGATAATACTATTATTAAGAAAACTTTAACTCTTGAGGAAACAGGTTGGTATTTTTTACTTTAGTGCCGATTTTTTCCTTTTCGTACCAGTATTTATATAATTTACCGGGGCTGACTCAATTCATGTATGCTCAAGTAGATTTGTATTATTTTTTATTGCTTTTTAATGTTTTTTGGAATAATAATGACTAAACAAGTATAATTTTGTACGACTTGAGCAATTTAATATTGAATAGATAGATATAGCTAGATAATATTGAATTATTATTAATTGCATATTTTACTGCATCATCTGCCTGTACTAGTAGGTAGGCATCGAGTTACATAACCCGTTGTTTATTAAGATATTGCGCATATTTTATGCATTCGTAGAGAAAGCCAGATAGCTTCCTGTTTTGCCCTCTCTCTCGTCACGCTGTGATTATAGGCTGTTTAGTTGATATATTTCTAAAAAGGTCGATATATTATAACGAATAAATAGTGACGTATACCATAATTTTAATTTCTTCCATAATTTAATTTAGGTTTTTTTATATTATATTTTGTGTCTGCTGGTTAACCTGTAATTGGCAACTCTTTTGCCAAAAACTAATAGTTAGATGCCTATTGCTATAATATTTTATCTACAGAAGTTGTTGGAGAACCTTATTTAATAAGGTTGTATTTATTACTATTGGTGCTACTTATTTGATATACATCAAGGATCTTCTACCTACCCTTGGATATACATACATCTATTATTATGTTTTAACTTTTTGAGTTGACAGCTACTACGGAAGTTGTCGTTAAAATTAAAAATAGTGGCGCTCTTGATTTTACAAGGAAACAGTTTTTTTTCTATATAACCGACTGCTATGAAGGAATAGGTTCTGCATCTGCTATTTATGTTTACTCTTTTATATTTTACTCTTTTTCATATACAACAACTTTTTCCCATAGATGTAGACGTTGACAAACCGATTTTTTGACGGTTTGCGATTTTATTAAATTTTACTGAAAACGTAGTGTATTATATTCTCTTCGTTGACTGATTTCAAATTATACCATACGCGACGTAACGGTTACAGAACAGCAATACTTAGAAAGTCCTTTTGCTTTGTTAACAATTTATTTATCGGTAATCATTTTCCTCCCCAGCCTCAAGAATCTTACAAGCCTTAAACAAAGATGTGGACCCTTGCACTGACTTCTACGAATTTGCATGCGGCGGATGGATCAAACAGAACCCGGTGCCGGACTGGGCCACGTCCTGGGACCAGCTGGCCAAGCTCAGGGAGCAGCTGGTCACCGACCTGAGGAAGCTCTTGGAGGCTGACGATGATGAGGGGCTCCCGAAGAGTGTGGTGAAGGCCAAGAGCTTGTATAGGACGTGCATTGATACAGGTGCGTGGTTTTGTTTTATTTTTTACCCGAGTGCACAACGCAAAGGAAGCTAATGTGTTTATCTGTCTATGTATGTTTGTACCTATGTGGCGTTGTAGAAGCCAAATGCGGGGCTCATTTTAATAATTCTTACGTCTGTCGATTTGTATAAACTTTTCGAGTATCGCAATAGACATGAAAGTTTACAAAATTCACCACACTGGCAACCAAACGATATAGAAAATCAAAAAACTAGGTCAAGTGGAGTATCGCTGAATAGGTATTTAAAATGATTCTAAGGTTTCTTTCGCCATTTTTCATTTTAAGCCACTGTTTTATAACTGCTAAAATTCATTGCAAGAATTAAAATACAGTCTACGAAATCTTTAACATATGTATTTAAACAAAATAGCTAAAAAAATTATTAAAAAAATCAACTGCTCAACTGAAATGCAAGAAGCAAGCACATTTTTATTTAAAAAAGTGACAACAATTGAACATAGAATTATAAATATAATGATAAAATAGGATGGCGCCTGCCTGCTTGTCACTTTTTTGATTTTTAAATTACTTTTTTTATTCAAATACATATCTAATTATGTTTCAAAATCTTATCTTAAACTAAAAAAATATTCCCAAACTACGAAACAGTTAGTTGGTAGGCAGAACTTTCACGTGTGTGTGATATGACTAAAACTAATTAAGACTAACTACTATCTTTTCGTATGTACACGGTTCTGCAAGCACAAAGTGGTTATTGACCATGCTTCATCAGTGACCTGACTACTTTTGTAATCGGCTTTAACATTCACACTGTGGCTGTTAATTGGACATATTTGATAGTCGTCATGGGTAGTCAAAAAAAAACAGAAAATATGACAGTGGTATAGCCAAGAAGATATCGTGTTACCCAGCTACTTGTGACTGTTGAAGTCAGATAAGCAGATTTCGCTCCATGTAAAACACGAATACTTAGCTGCATACGGTTATACTTGAAGCCGTCTCCAAGTCCCCAACATAGTTGGTGTAACGACATCTATCTCGCCACATACGAACTAACGATATAAATCCTGTTTCACGCAGGCAGAGTTTACTTACAACCTTTGTCATAGAATCAGCAATAACTGATCATGATCCGCTATTGCTGTTATTAGAGATGAAGACAACTACTACCTCTAATTACGATATTAATAAACGCAAAATTGATTGTCCCTCGATTGTAACGGCTATTAACTGCTTCGATTGGTCACCAATATTGGTTATGCATAATCCCAATGATGCGGCAAGGACATTAGTTGAAAACCTCTCTTCTATCGTGCATGATCATACCAGAGAATATAAAGTGCCCAGAAAAGAACGTAACCTTAAACCATGGATTACACCTGGGCTTCTACGGTGCATTAGACATCGAGATCGTTTACACCTCAAACTTAAAAAGTCAAAAGACAATCCTATCCTAAAAGTCTCGTATACCAGATATCGGAATTATTGTAATTTCCTGTTACGCAAACTTAAAAGTTCGTATGAGATGGAAGAATTTTCAAAGGCAAAAAATAATATTAAGGCAACTTGGAACGTCGTTAAAACAGTAACAGATTTACACTCTCCTCGTCGACCTCCTACTGAACTCCTCAAACTCCGCGATACTTCAAGATCCTCACTTAATATGGTAAACGAATACTTTGCCAACATTGGTAAAAAGCTTGCATCTAAAATAAAAAATGGCCGCCAACCATCAAATAAATCTGCATCACACTCTCGGGGCTCGATGGTTCTCCTTGACGTCACGGATAAAGACATTGAAACCATTATTCTGGGACTTAGAACGAACTGCGCAAATGGCTGGGATGGAATTCCTGCTAACATCATCAGAGCATCCAGGCAAGTACTAGCTCCCATCATCGCACATGTTTGCAATTTGTCTTTTTCCTGTGGTATCTTTCCAAATGTGTTAAAAAAAGCGGTTGTTCACCCCATCTACAAGGCTGGGAGCAGAGACGATGTAAGCAACTATAGGCCTATTTCCATTCTTTCTGCAATGTCAAAGATTTTGGAGCGAGTGCTTAACAACAGCCTCACGGGCTTTCTCAAAAAGTTTAATTTACTCGCCGATAACCAATATGGTTTCAGAACTGGTATTAGTACAGAGGACGCAGTATTGGCACTAACTGATCACGTGGCTAGGATTCTTGACAAGAAGCGGAAGTGCCTAGGTATTTTTTTGGACCTCTCCAAGGCCTTTGACACCGTTTCTGCCCCAGCCTTATTGGAAAAAATGGAGTCAATCGGAATAAGGGGTCAAGTTTTGGCGATATTCGCAGACTATTTAAGTGGCCGTACACAAACTGTAACTATAGATGGGGAGAAGAGTGAGGAACTTCCTATAGAGTACGGTGTACCACAAGGTAGTATCTTGGGGCCCACTCTTTTTCTTATCTATATCAATGAGTTATGCAGTCTGTCTCTCGGCAACTGTAGAATTTTCACATACGCTGACGATACAGCCCTTATAATCGACGGTGCAGACTGGCCACAGGCTCATCGAAACGCAGAGTCTGCGTTGACATGCGTTATGCACTGGCTGGGAAATAATCTCCTCACGCTTAATTTAAGTAAAACCTTATACTTACCTTTTAGCATCAGGTCCAATCAGCGCCCACCAGACTCCCTGTCCCTTGTAGCACATACATGCAATTCTAAACTGCTATGTAACTGCCTTTCCTTGACCAAATCCTCTCACGTCCGGTACCTTGGCATACATATTGACCAGCACTTAAATTGGCATAAGCAGATTGAGGTAGTATCGGCTCGAGTGCGTAAGTTGATTTACGTTTTTAAGAAACTTCGCAAATCGGCTGACAAATCTACGCTCAAACTGGTTTACCTGGCCTTGTGCCAGTCTGTGCTAACCTATTGCTTACCAATCTGGGGAGGAGCCACAGAAAATGTTTTCATTAGACTCGAGCGAGCGCAGAGAGCTGTCTTGAAGGTAATGCTTTCCCTTCCACGCCGGTATCCCACCATACGTCTGTATTCAGACTGTAAAGTTTTAACGGTAAGGCAGCTCTATGTGCTTCTGTTGGTTCTTCGAAGGCATGCTTCTCGACCCACACATCCCCCAAGCGGTAGAGTGAAACATAGGGTCTTTTCCCAGGAATTGCACAGGACCGCGTTTGCGAAACGCCAGTACTATGTAACAAGCACTAAAGTGTATAACTATCTTAATAAAAAAATCAACCTCTTCACAAAAAGCAAAATAGAATGTAAAAATAGTCTTACAGATTACTTGGCATCATTATCATACCGTAATACCGAGGATCTTCTGGCAGGAACTTTGTAGTTTCTGCACATATACTCCATGCACAAACAACACAGAATCAATCTTACATAATTATACACTATCGCAATCCCCTTATAAAAGCACACATTCCCTAGCACACACAGTCTCTTTACACATACACATTCACTCGCATACTCACACTCCCCTCTCCCTCACATACTCACACACGCACTCATTCTAATTTGTTTGTTATCTTTTTAATAATAGTTTTTTTTTTGTTTTATGCATATAATATTTTTGTAATTTTTTTTCAATCAATCTGTATACTCGTAAAATGGTCTGCTTGTGCTTGATGTTTGAAGAACACTGACTCCTAAGATACAGGGACATACCTAGTTTAGGAGTCAGGGTCTCTACTGACACATGTTTCTTTTTTTTATTGTTCATTTTATGCTTGCTTTATTTAACCATGTGTTGCTTTGTAACCTTTTTGAGTAATAAAGATAAAGATTATTTATATTTATTTATATTTACTTCCCAACTAGCCTGTATATAAATCACACGATAACTAATATTGGGCAGTTACGTCACTCCCGATGACGCAATCACTCTGCTCCAAGAAAGCCGTAGGGAAACCAGCTTAGTTCACAAAAACAAAAACCGACCGTCATTCCGTCCTCGCCGCTGAGGCCCGCCACGACGTCCCCGTAACGGTCCGCCCCGACCCTTGCCAGAGCCAGCCCGCGACGCTGAGCCAGTAGCTTTAAATTCCCTTATTAATAATAATAATGATATGATCCAGCTTGTCCGTAGCTGCCCTCCCCCTGCGACACCCTAAGCCGAGGTCCGTACCCCACAGGGGGTGCCCTTAGCGTGTAGTCACCTGGTTTGTAAGTCTTATAATAAGCCCTGGCTGGAGGCTTTAATTAATTTAAATTAATTTAAACCAATTTAAGGCAACCACAGGCAAGCCCGGTTAAGCAACCGACAACCTCAGAGGTTGACCTGCGAGATGCCATTCATAAAAAAAAAATATTGAGCAGTTGTCCAACAAGCAAAAACACCTGTCTGGTCGGAGGATCCTCCCTTTTCAACTGAATTCGGGGGGGTTTCACCCTGTTTCGCATATCATTTAATATTTTATTTGAAGCGACGATGATAGCTGGTTGATGCAGGTCTCTCCAATGCATGGCCTCATTGACCGGTCCTATGCATTATTTATCATTTAATTGAAACTCTAACTAATGATATTAAGACACCACAATCATCGTCATCATAATGACTAAGTGACGTAACGAGTGTTCAAGGTATACAAATGACAGCTGGAACCAAAGACTTTACGTACTTTTCTAGACACAGAGGAATCCTGACACTACAATCATATGAAAACAATAGATAGATATACTCTTTATTGTACATCATAACATTATTAAATAAGGCCTTAACAACTAAAAAAGGTGGGAATTATAAGTACTTTCCATTCTCGCCCTTCTAGAGAAATTAGAAGCTGACGGCATCAAGCCCATCCAGAAACTGCTGCAGAAGCTAGGCCTTCCCCCTCGCCCCCCTACGGAGGTGAGCGCCAACTTCACGTGGGAGGAGGTGGCCGGCCGAGGACGGAGGATGCTCGGCCTCAACGTGCTGCTCAGCGTGCAGGTGGCCGAGGATGTGCGGAATACCAGCAGGAACCGAGTTGTGGTAAGGAATCTTCCTTTTTAGGGTTCCGTAGCCGAATGGCAAAAAACGGAACCCTTATAGTTTCGACATGTCTGTCCGTCTGTCTGTCTGTCCGTCCGTCCGTATGTCACAGCCATTTTACTCCGAAACTATTAGGACTATACAAGTAAAACTTGGTAGGTAGATGTATTCTGTGAACCGCTTTCCGATTTTAAGAGAAAATTTAAAAAAAATATTTAAAATAAAGGGGGCTCCCCATACATGGAACTGAAACTGAAAATATTTTTTTTCATGAAACCTATACGTGTGTGGTATCTATAGACAGGTCTATAAAAATGAAATTAAGGTTTCTAAAATGGCTTTTTCATAAAGTATAATAAGATATACGCTTCCAAAGTGGTAAAATGTGTGATGTGGAAGTTAGAGGGGAACTTCTATAATAACGAAGTGAAAAATCTATAAAAACCATATGATGTAGATCTTAATGTAAACTTTCAACAAAAATTGGTTTGAACGAGATCGAGTCAACAGTTTTTGAGATACAGTATGTTTTCAAAAACCGCAAATATAACTTTGTAATTCATACAAATACTATGAAAAACAAAGTTATTTGGCGTAGTTGTAAAAATTGTAAATAAGCTCGTTTTAAGAAATTTGTAAGGTTTTTTGTTTTTGTTTTTTTTTCAAATAAATATATTAAGTATGTTATATTTATTATAGTTACTACGGAACCCTTCATGGGCGAGTCCGACTCGCACTTGGCCTGGCTGACTCGATCTCGTTCAAACCAATTTTGGTTGAAAGTTTACATTAAGATCTACAACATATGGCTTTTTAGATTTTTCACTTCATTAATATAGAAGTTAGAGGGGGGGACACATTTTACCACTTTGGAAGCGTATATCTTTTAAACGATTAACTTAATGAAAAAGACATTTTAGAAACCATAATATCATTTTTAAAGACCTGTCTATAGTTACCACACACGTTTAGGTTTCATGAAAAAAAATATTTTCAGTTTCAGTTCCATGTATGGGGAGCCCCCTTTATTTTAATTTTTTTTTTCTTAAAATCGGAAAGCGGTTCACAGAATACATCTACCTACCAAGTTTTACATGTATAGTCCTAATAGTTTCGGAATAAAATGGCTGTGACATACGGACGGACGGACAGACAGACAGACAGACGGACAGACATGTCAAAACTATAAGGGTTCCGTTTTTTGCCATTCGGCTACGGAACCCTAAAAAGTAAGTTCAAATTTTGAAAATGGAACTCTTTGTCACTATTTTTGTGTATATATTTTATTCATTTGTCATTTGTTTACGATTTGGCGGCAAATTGAAAATTGTCTGTGTCACGTTAGCATGAATTTAACGCGAGAAAATTTTTGTACAATGATTTTGTATGACTTTCGATGTCATTTAAGCCGACAAAAAGTTATGATAGACTTCGATTGGCCTTTCACGATGAAGCCCCATCTCATGCCACTGTTTACAACTTATTACTTAGACTTAATGAGTTTAAATGTCGCACTAATCTCACCGATGATCTGCGTGAGGGACGGCCTTCTACCACAGATTACTAAATAGTATACTTCGTAACAGATACATCACTCTCATACAAAAGCGAAAATACCTACGCTATAATAGCCTACAAAATCTTAATAATAATACCAGCTATTTGCAGCGAGAAGAAATGTACCATAAGTATGCATACAGAGAGTTGAGATTGTTTTGCCCGCCGCGCGACCCACGTCATCGAGCGAATGTCCTAGGGTTGTATATGATGACATTGGTAATAAAACGAAAATAGAAAACAATTATTTTTTATTTGTTGATCAAATATATTTCAGTTTAATAAAATGATAGATGCATTTTTCCTTCCCTGAATTCCCAATTATTAAATTTTTGTGTCGAAAATATCTGAAACCGCGTAAATAATTTTATGTTAATAAAATTCCGCGCAAATAAATAATCAAAAGGGAAAGCGGAGGAAAATCAATTGTTTTTAGGTCGATCCATTATGACGTTGTCAAAATTATTTAAAACGGCTCAGCCAGGCGTGCGGCAGCCCACTGTCGGATGTACCGACGGCGATACGCGAAGCGGTAGGCATATAACGCGTGGCCTTGAGCGAGTGACGGACGCCTGCTTCTACTGCGACGACTGAAGATAAAATCAGTGTTCTGCGGCGTATGATAGAGACTGACAAAAGAGTGACTTATCAGCAGATTCGGTCAAGCTTAGGCATCGGTATGAGTCAAGTGCACAAAATCTTCCATGAACATTTAGCGGTCAGGAAACTTTGTGCCCGGTGGATACCTCATAATTTGACAGAGGCTAAAAACTCCGTCGCGTTGATTCGTGTCGTGAAATGGTCCAAAGAATTAACGGAGGTAACTCAAATGCTGTGTTCGACATACTTACTGGTGACGAAAGCTGGATTTATTTTTATGATCATGAAACTAAGAGACAGTCTGCTGTCTGGATGTTTCCTTCCGAGGAGTTGCCAACTAAAGTGAAGAGAGGTCGAAGCGTGGGAATAAAGGCCTCGTTCTTTGGAAGGACAGGTCATTACGCAACAATTGTTTTAGAGGATCGAAAAACAATTCTTTGCCACTTGTCTTGGAAAAAGTTCTGGAGAAACCATCTCGTAGTAGGATCCTCCTTCACCACGACAACGCCTCGTCGCACACCACCAAACAAACAATCGACTACTGACGACGACTGGCGACGTCAGACGTGGAATTACTGGGTCACCCGCCCTATAGCCATGACCACGCCACCTTGCAATTTTTATTTATTTCCGAATATAAAAGAAAAACTTCGAGGAAAACGTTTCCTGGTTGCCGAGGAAGCAGTGGCTGTGTTTCAAAATGCCGTCGAAGAGACCCCTAAGGTGCTTTTCTTAGTGGTTCCATCGGATGAAGCGATGTATTGATGTAAATGGACACTATTTTCAAGATATAATAAAACTAATAACTTGCTACTTTGTTCAGTTTTTAATTTTCTAAGAGCTTTGAGTGTCACCCTCGTAATGTTGATTCTGTATTGGTTCCAGATCGAGCAGGTGTCCCCCGGGTTCAGCGACCGCTACCTGCTGCAGCCGGAGCAGTTCTCGCACGAGCTGCAGCAGTACCACAAGTACATCAGCGCCATGATCGGCATCGCCGACAACCACACCGACGCCGAACACTTTGCTGATGATATCGTCGAGTTCAGCAAGAGCTTGGCTAAGGTTAGATAGGGATTCCTATTCTTTTTCAGCATTTGGTAAGATTATGTTATGTATGGGATACATCTACAGATTGCACAAAGACAGATGGGCTAATATCGTCATGTGGTGGGTGCCTCAAAATTAGTGTATGTAACTAATGTAACAGAGTCTGTTACATTGTTCTGAGATCTCAACTACCGTTTAATAAATAGCAATAGGATAATCGCTAATTGCAAGACTCTTGCGAGACTCTCGTTTGGGCAACACTACTCAAAATCCTTTTAGAAGCACCGTTGTAGCCGAGGCTACAACAAGCGCTGGTGTGACAGTCAAGACCGTCCATTCTGGGCAAAGGCTTCCCCTAAATCTGTCGAGACAACCTTGTTTGCAATGTTCTCCGGCCATTTCGTCAGAAAAAATCTTGGCCACATAGGATAACTAAAAAAAATTGATGGAACTTACTACTTTTTTTTTTAACGTGGTTAAATTGTCAAATAAGTCCTCCCACCCCGGGCAGGGTGGGAGGGACTGTCAGACTTTTACTGACTAAAATCCACGGTGTTCCTTCAATAACCCTTTACGTACCGGGGTCACGGTAATGGGATAAGTCCCACGACCCCGGCAGGCTTCGGCCCTCTGCAGAGGGGGCCTCGTCATGTTGCTGACGCTCTTTGAGGCGCGCGTGGAACACGACGCGCCGTCGACCCGGGCATGGTCCATGGTCGGACAGCGAGTTGCCCTTTACTCGCTGTCCGCATGCCCGCGCCTACGGTGGCCGGAGATCGTCGGCCGACGTCCGACGCCGTGGGCGTCTACCACTGCGGCTGAGCTGGAGGGAGGACGCCATCCTCTCTCTCACGCGGCCCGCCTCCTCTTTCGGAAGCATGACTGCTTCGCAGAAGGAGGCGACCGCTTCCCACTCCCTCGCCCCGCAGCATGGCCTCGACCAATGCCGGGCGCGAGAGGTCTCCGCCTATCGCCGCCGTGAGGACACGTCGGTGCTCTGCCCAGGCGGGGCAGTCTTGCACCGTGTGCTCTACGGTGTCCTCAGGGCGACCCTCGCACTCGCAGTGGTGACACCCAGGCGTTTCCTCCTTTCCCATCAGACACAGGTACCTCCCGAAACTTCCGTGTCCGGTGAGGACCTGTGTCATGCGGTAGGTCAGGACGCCGTGACGCCGATCTAGCCACTCCTCAAAGAGGGGTCTTACCGCCGCAATTGCGAACTTACTACTAGAGACTGGCATCTCATGGTTGCGAGCGAATCTACCGACCAGGGTCAGCAGCCGTTTACGTACCTCATAGCATTTCTTTTCACAATTGAAAGAAATTCTGAATCCATTGTTTCGTCTAATCAACAACGTAAAACACCTAATTGTCTTTTAAAGAAGCTGCAGTTACTCTTCTAATGAGTTTTACCTTCCTACAAGGATAGGTATTTTTAATTCCAGCGCTTAAATCTAAAATATTATTTCTTACTCAAGCTTTCAGAACCAAGAGAAGATATCCATTGCGTGTATAAGCTTGAAAACAAAACAATTAATTTGACTTGTCTTAGAACAAAGAGTGTGTGTATTGATGTAATGTAAGAATTTATTCGTGGTGTGTTGGTCATGTGCCACTGAGACGGGCAGATGATATTGTTGTCATCGCGGGTAACGTGGTACTTGGCACAACTGAAAAAGGGCCTTTACCTCAATAAGCGTCAATAGCTAAGGTTTCGGTCTTGATATTGAGAAGTCTCGAGTTTGAACCTCACCCATTAGTCCCAACTTACACCGCCGCGGAATAGAATGGAAGCGACTTTTTGTACATAATATAATGAACTTTATGTCAATTGTATAACATACAAACTAATTAGAAGCCAAAAATTCTCGAGAATGCGCGAGGATTCCCCGGAAGACGCGTGACTTTTTTTGGCTCTTTTTTTTAAATTGAGAATAGGCTCGCCTTTGACCACCATCTCACCTGATGGTAAGTGATGATGTGGTCGAAGATGGAGCACGCTTACCTAAAAGTATTCTCTCTTATTCACTCTTGACTGAGGAAACACAGACTCCGGCAGGGAATTCCACTTCTTAGCCGTACGCACAATGAAAGTATTCCCAAAACGTTTTGTGCGTATGGGTGGGATTTAGTTTTTTATGTTATGCAATTGACATAAAGTTCATTATGCTGTGTACAATTTCGTTGCAAAGAATCGCTTCCATTCCATTCCGCGGCGCGCGGCGGTGTAAATTGAGCCTTAGACTATTGCCGTGAACTCACTCCAGACACAAGCATAATTAGCTTAGTTGGAGGGGTTAACAAGATTGCTAGTAATCATTTTATTGCTAGGTCTCTTAAAAAAACCTAGCTGTGGGTGGAAGTCAGGCTGTGGATGATGATGAAGAACCTGTTCCTCAGATAATGACTCCGGTGGAGGTGCGTCGCAGCGGCACGCACCTGTTCCACGAGGTCAGCGTGCAGCAGTTCCTGCAGGGCTCCAGCGGGGGACCTGCGCAGTGGAAACAGGTATGTCACCCTTACCTTGATGAAATAATGAATTAATCATGTTTATTTTGCAAATCCATACTATATAATATTATAAATGCGAAAGTAACTCTGTCTGTCTGTTACCTTTTCCCGCGCTACTGCTAGTATTCTAATAAAGCTCACAAAAGCCGAATATTCTTGGTCTTTCTTATTTTCTTGGTCTTGGTTTCATTGTACCATCACCCTTTTTTAGTTGTTAAGTCCTTATTTGTTAATGGTATGTTGTACTATAAAGAAAATATCCAATAATTGAATAGCAATATAATCCATAAAAAGGAATTGCGTCTCTTCACCACTTGTTCAGTTCGTGTAGTTCATCTGATTGTCTTGTAGCACGATTGGGACCGGTACCTGAAGCTGGTGTTCTCCAACACGAGCGTGTCGCTGCAGCTGCAGCAGGACAGGGTCATCGTCATGGACCTGCCGTACCTGCAGAAGCTGTCTGTGTTGCTGGCTGACACCAAGCCTGTTATTATTGGTGAGTCTCATTAACCACTCAGTTTTCTATCATTACAACTTAAAACGGGACAATAATTTATTTAAACTTTATGTTAAGTTGAAGCGATTGAGATTACCAAATACAAGAAGTATTTGGTAGAATGATTTAACCTCTCAAGGACCGCCATTATTTTGTCAACCATCCGTCAAGAACCGCGGGCGGGCTTTTATCGTAAGAAAGCGGGGCTCAACTAATATTGGTTTACTGGCACATTTTTGTGCCGTTGGGGCTCTAGAGATTAAGTTCCTTCATGATACACATGGTAGAGATTTGAGATCATCAGAGAATTTGAGACTTTTGATGCCTACACATTCCACTTGTGTAGGCATCAAAAGTCTCAAATTCTCTGATGATCTCAAATCTCTACCATGTATGTCATGAAGGAACTTAAATCGTTCTATTCTTTTACGGTTCAAGCTATTCAGTTGTAGAATGCATTGCCGGTGTTAGTAAGACAAGCACAGTCACTCGCTGCTTTTAAAAGCTCGGTTGCCAATCATTTTCATTTTTTTTCGAGCATCGTAGCTTAAAAACTTATACTCAGTGTTCTTCCTTGTCTCTCCTACATTGATCTATGCTGTCATGGACTGAGTTTTGTGACTTATTATTTCCTACCAACTATGTAAAATTATGGGACGCCATAAGAAATAGAGGATTGAGTCTTAAAAAGTAGGCTTTAAAAAATTAGTTTTTGTACTCTCAGGGTAGAGGTAGATCCCCTGAGAGGGTAGACCCAGTTTGCAGAACGTACTTGTTACGATATGAGGTTCTCACTGGGCTCGCCTTTTTAGCTTCTTATTGTATAAGAACAAATTGTTTTTAGGTGTCTAGAACTTGAAAGTCACACTGTCTATTAGTCTAAGTACCTTCTATACCCAAATGTCCTTACTTTGGTATTGTTTGTCAAATTGTTCGAGCTCCTTAAAGTTTTTAATTGAGCTACACTATCCGCTCAAATGTAAGTATTTCGTTCCTAAAAAGACTGATCTTTGATTTGATTGATGATTTGATCAGTACGGATTCTACGCACTTCGAAAAAGGTGTTTATTCTCAGGAAAAAAATGATATGTAAAAAAATTATTTATAACCTAAAATATAATTTAAAATATAAATATCATTTAAAGATAGCATTTTCGTAGTTATCTGAAACACTGAGTATTTTTTGCTGCATGCTTAATCAAATATTAGAGGAACCAGACACCTTCCCCGCTTGATTAGACGGCACTAGTCAGGGGCGGTGAGAGTAGTTAAATGCCCCTGCAGTCTTCGGTGTAAGCATGTGAGGGAAATCGCCCTATGGTTTTAGTCAGAGCTAAGGGATCTGCCCTTAGTTCATCCGACGGCGAATACGCTGCATGTCGTGGGTTCGATTAAAACCAAAGATTTATCTCGCATTTTAATAAATCTTTGCATGGTTTCGTGTCTGGATGTTTGTAAAAAATGAAGTCATGATACAGGAAATTTCCTAGTGTGTGGCAAATTTTCATTAGGAGGCCTGGTGACCTGACTTCAGGTTTTGATAAATATTAAGTTACGGCACCAGTCTGCCCCATATTTCGAAAACAAGACAATTACCTTTTCTGTAATTTGTGCTGAGAAAATAAATAAAATTCTATTCTACTGTTTGTATCAACATTTTTAAAATAAAGTGCAAAAGATCTGGTTTTCTTGTCTTACCAACCATTGTTTTACATAAAAATAATAGTAGCCAAGGACGCCCCAGTATTAGTTGGCTGATCCATTAGGAAAGAGTACTTGAGATGAGTTTCCCTTAGGCTCATTTAGCCACTGCAGTAAATTAAGGACCCATTCAGTGACTGCTGTAAACTAAGGGTCCATTCAGCGGCTGCTATAAGCTAATGGAAACTAAGAGCCCATTCAGCGACTGCTGTAAAGCAAGGGCCCATTCCGGGACTGCTGTGCCGTCTCAAGTGCTCCTTCCAAAGGCACCAGCCAGTTAATCCTGTGGCGTCATACTTGGGAAGGCACAGCAGTAGCTGGCTGGTCTATAGCTGTGGTTGTGGGGCAGAGCGGTTCGTGTGGTGGAGCGTGTTCTCGACGGTGGCCCCGATGACGCTGAGCTCGTTCCGCGCGCTGGGCTTCGAGTTCTCGCGCGCCGTGTTCGGGCTGCAGCAGCGCACGCCGCGCTGGAAGTCCTGCACCGCCAACGTCAACGCCAACTTCGGCGTCGCGCTCAGCTACCTCTACGTCAAGCGGCACTTCGACTACACTTCCAGGCAGAAGGTAACTATAAGAATATTTTATTCCTCCCCCTCTATGTTTCAGTGAAACTTCCATTAAAATCTGTTCAGCCGTTCCAGAAATTGGCCCAATCAAACAGACAGACAAAGTTTTTGTGTAAACTTACTACTATTATACTTAAGGATATACACTTATTTTAAAATTACAGACAGAGGCCTTTATTTGTCCTCCTTTGTACTTATGCCACTAAAACTGCGCTTGCCCAATCTCTTCTTCTCCCTATCCTCGACTATGCTGATGCAAGTTATCTAGATCTCACTGAAGTGCAGTTAGATAAGCTTGAGCGACTCCAAAATTTTTGTATTAGATTCATATTTGGTTTGCGCAAATATGATCATGTTTCTGAGTTTCGCACTAACCTCAAGTGGCTGCCTATCCGCCTTCGCCGGAATACACATATTTTATCATTACTCTACAGTATTCTTTTCAATCCAGCGACTCCCTTTTATCTCAAAGAACGATTTAAGTTCCTTCATGACACACATGGTAGAAATTTGAGATCATCGGAAAATTTGAGACTTTTGATGCACATTCCACTAAATTTTACGACCATTCTTTTACGGTGCAGGCTATTCGGTTGTGGAATGCATTGCCGATGTCAGTAAGACAAGCACAGTCACTTGCTGCTTTTAAAAGCTCGGTTACCAATCATTTTCTTTCAAATTTATGATTATTTCTTTGTTTTTTCTCCACACGATGATAAAGAACACATTACATTTATATATTTCATATAATTATGTATTGTATTTATATATATATATATACTTATATATTTCAATTAGTTTTTTTTTCCGTTATGAGTATTTGTAGTACACTAATTTAGCCCTCCCCAATTTCAATTAATAGCTTTTAAAGTCCTTCCAAAGGTTGTCTGGAAGATATCGCTCTCAGCGATAAGACCGCCATTGTAACCTAAGTTATAGAAATAAGGTTATGTAAGTATGTTCCAATTTTTGGTGTACAATAAAGTATATTCTATCTATCTATCTATCTATAGGCATAAGGGATAAATAGATGTAAATTACCTTATCCACTTTGAAAATTTCAACAATGTCGGGTTCTTCTCATTAATGTGACTTTTGCCCTAAAGATTGCGTAAAATTAAAATCCAATGGATAGCTACGCGCCACAGTCGTCGTAGCAAGTCATCACTGCGTCGCTACGCCGCCGTAGCAAAAATATTGTCATGAGGCCTATGCAGTAATTTATATTATTCAATAATTATTCCTTGCAACATTGTTGCGAGAATGTGTAGAACATAATGTATTGGATCAATAGGATAATACTCGTAAATGAAACAGCAAACCAAATTGATTACGTGAAGTCTTTTTCCCTCTATAAACGTAAATATCTCAATTTTTTTAATTAAGTAAAACAACTCTGTTGCAATGCAACTCAACTTGAGTGTAGGTAGAGAGAGTAGGGAATCTGACCGCTCTCCGAGTGAACCCAGGGAAGATGATGGCACAGTTATCATGTCCGTAAGGATTGAGGAGCCACATCAGAATTTTTTAAATTTGATCTCACCATTATTTAGCAGCAATGTAGCTTATTTTGCAGGCCGAATTCTAGATTTAGCAGCAAAATATATCACTAGTTATTTTAATGCAAAAGTGGCTCCTCAATCTAAACGTCTGAATTGAGGAGCCACCTGGAACTCGTTAAGTAATAGATGAATATTTATGAAAATTTTGTATCATTTAGTAGTAATTTTGCATATTACCGTCTAAAAATTTAGCTTCTGTAGCGCTAAAATGAAAGAAATTACAATACTTTTAATATGGCTCCTCAATCTAAACTCAAGAGGGTAATTTCTATTGGATGTGAGCGATCAATTAATATATTCGACATAATGATCATTTAGCAGGTGTTGTGTTTGTTTTTGCAGTATAGGAATAAAATAGTAAAACAGAGTAAATTTTGTATATGAACGCATTTTCTTTGGCTCCTCAAACCTGACTTTCTAATTATATATGTTTGACTGTAGCCACCTGAGATCTCAACGGAATATAAAGCCAGAGATACTAACATTTAGCAGAAATGTCTGCTAAATATATCTGCACAGTTCAGCAATGTATATATTTTGGATTCTGAAAAAACAATACTTAACTATTTTCTTGTAAATTCAGTGTGTAGGGTGACCATATTATACTCGTATTAATGAAACCAAGATAAGTAATTTATTAAATTTATATTTTCATAACAGATTATATGTGTGCGTGTGGATTGAGTACTTCTTTTTAAAAGTTAAATATATTTTTACGAAATCAAGAAAGAATTTAAGAAATAATAGACTTTTAGTAGGTTTCTTCCAAAGGATGAAATAGTATTTTTGTTCTTTTCTATAAACGTATGTATAGATATCGCACTCACAGAATGAAAAGGACTTAACTCAAAAAATTGTATTTTTTGGATTTGAGCAGAATAAAGTAGCATTGAATAAATTATATTCATATATCTCAAGTGGCAAATGTATAAGCTGTCTCTTCATAACTCGTAATTCAGATTCCTGTTTCCACGGCAATTCAGAGTAATGTTTCAGGCCAGTTTACATCAAAATCTGAAATTACACGAATTTAGAGTTAGGTCACTTTCATTCTAAGAGTGCGATATATCAAAATTTAAATTCACCTGTTTAACCTGTTTTATCTTCCACACAACCTTTGGATGGACTATCCGAACTACAATGTACATGACAATACATTTTTTTAAAGACAACTAGCAATATAGATAGATTTATTCACATTACTAGCAATCTTGTTACGAGTATATGCTTGTGTCTGGAGTGAGTTCACGGCAATAGTGTAATGGGTGGGGTTCGAACCCGTGACCTCTCGATCACAAGTCCGACACCTTAGTCATTAAGCTATTGACGCTTCAAACATATGTACATACTTATGAAATCTTCGTTCTTCCCCAGGCTATAGAGATGGTGGAAGACGTCCGCTCAGCGTTCGCAGCAGCAGTGCGGGAGTTAGACTGGATGGACTCGAGCACGCGGCTCAAGACGCTCGACAAGCTGAAGGCTATCAGGAACTTCGTGGGCTTCCCCGCCTGGTTGCTCACGCACGAACAGCTCGACAAGCATTACAAACATGTGAGCCACACTATCTTATGAACTAGACCCTAAAATTTCATTCACATATAAAATATTTCAGCATGTAGGACAGCAAAATTCGAATATGAAGCTTCAAAATTTGTGGAAGCCAAGATAACTGGAAATTCTGGCTTTCTGGAATCGTCTTCGATGTGAATAGTGCAGCAGACTTGCATCATAATGGTTGAAATCCTAGAGAATTCCTTGTTGATATGATTGGTGTTTGAGCAATTGGCTGGGAGTCAGTGTGTTCAATTCTTGCACTGGAAAAATATAGTCGGACCGATTTTTCGGAGATCAACCATCTGCGTAAAAGTTATTATAGTGCACAAGTATGTACGCAGTTATAGTTGCACTCTGTGTTTCTTTACTCGTAGTCTCTACTACATAGTCCGTTAGCCGATAGGACCGGAGAGAAATCATATGCTTGCTACTTACCAAGGCATGAGGTTATCACAAACCTCAACTTCTGAACTCCGGGCTACTACTGAGAAACTTGAAGTTTTGTTTTTTGTAAATGTATTATACAATTCTAAAAAGTCGTAGAATAATACAGTCCTGCAAGTTTGTTAGTGTTTTACCAATAACCTTGTATACTAACCCATCTGTGTCACCAGGCGGAGGTGGTAGAAGGCAGTTTGTTCGAGACGTACCTGAAGCTGACTTCCGCGGCCGTGAAGAAGTCGCTGGAGTCTCTCCGGGAGAAGCCTGACAGGAACCGCTGGGTAGCCACCGCGACTACCGTCAACGCATTCTACTCCGCGACCCTCAACTCTGTCAGTAAGTACCCATACAGACGGAAAACAGAATTTGGATTCTTTCTCAAGAATTGACGTGGAGAAACCTACAATCAGTACATAGCTAGGGTAGATTTTTTTTTCTGGCTGGGAAAATCATTTAGTAACGCCTACCGCTGTAGGTGGAGCGGAAGGCACTGTCAGGCTTCTACTGACTAAAAACCAGTTCCTTCAGCTAGCTGCCCTTTCGTTCCAGAACCACGGCATCTCATTAGAATATCGCTGCAAGTTAAGGTAGACATAGGAGTTAAATTATACCACTTCTCTCGGTGGGCAGGTAACGCCTTTTACCTGACCTAAAAATGTTCCAGGGACTCGGGATGGGGTCATCGGTTGACCTCAATAATCAGGACTCAATGTATATAGGGAGCTGTGTACTCTTCCAACTAAGTAAAATATGCTTGTGTCTGGAATGGATTCACGGTAATAGTCTAACGGTTGGGATTCGAATCCGCAACCTTTCGATCACAAGGCCGACGCCATTAGACAATTGATGCTTAAATTGCAATACCAAACACGCTCAATTGAACTGAGGCGGTCAGCTTCAAGTGTGTTCATTAAATCTTGGACTTAAAGACAATACTATAACGACCACAGTCCTACCCATTATTCTATTGCAACTGCTTCCGTTTCGATATTAACCGGAGAATTTCACTTTTTCAGCATTCCCGGCCGGTATACTGCAGCCACCTTTCTATGGAAACGGAATTGAGTGAGTACCTACTACGAAGAAACATTATTAATTCTTTAAATAATCTTTAACCTCTTAACAATATTGGTTAACAAAAAAATTGTTACAAAGTACAAAAGACGTAAGTTTTCATACACTACGTACTCGTATCAATGAAATTAACAAATTAATAAAAAAAGATAGAATTGAAAATCAAAAGTAAAACTTTTAGTAAAATACAATTTTTTTTCAAATTAAATACTTAATAGTACTTGTATAAATGACCTATACGAAAGACAAAAATATAATATTATGTTATTCTGGTTGCTGGCTTTTGTTCTCTCTACCACATATGACCCGTCAGCCTTTAAAGCAAGCGTGAACAGGCATCTTCTAAGCTTGTTACTTTCATGGTAGACCTCATCTATTCTTTTCATCATTCATTTCATCTATTTGAGAAGAAAACAATCCTACAAAGAAAGATTAAAGCACTTTGCTATGGATAGTTTAGATAAACGGAGGCGATTTAATGACGCTTTGTTTATGTGCAAAATTTTGAATAATAGCATTCAGTGCCCTAGGCTGCTTGCACTTTGTAACTTTCGCGCTCCGTCAAGAATCCCACGCCACTCCATCACTCCGCTGTGTCCTCCATTTAGAAGAACCGTCTTAGGTTCTAATTCTCCTTATGTTAGATTTTGTAAGGTCATAAATAGTTCTAGCGATCTCATCGACTTACATTATGATTCCATGGCAAAGCTTAAATCAATTATCATAAAATCCTTACCCGATCCATGATAACCAGGATGTATTTTATTTTATTGGAGTTATATTATTTTTAAAGATGTAGTTAATTTTTATTGTGTTATAAAAGACAAATGTTAAGGTTAGATTACTGAAATAAGAATTATATGTACATGTGGTGTTTACCTTTAAGTGGTTGTTACACTATTACTCTTGGATATCCATAGTTTTTAAGAATTATTATCAGTGTAAACAGTCGTTGGTGAACCTAATAAATAAATAAAATAAATTTACAATCAGGCGGAATCGAGGTCTCACGAGCAGGCTCATCGTATGAAAAGAAATAAACATTAATGCATATATCTGTTACTAACATTTTTCTATGCACTACAGTTGTCTGTAATTTTTTTTTTAACACCAACCGTTTGTTTCAGAGCGATCAACTACGGATCAATTGGTGCCATAATGGGACATGAAGTCACTCACGGTTTTGACGATCAAGGTAAATCAAATCAAATCACTTATTCAAATTTTCTTACAACTAGATGTATACTTAAAGTCATGTTTCTTAAAGTAATTAAATACATGTGCCTGAACTAGGTAAACCTGTGTTTCAGGCGATATGTGCCAATGTTATCTTAAATATTCACCTCATAATAATACATTAATCTGCATCATGATCTGCTAAACATTGTTCCCAACTAAGTTATTTTTATTTTTATTTATTCATTTGAGAAAACAAACAGTTACATAAATGTGATTACGATTATAATAAGTGATAGCAGAAGTATTGGTATATGTGTAGCTCACCACATTATCCACATATTATTTACATCAATGTTATATTTTTGAATTAAAAAAGCTACATAAAACAGGAAACATTATTTATAAATTAAGAGAAAAAAGAGAATACATTTCTATTTTACTAAACTATAGATTTTTTGGTCATGGAATTTCTGAATCTATTAGACGACAATGTAAATATATCTGTGTCTGAGAAAGATGTCTCGAAATTGTTTACAATTTGACGTAAAGGTGCGCGTAAACCTGCATTAGTACGGCATGACGAATTAGCGAAAAGTGGACCTCGCGTCTCATTACGGTTCTTGGCACAATATAGCATAATTTATTCGTCAAATCTAAGCAGTCATATTGTTACGACATAAGTCATATATAAACATCATTTCTAGGAGAAGGCGTCTAGACTTCAAGTCCATCATCAACTTTATAATATTCCTAACTGCTGAACTATTGGATACCAAACTATGGCGACGACAATAACGCAAGCCTTTGAGACATCTGCGCCGTATTTTTTATATGCTCTCAATGTACGTTTGGTACAGCGGATTCCATATAAAAACAGCATATTCAAGTTGGACCGAATAAGTGACTTATAAAGATGGGTATAGGTATCGATACGTTTAAATTCTTTGGTGGTTCTCATTACAAAACCGTACATGATATAGTGAGCATTGTTAATAATTCTATCTATGTCATCAAGATGCAGTTTACTTTCTAATATCACTCCAATATCTCTCACCGATGGAACATGGTTCAGAGGTATGAATTATTTATAATATGTTTGTTTTTTGTAAATGTGATAGATACACATTTAGATGTATTCAATTGAATTTTATATTTTGTACAATATGCAGAGAACCGATGTAAGTCCTCTTTATTAAATCACAATCAGTTCTATTGCGAATTTTTCAATACACTGTAAGATCATCTGCATAAAGTAAAAACTTTGAATATAAAAACAACTCCCAATATCATTGATTTGTATATAATAAAGAGAAGGGGACCCAGAATTGAACCCTGGGGCACGCCAGACGAGACAGTCATATATTCAGACTGGAAACCTTTAATTACAGTTCTTTGTGTTCTATTCGTTACATATGATACTAGCTGTGCCCCGCGGTTTCACCCGCGTATAATCCTACTACTATTATTAATGTGTAATTTTATGCGTCAATCTAATTCGCACTGGATAAAGAATCAAGAAGTAAATATAGTTTAATTTAATAATATTGTCAAGAATACATTTAGAGTATTTTTAATCTGCTGACCCGATCTCGTTCGAACAAATTTTAATTGAATTTTTTATTAAGATCTACAGCATATATTTTGTTTTGGTTTTTGACTCCATTATTATAAAAGTAAGAGGGGGTGGGGGGTAAAACACATTTTACCACTTTGGAAGCATATATCTTTCGACTGACTCGCCCATGAAGAATTCCGTAGCTATGCTTGCTAGCATAGATTAACGTAAAAAAATGCTGTTATCATAATGTTTATATGACAAAGTTTTATTTGCGGATTTTGCAAATGTGAAAATGAAATCTCAAAAACTGTATCTCGTTCGAATCAATTTTAGTTAAAAGTTTTCATTAGAATCTACAGCATATTTTTTATATTTTACACTTTATTATTTTAAAAGTTAGAGACACATTTTACTACTTTGGCACTTCCAAAGTAGTAAAATGTGTCCCCAAATATATCTTTCAAACGATTGACTTTGACAAAAATGATTACATGAACCTCAGTATCATTTTTAAAGATCTATTTATAGACGCCGACACCCGCATAGGCGTACAGGCTTGATGTAAAAAAAATTTTTAGTTCTAGTTCCATGTATGGGGAGCCTTCCCTTAATGTTTTTTTTACATTATTTTCGCATAAAAATCGGAAAGCGGTTTGCAGAATACATCTATATATCAAGTTTCAACTCTGTAGTCTTAATAGTTTCGGAATAAAATGACTGTGACATACGGAAAGACGGCCAGATAGACATGACGAATAGTATAAGGGTTCCGTTTTTTTGCTATTCGGCTAAGGAATCCTAACAACATCGCTTTTAAACAATGCCAACGTTGAATGTCTGACCCGTTTTTTCGGGTGGGAAAATCATCGAATGACTTCTCTCGCTCTAAGTGGAGCGAGAAGGAGTGTCAGACTTCTACTGACTATAAGCCCACCCAGTTACTTCAGCTGCCCTTGCCTTCCGGGGCCGCGGTGTCTTGTTACAACATACCTTTAAACTGAACGATGACATAAAAAATGGGATGAACAAAACAACACCCTATCAAAATTACTTATTCAACTAAAGAGAAAGTAAAATATAAATATTCAAATGTATAGATACAAAAATACACACCTGACGTAAAAGAAGCTGAAACAATTTTACATAGGAAGTCTCTTAGCCAAGAAGTCGAAATGAAACCAAGATAAGGTTCACTATCAGTGCGGTATCTATCGCGGAGTGGTAGAAGTACGCGAGTCATGCTCGACGCGTCGTGCATCCCCGGGCCGTTACGGTGAATAGCGTTGTTGAATAATTTTACATTTTCTCCTAAACTATAAGTCCAAATTATATTCTGTAAAAGGCAAAGATAATCTTCATAAAATTGTCTTGATGATGAAATTACTTTCAAACGCAAATATTAATATGGCCGCATAATAATAATACTACAAAGTCATTCCTTATTTTTTAAATATTTTCTTAACATAATTTGCCTTATTGTGGATTATTTATAAAAGTTAAATATGCAGTACCGCGGACTTTTTTTTAGATCTACATAAAACCTATATTTTTGTAGTACATGATCTTTACGTATAACTCAGCATTTCGCCAGCTCACGCGATTATAGTAATTTAGCGGCATATTTTCTTCCGACTTACTTCGCCAATACCTTTATTGTAGGAAAACCGAGAGGAGTAGCGTAATGCTAGATAGCCTATAGCCTTCCTCATGAAACTGCCTATCATAATCACAAAGAATTTTTGAAATCCACCCAGTACTTTCGAAGATTAGCGCGTTCAAGCAAACAAACAAACAAACAAACAAACTTTTCCGCTTTATAATATTAGTATAGATAAACCAGCGGAGTAAATCACCACGAATACCATTATACGCAAGCTTATTCAGAAGTAATTCATGGTCCACCTTATCAAAAGCTTTCCGAAAGTCTGTGTACATGGCATCTACTTGTATCCATTGATCCATATTATTAAATACCTAGATAATCTGTAAAAGTTAACAAATTTGTGACAATAGACCTTCTTTGAACGAAACCATGTTGCTGAGATACTATAATATTATGTGGAGTGTAGGATAAATTGCATCGTGTACAAGTCTCTCAAAAATCTTCGATAAGGTTGGACAGAATGGATATTGGGCGATAGTTTTCGACGTGTACAAAGCTGGTTCAAAACATTGAACCAGCTTTGTGCACGGGTGTTATACTAGTTCTTTTCCAAACATCAGGGAAAGTTCCTTCAATAATACATTTATTATATACTAGTACTCACGCGGGGCTTCGCTCCCGTGGATTCTATCACGGTAAAAACATAACTGTCCTTTTTTACAGTCGGGTAAAAAGTAGCCTATAACCTTCCTCAAGCTTCAAGCTACTTCCATACCAAATTTAAAAACATAACTGTCCTTTTTTACAGTCGGGTAAAAAGTAGCCTATAACCTTCCTCAAGCTTCAAGCTACTTCCATACCAAATTTTATCCAAATCCACCCAGTACTTTCGAAGATTAGCGCGTTCAAGCAAACAAACAAACAAACAAACTTTTCCGCTTTATAATATTAGTATAGATAATATGCAATGGAGTGAAATATTACAGGCTAAATTTTTTAGAAAGTATGGTGGTAATCCATCTGGACCAGGGCCTTTGGTTGTGAATTTGAAAGAATTTTTAAGACTTGTTCATGGCTGAAATAGATACGGTCAATAACTACACTATTCTCAGCGTACGTTTTTGGTGGCTGCCATTCATTGTGGTTTAATGTAGATTTTTCGAAGACCGATTGAAAGAAGTTTGAAAAAAGTTCACATCATTTTAGAGGCATTTGAACTTTGATCTTTATAAAAGACTTTAGCTGGTATACCAGCGTTAGTTTTAAGATTTACGTAAGTCCACAAATTTTTACATTTTTATTTATATTTTCCTCAACAATACTGATATAATTCGAGTGGTTCTTCTTGCATTCGGTTTTAGATAGATTGACGTTATTTTAACCATAATCTGCTTTAAAGTTATATTTTAATATTTTTGCTTGCGTGTCGTTTTTGACCGTGCATATACAATGTGTACCTAATAGAATAAAAGCAATTCCTGAAAGTAGTTGGTTCAGTATCGGCTTTTGAATCCATTTCCGTCATAAAAAATAGGTGTTAAATTTTGACGGAAAAATCATACATTTAACTTAAAATGGAAAGACAGTATCATGACAAATTAATACAATCCTTAATTCAAGGAAATACGCTCGTGTGCGTGTCGGCCGCTAACATTGCATGAGTGTAGGCGTCAGCGTAAGGATATTGTATGACACACATACATTTTGCGTTTAGTAAGGGTAATTTTGCGTTTGGTTTCAATTTATTTAGTTACGGATGTTGTTTTAGACTTATAAAATTTAATATTTTAATTGGGGTGCCTGAGGTATTGCGCTTAATCTGTTACACCTTGTACAATATGTAACCGTGGCACAAAAAGAAGGATGAGAAGAAGTTAGGGTCTGATTCTAGTCCAACTAGATGCAGCTAACCACCTCGACAAACTCCACAACATTTCGAAGCACAGAGGAATTTCGATCGTCATCCATTTACGGAGCGACCGCGGCGTGTCTTGCTTAACCTTTAATTTCTACCCGTGTGTCTGTTCTAATTTAGCCACAATGCCCTTAGGAGTATATTAAGAAGTGCCTTTACATATTTCTTCTAAAGTTCGCCATAAATGACTTACGTCCTGTTAAGTCTTCACTGACAATTTGTATGTTTGTGTGTTGGTACTCAGGTCGGCGCTACGACGAGGAAGGTAACCTGAAGCAGTGGTGGTCGGCGGCGACGCTGGAGCACTACCACGGCAAGGTGCAGTGCATCATCGACCAGTACAGCAAGTACCACATGCCGCAGCTGCCCAACTACACCGTGAGTACCCTGCTTCATTAACAACTACAACAAGGGTGGATCCACCGTTATGGGCATGATCGGCATGCCCACAACCCTAATAGACTTGTGACGTCACACTTTCACGGTCTATTGAGATCGATAGGCTGATGATAATAAAAGCTAAGCCTTAAAAAAATAATGAATCGTGCGTGATTTGGATCACAGCAAAGAGGCATAGATGATATTATCTGCTTCTTTTTGGTACATGAATACTGTAACTGAAAAGTCTTAACTCTCTTCTCTTTGTGACTTGTGAACTAGGATATCGATAAAATTGTAAACGCGATTATTAATTATTTTCGCGAAAGTGAAAAGTAAGTCCTTTTTAGACCATCTATGTAGGTATTTACAGGTCGCATAGCGGTGATCAGAAGACTAGGCTCTTCGACCACCTTACGGAGGCAGCTGAATTGGCCCAGCACAAATACCAGATGGCGGAGCTTGTTTATCTGGGGGATTTTAATGCCCACCATAAATAATGGTTGTTGCCGTACCAGCAAACAGAGCAGGTTTGCTTTATCGCTAGATCTCGACCAGCTGCAGGTTCACTTACCTACCGGCATTCCGGATTTTGATGGCCACACACCCAAATGATGGACCTAACCTAGAGCTCACAACCATTCCAGACGGGCTGTCAGTATCGGTCTGGGTACCGCTCGGATCGTCTGAACAATGTCCGGTGAAAACGGTATCTACATTCTCTCTTCCGGATAAAAGCCCCAGGGGCACGAGACGAGTATGAAAGTACGGGTTAACAGCCTGAGATGAGATGCGGCACTTTAAAAGAGCAGGTTTACCAGACATGGGCCTCGGCCCGGAGTAGTGGCCGGTGACCCTGCTGTATGCAACTGGATTTCAGACTTTTTCAGTGACCGGTCGATCCTAGGGCTCATCGATGGCTGCTGGATCTTACGGCTATTAATGCCGGTGTTCCTTAGAGGTCTGTTCTCTCTGTGACTATATTTCTGCTCCACATGAATGGCCTGTTTCAGCCGGGAGTTGTTAGGCACGCTAATGACAACACAGTCTCAGAGAGATACTTGTCCAGTGCTAGAGTTGGCAGGGACGAAATAGCCACTCTTAGAAAGGCCATGGTAGAGTGAATGAATTTGACCTTAAATCTCGATTCCCAATGAGGCGATGATAATCTGGTCAAATTCAACGCTTCGAAAACACAGGCTTGTCTTTTTACCGCTAAAAGGAGCCAATTTCAATTGTTCCCTACTTTCCGAGGTACATCTGTACTACTTACGGACCGTCTGAAGTTCTTGGGCATGGAGTTGACGTCTGACCTCAACTTTGGCTCAACCATTGAGTCAATAGGTCAGACTGCATCAAAAAGCTGGGAATACATAAGGCTCAGCAAAACAGCCCGAGGTCAAGAGTGAGCTCATTCTGAATAAAGAAAAAACTAGTTAGCTGCACTTTTCTCATTCAAGTATGGAGCCCCAAAAAGCTCGAATTTGTAATTTAGGTGAGCTCCTAAATAAGTGTTTCCTAGCGTTCCTGAAAGTAACCTTTAAAGTTGTAATAAATATCAAAATTGGTTCAGTAGTTGTACTTAATGGTATTGGTAGCCTAATTAAGTGTCACCTGTGCTTCTTACTTGCTGGTCATACTTACGACTCTTATGACAGCGTCAAGATACCTATTTACCCACTCTAGCGTCACTATTTTGGCTTACTAACTTCTAGAAAAGAAGAAAAATCTATAATTTATCCATTGAAATTGAATCGAAACTGTTGCGACTGTTTAATTGGACGAAATCGAGTCTGATCAATCCAATGATTATTTCCATTACTAAGGCAAACTGCAGATGCGTTTAATTTTTTTTATTATATTCAAAAGTCGAGTCGAACGAATTCGTATTCCGACTCGTACATGGCCGATTTTCGGGTGGCTGTGACCACAACCTTTTTTGAGGGCTGGATCCGCTCCTGAACTACACCGTGATTACCCTGCTTCAGTAACAACTTAAAGCAGAGCATTATTTTTGATGACAGGCTTTCGTTTAACCATCATCTCATCTGATGGTAAGCGATGATGTGGTCGAAAATATAAAGATAATTTATCATGTATATTTAATGTGACCATTTTTTTTCGCGTGAAAGTGGGACACCTGCAGGATTTTGTATATAAATAAAAATATATAGCTAGTATAGGGTAATGGAATCTTAAATTATAGTTGCAGGCACATATGTTTTGTATTTGTCGGGGGAGTAAATATTTTTTTAAATATCTGGTCTAGTTTTTACATAGGAATAATAAGGTCACTCGCTTTCGCTTGTTCCTGACTCTCAACCCCGCGTAGATGCTGCCGTGACCGCGCGATTTTAGTGATATTTTAATGTAGAGCGATGATTTTGTAAGAGCGGGACATTTTTGATCTCGTTAGGGACAGCGGGACAGACAGTCTGAAAGGGGGACGTATGGTCACGTTATGTATATTCCCTGTTGGTGTGTAGGTTCACGGATTCAACACGCAGGGGGAGAACATCGCGGACAACGGAGGCCTACGCGCCGCCCTGCACGCCTACCAGATCTACAGCGCGCGGAGCCCGGGGACCTCCCGCGTGTCCCTGCCCGGCCTGCCGCAGTACAAGCCCGACCAACTGTTCTTCTTGGGCTTCGCACAGGTAATCATCTTTATTTCAGTCCAACACAGATACAAAAATATTTTTTCAACTGGTAACCCCATCGATCCCTGCCACATATGACCTTTAAAGCAAGAGTGAATAGGCATTTTCTGGGCTCGCTCGTTCGATCATAGACCTCATTTTACACTTACCATTAGGTGTGATCGAGGTCAGGAGCGGGCTCATTCGTAATAAAAAAAGAGAGAAAGAACTGATTTCAAATATCTTAAAAACCGGAGAGCCCTTAAAATAAGATGACTTCCAAATACTCGCCCGGTTGCCCCAAATCTAGGGAAATCGGAAATTCTACCACTATTGTCTGTGGTAGTTTTTAAACCTTTTATTTTTGTAAGGCAAATCATCAAATTACTCCCCCAGACTTAAAACTCAGTGTGTTCCTTCAGTTGGCCTCGCAACGATAGGCAAACGCCCTATCCTAGGCCCCGTTAATATAATTTTAAAACCCTGGGCTTTAATCGTAATAAGTGTGTATAGCCATATGAGAGGAGATGTTTTCTTTTATACGTTCATATAAATACTAGCTGTGCCTCGCGGTTAACCCGGTTTAATTTGAGGAAAAAAACAAAATTTATTAAAATAGGTTAAACGGTTTAAATTTCTCATACAACTTTCATCCCCTATTTCAACGCTTTAAGGATTGATTAAAAAAATAGTCTATGTTTGACCCTGGGTCTTCAAACTATTTTCATTATGTGACCAGCCGTTGAACAGTCTTTATGTACATTTACTCGTTGACACATCCAATTTAACGGCCAAGACACATAAAATCTATATTAATATAGAAATCCCAGTAAAAAACCTTAGACTTGGCTTGCCTTTTCTTAGAGATTTCATTACTTTTTATAGAGAAATAAGTAGCTCCATCGAGACTTGGCTAGGTTTTTACAGGATGTTTTGGTGGGATTTCACTTCTTTTTGCAAAAAACTGTTTTTTACTTTATTAGTTTCTTAGTTATACACTCCAGACCTTTGATTATTAGGTTTCCTATTAGACATTGTTTTTTTTCTGAGACATTAAATACTACACTCCAGTTTCATATACATCACCAGAAGGGGTTTGTGACACTGAATAACTTTTGTCAAGGCGCTTTTACATATCTCCCATAGTTTAGCTGAGCTCTTAGGGTTCTTCATCAGATACAGATCTTCAATTTTTTTATATCAAAAGAAAGGGCTAACTACGCTTAATAAATTTTGTGAACACAGGATGTCCATAACTTTAATAGTTTGGCTGGTCTGTTACGGTTTCTTCTCAGAGTCATCAGGTACTCCAGATCTTCTATCATCCTAGTTTTGATAGTTTTCCCTTTTTATGGGCACTAAACCCTACCTCTGTACCAACTTTCAGCTCTCTAGGTTTATGGGAAGTGGTAGGATCCTCACTCTTTTCTCACTAAATACAAATCGTTAGATTTAGTAGTAGAATTAAAAGTAAAAGTAAGAAAAGGGGCCCCGAGAATACCATTGCCTTAGGGCCTCTGACAGGGTTAATCCGGCTCTGCTAAAAAGGGGCATGAAAATACGCCGAAATTGTTACAGCAAAGGATGTTACGGCAGTGTTTGCTTCGCGCTCGACCTGACGGGGGCACTGCCATGCCCCCAGATGCATATGGATGTTATAGCAATATTTTCGAAGCCATCTAACTTTCTCTTCCAACAGATATGGTGCGGCAACTCAACAGTAGGTGCTCTCAAATCCAAGATGGTAGAGGGAGTGCACAGCCCCAACAAGATCCGCGTGATAGGCACCCTCAGCAACTCTGCGGAGTTCGCGCGAGCCTGGTCGTGCCCCGCGGGGTCCCCCATGAACCCCCCGCACAAGTGCGTGCTATGGTAACACTGTGATTTAGAATAGGACCACCAAAGACTATTAGTTCTTAGCTTTTTTGAAAGTTACCGCCTTAGGCTTTACGTACAACTTTTATACTGTGATGCACTCTTGGTATTATGCGATGGACTTATTTTTAAGTAGTCATTTTGTAATGAAGTGAATAGCTAACTAAGATAGAAAGCAGTTTGGAATGGAACTACATTAAGCATAGATCTTATTTATTAAAAAAAAAAATACTTTACACTATGTCAAGGAGCTCATTCTCATTTCAAAATATCTGTACAGAATTCGAATTTAGAAACTGCTCTATATTTGAATTCGGCTCAGTTTTTTTTAAAGTTTGATATTGCCATCATCTGGCATTGTACTGAGCTGAAGCAATTTTCCTAGGAATATTTCAGTTTCGTTATTATTTCTTATACCTTAAAATACTTCATGAAATTCTCTATCTGTTGTACTTATAAAATCCTTAAATATGCAGATGATGTCACCCTGCCTGTTGTTTAATTAACTTGGTTAGCTAGTACGTGATGTTGTTACGTTCGTGATGAGTGAAAATCTCCAATTATTAGGAGTAGGTTGATGCAAGTATGTAAAGCTCAGTGGGAAGAATTTGAACCTTGGAATTGTTGGCCACCAGTCAATGTCTTACCCAGTGAACTATTGTAATATTATATATTAGGCTTAAGTATTTTTATAATGATTAATCAGCGACATTTCTATCAAATTTTATAAAGAACTTAAAACATATTTTAACTACATAAAACTATAGTTAAAACATATTTTAAGCTAAAACTGACTATTTCCAATTTCCAAATGATATTATTTAATTCGATGAACTTTTTGAATTTCTAACTAATATCATTATATCGCGCAATAACTCGGGTGCATCTGTTAATGTAATGAACAAAAAATATTTATTACGAAAAATAAAACGAAGTTAATAAACATTGAAAAAATATTTTTATTTTCTCTTTCCTTCCCTTTCAATTCTTTATAATAGAGCTTATATAGGAACATTGATCTGCATTGAAAATCAAAAAGAAAAAATGACATGCAAATTTCATTTCTCTTGGTAGCAGATTAATGATATTACAGCATATACAGAATGGAATCAGGCGTTACTTTGCAGAGTCAACATCTCCTGAGGATGGGGTGGCGAAACACGTGTCGAGTGTGGTTTATTTACATGTGGTGTTTTTATTGCATCCCTTCTGCAGTTCTGCATGTGCATATATTTGCGGGTGGGAGGGTGGTGCTGCATGCAAGATTGATCATCTAGTTTTTGGCGTAATTAACACTAGATATTTTTCTGAAGTATTAGTTTGAAATTACAGCATTACATAGGTGGACAGTATGTATCGCACACTAAACTAGACTATAAAAGTGACCTGATTTAAAAATTGGTATTTAGTAAAAGAATTTTTGAAAAAATTGTGTTAAGTATATTTAAATGTACATACATCTCTATCGCAACCGATGTATTATAGGTTGTTCCCTTATCATTACCCCTATTGTTACCGTGATTTAGAATTGTATTCAATGCCCGTTTTTATCAAAATAAGAACCTACAGGTTTTTTTTTAGAGAACTAGCAATTTGGGTCGAATTCACAAAGTCCTAGCAATCTTGATAACCCTGGAGGGGCTAAGCTAAATATGCTTGTGTCTGCAGTGTATACGGCAATAATGTAATGGATGGGGTTCGAACCCGCGACATCTCGATCCAAGTCCGACACCTTCTGCCCTGGGATCTGGAGGCAGTCGCCCTCCAGCGCGTCTATGAATGGCGCGTGGAGGCGCAGCGCCGGGGCGTATCCCCGCTGCCTCGAGAAGTCGAGGCGCGGCGGGAAGAGCTCCGGCGCGATCTCAGGGCAGTATGGAGGGAACGACTGTCGCAACCGACGGCCGGGCACGCCGCAACTGCGGCGGTAAGACCCCTCTTTGAGGAGTGGCTAGATCGGCGTCACGGCGTCCTGACCTACCGCATGACGCAGGTCCTCACCGGACACGGAAGTTTCGGGAGGTACCTGTGTCTGATGGGAAAGGAAGAAACGCCTGGGTGTCACCACTGCGAGGGTCGCCCTGAGGACACTGCAGTAGAGCATACGGTGCACGGCGGCGATAGGCGGAGACCTCTCGCGCCCGGCACTGGTCGAGGCCATGCTGCGGGGCGAGAGGGAGTGGGAAGCGGTCGCCTCCTTCTACGAAGCAGTCATGCTATCGACGGAGGAGGCGGGCCGTGGCGTGAGGGAGAGGATGGCGTCCTCCCTCCAGCCCAGCCGCAGTGGTAAACGCCCACGGCGTCGGACGTCGGCCAACGATCTCCGGCCACCGTAGGCGCGGGCATGCGGACAGCGAGTAAAGGGCAACTCGCTGTCCGACCATGGACCATGCCCGGGTCGACGGCGCGTTGTGTTCCACGCGCGCCTCAAAGAGCGTCAGCAAGATGACGAGGCCCCCTCTGCAGAGGGCCGAAGCCTGCCGGGGTCGTGGGACTTATCCCATTACCGTGACCCCGGTACGTAAAGGGTTATTGAAGGAACACCGTGGATTTTAGTCAGTAAAAGTCTGACAGTCCCTCCCACCCTGCCCGGGGTGGGAGGACTTATTTGATAATTTTACCACGTCACCTTAGCCACTAGGCAATTGACGCTTTTAATTTAGAGTTAGGTAACTTCTATTCTAGGAGTATATTGTGAATTTATGGATATTTAAAATGCTTAGCTACTTAATAACTAAAGTCCCAAGATAAAACAAAGGCAGTTTAATTTCTTTCTCATATCTATATTCAGTATTATTTTTTTCTCATATATTGGAACTGATACACCGGTGCGGAGCTCTTCGTGCCAGGTTTTAACCGCTTAGGTTTCATGAGTTTTACATCTTGCAGGTGACGCTTCAACTCCATCTTCTGCTGAACTACTGTCAACTCTTTCTCCCTCTCTATTCTTTTTGATAGCTCATTGTAGATCTTCTGTTTTTTCTTCTTCATTGATTCTAGTGTCTGGAAATGGGAATTTTGAATTAATATGACCCTACATTTATTGGAGTTTTGGTTTATATTATATTTTTTTTACTGTAGATAGGCCAGGTATTTGACCACCATCTCACCTGATATTTCCAATTTATCTAATTATTAATAATAGGTGTAAGTATTCAACTTTCGATGGAACTACAGATGAGATTTTCACTGAAAGATATATGAGGCTATAGGGTAATTAATTGCCACTGAATCGGGATTTATACTGGAAAAACCTGCCACGCAAACGAATTCACGACTACAAATAGTAACCAAATAGATCTAAAATGTGATATGAACCTCATCATTAACATCGGGCAGTACAATTTTATCCAGGTCTGCTATCCTAGGTCTATTGGACTTTCTGCCCAACAATGCCGGGTGTGTGTCCAACCTCTTCGCCAGGTCAAACTCTTTCTCTTCTCCTTCCTCTACAAAGAATGTGTGAGTGTTGGGAATTGCTTCTGCTACATCTGTCATGTGGAGCTGAGCCTGTAAAAGTTCAATTATTTAGTATGTGAATTTGAGGGCTGTGTAAGACAGAAACAAATAATATTACTAGATTATCACAATATCTGGCAGTTTCAGTGCTTTATGTGGCCTACCCAAATGACCTTATACTTTGGTATTGTTCATCAAATCACACAAAGCACCTTAAAATTCTAAGTTGAGCTACATGATAACTGACAAATGCTTGCACTGTTAGCTTGGATAAGTCTACTCAAATCTTTGTGTTTCTTTCTTCAAAAGAGCACCAGAGAGTAAATTTTGTTGTGATTTGACCAGTATGATGTCTGGTCTATAAAGGAGACATTGACCTCTGAGTTTATTTTTCATTTCAAGAGACTCATTTCTTTTTTAGTTCTATTAGAAATGAGTCAGCGTGATACATTAAAAGATTGAGCAAGCTTTGCTTTTACCTTACATAAAAATGAAACCACTGCTGTCAGTAGCATGACTAAAACTTACTTGTAATCTATTGATCCTCCTGCTCTCAATGGTCCTCTTCATATTTATGTACTTCAGATCCTGTGTCTGCATCAGCTTCACCTGCTCCGTCGAGTGCTCGTCCACCTTCTCAACTTCATGATGCTCCTGCAATTTTTATAATTTTTGTAATATATGAATTCCTCAATTATCATAATTTCAGTAAGCTTGGTATGAACAAGTTACTGTTAGCCTGCATCATCCCACTGCTGCTTATTATATATTTATTTCAAACATAAATGATCCATACAAATCCACCATATCCTATAAGGCAGGGCTTCCCAAACCGTGCGTCGCGATGCCCTGGGGCTCCACGGTATTATCCAAGGGGTGTTGTGAGGTGATATAAATACATAGATTGGCTGTCTGTGGCGTAAAATTGCTTTTCGTTTTAATATTCACTATAGGGGATAATTCTATTCAAAAAAATTGCAAACGAACTGAAGAAGGGAGTAATGAAACTTTAGAAAAACTGAAGAAGTATAAAATTTAAATTTCGGATTTACCTAAATTACTAAAGGAAATTTCAATTCAATTCAATTCATTCTTTATTGCAATAACATGTGTTAACAAGATCTTAACTCTTAAAAATTTAGAACTTCCTCAATGTGTTTTTTGAAAGAATGCTTCTTTCTAAATTATTATTAGGCTAGAACTACAACTAGTAGATAAATGTATGATAAGAAGGCCAGGGTTCCGCAAAAATATGGCTACTTCCCAAGGGCATCACAGTTAAAATAAGTTTGGGACACCCTGCTATAAGGTTTACCACAATGACTTCTGGCTAGGTTTAGGATGCAGAAAGTGGTTATTTTGGTCCAAAACTCATTGGGTATGCAGCAAACATGACCAACTCAGGCTAACTTCAACTTAGTACACTCTTGAGCAGTTTGTGACTTAGAGCAGATGGATACCATGATGAACATGAAGTTTACTTACATTATATCTACCCTTGAATTGTATTTATATTCAGAAAGGAATGTAAACTATAAACTAGATTATACAGGTTATGTTTAGAAAACACAAATAGAACTTCTCGCCGCCCCTAAGACGACCCACTGACCAAATTAACAGCACATAACTTGACAGTGAAACAAAAACTTTTTATAGGATTATGGATGTATTCATATTTAACTAGTTTTCTACAAAACAACAGAATACTGTCAAAACCACAGAACACTTGACTCACCCCATGTTTCACCCTAGAATTGATCATATGAAAGTAGAACTCATCGGGATTCTTGTCGAGCGTCCGTTTCCTTAACAACTTGAGAGTTTCCCCTTTCTCATGGTAATCGTCTGCTCGTTTCTTGTAATCTTTCTTCTTTTCGAGTAAACCTAAATGTTTCCGCGCTTCTGGCTGATGACGCTCTTTGTGCGTCTTTTGGTTGGCTTTCGCGGCCTTTTTCCATGAAGACATATTTTCTGATTTACTATAGTTATAGTTTTTTGGAATACAAAACGAAAATAATAATTTTCAGAACTTGGACAACATAACATAACCTCACCACGTGTGTTTGACACATATAGAATACGGTAATAGAGATGGGATCTGAAAAGAATCGATGTTCAATACCAATCAAATATTTTTGTATATTTTCAGAAATAATTATAATTATTTGACATCGATTCACTAGATAGATTCATTCTATCCCGTGAATAAATGTTAAGTATAAATAAATTATGAAACGGTTTTTTTTGGCTTTAAATACTTAATTAACCAATGCAATTCGATTATTTGTAATCAAACCTAGTCAAACCCATTTTAAAATAGTTTACACACTTAAATAATCATAAACTCGAAAGATAAAAGGAAAAGCTTTTGTTTATTCATATTGATTAGTGAAAATTATCTCTTTACTATGCCCTAATTACAAGAAAACCTATTCGTTTTACGGCTTAATTATTGTACAAACTACAAAGAATCGATTAATTAAAAATTTTTTTTTTATTTGATCACAAAACAATTCGACTTACTAGAACGAAATATTTTTAATCGATATTAGGCTTCGATTCGAATCGATTCCAGCTAGATAAGGGGAGTAATTGACATCTCTAGTTATCAATGAAAAGTGACAGCATGGATGTATTTTTTTTTTTTCTGGCTTCGCACGGTTTGTGCATTTAGCCAATGTCATGTTTGTTATTTTATTTATTTATAGTGTAGGAGAGACAAAGGTAGGGAAACTGGAATTTATTAATATTTAAAAAATAAAAAAAAACGGAATTTAGGAAAGTATAGCATGGATGTTCAAAGGTTCAAACTGTGTTCTGTGCGTTCAGAATGGATGCGTTCAATTATAGTTTTGTTTTTTCTATTTTGAATATCGAATGAAAGTTATCTTTTGATTTACTTCAAAGAGTACAAAGAGTAAAGTAATATTGATTTACTTACTTGTAGGTGATGAATATGAAAATTACACACGTTCATGTACAATTTTGTATTTAGGATGTACTAAGATGGACACTTAGTACACATTTTGATTCAAATGAATTCAGGGGCTGATCTTCATCTGATGTGCTGATCTCTTAAAAACTGCTGACTTTGTTTTGTTCAAACCAATTTTTCTACGGCATATATTTTATTTCGATTTTTCACTCCTATTTCAAAAGTTACAGAGGGGGACAACACATTTTACCATTTTGGAAGTGACCAACTTTCAAACGATTGACTTTAAGAAAAAATAGTTTCCTAATAGTTACTCCTATAGTTAGTTGGTCCTAATAGTTACTGAATAAAGTGGCTGTGACATACAGACAGATAAACAGACGGACAGACAGGCGGACAGTTTGATAGACAGACAGGCCGAAATGACAAATCAATAAGGGTTCCGATTTTTCAATTACACCTCCGCCTCCGGTTAGGTGAAATGATGTCACAACTAATCTAATAAAGCATTTAATGATTATTTTTGTCACATGTTTATTTTATTTCTACAATTGTTTTTCACTGTAAGTATATTATTGACAGGCCCGTTGGTATAGTGGTCAGTGGCCCTGACTGCTATGCTCAAGGTCGTGGGTTCGATTCCCACCTAGGAAAAATGTTTGTGTGATGAGCACGGTCATTTGTTCTTTGTCTGGGTGTAATTTATCTATAATATGTATGTATTTAGAAATATATATGTATGTTTATCAGTTGTCTAGTACCCATACCACAAGCTCTGCTTAGTTTGGGACTAGATGGCGTTGTGTGAAAAGTTGTGGAATATTATTATTTATATTTATTTTATTTATTATTTATTAAAAAAATACTAGCACTTTGCCCACGACTCCGTCCTCGTGGATTTCAAAATAATTTATAGCCTATATCATCCACCAATAATGCACCTTATTACCAGTGAAACAAGGATAATTAATTCCGGAGATTACCCCCTACATACAAACAATTTTTACCTCTTTATAATATCAGTATAGATAGACCAGCATCCTTAAAAGTACCATCCAATTCTCAAACATCCTATATATATAGTCTGTCTGGTCTGCTTAATTAAAGGAACCACAAAGTTTACTTAGCCCACCTTGACCTCATCTGTCGCTTACCATTAGGCGAGATCGAGATCAACAGTGGGCTCATTCAGAATAAAAAAGGTAAGTAGTTAGGTAAGCGAGCTTCATCTTCGACCACATCATCGCTTACCTATCAAAAATAAAAAATAACCGCAGAAATACCGCCTTTGCTACCATCACTTCCTCGCAAAAGGAGCCGATAGCATCCCATACGCCTTTGCTCTCAACCTGGCCTAGGCCACGAGAAAAATCTAGTGATTACCCGCAGCACCAACCTTCTCCATGATATTTATGTCCATCTTTTGGTTCAAAATAAATGTCTTCTGTTCATCACAAATGAAAATAAGTAAACCACTTATTGGTAATATTGTTAGGTCAAATAAATAATGCCGGGGTTGCGGTAATGTTTCAACGAAATACCGCGGCCCCGGAATATAAGGGTAATTGACGAAACATGATCGGTTTTTAGTCAGTGGAAGTCTTACGTGAGTGTGTGGAGCTATATGATTTTTCCATCGGAAAAAAAGGTAAAATAAATAAGAGCTATATGATTTTTCCATCGGAAAAAAAGGTAAAATAAATAAAAAATACTTGTAATTTACAAATATTTTATTCACTGGTACAGAAACATACAAACTATATTATAATACAGGTGTACACTTGACATGACATAGCCACATAGACCCTTGAAGATATAATATCGTAAATCAAGTTTACAAAGTAATCTGCGTAACTAAAAAAGGAAATAGCCATTTATAGAATTAAGACATAATCTTTAGAACTAATAAATTATTTCATTTCAAATGTCAAACCATTAGCTTTGCTAAGTTTTTTTATAATAAAAATTGTAATCAATATCTATACCATGACCATATACGTTTACAAAGTAATCTGCGTAACTAAAAAATAAAAAAACTTTTTACCAAAAAATTAAACCGACTCCCAAAAAACACTGCAAAGTGAAAAATAACTTTAATTTCGGTAGTCGGTGTCTAGTTTTGTTTTTTTCGTTTTTGGCACCGACTTCCGAAATTAAAGTTATTTTTCACTTTGCAGTGTTTTTTGGGAGTCGGTTTAATTTTTTGGTAAAAAGTTTTTATTTCACTCTTTTTAGTTGGATGATTTTTAATTTACCTAGTTACAAGAGCCTAAATGTCAACTACTTATAACCTTTTACAAAATATTGCTTTTCCCAATGCTGGGCCGTTAATTGTTGAGGAGTTCTCCTGGTACTTCACCATCAGCTCTACATCACCATATGCATTGTGACGAGCATAAAGTGCTTAACATCCATATTCAGGTAATCGAATCGCAATCCACTCAATACTTATTATTGAGTAGTTTCGGCGGCCATCTGTGGTCTTCATCATCAGTTCCACTTCCCCAAATGGTACTTTTTGAGAGCAACTGCACAAGTTACTATAAGAAATACCCAAAACGCCATAGGTGTGCCTATAATATTTAAAGAGTTCCCTCGATTTCTCCAGGATCCCATCATCAGATCCTGACTTTGGTGATAATGGTACCAATTTCGACGTATACCCATTCGAACAAAAAAAGAATTTTCCAAATCGGTTCAGCCGTCTTCGAGTACTCGATGATCATACATAAAAAAAAAAAAAAAAAAAAAATATACGCGTCGAATTGATAACCTCCTCTTTTTGTCGTCGGTTGAAAATAGCTATTTACAGAATTAAGACATAATCTTAAGAAGAAATAAATTACTTCATTTCAAATGTCAAAGCTACTAATAGCTTTGCTAAGCTTTTTCATAAGTTTAAAGAAATTTTATATAATTAATACTTATTCATATTAAAAAATATAATTAATATAATATATTCCATGACCATATAAATGATACTAGTGATACAACGTTTTATTTATGAGGTGACACAATATCCGCACTAGGCATCACCCTTGCTAGCTACATCACTGACAATCCGCCAACCAGCTTAGTTCTACCGAACAGGTCCAGAGTTTGTACATTTAGCAGTAGGATCTATTTTTGTCGATCGTCTTATAGCTACCGGTAACTTTGCTACTAAGAAGTATAAGAATTCCAATGCGCTGAATAATCCCACACCCAGAAACATGTTGAAAACACCGCCTAAGGACGCTGGAACAAACAGAAATAGTTTTTTTTTATATCAAGAGAACTAGCAATCTTATTAACCCCTCAAATCAAGCCAAACGCACACTAACATAGTTCTCCCCATTTTAATTAAAGCTCGTAAAGTCCTTCCAAAGGTTGTCTGGAAGATATCGAAGAAGAAGGAGCTCCATGACCGGATCCCTATATCTCCCTTTCTTATCTTGTCGCACCAAGTACTTTTCTTCCACATTTATTGTACAGCCAAGCTGTGGAACTCTCTGCCGGCTTCTGTGTTCCCTGCCACTTATGACCTTTCAGCCTTTAAAGCAAGAGTGAATAGGCACCTTCTGCGCTCTTTCGTCCCATCGTAGACCTCATCTATCGCGAAGATCGACCCGTGCAACTTTTATTATTTAGCCACGAGCTGCCAGGGATAACTGTCATTTTTTTTTTCAAGAGAAATACCAATTTAATTGACATTACTAGCAATGTTGTTATCCCCTCCAACTAACATTAGAACTTAAAACGGGATATTTACCATGTGTATCTTTTGTTTCAAGTTTCCGATATTTCGGCACTGTTGCAAGCGCCATGATCACGGATGAACTGAAGTAATTGCCGGTGGAAGTTTATGAGGAGTCAAATCGGTCTACTCTCTTTCTTTTTCGTTTTTTGTGATCGACACCCCTATCACTGTCACAATCATGTATCACTAAACACTCGATTCTGTTCCCGACACACAAAACTCACCGTGTCGACTCGCTAATTTTTTAAGGAACTTTTTCGGTTTTTACACATTTGAACCACTGGATTCCAGGCCCTTGACAGTTGAAACCCATCCTCTCGGTCGGAAATTGTCGTATTTGGTAATCTCAATTGCTTCCCTTACCAGTCTGGGTATATATTGGCGTTCTGTCGAGATGACCTGAGGGTTATGTAACTCAATGCAACACATATGGAATATGGTAAATATCCGGTTCTAATGATACTGTCAGTGACCATGTTAGCTTAAAAACTTATATCCCTCCAACTAAGCTAAGTATGCTTGTGTCAGGAGTGGGTTTATTTAGAGGTGTATAGATACTTACACAGTAATGTGAGCCACGTTTCAGTCGGAATGAGCAGGAATACCCGAGAATGGCCCACGTTCACTCGCAAATTTATAACTATTGTGGGCGTCACATTCAGTCCAGAGCTGAGAACAGATTTATTACATTTATCTAAACTAATATAATAAAGAGAAAAGTTTTTACTTATTTATTAAAAGGAGAACCAACTGCTATGTACATTTATTGCAGTGGCATAAGTAACATTAAGCCAATTACAGGTACTGAGGGGAAAAACAGAAACTTAAAAGAAGTTTCGAGATCTGATATGCATAGTGCATATCAGACTAAATAGCAGCACGAGAAAATATAAATAGAATATAAAGGGTGGTTAAATTTTAAGGGCCGATGTTGATTTTGAATAAAACACAAATTATTTAGGAAATTATTGTCATTTCTTTTTATTATGATAATATGGTATGGTCCAATTATGTATGGAACAAAATATCGGCCAAATGGCCGCCGCGACCTCGGCGGCACACCTCCATCCGATGGTTCAAATTTTCGAAGACGCTGAGGCATAATTGAGGTTCTATGCCGTTAATGTGCCGAATTATCTCATCCTTTAGCTCTTGAATTGTTGCTGGCTTATCGACGTACACCTTTTCTTTCAAATAACCCCAAAGAAAGAAGTCCAACGGTGTCAAATCACATGATCTTGGCGGCCAGTCCATAAACCGCACCAAACAGTCACTCTTTGTGGGTGCATTGGTTTTTCGACAATCACTCTTGGATTATTAATCGCCCAAATGCGGCAATTCTGCTTATTGACGAATCCGAATCCGAATCGAAATCATCAAAATCGAAAAAATCGAAAGAAAAAAAAATCCGAATTGATCTGAACGCCCATTTTCATAATAAGCCTGAATAACTTTAACGCGTTTCTCGGTTGTGTATCTTTCCATGGTTCAAATTGAGTTAGTCTGAACTTGAGAAATGTCAAATGAAATGCAGAAAAAAAAACTTGACGTTTAGGTGTGGTTCACATTCAACATCGGCCCTTAAAATTTAACCTCCCGTTACATAAACGTAGCATTAAGGTTCCACTAAAAAGCTAGACTACGTGCAGAATATGATTTGTTTGTAATGGATAAACTATAAATAGTTAACTCAAAAACTACTGGTCCGATTTTAAAAATTCTTTCACCAATATGAAGCTGAAGGTTACATTTCGGGGAATGTGCGACGGAATTACATAATCTAATTCCGCCAAGCCCGTTCCATCATCGGATTACAAGACAAACGGCGATGCGCCATCGATACATGGTGGACATCCCACCCATACCCAAAAAACGTTTTGGGAATATTTTTATTGTGCTTACGGCTAAGGAGTGGAATTCCCTGCCGGAGTCTGTGTTTCCCGATTCAACCTAGGGGTCTTAAAGTCAAGAATGAATAGGTTGCTTCTAGGTAAGCATACTCCTTCTTCGACCACATCATCACTTACCATCAGGTGAGATGGTGCTCAAACGCGAGCCTATTCTAAAAAAAACATTATCAGCAAGTAACATAGGCTAGTTTAATTTCGCTGCAAAAACACTTTTTACGCGAGGAAAGCCGCAGGCAGAAGTTAGTATTAAATAAATTTGATATTGCACCTTAGACACAGCCTGTACAAGTTGTATACTTACTATAAAGGATCGATAGCATACTGGATGACGGTCATGGGACTCGACTCCAACACCATGTAAGTGGTGATCTTCTTACAAGACGGCAAGCACTGGCAGGATACATTGTCTGGAACCAATAAGTTTTTAGTTAGCAAGTTATGAAATAAACTATCAGTTGCGCGGAGGTTAGGTCCCGTTGACTTTAACACGATAAAAAATAACCCTCCGTTTTTTGCAGTCGGGTAGCCTACAACCTTTCATTAAGCTTCAAGCTACTTCCATAGGTACCAAATTTCATCCAAATCTACCCAGTACTTTCGAAGATTAGCGGGTTTAAACAAGCAAACTTTTCCACTTTATTTGTAGTATAGATAGTTAAGCATAGCCAACCATTACCCAGAACTTCCAACCTATTAGTTCCATGTAGCCATAGGCACTCGTAATAAATTACCAAGTAATGAGTGCCAACAAAACCATTAAAAATATGATCTGTCATACGAGCAGCTTCCTGTTGCTGGCCCCTGTGAGGTCCAGCCACAGATACACACATCCAAACCCTCCAGTATTATTTAAGTTGACGTAAAATAAATTGAAATTTTCTTTCGTCCCGATAAGTGTCGCCTTCGATAACTCTGAAAAAGCAGAATGCCTAGCCGACAGCCCAGAGTCCCAGTGTTTTTCCAACTCTCAACCAGTAGACCAAGCCCACCTCGATATGGTGAACGACGAAGTCGAACGTAGAACTTCTCTTCCGCCCGTCGAAGATCCTAATAATCCACTGGCCCCCATCACTCCTGATGAGGTCCAGGACAGCCCCTGGCTACGACGGCATCACCGTCACCAATAGGGTTTTCAAACTTTTCCCCGCCCAGCTTATAGTGCTAATGACTGCCATCTTCGATGGTGCATTGAACAATAATATCTTCCCCGCAGCCTGGAAACAGGCCACCGTCATAGGTATCCCCAAACCAGGCAAGCCCAAGTCAGATCCGTCTAGCTACCGTCCCATTAGCTTACTTAACGTCCTCGGCAAAATCTATGAAACGCTTATATATAAGCGGCTCAAAGATTTTGCCGAAGCAAAGAGCCTAATACCCAATGAGCAGTTTGGATTTAGAACCGAACACTCATGCATTAAGCAAGTCCACCGCATCGTAGAACACCTAAGCCTAAGCCGGCTTCCAATGGGCCGCGATGACTGGAGCCTTATTCTTCGACATAGCGAAAGCGTTCAACAAATTTTGGTACAATGGCTTAATCTATAAGCTATACCAACTCGGCGTGCCTGACCGTCTCGTGCTCATCTTGCGAGACTTTTTATCGAATCGCACCTACGGAAGGTGCGATTCGATCGATATGAGGGGGAGCTTTCCTCCCCCTATCCCATTCGCGCAGGAGTCCCTCAAGACTCCGTACTATCCCCTCTCGTTTTCACGCTGTTCACTAGCGATATCCCAAAACATAAAAATGCCCAGCTAGCTCTATTTGCTGTCGATACGGCTATCTGGGGGCACGGCATTGCCCCCACCAAGTCGAGCAAAAAGCGGCACGGCCGTACGCCTCTTTTCTCGAAGCAGTTCATGCCATTTTCGACTCCGTATAACTTCGTTGTGGATAAAACTAGAAGCCTGAATTTTCAGTAACCAAGCAGGCGTTGTATAAACATGGTATATTTAAAATTTCATTCAATTTGAACCAGTAGTTTCAGAATTATAACGAGTCAAAGTTCCTTAATTTTGTCACTCACTGACTGACTGACCGATCATCAAAAGTCTGTTTGTTTTTGTTTTATAAAGTTCTTTATTAACGTAAAAGGTTTACATAATAATTGTAGGACTTACATACTAAGCAACAATTAATAAATCTAAATAATTACACTTTTACAGACTATAGGCGCCTTTTTAAGTATTTAAATAAGCAAGAATATAAACTATTTACAACATAAATCATCATACTACTAAATCTATATGTTGAGCATATGAAATCATTGAATTGATTTCACTTACATAATTAGGGGGTAGGAGAATTTAAATACGCGCAAGCGTAAGTGCTACTAGATACTGTGACTCAGGCCAAAGCGACCGAACGGCCGTGGCCACCAACATCGGTCGAGCTACCGCGCCCCGCGCTCCGTCGCATGCAAGCGGCGAGAGCGGGGGAGCGCCTGCGCATCACACGGCTCGTGCTACGACGCGTTATCAGTATTATGCGCGAACAATACGTAGTGATGTGGGAGCTTGTATGTACCGTATCCATCGATATTTCGCAAGTCTGTTTGTCCTAGGTCGGCAATCAATGTATTTTTATGACATTTATTTTTAATGTAAAATTTGCGTGTTAATTTTAAAATATATTGTGTAATGCTAGGTAATTTGATGTTAGCGTGAAGAACTTTAAGGTTAGTTTTAAATGGGGTATTATATGCAATTTTAACTGCTTTATTTTGGAGAATTTGTAACAGGTTGTAGTTTGATTGACAAGTACTGCTCCATACCGGACAAGAATAGGTGATGCAAGGTCTAATTAGTGTTGTATATAACCTTATTTTTGTGTTAGGACTGAGTTTACTTTTGCGGTTAAGTATAGGATTTATGGAGCCTAGTGCTTGCGCTCCCTTAACACGTAATTTAGCTATATGTTTTGTCCAGTTGAGCTTATTATCCAACACAACACCTAGATAGCGAACTGCTGTGCTCCAAGGAATTGACTGTCCAGCAATCTTTAAAGTTCTCTTAGGGATGCTACGTTGACGTGTAAAGAGTATCGCTTCAGTCTTAGATTCATTCAACTTAAGCTTCCATTTATTGAAGTAAGACTGGAGCAATTCGAGGGATAGCTGAAGTCGGCTAATGATTATGTTAACGTCATCATCTGTTGTGTAAGACGCTGTATCATCAGCGAAACAGGCCAAGTGAGTACGGACTTGTACAGGCATGTCATTCACAAAAAGGATGAAGAGGTAAGGACCGAGCACGGAGCCCTGGGGCACCCCTGCCGACACCGTCCGGGGTGAAGACCTATCAGAGCCAACGTGTACCACAAACTTGCGGTTACTAAGGTAAGACTGGATCAATTTTACCAAATCAATTGGAACTCCGTACGAGATAAGCTTGTATAACAGGCCTTCGTGCCAGACGGTATCAAAAGCTTTCTCGATATCAAGAAGAAACATACCGGTAGACTGCTTGTGATTGAGATGATAGGATATGTGTTCGGAGACCCTAACCAATTGTTGTACCGTGGAGTGAGATGATCGAAAGCCAAATTGCTCATTCCTGATAATCTGCTCAGTGCAACGTCGCAACCGATTATAAATAATCACCTCAAACACCTTGCCCAAGACCGGGAGAAGGCTGATGGGCCTATAATTGACTGGCAAAGTGGCGTCCTTTCCAGGCTTTTTAAGTGCAATAACTTTAGCAGTTTTCCACATACGGGGAAAATAGCCTAACTTGATGCAACCATTGAATATTTTGGTTACATACACAACAGACTTTTGTGAAAGATTTTTAAGCATAATGTTGTGTCATCGTCACCTGGAGCCTTCCTGGTCTTAAGTTTACACAAAACTTTCCAGACTTCAGCAGGCCGAACAGGTTGCTGCAAATCACCGGTGACGTGATTATTCAAGAGGGCTGAGGCTGACTGGACATCCGCCTCGACACCATCACTAACCCAATCACGAGTTAGAGTCATGTTCATCGCAAAGCTATCTGCTAGAACATTACATTGCTCTGGAGTGGTTGCCGTTAATGTGCCATTGGTTGTTTTAAGTGGGGGTATTGCGTCAGATCTGGGTTTTAGAGATTTTGCCAGTCGCCATACATCATTGCCAGGGTTATCAACTTTTGAAAGTTTTGAGTTCCATATTTTATCGTGATATTTGGTTATGGTTAAATTAATTAGTTTTTGTAATTTGTTGATAGCTGATCTTAACTGTCTTTTCTCTATGAGCATTGCTTTTTGTTCCTTACGCCGTAATTGATTTTTATAGGTAATTAATTTTTTAATGTAGTTAGGTAGCGCACTGCTGGTGTTTACATGTACCTTCGCAGTAATAAATTTGTCTCTGGCTCTGGTAAGGCATTGATGTAAGTGACTTACGGCGTCGTCAATTTCTGACTCAGTCTTAAATACCTTAGAGCTTAAAAATATTTGTTGATCAAGAAAAGATCGGTATTTCTTCCAGTCAGTGTCACAGTAACGATAGATTTTGGGGATTGGTTTGCGAGGGCAAAAACCATTGACTGTAAACAGCAAAGGAAAGTGGTTAGATGATAGGGCAGGTAAAGCCCGAATCTCATGAATACTATTGACATTCAATGATAAAACCAAATCAGGATTGGTGGGAGTAAGATCAGCTCGATAGTTGACTTGAGTAGGTGTGTCCGGGTAATGTATAACGTAGTCATGGTTCAACATGTGATGGAACAGTATATTTCCTCGAGTGTTAACATAACTACTATTCCAGTACCCATGGTTGGCATTAAAGTCACCCATTATTACCACATGGGGCCCTAGCGAAAATAAAATATCTAAATCATTGCATTCAAGTTGCAAATTGGGAGATTGGTAAGCCGAGACAAAAACATAGTCTTTACCACCTATTTCCAGTCTTATAGCAATAGCTTCAATATGTTTGGTTTTGGGAATAGCGATTTGTCTAGCGTAGAGCCTATCATTGACCAATATGGCCACTCCTTGCCCTCGACCACTATGGTGTTTATCTTGTCGATAGCAGATGTAACCTGGTGTACTTAGGGAAGTATTACAAGTAAGTTTTGTTTCACAAACAGCTATTATATCGATGGATAGGGTACATACTGCCAAATCAAGTATATACATACATAATTATGTATTATACATAATTATATAAATTATGTATAATATAATGGAATAATAGGTGCAGATAGGTATGTAGATATAATTATGTTCAAAGGTAACTTGTAAAATGGTCAACGGAATAAAAAAGCCAGAGAGAGGGCTTTAAGAAAATTCGTTGTTGGTATACAAAAATTAGAAGGCACCGGAAAGGAAAAAAAATTGGCCAAGTGCGAGTCGGACTCGCCCGTGAAGGGTTCCGTAGTAACTATAATAAATATAACATACTTAATATATTTATTTGAAAAAAAAAACCTTATGAATTTCATAAAACTAGCTTATTTACAATTTTTACAACTACGCCAAATAACTTTGTTTTTCATAGTATTTGTATGAATTACAAAGTTATATTTGCGGTTTTTGAAAATATACTGTATATCAAAAACTGCTGACTCGATCTCGTTCAAACCAATTTTGGTTGAAAGTTTACATTAAGATCTACAACATATAGTTTTTTTAGATTTTTCACTTCATTATTATAGAAGTTAGAGGGGGGGGGACACACATTTTAACACTTTGGAAGCGTATATCTTTTAAACGATTAACTTTATGAAAAAGACATTTTAGAAACCATAATGTCATTTTTAAAGACCTGTCTATAGATACCACACACGTATAGGTTTCATGAAAAAAATATTTTCAGTTTCAGTTACATGTATGGGGAGCCCCCTTTATTTTAAATATTTTTTTATTTTTTTCTCTTAAAATCGGAAAGCGGTTCACAGAATACATCTACCTACCAAGTTTTACATGTATAGTCCTAATAGTTTCGGAATAAAATGGCTGTGACATACGGACGGACGGACAGGCAGACAGACGGACAGACATGTCGAAACTATAAGGGTTCCGTTTTTTGCCATTTGGCTACGGAACCCTAAAAAGTGGGACTACCTACAAAAAGAAATGAGATCCATAAAAAACAATACTTGTCAAAAAAACCAAGTCTCGCAACTTAGTTCTTCTACCGTAAAAAGTTGTGAGATCCATGTAATACCAAGTCGGTTATTCGATTAGTTAGTCCCTACTTAAGGGACCTTCTCTCTTAATATTTTTAACCGACTTCTGAAAAAGGAGGAGGTTCTCAATTCGGATGTTTGTTTGTTTTTTTTTTTTTTTTTATGTTTGTTCGGGCATAGCTCCGTCGCTCGCCAACCGATTTGAAAAATTCTTTTTTTGTTGGAAAGGGTATACTTCCCGAATGGTCCCATGAAAATTTTATCGACATCTAACAAGCCGTTTCTGAAAAATTAACAAAAGTCTAAAAAAATATTTACATTGATGATCTTTTCGGTTACTCTATATTGTGTTTATTGTTCGCGCGTTTTTAGTTTTTTTGTAGTTGACATTTTGGCTTTTATAACTAGATTAATTACAAATTGACCCACTAAAAAGCGCGAAAATAAAAACTTTTTTGCAAAAAAATAAAACCGACTTCCATATCAAAACACTACAAAGCCAAAAATAATTTTAATTTCGGGAGGCGGTGTGAAAAAAAAGCAAATACAAAACCAATAACACCGACTACCGAAATTAAAATTATTTTTGGCTTTGTAGTGTTTTGATATGGAAGTCGGTTTTATTTTTTGCATAAAGTTTTTTTTTAATTTAATTTGGAAAATCAGGCTTCTAAGGGTTAAACGAGTTAATGTTTCAAAGTACTGGGTCATTTTGGATGACATTTGGTATGTAAGTACCTTGAAGCTTGAGGAAGGTTACAGGCTTTTTACGGCCTGTCTGTATTTTTATTTTTTTAATTGTGTATTGTAGGTATGTTGTTGTATGTGTGTCGTTATGTGGTACTTACTGTACTTCTTGTAGCCATTGGGTCTGAGGCAGGCGAGGCGCGCGGCGGGGCACTCCGGCAGCTCGCTGTTGGTGTCGCGGTACGTGAACTGCAGCGGGTCGCTACACCCGCACGCTTTCTCGGCACATCGCCGCTGTAGGTAACACAGTACTAACGTATACATACATAACGAGAAAAAAGAAAAAGAATATAACAAAATGGCACTCTATACCAATACACGCACAAAACGTTTTTGGAAATACTTTCATTGTGCGTACGGCTAAGGAGTGGAATTCCCTGCCGGAGTCTGTGTTTCCCGATAGCTATAACCTAGGGGTCTTCAAGTCAAGAGTGAATAGGTTACTTATAGGTAAGCGTGCTTAATCTTCGACCACATCATCACTTTCCATCAGGTGAGATGGTAATCAAACGCGAACATATTATCAATAAAATATATACTAGCTGTGCCCGCGACTTCGTCCGCGCGGAATAGTGACTTTCAGCAGCATTTTTAATTTTGTAGACTAATTATTTTGAAAATAAATTCTATACATAATTTGAATGTCGTACGCATTAACATCTAATCAAAAGTCTAAAAAATAAGTCTCAAACTTCTAACTTTAAAAATGACGTAATTTCCATACAAACTTTCATCCCCTATTTCAACCCATTGCAGCCCTTTTTATCACGATTGCCCTTTTGGGAACAGGCTGCACGTTAGTTAGCTTCTAGTGTATGGGGAGCCCCCTTTATTTTTTATTTTTGTACAAATGAAAACGTTTCACAAAATACATCTAACTACCAAGTTTCAACTCTGTAGCCTTAATAGTTTCGGAATAAAGTAACTGTACTAGGCATGCCTTTTAAGTTCTGTTCCCGGCAATTTTGAATTTGGAACTGTTATAAATTCGAATGTGTTTGAATTTTGAATCTCAAAACAGTTGAAAGTATTAGGATTAATGTTATTGTTTAGTCACAGCGTCGTTTGTAATCAGTCAGGTTACGTACCTACGAAAATGAATCTTTCTAAGGAAAATATTCGTGCAATAATTTTCTACAACTTTAGAAGAGGCCTGACACGGCGTCAGTGTTTTGAAGAGCTAACATCTGTGTTTAGTGATGAAGCCCAATGTCTGCGGACTGTCGAACGCTGGTATTTAGAATTCCAGCGTGGACATACTAGTGTTAGTGACAAATCTCGCGAAGGACGCCCAAAATCCGCCTTCACTGAAGATAACATCATATCCGTGAGACAACTAATTCTCAAAGATCGTCATGTGACGTATTGAGAGATTGAGGCTCTATTAGGCATCTCAGGGAAAACCATTCAGAAGATCTTGCATGAAGCACTTGGTGTGAGAAAGCTAATTTGCTGTTGGATACCGCATCTGCTTTCCGACGATCACAAGGCGGCCCGCGTCAGATGGTGTAAAAAAACTCTGCAAAGGTTCAACCGAGGAGTCAAATCATGTCTACGACATCATCAGTGGTGATGAATCTTGGATTTATGCATACGATCCTGATTCCAAACAACAATCTGGGTCTTTCAAGACGAGCCAAAGCCAACTAAAGTTGTTCGTTCTCGAAGCACTTCAAAGAAGATGGTGGCCACGTTTGTTGGAAAAACCGGCCATGTTGCGACTATTGCACTTGAAGATCGTAGAACGGTTAACGCAGAGTGGTATACCATAGTTTGTTTACCACAAGTCATCGCCGAACTTCAAAAATCTAACTCAAAGCGACGCATCATCCTGCACCACGACAATGCAAGCTCACACAGCGCTCGTCAAACGATTGAGTATTTGAAGCAAGAAAAAGTAGAAATTCTTGACCATCCTCCATACAGTCCTGACCTAAGCCCTAAAAATTTCTTTACAATTCCTAAAATTAAAAAAAGTCTTCGTGGTCAAAGGTTCCAGTTCGGTGAAGAAAGCAGTCGACGCTTTCAAGACAGCCATTTTGAATACCCCCACTTTAGAGTGGAATAAATGTTATAATAACCGGTTTGAGCGAATGGAAAAGTGTATTAAGCTACGTGAATACTTTGAAAAACAATAAAAAGTACTATAAGGTTCTAGTTGTTTTTTTCTTCAAACGACAAAACTTAAAAGGCATGCCTCGTATAAGGTTGTGACAAACGACCGGACAGACGGACAGACAGTAAATATAAGTGTTCCATTTTTTGACATTCAGCTACGAAATCCTTCTATCTTCAAATCGATAGCAATCCATTTAGATATTATTTTGGACCCCGTAGGTAACCATGCTACTCGCGGCCTCAGTGGCATTTATGAGCTCATTAAAGGCATGTATTTGGGCATTGAACACTGCAGCAGATGGGACATGGTTTGGTCAGGAACACCGCAATCACACTGAGCGTCTTTGTGTTTTATGATCCCCCATTTCGCGAAATTGCGGATCGGTGTAACACTGGGCACGCGAATTCGCCCGCGGAGAAACATAAAGACATGCCGGTGGTGCGAAGAACATTGGGGGCTGCACTCTAGTTGGTGGAAATCTCTAACCGATTTAATTTAATTTTGTGATTAAAAACTAAACCATTTTTGTTTTTAATGTTGTCAATTATGTTGAATGCTGGTTTTCGTATAATTGGCATATAATACGGCAATATACGACTAAGGCTGTTTGTTACTTATACCCACGAAATGCCTTATACAGAAGCTGTTGGATGACCTTAACCTTCAAGCGGTCGCGCGGAGTCAAATCGACCGCACTCGGTATATTTTCATACCTAATATCGTTATTTCTTGTTGTACATACGTTTCCTATCCCTAGTGGCCTGTCATTATTTCACTATGCACAGTATAAACAAATTAAACCCGTTTTCCGCGTCTCCCGCACCATGTAGATCGTATTTATTTCAGTTACGGCGCACGCACCCGTCGTCATCGAAAAGGTTACGAGCGACGCTCAACACGACATAAATTATGTTTTGTAGCAACCCACTCGAGGCCGGTCAGGGAATCCCGTAACCGCGTGCCACTACGGTATACCGAATAAGTGCGAGTATATCGTAGCTATGTCTTTCTCTTTCTCGCGCATCGCTCGCTTCACGGCGCCAGTCCGCCGCCCGCGCGCAAGTTGTAGACTCGTACGTAAGAATTACCTTTCCGAAACCACGTGCTCACATGTGGCAACCTACGTGTACTTTTATTCCTCATATGTGGTGCCCTAATGTGTTTATTTTGTGATCTTTTGTATACGAAAAACTAAGTCCGAAACCCATGTTTGTGAACGTGTTTTAACTAAGTAAACGATAATCATATGAGACAGTGTTCATCATTCCAGTTACCCTGAGACCTCCCCTCATATGTGGCACCCAAAGTGTTTTTTCGTGTACAATAGTGTCTTTCGTCATAAGTAGTGCCTTTCCATGTGACAGTAGAGTGCAAAAACCTCATTTAGGTGACGCTCAACGAGTTTTTTCGTGTCACAATAGCGTAGGTACTTTCCCAAATCTATGACGCCTCACGTGTTTTTTCGTGCAAAATATAGTGCATAGACAGTGTCTACTCGATAAACGTTTTGCAGTGACGAGTTAAAAATGCCAGTGACCAGGAGCAGAGCGGCTAGTTTGACTCGGAGAGAAGATGCAAACGAAGCATTCCCCGGCCTCTCGAGATCAGACACGCCGCCCGTGTCGACCGCTAACCAAGATGGCGAGGACACGTTTTCTTCACCGCGCCCCGACGCAAACGCAACGTTCTCCAGTGAGCACGTCGCGGCCATAATCGCTTCTCTGCAACGCTCTCAAACAGAAGCCTTCAGGGAGCTGTTCAACTCGGTGTCGCGTGTGAATGCATCCACCCCGGAATCACTCGCGCTTCTAGGAAACAATACCCTAGCCCGCTGCAAAGCAACCTTTTCCGGCCGACCGAAGGAGTCAGCCGAGGCGTTTATTGACGCTATAGAGGCATATAGTGACTGCGCCCAGGTATCGGACTCAAATATATTACGCGGTTTGGCATATCTCTTCAAAGACGAAGCTGCCACGTGGTGGCAAGGCATAAAATATTCAGTGTCGTCATGGGAAGAAGCTAAATATAACTTATTATGTGCCTATGGTGATCGCCGGCCGCCTCATCGTATTTACCTGGAAATATTTGCGACGCCGCAAGACAAAGAAAACACCGACATATTCGTCGCGCGTATTCGCGCCCTTTTTGCACGTTTGCCTAAGGGTGACGTAACAGAGTCCGCACAAATAGATATGACCTACGGACTCCTGCACAGTAGAATCAGACAAAGAATACGTAGAGAAGAGTGCCATAACTTCTTTGAATTACTTCGTCTCGCACGAAACGTTGAAGACTCTTTCCACGAGACTAATCTCGTGACACCTACGACGAGTGAACTGCGAACAGAAACGCCAACAACTTCGACAACGTGCACAGCCGCGCGTGATAGTCCCGCCGGCCGTGATAGTGATAACACACGCGTTTTCCCGCCAAAACGCTCGCATGCCTACGGACCTCGCCTCGCCGGCGCCCCCAGCGCCGCGCCGCAGTACGCGCCTCCTCGGGCCGCGCTAGCCGCGCCCGCTCCGACTGCGACGCACGCCCCGCCCGCCCCGCCTGCACCATTACAGGACTCCGGGAATAAGCGACGGCCCATCTGCGAGTATTGTAAGAAATTCGGACACGCCAAAGTCAATTGTCGTAAGTTGCAAGTGCGACAGCCAGGTGAGACTGACAATTATATTATTAAATCGTTCTATTCAGTTCAATCTCGTACGTCTGACTCTTGTGATAATAATAGTGATAACGGTGTTGTGTCTTGTCGTATTTCGGGTCGCCATGTTAAAAACTATTTAATTCCACAAGAAAATGTGTGCAATATTTTAAATAAGCAAAGAGCTAATATTCTCCCAAAACCTTTGACTTATAATATGACGCATAATAATTGTAATAATAATTCTCAAAATGTGTTCGACAATTTAAATAATTGTAATGATAACCTAAATAATATAAAGGAGAATACACATTTATGTAACAGTAATGTAATGGAGAATACACATTTATGTAATAGCAATGTAAAGGAGAATGCACATTTATGTAACAGTAATATAAAGGAGAATGCACATTTATGTAATAATGATGTAAAGGAGAATGGTCAATTATTTTGTAGTAATGTAAAGGATAATGCGTATTTATGTTTAACCGATGTATGTTTGTATAATGATCGTACGGGACCCCCTATTGGTCGCGACTTACGACCGATTTTTAATATTTCAATTTTAGGATTTTCCGGTACCGCGTTGATAGATACCGCCGCCAAACATTGCATTGCGGGTTATAGGCTATATACTCTCCTTCTACGTCAAGGTCACCCTCTCAGCTCTTCGACACGCGAAGTTAAGCTTGCTGACGGTGTAGTCCGTACGATGGATGTACTTACCACCACGTTAGAGGTGTGCTTAGAAAAAGTAGTTATCACAATTCCTTTCTTAATTTTTCCGGACTCGACAGAAAACGAGACGTTGTTAGGTATTGATTTTATAACCGCCGCGGGAGTAGTTATAGATTTTTGCAAGGAACTCTGGTATTTCAGTAACCTTGATACAGTAAAATATACCCTGTGCTTCGAACCTACCTCGCGTGACGTAGCCTGCGCCTCCACAGATATACTCAGGGATGATGAAGGTACTCACCTTAAACCAGCTGAGCGACAAGCGCTTGCTGCCGTCCTTACCAGGCACGCACACGTCTTTAAAGCAGGGGGAGGTCCAACACCATATGCAGAGCATCGCATTGATACAGGTGAGCATCCTCCAATTGCTGTTCCTCCTTACCGGCTTAACCCTTCGAAGAAGGAGCTCATGAAAACTGAAATAGGTAAGATGTTACAAGATGACATTATAGAAGAGTGTGAATCAGCTTGGTGTTCACCGGCGCTGATGGTGCCGAAGTCCCATGGAGGTATTCGCTTCTGCGTCGACTACAGGCGTTTGAATGCAGTCACCAAAGCTGACAAATATCCGATGCCACGCATCGACGAGTTACTTCAGAGCACAATCGATCGTCTCCGATCCAGCTCTGCTTTACAAAATGTAACTTTAATAGCGTATTACGATGACCTGTTGATAATATCTCAGGGATACCAACAGCATCTGCAAGACCTCGAGGCAGTTTTTAAACGTTTGGCTGAGTTTAACCTCCACGTAAATAGGGAGAAGTGCGCTTTTGCTCGTGAAAGCGTTAAATATCTCGGTCACGTTATAACACAAAAAGGTGTTTCCACCGACCCAGAGAAGGTGAGCGCTGTCCTCGAGATGAAGGTACCAGGTAACCTAAAGCACCTGAGAACCTTTTTGCAAACATGTTCATGGTTCAGAAAATTTATTTCCAACTTCTCAAAAGTTGCCGAACCATTGACTCGCTTGACCAGGAAAAGCCAAGTTTGGTCTTGGGGCACGCAGCAGACCCAAGCATTCAATGAGCTGAAGAAACTACTGACCTCAGCTCCAATACTGGTTCAAGCCGATTTCAGTCGCCCCCTCATTCTGCGAACTGACGCAAGTAACTACGCCTTAGGCGCAGTTTTAATGCAGGGTGACGGCAATCAGGAAAGACCTATCGAATATGCCAGCCGACTCCTCAACGCAGCTGAACGCAATTACTCTACCACAGAACGTGAAGCGCTCGCTGTAGTGTGGGCGGTGGAGCGTTTTCGACCTTACCTAGACGGTCAACCAGTCGTGATTGGTAGTGATCATCAGCCGCTACGCTGGTTGCTCTCACTTAAATCACCAGCAGGCAGATTAGTCCGCTGGGCTCTTAAACTCCAATCTTTCGATATCCAATTTCAATATACCCCAGGGAGGGCGAATGTCGTTGCTGACACGCTGAGTAGACCAATTTGTTCCAGCGATACAAGTGATAGTTGCGGTGTTTGTTCAGTAATCTGCGATCTACCCGCCAAGACACCCAATCAGCTTCGCCTAGAACAGATTTCTGACCCTGAAGTGGATAAGATTATTAAAGAGCTAGAAGGACATGATGATGTTGCATCAAAAAGATGGCTAGAGAGAGGTTATCTTATGGATCAAGGAGTTCTGTACCGTTATAACCCAGACTCCGATAGTGAATCTCCCCAATTAGTTATTCCTAGCCCACAAGTTGCAAATATTTTGAAAGAGTTACACGACTCTCAAACAGCTGGCCATCCAGGCATCGATCGAACATATCAGAAAGTAGCTCAGCTGTATTATTTCACAGGGATGCGGAGAATAATCACCGATTATGTCTTAGCCTGCATCCACTGCCAGCGCTATAAAGCCAACAATACCAAACCACCAGGCCTGCTCCAGACTCCAGTCATGAGCCAGCGAAACGAAGTCCTGGCCATGGACCTTTTCGGCCCACTCCCGGAAGGAGACCAGGGGGAGCGTTGGATCTTTCTCATTGAAGACACTGCTACCCGATGGACGGAGCTATTTGCTCTAAAAGAAGCAACAGCAGAGACCTGTGCTCATGTTCTCATTGAAGAATATTTCATGAGGTTCGGTTTACCTCGTAGGATTATTTCGGACAATGGTGTTCAATTTGTTTCCGCAGTAATGCGAGAGTGTATGTCAGTTCTAGACATCAAACAAAATTTTGTCCCGCTGTATCATCCACAAGCTAATCCTGCTAAGCGCAAAAACCGCGATCTGAAGGCAATGCTAGCCCATCTCGTGGAAGACGACCACACATCCTGGCCAAAGAAGTTACCAGTGATCCGTTTTGCTCTCAATAGTGTAAAATGTCGCACAACAGGCAAGTCACCGGCTTATTTGACCTTTGGTAGAGAGATGCGGTCACCCACAGAAGTCGTTCACGATCTTCGCACAATCAGAGCCAAAGAGAATTTTGTCCCTCAAGTTACCCCTTACCTTGAAAACTTTCTACATTCACTGTCAGATGTTCGAGAACGCGTCGAGATCCAACAGGACAAGACAAAGCAGTATTCCGACGTTTCCCGCCGACCATCTGACTCATTCAAGGTAGGTGATTTAGTCATGTTGAAATCACATTTGCTGAGTAAAGGATCAAAAGACCTTACTTCCAAGTTCTTACCGCGCCGCGATGGCCCCTACCAGATCATAAAAAAGGTAAGCCCAACGACGTACACCATCGCGAGCACAGAACAACCAAATGTAGATTTAGGTAAATACCATTCCGAAGACCTCACGCGATACCGAGGCAGCTATGACTCCTTACCAAAACCCGTTAATCCTAAAAGGAAACGCGGACGTCCAGCTAATGCTGAGGTTAATAGTGTACCAGTCCAGGAGCGAGGGCGTTCTCCAGAACTGGAGGGGGAGTATGTAGCAACCCACTCGAGGCCGGTCAGGGAATCCCGTAACCGCGTGCCACTACGGTATACCGAATAAGTGCGAGTATATCGTAGCTATGTCTTTCTCTTTCTCGCGCATCGCTCGCTTCACGAGCGGGGTGCGCGCGGCGCCAGTCCGCCGCCCGCGCGCAAGTTGTAGACTCGTACGTAAGAATTACCTTTCCGAAACCACGTGCTCACATGTGGCAACCTACGTGTACTTTTATTCCTCATATGTGGTGCCCTAATGTGTTTATTTTGTGATCTTTTGTATACGAAAAACTAAGTCCGAAACCCATGTTTGTGAACGTGTTTTAACTAAGTAAACGATAATCATATGAGACAGTGTTCATCATTCCAGTTACCCTGAGACCTCCCCTCATAGTTTTGAAATATCATCAAATTATATCGAATTAAGTCTTTAATAGCATTGTTTTTAGTATTTAAGTAGTACCTGATAGTGTCATATTTATCCAAAAACTATAAGACGAAGAGATTGAAAATTTGATTGATTTATTCCATAGGTCGTTTAGGTTACGCGCGCCCGCTGCCGTTACAAACTACCGCGCGCCCGCTTGAAGGTTAATAAATAAATAGATAAATCCAAAAAACATACCAAACAAATAGCTCTAGAATAGTTGTCGTCACGCACGCAGGTGTTGTCGAGCAGGCTGGTGGGGTCGGTGTGCTGGTTGTGGGGGACGGCGGAGAAGCGCAGCTGCGCCACGTAGTAGTGGCCGGCCGCCAGCTGCTGCGGCTGCACCCACTCCTCGCCTTCGTAGTACGTCACTAGCTGCCAACGAGAATACCATTGACTTAACCTTCAGTCAAACCTCTGACAACTAATTCATGTATGAGGAATCGGAGATTCAGCAACTCATAATTGCTTCCAGGTCTTCTTTCATTTTAATTTACATTTAATAACGTTCGTTTTTTATATTTAACTAGCAGTTGCTTGCGACTCCGTTCGCGTGGGAAGTTTTTCCCGTTTAAATCCCGATCCCGCGGGAATTTCTCAAAATCCCGTCTTAGCGAGCATCTACGTACTAAAAGGAACCTTCATGGAAAATTTGAGAGCCCTACTAGGGCCTACTAGAGTAGTAGCAGGGCTCTCAAATTTTGCATGGGGGTTTCTGAGATTTCGTGATTAATCAGTGAGTGGTATTTCGCTTTTATATACATAGATGACGTTCCCACTGCTGGGACACAGGCCTCCTATCAGGGAATGGTCCGTAATCCGTCACCCGGCCCAGTTGACGGAACATCCATCATGTTTTCAGATTTTTGGCTTCATGATGTTTTCTTTCACCGATTTGAGAGCGATGTATTTTTTTTATTCTGGATGAGCCCTCTTTTAAATCCTCGTAATAACCCTTGATCATCTTCATGCTTTGTTTTATAACGATTATTGTTACGAGTGAGGCGTCACGGTGTATCCTCTTGTAACCGTTTGATTTGCGCTGGCGGGACGTGAGGGTTCGTGGACTGAATAAAACACCAATGCTCTTCTAATCACTGTTCACTTTATTCACTTCCTTTTCCTTAGCTTGCTGGATTTCAAATATGAGGTGCTAACTTTTTTTTCCTTTTTTTATAGGGCCACTCGTAGTTCAGCGCACTAAAGCTGGTTTCTACGATATATAATCGGACGATGTACAATATGCTAGCTTTTTTTTTTTTTTTTTTTAGGTATGGCCACTCGTAGTTTAGCTCTCTAAGGCTAATGTACTACTTAACCGGTCTTTCCTGTGGTGAGCTCTAATAAATTAAAGGCCCCCAGCCAGGGCTTACAAACTAAAATATACTTACAAATTCATGACCGCACGCTAAGGGCACTCCCTGTGGAGTACGGGCCTCGGCATAGCGGGGTCATTTTGGGAGGGCAGCAAAGGGACAGGCTGGGTCGTATTTAGGGGAGTATTTATTGCTACTGGCTCAGCATCGCGGGCTGGCTCGTTTGGCAAAGGTCGGGGAGGATTTCCATTACAAGTACGCGGACGTCGCGATGGGCCTCGTCGGCGAGGCCGGAATACGGAACGCGTTTTGTATTTGTATTTTCTAAGAGTGCTGGTTTCCCTACTGCTCTCTTGTCGGATGGTGGTGGGGTCGTCAGGCTCGTCTAGGACGTTACGCGGGCGACGAACCCGAGAAATCTTGGAGGGTCTGTATCGGGCGGCCGATACGATCAGGGGGTTAGTGTGGGTATCAGCAGAGGTGAAGTAACGCACTGACATGCGTTTCAACACTTGCTTTATGGTCGGGAGTTTGAGGTCTACGTGGAGATCCTCATTCCTCAAGAACCAGGGCGCGCCCGTGGCCTTTCGGAGAAAACGGTTCTGAATGACTTGCATCCTATGGATCTGATTGGGACTGGCTTGAGCAAACACAGGACAGGCGTACGTCATGATAGGACGTATGCCAATATGCTAGCGAATCTGGCCCTCTTATATGGTTGGGCACAGAGGTTGAACTCGTGTGCGGTATGAGATGTGAATCAAAGAATTTCACTAATAACAGCGAGGAACCTCGTGTTGTGACCTTGTAACTTTGTATTTTGCCCAAGTTTCTCCTCCGACAGGTTTTAACCTCTCGTTGTCTCTTATGTTCTTACATTCACAAATCGTTCTGACTGGGAGGAGTCGTAACAATAATTATTGCATATTTACATTAAGCCTGCTGTACTGTCTCTCTTAAAACCCAAAATTTGTTTTTAAAAGATCGCTTGTAGTGGTAGAGTCCCCAATTGTTCCATATGTAATGATTTTTAAATCTATATTTTTCTCTTACATAAACATGTACATCATAAAGAGTATTATTCTATTATATGTCCTTAAAAGAAAAAGAAAACGTTTTAATTTAATTACAAGGTGGAGAACGCAAACCGACACCAAATCATATAGTGTAGTCGTTACGTCACCATCTGCTTAACGTTTTACCCAACTATGTCTACTTCTCTTCTTCCAGTCTTACCGGATGCGAACGAATACTAGTGTTTTACATAGAACGGCCGCTTATCTGACCTCCACAGTCCACCAACACGATACCCCTTGGCAAGATTGGTGTCAGATGGTCTAAGATAGTCACCCATCCTCGGCAAGCGTTACTTAATCATTAAGTGACAATCCTTACTAATATTATGAATGCGAAAATAACTCTGTCTGTCTGTGTGTTACGCAATCACGCCTAAACTACTGAACCGATTTTAATAAAATTCGGTACGGACATAGTCTAGAGCCTGAGAAAGGACACAGGCTGCTTTTTAATGCAAAAGAGGGCTGTAAGGGGTTGAAATAGGGGATGAAAGTTTGTATGGAAATTACGTCAATTTTAAAGCTAGAAGCTTGAAACTTATTTTTTAGACTTTTGATTAGATATGAATAAATACGACATTCAAATTATGTAAGATGTTTATTTTCAAAATAATTAGCCTAAAAATTAAAAATGCTGCTGAAAGTCACTATTCCGCGCGGACGATGTCGCGGGCACAGCTAGTAGCCTATAAATGGCTTAAGAGTCGGCCTTGTGAACGAGAAGTCGCGGGTTTCAACCCAATCCACTACACTACTGCCGTGAACCCATTCCCAATACAAGCATATTTAGCTCAGTTGAAGGGGTTAACAATAACAAGATTATTAGTCATGTAAATTCTACCCAAATTGCTAGTTCTCTGTATAAAATATTAAGTAAATGGTTGTTATTATTTAGCTACGAGCTCCTATGTAGTTGTTATTTGCGACACGTAAATACAAAACCATCACCTGACAGCCGTAGAGCGTAGATCCATGTGTGCACTGCAGCACTAGGTCCAACATCTGCGTGGTATGAGAGTGCCCCAGCAGACCTGTTTGTACTTGAGATAACCTGGAGAGAAAATGTGATTGTAATCAGTAATCGAACCTATACAAATAATTGATATTCATAGTTATGAATATCAATTATTTGTATAGGTTCGATCCAAAAAAAAAAAAAAAAAAAAAAAAAAAAAAAAAAAAAAAAAAAAAAAAAATCCATCACAACAAACAATCAAGCATGGCTAGTTAGCCATGCTTGATTGTTTGTTGTGATGGATTTTTTCCAGCATTAATCTTTTGAACCAACACTTAACCTCGTCCTACTAAAACGGGAAAATGAAAATAGCTACAATAAACTTTCTTTTTAATCTTCTAACTACGGATCAATCCGCATTTGATTTTCGTCTTTTTATTTTATTTATTTATTAAAAATTTATGCAACAAAGGCAGATTTAATGCCTTAGGTATTCTCTACCAGTCCACCGTGAGTCAGTTTTCAAGAAAAACACAGTTTCAATCACATCTAACGCAATTGGCAGTGATTGTGTCAGTTGGAAGATGATACTCTCTGTTGTCCTCGATGAAATCCTTTCTATTCTAATTTCAATTCATGGAACACCAAAGTCCATACTGAAAAACGCAGGTCATTGGGGTTAGTAGCTCTAGGTTGGCACCTAAGGTAAAGTGGTCGCAGCTTTCTCAGGTAATTTTCAACGGCGCTTTTGTACCATTAAGCGAGAAAGTGAGTGATTTTTTTTAAATATATGTTTTACTACAATCTGTCTCCTAACGGACATTCAGCAATATTAGAAACGGATCGTTTGTGGCCCAGATCCAGTGATATGGCCACGTTAATGAAGATGACGTGTATATAAATATACATGTCCTTTTTATGCTGTGTCATTTACTCAAGTCCAAGGGTATGTCTTTTGAGCCTTGAGAATATTACTCTAGGCTTCATCAGCTCAACAGTAAGCTCGTTCACGTGATTTACGATACGGTCTCTGTATTTATACATTGCTTTTGTTATTTCCTCTTTGATTGTGGTAATTGTCGAAAGCCATGCTGGTTGTCATCCAGCACGTTTTTGATGTTTTCCCACTTCAAAAACGTGCTGGTTGACAACCAGCATGGCTTTCGCCCAAAAAAATCGACTTCAAGAAATTTAGTAGAGTATGTTTCTTACGTATCTTCTGCCCTGGATAATGCTGGTGAAGTTCATGCAATATACACTGATTTTAAAAAGGCCTTCTATTTAGTAAATCACGACGTACTTATTTCTAAATTGGAAAGCATGGGTGTTCACGGGTCCTTGTTGCGTTGGTGCGAATCGTACTTAAGAAATCGGTCACAACTGGTGTATCTGAAAGGTTTTAAATCCAAACAGTCTTACATTCCGTCAGGGGTGCCCCACTGCCCTGCTCTATCTAAAAAGCCGTTAAGCCACAAAAGGTCATTTTTCACTTTTTAATTAATACTTAAACTACTTTCGATTCTCAATCTTTTGGTCTAAGAATCATTTTCCTACGATTAATACTTTTCGAGATATAGCAATTTTGCTGAGCAGTTAAACAAAATACTTTTTTTCACTTCCTTTGTTAAAAAGTGACTAAACCACAATACTTGTATATACAATACTAAAATATAATACAATACTAAAAGATACTTTTATTTACTTTAAAAAAACCTCACATATATGTTGCATAGAGCTATGCCCACGAAAATAATTTACCATCGTCCTAGCTAGCGTAGTTTTGTAGAAAAATCATTTCCCACTTATTTTGACGTTTACTCGAAAAATACTTTTTGGGGTTAGCGGCTTTTTAGTTAGTGTAGGGCAGCCCAGGTATCCCACCTGGGACCTTTATTTTTCTTAGTCTTCATCAATGATTTGGGTAGCAAAATTTGCTCAGAATACAAACTTTTTGCTGATGATTTAAAATTATATCGAACTATATACAACGAATCTGACGTTATTCAGCTCCAGAATGATTTAAATAACGTATAGAATTGGTGTACAGAAAATAAAATGACTCTAAATCAAAATAAATGTTACTTCATCAAATTTAGCAGGAAAAAAATTACATGTAATACTCGCTACTCGCTAAACAACAGCCCGCTTCAAGAGGTCGACACTATTAGGGAGCTAGGTGGTGTAGTAGATAGCAGTTTAAGGTTTAGGAGCCATTATGACAACATGATCAGCCGGGCATCTAAATTATCAGGATTCATCGTCAGGGAAATGAAGATCTTTGGGGAACCAGCATTGACTATTGCAATTTATAACAGTGTTATTCGGAGTATTTTGGAATATTGTAGTGTGGTATGGAACCCTTTTTATCAGGAACACTCAGATCGAATTGAACGTGTTCAAAAGAGGTTTCTGTATCACCTATCGTATTCTGATAACAGATGTCGCAGTCTAAACTCGTATAGTTCTAGGTTGAGACATTACAAAATGACATCATTAAGTACGCGTCGGAAATCATTAGATTTCATGTTCTTATTCAAAGTCATAAATGGTCAAATAGATTCTCCTGAGCTTTTAGAAAAGGTAAACATCAGTATCCCTCGCAGTAGTAGTCGTTTAGTTAATCGAAGAACTTTCGTCCAGCCTCATACTCGAACCAATTTAGGAAATTTTTCTCCCATAAGCCGCATACTTTCTGTAGCTAACGCCGTTCGAGGCGAAATAGATATCTTTGCTGGGTCTGTAACCTCAATAAAAGCCAAATTACGGGATATAATGTAGAAACATATTTTTTATTATGTATAATTTTTCTCTCCTTTTTTCTCTCCTTGTTTGTTATACATACCATATTTAAATTGTCTATTTTTCGTTACCGTTGGATATTTAGGTTTCGGCAATTTGTACGTTGTCTTAAATATTGTAAGTGACTTAGTATTGTGCATGTTAGATTCACATCTAGTAGGTGTCAATCTGGCATATTATATTGTGTGTTTTATGTTTTAATGTGTGATTGTACACCAGTTTTGTGAATTACAATAAAAATAAAAAAAACCAAATTGTGGTGTCATTTGTTATGTACCAGTGAGTCAGTTATGATTCTTAAGAGTTTTGACTGGAATCTCTGTCTGTGTGAACATTAATTGAATAAACATTCATTCGCAGCGGAGCGGTCAGCGAGTCAACATCACCTGTAGATACTCCGTGGTGGGGGAAACCATATCGCGTATAATGGAATGACATTTTATTTACAAATAAGTTATAAATAAAAAAATTACAAGTAATTTTTTTGACATTTTAAGTTAAACTAGAGAAGAAACACTGAAACAAACTCAGAAGTCAACGTCACTTTCACACTCCATACAATTCGTAAAATCATATGAAAATCATGTAGGTTTATTTCTGTAATGATCTTTTAGGGAAGAAACACACAGATTTGAGTGGACCTATCCAGACAGTGCAAGCATTTGTCAGTTATCGTGTAGCTCAACTTAAAACTTAAGGAGCTCAACGATTTGACGAAGAATACCAAAGTAAAAATATTTGGGTAGTTACACACTTTCTGCATAAATATCAGTTCAGCAGTTTAGTCGTGCATGACCGTGAAAGCGTAACAGATAGACCGGTAGATAAATTTCTTATTTTATTATTTATTATTATTTATTTATCTCAGAAAAGAAATCCATACAAAGTTTGTTAGTAAAACACCTTACATTCTATGTTAGTAATACAATTAATTAAAATAATAAACACTAAAAACTAATTCATATATTTTCCCGCAGCATCAGCTTCACCGCAATGCATGCGAGTCCAATGCTGCAGGAAAACAAAATCCTGTTTGTTTGCAATGACTTTCAGAATGCTGTTCGTACTCCCACGAATCCTACGCAGCAGTGACGCAGATCGCCGTCTCATAATAGCGCCAAAGCTATCTACCGCCGCTTCAGCAAACATATTGGACGCGCTGCAGAATCGTGGGAGGCCCAACAACATCCTGAAAGCATTGTTGTACTGGATTCGAAGGGCGCTGTTGGCCCTCTGCGTATGCCTAATCCACAGGCTGCACGTGTAAAAGCACTGACAGTACGCCCTGAAAAGGGTGATCTTGACAGCACTTGTACAGCGTGCGAACCTCCGGGCCAGCATATTGCAGCGGACCGACAACGCCCTTCTCTCCCGTTCAATGTCCTGGTCATCACAAAGATCATCGCACACTATATGACCCAGGTACTTAAAACTCGACACTCTGTTCAGCGCTACTCCATACAGGAAGACTGGGGGTACCGCTCTGTGCTTTTTGGTACCCACACCAAACACCATTACTTCGCTCTTTCTTACATTATATAAGAGTCCGTGGGTAACAGGATACTTCTCACATACTGCAAGCAACCGTCTAAGAGCCTCAATCGACGGACTCAGCAACACCATGTCATCCGCGTAGATGATACTATTTATAATGTTGCCATCGATTGAGCATCCGACACCAGTGCTGCTGAGCTCTCTTTTCATCTTTTTTTTTTATCTTATAATCTTTTTATTTTCCTTACACTCAAAATTTTCATTTTTATATATTTTTCTATAAAAAAAAAACAGTACATAAAAATAATTTAAATTATAAAAAAGTCCAAGGGTATCGGGAGCAGGGTCCAAGCTACGGGTGGTTAGGTCTCCAGAGAAAGGAACCTCCTCACAATACGAGCTGTATCGAGGAGTACTGCCTTCTGTATCAGAGCCTTTATCCAGTCGTGCAACGCCAGCTTCGACAGATGGTCGTCGAAGCTTTATAATATTATGGGTATAGGGAACTGGGAAGAATATTGCATGCAATCTGCCAACCTATGTGTTTTATTACCAGAAACAAAAACAACGTATTTCGGGTGCTTACATAAATAAAAAGAAAGAAAACAAAAATCCAATCAATGAACTCACTTATTCGGCCGCATTACACAGCACATCCCCCAGAGCGTCAACTCTTTCTCAAACAGTTGTTCGCATGGTAGCAGTTTCCTCTGGTAGCGACATCTTTTGGTGTGGGCATCACAACCCAGGGTGAAGTTCATCATCACTTGGGCCAGGGTCACGTTGTGGGACACCAGGATGTCGTCTAGCAGTTCAAGCTGGGATCTAGTTGTTTTTTTTCCAGTTAGAAGTCGTGCGAGGGTCGCAGGTATCCGTTTTGTTTGGGATGAGTTGATGGACCTTTGAAAGAGGAGGTATGAGTGTTTAAAGTGATTAAATTATTATTAAAAGCTCTAAAAAAACTATACATAATTTATTTCACTTATAGGCCTATGTCAAATAGAATATAAGGCTTATCTCTGGAACGGTCAAGGGCGGATCCAGGGGGAGGGGTCTTGGGGGTCATGTCCCTCCACTGGGCCGGGTCCAGGACCTAGGTGGACCACTAATTAAAATTGTTAAACAATGTTTTTATATATTTTTGTCACAATATGATTTATTTAAGTAGTTCAATATTTAATTAATATAATATGAATGCTTTGTCGGCAAACGCATTATTCGGGAACGAACGCGTCGAAAATTTGAATTTTACCGCGCCACCCACGGCCGCCACCTTTCATAAAATAAAAGAGAAAATGCGGACGTAATTTACCAACAGCTTTTTGAACAGGACAAAGAACTTCAAAGAAGTAGCTGAGAAGCTAGATGTAGAAATTAAATGTCCTAGAATAGTGTCAAAACAAATACATAGGGCCAATTACCTACGTGCTCAATCTGCTGAAGAATATTTCCGCAGAGCCATATTATCATACATCCCTCTTCTGGATTCAATAATAAATGACTTACAGGACCGTCTGTCTCCTGAAATACTTAATTTGTTTCAACTAAGCGTTTTCATGCCAAAAAGCGAATACAGTAATCAAGACATTGAAACTGTGAAACAACTAGGAATCAATTATACATTGTTACTCTATATAGATAACACTCCAGTTTCTGTCGTTGTAAACGAATATCGGCTGTGGATGAATAAGTGGCAGCGGAGTCAGGACATACCGCAGTCAATTTATGACCTTATTTTAAATTGCAATATTGAGATGTATCCTAATATTAGAATTTTTTTATGTATTATTGCTAGACTACCTATGTATTAGAGAAGCGACAGCGGAAAGATCTTTCTCTACGTTACGAAAAATCAAATAGCTTCAATGGTTGAAGATCGTCTAACGTCATCCGTCCATAACGTCCATAATGCCCCTCTGAGGTACGGGTCTTCACCGATGGTTCCAAAACAGGTACTGATACGGGTGCAGGAGTCTTTTCGGAGGATCTCAACATTCGTATAGCCAGACCATTGGGGGTCTACAACACAGTGTTTCAGGCCGAGTGCCTGGGGATCTCACTGGCAGCCTCAGCTATTATAAACAGGGAAGTTGTGGACCACTCAATACGCATACTTTCGGACAGCATGGCAGTCCTGCAAGCACTGAGCAGCCACACAGTTAACTCCGGGCTGATCTTGGAGTGTCACAATCTCCTCAACCAGGTTGGTAGACACAACAATATAACCATTCAATGGATCAAAGGACACAGCGACTCCCGAGGCAACGATGCAGCGGACGAACTCGCTAGAAGGGCTTCGAGTATGGCGATTATGGGACCTGAACCCATTACACCACTCCCCTTCGGTTATCTGCGTCACCTGGTAAGGAAATGTACCAGAGACCTACACCACAAACTATGGGAGAACCATGGTGAGTGCAGGCAGGCTAAAGAGGCTCTCCCGACCCTTGATGGCCGCTTGTCAAAACAGGTCCTACGACTGTCTAAACCGCAATTGCGGCTGATGACAGCCGCCCTTACCGGTCATGGATCATTTAATAAACACCTCTATGTAATAGGAGTCACAGACAGCCCACTCTGCAGAGCCTGCATGGAGGAGGACGAAACAGCAGCACACCTGCTACTGAGCTGCCCTGCAGTCGCGGACTACAGGACTAAATACTTCGGCAAACCAGGTACCCTCCGAGAAATGGTAAGCAAAACGAGGGCGTTGCTCGCCTTCCTGGAGGAATTGGCATGGATAGAATAAGAAGATCCCTACCCTTACGCAAAATACGCGCTTGGTCGTGGAGTTGCGGATACCTGCCCGACATACATACATACATACATACAACGTCCATAAAAACGTACCTATTGAAGTAGATGAAGTGATAACGTGTTTCGGGAGAAGACGTAACAGAAAAATTGATTTTGTTCTTTAAATATGGGTAGGTATTTTTAAGTATAGTAGTGACATTTATTAATAACATACCTACTATTTACTTGTATCTATTATTATCAAAATTAAATTATAACTTCTTGTGACAAGACCACGACTATGTGACCCCCCCGCTGGCGCCAAAGCTGGATCCGCCCTTGGGAACGGTTCTACCGATTTTTACTGGAAGATAGAGGTGAGCATAAAGATGGCGGAACCAAGTACCCAATTTAACATCTATCCCAATAATGTGTTTGTACTATTTCTGATATATTTCCCGCAGCATCAGATTTATGTCGGTATCGGAAATACTGCCTCTGTATAAATATTGCACAAATAATTTCGCTGATCACTGGTTATTTTATTGTACGACACCTGCTGGACGTACCTACGTAAGTACTGCTACTGGGATCCAGCAGAATACCAGCGTCAGGCATATTTGCCTGGCACATGCTGAGCTGGACTCCCATTTGGTGCAACTCGGAGACACACACCACGACGTTTTTTCGTGTTACATTTTTAAGTTTGTTTTCTTTTTTTCATTTATAATATTTTTGATTGTATGTATTCGTTTGTTCTTTTTTTCGGTAATATTATGTGTTACATATTAATGTGCTTTCTTGTATTGTGTCTTCTGTTGACCAATAAAAGATACGGTTTAAGACATTTCATTTCTCAAAAATATGTATAACCTAAACATTCGTACCTGTAAATGTAAAGGAAGTCAAATCAAATCAAAAATGCATTTATTTCACACTAGCTTTTGCCTGCGACTTCGTCCGCGTGGAATAGTTACTTTGGGCTAACGTTAAATTTAACCCCGATTTTGAAGCATTCTTCATTGGCGCTCCGCTCCTATTGGCCTTAGCGTAATGATACAATATAGCTGTGCCCGCGACTCCGTCAGCGTAAGTTAATGTATTGGTAATATTGTTTAGATCACGTTCACATGAGGCTTAAGTACCTAGAGAACGCTTCGACCGCGAGACGCGTCGAGCGCGGCGACCGATTCTCAAAAATAATCCTTATAGCATGATTCAGTATTCACGCGCGATGGCTTATTATTATAAGCGTATTTAATGTATAACTTTGGTGTTTCTATACCGATTTATATGATTCTTTTTACGGTTTCGTAGCCGAATGGCAAAAAACGGAATCTTTATAGTTTCGACATGTCTGTCCGTCTGTCTGTCTGTCTGTCTGTCTGTCCGTCCGTCCGTCTGTCACAGCAATTTTATTCCGAAACTATTAGGACTATACATGTGAAACTTGATAGGTAGATGTATTCTGTGAACCGCTTTCCGATTTTGAGAAAAAAATTAAAAAATATTTAAAATAAAGGGGGGCTCCCCATACATGGAACTAAACCTTAAAAATATTTTTTTTCATGAAATCGATGCATGTGTGGTATCTATAGACAGTTCTTTAAAAACGACATCGGGGTTTCTAAAACCACTTTCCATAAAGTCAATCGTTTAAAAGATATAAGCTTCCAAAGTGGTAAAATGTGTGTGTGGCGGACACAACCTCTAACTTCTATAATAATGGAGTGAAAAATCTAAAAAAAATATATGTCCGTAGATCTTAATATAAACTTTCAACCAAAATTAGTTTGAACGAAATCAGTTCAGCAGTTTTTTAGATACAGCATATTTTCTAAAACCGCAAATATAACTTTGTAATTCATACAAACACTATGAAAAACAAATTTATTCGGCGCAGTTGTAAAAAAAGGAAAAAAAGCCAGTTTTAAGAAATTTGTAAGGTTTTTTTTTCAAAACAAATTTATTTGGCGCAGTTGTAAAAAATGTAAATAAGCTAGTTTTAAGAAATTTGTAAGGTTTTTTTTTTCGTCAAATAAATTTGCATATTGCATAATGCAAATAAAGACTTATCTTATCTTATCTTATCTTATTATAGTTACTACGGAACCCTTCATGGGCGAGTCTGACTCGCACTTGGCCAATTTTTTTATGGAATAGTTAATAATGTTGACTTTTTCAATTAGGGGTGACTGAGAGTGTTATAAACGTAAGAGTAGACAAATATTATAATCAGAAAGCTTCGAACTGCTAAGCTATCGGGAGTTACACGTGTTATTGTGAGTCAACCATAAAAGTTAGACATATGCTGTCGTGGGATATTTTTTATATAATTTTAAGGAGAACATTTCCGTCATGAAATGATTTGTGTAGCTTTAACCATTAAGGTTGCACACGCGACGGAAGCTTAAAAAATGGAGTCATTTCTCCCGTTTTCCCAACATTTCCCTTCACTGCTCTGCTCCTATTTATTGTAGCGTGATGAAAAGTATACTATAACCCGCTCAGGAGTATGAAAAATAATTGTACCAAGTTTCGTTAAAATCCGTCGAGTAGTTTTTGTTTCTATAACGGTTATACAGACAGACAGACAGACAGACAGACAGACAAAAATTTAACTGATTGCATTTTTGGCATGAGTATCGATCCTTAATCACCCCCTGATAGTTATTTTGGAAATATATTTCATGTACAGAATTGACCTCGCTACAGATTTATTATAAGTATAGATAGGCCTACATGGGTACTTTAAAACGTCAGAAGTTAGTGCACGGTTCGAAATAGGTCGTTTGATATGGATAAGAACTTTTCAAAACATCATTGATTTTCACAAATATTTAATAGGTATGAAAGGACATCTTACAACTTGTCCAGGAACATGTCGGCGACGCTCTCGGGGGGCACGCAGACGGCCACGGCCGGCACCCTGTCGTCCTGGTACCTGGGCGTGCGGAGGTCGTCGCTGAGCGCCAGCAGCGCGGGCACCTGCAGGAAGCGCGCCCACAGCACGCCGCACAGCACGCCCGCGCAGCACGCGCTCGCCACGCAGCACGCGACCCAGCCCACGCTGGAAACATACCCCTGTTTCCATGTTTCCTGAAAGCTATAACCTAGGGGTTTTTAAGTCTAGAGTGTATAGGTTACCTCTAGATAAGCTTGCTCTATCTTCGACCACATCGTCACTTGGGTTTTATCGGGTGAGATGGTGGTCAAACGCGAGCCAATTGCCAATAAAAAAAAACAAACGTAATAGAAAACTTCTATATATGGTGCACAAACTTGGTCTTTGACTAACACCTAGAAATCCAAACTCAAGTTTTGCCAACGAGCGATGGAACGCAGTAAGTGTTAAATTAACGGATCGTGTTCGAAACACAATACCTACTGCATTTCTAAACAAATATAGCTGATGTAGCTCAAAAGGCTGCCTAACACAAGTGAGACTAGGCAGGACATGTCTGCCGCTTGCCGGACCAACTGTGGGCAAAAATAACACAAAACTGGAGACCTAAGACAGTGAGACAGGGTTACGGCAGGTCACGAAGGAGATGGTGGGACGAACTGGTTAGGTTCCGTCAGAACTGGCGGGAGGACGCGCGGTCTCGCGAGAAATGGTGGACGGAGGCCTTTGCCCAGGAGTGGGAAAGAGCAGACTAACATAAAAAAAAGAAAACTGCCTTCTACCCAAATTCTTGATAATTTCCACAAACTTTGGTGCAACAGACTGCTTTTGCAAAGATTAATTAGCAAAAGCACTATTCTTAAACAAGTTTTTGATATCACGGCATGGTAAGTTATCCATCTGTTCATACAACAGGAAGCGACGATGGCAGCTGTGCGTCTCAAAACACTGGACCTCTGGGGTAAGAGAGAAACACAGCACACCGCTCTCACAGAGTTGTCCGCTCTGCTTGAGGAACTTAACAACGAGCTCCCCATAACGAAGGCAGTTAATGGCCGGGTGCCCAAACAAATCATCTTTGACAAAAAATACAGAATCCAACTGTACGAGGATCACTGCTGCGAGGGGCTGTGCCACTCTGAGGTGCGTGTCTTCACTGATGGTTCCAAAACAGGTACTAGTACGAATGCAGGAGTCTTTTCGGAGGATCTTAACATTCGTACAGCCAGACCATTGGGGGTCTACAACACAGTGTTTCAGGCCGAATGTCTGGGGATCAAACGCGAACCTATTTAAAAAATAAAAAAATAAAAATCTCATTGGCTGCTTCGGCCATCATAAACAGGGAAGTTATAGACCACTCAATACGCATCCTTTGGACATCATGGCTGTCCTACAAGCACTGAACAGCCACACAGTTAACTCCGGGCTGATCTTGGAGTGTCAAAATCTCCTCAACCAGGTTGGTAGACACAACAATATAACCATTCAATGGATCAAAGGACACAGCGACTTCCAAGACAACGATGCAGCGGACGAACTCGCTAGAAGGGCTTCGAGTATGGCGATTTATTTATTTATTTACACTTTATGCACATAGGTACAAAGGCGGACTTAATGTGGCGGCGGTAAGACCCCTCTTTGAGGAGTGGCTAGATCGGCGTCACGGCGTCCTGACCTACCGCATGACGCAGGTCCTCACCGGACACGGAAGTTTCGGGAGGTACCTGTGTCTGATGGGAAAGGAGGAAACGCCTGGGTGTCACCACTGCGAGGGTCGCCCTGAGGACACCGTAGAGCACACGGTGCAAGACTGCCCCGCCTGGGCAGAGCACCGACGTGTCCTCACGGCGGCGATAGGAGGAGACCTCTCGCGCCCAGCATTGGTCTAGGCCATGCTGCGGGGCGAGAGGGAGTGGGAAGCGGTCGCCTCCTTCTGCGAAGCAGTCATGCTTCTGAAGGAGGAGGCGGGCCGCGTGAGGGAGAGGATGGCGTCCTCCCTCCAGCCCAGCCGCAGTGGTAGACGCCCACGTCGTCGGACGTCGGCTGACGATCTCCGGCCACCGTAGGCACGGGCATGCGGACAGCGAGTAAAGGGCAACTCGCTGTCCGACCATGGACCATGCCCGGGTCGACGGCGCGTTGTGTTCCACGCGCGCCTCAAAGAGCGTCAGCAAGATGACGAGGCCCCCTCTGCAGAGGGCCGAAGCCTGCCGGGGTCGTGGGACTTATCCCATTACCGTGACCCCGGTACGTAAAGGGTTATTGAAGGAACACGGTGGATTTTAGTCAGTAAAAGTCTGACAGTCCCTCCCACCCTGCCTGGGGTGGGAGGACTTATTAAAAAGGAAAAAAAAGGCATTCTCTACCAGTCAACCATGAGTGGTGAAGAGATAGAGTGGAAGGTGCAATATATACGTGAAAATTATATTGGAAAAATAATGATAATAATAGTGATAACACAAAAAACCTAATATCATAAAATCGAAATATCATAAAAAAGAAATCTACATAAATAATATATATGAATAAATACTTATATAAATATATATACATACATATATACTTAAGAAGCAAATGAAAATTAAATATGGAAATTCTGCTTATTGGTGAAGAAAGTGGATCCGCAATTTCTTTTTAAATGCGTAGCGATTGTCAGCCGTCCTTATCTCGAGAGGAAGCGCATTCTAGAGGAGAATGAACTGGATATGAAAAGAAGAATGAACAAAGTCAGAAGTATGAGAAGGACAGAGTAAGAGAAGTTTATGGGATGAACGTAGATTCTTATTGTGTGAAGACCATAGAAATTGGAAGTGAGACATTGGATAAGAAGGTGGGCTGGGAGAGTTGAGTAGTGAGAAAAGCGTTGTCAAAGCGCGCAAACTTCTCCTCTGACGAATGGTCATCCATTTAAGCTCAGACCTGAAACTTGAGACATGGTCATATTTCCTTAAATTAAATATGAACCGAATGCAGTTATTAAGAATACGGTCAAGCTTATCCAGCAAGACCGCATTCAGGTCAAAGTAGCACACGTCGCCATAGTCAATCAAAGGGAAAATTAAAATCTGCACAAGCATAGTCTTTGTCTTAACAGGCAAAAAGTTCCTCAGACGATACAAAGAACGCAAAGTGCCATTGGCCCTTTGGCTGACACTAGATACTTGACTTTGCCAGCCAAGTGTCGAGTCAAGATGCAAACCGAGATCTTTTACGCTGGGGCTAATGGGAATGACGACACCATTAAAAATAATAGGAGGTAGAGAGATAGCCGCCACTCTACCCATCATACGTGAACTACCAATAACGATGGCCTGACATTTTGAGGGGTTTACTGACACTCCAAATCTATCAGACCAGTCATTGATAGCCTTCAAATCCCGGTTTACATCCCCTATAGCGTCTGACAAACTTTCTACCCGCACAGCTGTATATAATTGAAGATCATCGGCATAAAGATGATACGAACACTGTAGACAGTGAGTAATAAAGTTAATGAAGACAGAGAATAATAATGGAGAAAGAATACCGCCTTGTGGAACACCAGCATCCAGGCCACGCCAACTCGAAGATCTCTCATCAACGCGTACCGACTGCTGACGTCCCCGAAGATAAGAAGAGAACCATTCCAGCGCCTCGGAAGAAAACATAAGATGGGAGAGGATAGCAAGGAGTATATCGTGACTGACCGCGTTAAAGAAATCGCGCATTGGAGAAATCAATTCATAGCTCCATAGTTTCTCTAATGTCACCAGTCACTAAGAAGAGCAGAGGATGTACTGTGCCCTGGTCTGAATCCAGACTGGAATGGGCTTACAAGGCTATTGCGGTAAACAAACCCAGAAAACTGTTTGTGAACACAGGCCTCGAGCACTTTTGACAGGAAAGGGAGAATGGACATAGGTCGAAAATGATTAGACAGGGAAGGATTCGATATTTTAGGAAGTGGACGGACATAGGCCATACGCCATAAGGACGGAAATTGCCCGGAATCTAAGGAGAAGTTGATGATATGGGTAATTGGCGGGAGAAGACAGTCAAGGATCAAGGTAACCATACCACGACTAATGTTATCATGGCCTACAGCTTTGGATTTAATAGACAGGATAATATTTTTAATTTCTTCCAAGGTGGCTGGTGAAAACTTAAATGGTTCAATGATTGGACCAGGCAAACTAGTGATGAAATCAACCGTCTGAGATAAAATAAGGGGGTCCAAATTACAAGTGGTAGTAAAATGACGGTTGATATCATCCAAAATGATTGCTTTAGGAAAATCAACATGACTTGGCCTGCCAATACCGAGAGTTCCAATGAATTTCCAGATATCAGCAAGCGAAGAAGATGAAATGTTTTCAATTCGGCGATTATGGGACCCGAACCCATTGCACCACTCCCCTTCGGTTATCTGCGTCAGCTGGTAAGGAAACGCACCAGAAACCTACACCACAGACTATGGGAGAACTATGGTCAGTGCAGGCAGGCCAAAGAGGCTCTACCGAACCTTGATGGCTGCTTTTCGAAACAGGTCCTTAGACTATCTGAACCGCAATTGCGGCTGGTGACAGCCACCTTTATCGGTCATGGACCCTTTAATAAACACCTCTATATAATAGGAGTCACAGACAGCCCACTCTGCATAGCCTTCACGGAGGAGGACGAAACAGCAGCACACTTTCTACTGAGCTGCCCTGTAGTTGTGGATTAGATTCGAGAAATGGTAAGCAAAACAAGGGCGTTGCTTGCTTTCCTGGAGGGACTGGAATGGATTGAATGAAAAGAAATCCCACCCTTACGCAAAATACGCGCATGCTCGTGGATTTGCGGATACCTGCCCGACATACATACATACATGGTAAGTTATGCCTAGCATAACATTTACCACTTTGTAAATAACCTATCCATCAAGATATCGATGGGTCCTATGTATATGGGCCAAACTAACAATTTGGCCATTTTGACTTTTTTATGGTAAACGCATCTTATCGACATAAAGAATTATGTGAGCTATTAAAAAAAAAAGATTTCTGCATAGAAACACGATTTTTTATTACAGTATAACGGCGTATGTGACATGAATTTAAACGTACAGGGTCCTAATAGTAGTTAGAGACTTATACGCGGGGAGTTGCCGCGCGTTTATTTATTGTTGGGACCAATCAGCTGATTTGACAATACATTGAACCAGGGATGTTGCGAATATTCGCATCCGCATCCGCAAATGCGGAGCTTCCGTATGGATTTGGACATCTGCATCCGCATCCGCATCCGCAATAATCAGTGTGGATTTTCATGCGGATGCGGATGTAAGACGAGTCATTACGTGTTTGTTTGAGCTGTGGAATACTTATCGTATAGATATGTAGCCTATCTACACTTCGCCTTTGAGAAGTTGCCGATCATAAACAACGTCTGAGACATGCGCACCTAGAACCGTACATACAATGCACAAAGGAATATTATTATAAATACTATAAATTAAATATAATGTAAACAGACATACGACACGCTTGCCCTGAAAGAACGCTCATACAATGACCACTGTTAAACTTTTGTAAACACTACTATTATAGTGTTTACAAAAGTGACGTTTCCGATTCTTTTAATGCCAATTCCGAAGGGGCTAAAAGAATGAGAATGACAGATTCCACGGAAAAGGATATGGGACAACTAGCACCAGGGACGTCAGGTTCCCTCAGAAAGCCATGCTTAAAAACGATCTTGCCATGATGTTAGATTCGTCAAGTGAAGATGAGAGTCAAGAAATACCAGAAAATGGTAGCACTGAAGCTGTACTCAAAAAGGAATTACTTTCTTATCACACTAAAAAAAGAGTCAATGTGGATGAGAATCCTCTTAAATGGTGGAGTGTTCATCGAGAGGAATTTAACATATTATCACCGATAGCACGAAGATTTTTATCCACTCCACCAGGCAGTGTTTCTAGCGAACAATTATTTAGTAGCCTAATAAGCCTAGTAAGTAATTTACGAACCTCTGTGTAACCGGCTTGAATCAGAGAAAGCGGCAATATTACTTTTTATTAAGTATAATGTTCCTATTTTTAACTTCACATACTAATTCTAATTAATAAAAAAAGGATTACTATATCGTTATTTTAATTCTTCATTCATATACTTTTTTATACGGCCTCAAACATCCGCATCCGCATCCGCATCCGCGGATGCGAGCTTTCAGAAATCCGCATCCGCATTCACATCCGCGGATGTGAAAAAATCGGCATCCGCAACATCCCTGCATTGAACGGAGCAACGGCCGCACTGTGATGGATACAAATTGTAATTGTTGTGTTTTTGGGTTACAATTTAGTTTAATAAGTAAAAGATGACATCCAGTTATCGCGCTAAGTTGTCTAGAAGTCGGAATTTAGTGAAAGAAAAAATATTATCCCACCTGCATATCACAGTTATTATGAAAATTTAGTAGCATCTAATGACATTGCGTCAATTAATGAAAGCGATAATGAAGAAAATTAATGAAGACTTTTTAAGAATTAGCACGGGGAAGCACTTGCTGTTTCCCTTGGCATCTCCAAGGCTTTTGACAGGGTCTGGCACGATAGCCTTATTTCTAAGCTTCCTTCTTTCGGTTTACCCACTCAACTTTGCGTTTTGATTGAAGACTTCCCGAGAGATCGGTCCATTTGAGTGGTCATTGATGACTGCTAAATTGCCATTTGCCAATTGGCTATTAATGTCGGGGTCCCTCAGGGGTCGGTTCTCTCAGCACAGTTGCTGAGAGATATGTGTCCAGCGTGCGTGCTGGTGGGTCAGATCCAGTCTCTCCATCAGGACATGGTTAGGCGCTTGAACTTGTCCTTGAAGGCTGTCTCCGAATGGGGTGATGCTAACTTGGTCCAGTTTAATACAGCTAATACCCAGACTTGTCTCTTCTCCTCAAAAAGGAGCCAATTCGAACCGGCTCCCACTTTCTGTGATGTAATCATGCCGATAACCGATCATATTGAGCTTCTTGGGGTTACACTAACTTCCACCCTCAATTTTGGTCCATTTATCGAGGCTAAGGCTCAACTAGCATCAAAAAAGTTGGGAATCTTAGCAAAGGTGAGACGGTACTTCACACCGGAACAGTTGCTCAATCTGTATCAAGCCCAGGTTCGGTCGTGTATGGAGCTACTAATGCTCTCATATTTGGGATAGATCTGCCAAATACAATTTGGACGCGCTTGAGTCTATTGAGAAACGGGCCAAGAGACTCATTGGCAACGATGCACTGGTCAAGTCAAAGCTCCAGAGCCTTGAACATCGACGACGAGTTGCAAGTCTATCGGTTTTCTATCGGTTACATTTCGGGGAGGATGTGATGGAATTACACAATCGAATTCCGCCAAGCCCGTTCCATCATCGGACTATAAGACAAACGGTGATGCGCCATCGTTACATGGTCGACATTCCGGGTAGAATGTCGACCATGTAACGATGGCACTAACCGTTTTGGGAATACCTTCGTTGTGCGTACAGTTAAGGAGTGGAATTCCCTGCCGGAGTCTGTGTTTCCCGATAGCTATAACTAAGGGATCTTTAAGTCAAGAGTGACTAGGTTACTTTTAGGTAAGCGTGCTCTATCTTCCACCACATCATCACTTACCATCAGGTGAGATGGTGGTCAAACGCGAACCAATTAACAAAAAAAAATAATACTAATGTTGATTTTGTTGTTTTTATTACTTAATTATGCTACAGAGATTTTTTTTAGTTTATTTACACAAGATAGGTTTTTAATTTTGTTATTCTTTTTTTAATTTTATTGAGAAAATAATAATGTGAAGTAGGTACATTATTTTGTTAATCAAACTAAGATCTTCAGTAAAAGTTTCGTTCTTACTTATTATTTTCTTGTTTTTTTTTTCATAAGTGTAGTTTTAAGGCTACTTTAATTTTTATTTCAATAAATGAATAAAACTATTGCGTGTTTTTTAATTATTGAAATGATCTAACTGAAAACTGAGTTAGTAGGTAAGCCGATTGTAAAACGTATAAGTGTCAATGTGACATAAATGACTAAATATCTAAATAGCTTATATTCTAATTAATGAATTATCAACTACTTCAATTGTTACTTGATTTTATGAGTAAAAAATATAAAAATATATAACGTATACTAATTAACGTAATACGCGTATAATGGCCAATATGACACATTGGCCCTTTTAAAGTGTTTTTAGAGAAAAATAATTTTAACAAAAACTAACGTAGAAGGGCCAATGTGACGTAAAAAAAACCGATATATGTATATATAAAATACTATAGTACAAATGAGCAGGATAGTTGTCTTAGCAAACAAGCAAAGATTCGTAAACTTCGGTTTTATCAATCTGAAGTTATAGTAAATAGAAACTTTGGAAGCCTCTCCTGTAAAGCTGTAATTTTGCACTTTGGCCCATATACATAGGACCCATCGATATTTAGCTATAAAATTTTTGTTTTCGGGGGAAAATCACCATCAATCAAAGGAGTGTCAGACTTTTACTGACTAAAACTCCCCCTTATTCTTTTTAGTTGCCCTTGTGGTCCGGGGCCAAGATATGTCGTTAGAACATTCACGACGCGCCGTCGACCCTAGCCCAGAACGCACAAAACGTTTTGAGTATATATTTCATTGTGCGAATAGCTAAGGAGTGGAATTCTCTACCGGAGTCTACGTTTCCTGATTGCTGGTGGTCTTTAAGACGAGCGTGAATGGGTTACTTCTAGGCTAGCACGCATCATCTATCTATATCTTCGTGTACCATCAGGTGAATTGCTAGTAGTGAACAGTTGGGGCCCACTGTTCACTACTCAAAACAATAAAAAAACAGACTGCTATTCCAGATTTCAAAGAGGCATTTGCAAGAGGACTCTTCTTAAGCCTTTAAGAGTTATGACATGACGGAATAGTAAGTTAGATGTAGGTACATAGTACACTATGCACTACTTTATAAACAAACTAGTACTCACGCGGGGCTTCGCTCCCGTGGATTCTATCACGGTAAAAACATAACTCTCCTTTTTTGCAGTCGCGTAAAAAGTAGCCTATAACCTTCCTCAAGCATCAAGCTACTTCCATACCAAATTGCATCCAAATCCACCCAGTACTTTCGAAGATTAGCGCGTTCAAGCAAACAAATAAACTAATCCACTTTATAATATTAGTATATAGATAGACTACCGATCAGGATATTTAGATAACTGTATCATTGATTTTTCGTAGAGAAAATTATTTATTATACCCTCTTGGAGTGGAGTGGATAGGAGTGTCAGACTTTTACTGACTTAAAAATCCATCCTGTTCTTTCAGTTTCCCTCGCGTTCCGAGCGGTCGATTCAGGCCTGGTCCTTACTGGACGGTGAGCTACACCTGCTCGCCGTGAGCATAACTTTAAATACGTAATTTTCTATGAAGTTATTTACAATTATTGCTTCAGAGTGTTAAATACACGCACTTACCGGTCGACGCAGTGTGCGGAGCACAAATATTTGAAGCCGTGCAACGTTGTGTTTTTGAAGTATTGGTGGATCGTTTCACTCACTTTTGGCGTTCTCATGGTTAGAAGTTTATATTGTAAATCACTTTAATTCTGTTGACAATTGGAAGATAATCGACATCTGAAAATGCAAAAATTAAAACACTAGGTACTAGTTTTTGTGTATGTTTATTTATTTGTCAGACAAAAAATATCCATGAAATTGTTAGAATTAAATGTTAGTAACTTCAAATTTAAATGTAATAAGTCTTAGATATCTTTCACGACTACCCCAAATTAATCTTTATCCGTTTTAGGTCAAAGAACTTGAAGAAAATTGTATTTGTTATTTTAAATGTACTACACATACAGTTTTTGTATTGTAAGTCAACTACTGTGGATACCATAGTTTATGTTTATTTTATTAATACCTTTTGAATGTGGTGCACGTCTGTAATTGAGGTAAACGCCAGTCCGTATCTCTTTTCTGTTGTGTGTCAACGTTTGTGTTTATATTTTTCGTGTGCCTTAGTAAATAAATAAATGTATTAAGAAAGCCTTTTAATTTAGAAAACTAATTCTGATAGGATTACTCTCGCATATTCAATACTAAAAGAAAATATAACACTTTTTTAGAAGTAATAACTACTTCTTTACTTTAAATACGATCACACTTTCCTTGATATTGATTATGATTAGCAAAATCCACAGGCTCTTCGACCTATTGCACTTGTCCACCAGTCGGCCACTGCGGTAATCGTGGCATTTAGCAGTTAGCGTCCTTGTAAGTCGTATTAATTATACCTAGTACTGACAGATATATCAACGATATAATTAACCGTCAATCAGGTGTTTATTGTCTGCTATAGAACCTATGATTATGGCCATTTTGGTCAATTGTAATGAGAACCGATTTGATCAGAAAAGCGTTTTTTGATGGTCAAAATTGGCTCAAGGATTTTTGGCTTAATTAGACGGTTTTAATTTTGGGATTATTACGGTTAAATACCGTGACAGATAATGGGCGGCAATTGAAAGTATGACAATCATTGTTATACAATAATTTCATGAAAATAATAATGATTTCATGAAGAACTATGCATAGCGTGTATAGTCCTCCAAGAAACTACAATTCTATCAGCTCTAGATTTACAGAAACCTGTGTTAAAAGCTCTACAATTTCATCGTATTTCCATACTTCATGATTTTGTAGTTGGTAGGCGTGGTAACTGATCTATTAAAAAAAATTAGTACCGATGCTAAGTCGCCGATAAGTCGTTAAATATGCAATAAAAAAGAATTTCCATAATTGCATGATTTTGCGAAGTCCCAGGACTTTCACAACAGTTTACTAACAATCTTGAGCTGACAGCTATGTAATTCATTGGGTCCGGATGTTTGTAAAGATGCACCCACGATACAGGGCTTAGAGCAGGGCAACGTTTATTTAAAACCAACACCTCGCACACGACTTCGTCCACATCAACACTGTCTAGGGATATTTTGGATTTACTCAAAATTTATTAAAACTGACATACAACATGCATATATTTTTATAAAGCCCATTTATCAGACTACACTCCAGAATAAAAGACAACTATTTTTATTGCGTAAACAAATTTTTATTCAAATAAAGAAAAAAAATTAAATAATGGTAAAACTAACAATGAATGTGATTCTCAAGAAAAAGTGAAAAACAAGGATAAATGAATCAGTTTTTAACAGTTATGTGAAAAATCAGTAGTCAGTAAAACCACGTGATACAACCACCATGACGTTAATAACGGTCCTGCAACGGTTTTTCATGCTCTGGATTAAGTTATCCAAGTCTTGCTGCGGTATATTGTCCCAGAACCGGCTAAGATGCAAAAAAAGTTGCTCTTCCTTCGCAATGTTTGCAGGGAAATTCCTCAAAGCCCTTCTTTGGAGCATGTCCCACGCGTGTTCTATGGGGTTTAGGTCAGGCGATTGAGCGGGCCAGCCTAACACTGATACGTCGTGCTCCTGCAACCAGCTCGTCACCACTCTCGCGTGTGCGGACGGCCGTTATCATGCATGAGCGTGAATTCTTGGCCCGTTTGTAGTCAATGAGGGTAGATTATTGGTAATAGCACCTCGTTACGGTATTTTTCAGCCATCATGGTGTTTCTGATCCAAACGAGGTATGTTCTTCCAACAACACGAATTTCCGCCCAAACCATAATTGTCCCGCCGTGGTATGAATGAACTTCCTGAGGATTTTGCAGACGGCTCTCACGACCAGGAACTCGCCAACCACGTACTCTACGTGTATCAGGATGGAAACCGAACCGGGATTCATCGGTAAACAGCACTACAGACCACTGGTTATCTTCCCAGAGCAAATGTTCACGAGCCCACTCTAGTCGTCGTCCACGATTTCCTCAGCGTAGTGCTGGAGTACGAAGCGGTCTGCGAGCATGAAGGTTAACTTCTTGCAGCCTTCTCCTCACAGTTTGGTCACTCACAAGCAACTGGTGCTCTGACTCGAGCCTCTGAACCAACTGCATGGCCGTAACATTTGGTTGTCTTCTCGCGGCAGCTTGCAAAAGTTGGTCTTGTCGTTGAGTGGATATGCTAATACTCCGTTGAGTAACCCCAGCTTGGAGCATGCCTACTGCCCTTAACATTTCCTCTCTCGTTAAATGGCGCCGCTGCAAGATGCACACAATATCATTAATTCGAAATTAACCGATAACTTGTTATAAAACTTAAATTTGACACAAACAATAGCCAAAACCTACTGTAGGTAAATGAAACCTTCGGACTTCGCTACCATTATGCCGCGTAAATCTTTTGTTTTTAATTTATTTTTTCAAATTCAAATTTAGAATCGTTCAAAAAGGTTTACACCATAAGCTTTCTTCAAAAGAATTTAAAACTAGCCAGTATTTTTTGAGTTTAAGAACTTTATACAAAATATCCCTAGAAGGTGTTGATGTGTGTAATTTATAACCGGGTAGTTAAGGTACATTATTTGTGGGTGCTATACCAAAAAAGATACACCTTACGAGGGTGATACTGAAAGTTTTTAGAACTAGTCACTTGTAAACGATATATTAAAAAATAAGTTAAAATTTTGAAAATGGAATTTTATTAATTTGTCATTTGTTTACAATTTGGCGGCAAATTGAAAATAGACTGTCACGTCAGCATGAATTTAACGCGAGAAAATTTTCGTAAAATGATTTTTTTATGAATGTCAATTAAGTCAACAAGAAAGTTATGATAGACTTCGATTGACCTTTCACGATGAAGCCCCATCTCGTGTCAGTGTTTACAACTGGTTTAATGAGTTTAAACGTCGCACTAATCTCACCGATGATCTGCGTGAGTGACGGCCTTCTACGGCGATGACTGAAGATAACACCAGTGATGTGCGGCGTATGATAGAAACTGAAAAAAGAATGACTTATCAGCAGATTCGGACAAGCTTAGGCATCGGTATGAGTCAAGTGGGTCAGGTCAGGAAGCTTTGTACCCGATGGATACTTTAAAAGAGACTGGCCTCTAAGTTTGTTTCGGTGTTTCTTCTCAGAGTAGTCAGTTAGGAAATACCGGCCTCATCTAGCTAAACTAAACACGCAAAAAAACGTCACGTGTTAAAGTGTTATTTATGACTAATTTACAAAATAAATATTTCATTTAATTTCATTTCATAATTTGACAGAGGCCCAAAAACTCCGTCATGTTGATTGGTGTCGTAAAATGGTTCAAAGATTTAACGGTGGTGACCCAAATGCTGTGTTCGACATACTTACGGGTGACGAAAGCTGGATTTATTATTATGATCATGAAACTAAGTGACAGTCTGCTGCCTGGTTGTTTCCTTCCGAGGAGTTGCCAACTAAAGTGAAGAGAGGTCGAAGCGTGGGAAAAAAGATGGTGGCCTCGTTCTTCGGAAGGACAGGTCATTACGCAACAATTGTTTTAGAGGATCAAAAAACAGTTACTGCAGAGTGGTACACTAACAATTGTTTGCCGCTTATCTTGGAAAAAGTTCGGGAGAAACGACCTCGCATTAGGATCCTCCTTCAACACGACGCCTCGTCGCACACCACCAAGCAAACAATCGACTCACGACGTCAGACGTGGAATTACTGGGTCACCCGCTCTATAGCCCCGACCTCGCACCTTGCGATTTTAATTTATTACCAAAAATATAAGAACAATTACGAGGAAAACGTTTTATGGACGCCGAAGAAAAGATATAATAGAACCTATAACTTGCTAGTTTGTTCAGTTTTTGATTTTCTAAAAAGTTTCAGTGTCACCCTCGTACTACCATAGAAAACATTTAAAAAATTGGATCATTAATTCCTGAAACACCTACGTACAAACAAATTTTACATCTTTATAGGTAATATTAGTATAGAAGTTTAGATAAAGGAGACAAAAAAATTGAGGGATATATGTGAAGGGGACGAGGCTAACAGAGGAAAGCTCTCGGCATTCTCTCTTGTCTCAAATGATGTAGAATCCACCCCACCCATTGTAATTAAACAAGGACGTCAACAAGATGACGGTCGTATGATTAACTCGATATGTGGAGCTCGCCCCTCAAGCAAAGGTCAAGGTCTACCCGGGTTCCATGCGATCAAATAGATACTATCTAAAATCCCCGCCCCCCCACTCAATGTCAACATCGCCGACGAGCCCCATTTGTACAATTACCAGTCCATGCAACCGCAGCAATTAATAACATCAGTGCGCTTTAAAATATTGTATTTGATTAATTAATTAGCATAACAGATCATTGTATTACTACACAGTTATTATGTCAATATTACTTCGCATTACATTTAGTCGATTATTGTATTACTCCTACAACATAAAGTTCGATTTTTTCCCCTGATTTCCAAAATGCATTTATTAAGATAAAAAGATACCTGTAATTAATTTCCTAACTAAATCAGTGATGTGCAAAACCGACTTCAATAATATTTTAGTCAATTTTTCATATTTCTAATTCTATACGCCACTTTGAGCGATATCTACACATTTAGAGATATAAAATATACATTTACAGTTCATAGTTAAAAATTGTATAATAAATTATTATTATGTCATCATATTAAAAATACATCCAAGGTGTATATTTTCAAGCAAGCTTGTACGTGGTAAGTGTGTACTAACAATCTGAACTTTCTGTTTAGTCGAGTTTAGAGACTTAACGAAGAAAACGTTTTATTGTCTTAGTTTCAGAGTCCGATATTACCTCGTTCAAGCCTACCCCAAATATAACCTAAATTTTCTAAAACACTGAATAATTAATTGTGCTTTACATAAATAATAATGATTATGCATAGACATCAATGTTATATAATGTGTATATAATTGATTATAATCAATTCTTACATTCAAAACAGGGCCTTTTTGGGAAAAAATAATAATAACAGCTCATACCAATGGTATTGAGAAATAATTTTTGATAAAAGAAATAATAGAATAAACACCTTTTCACAGTCGATCAATAGTACAAAAGTTAAACATTTATATTTAATAAAAAGAGGTGCAAATACAGATATATTATTATATGGAATTTCATTGGAATTTTAAAACATTATCCACCGATTAAAACACAGGTATTATCAAAAGATAACATCACAAATTAAAAGTTCGTGTAAACATTTCTGGATAAGACATCAGTATCTACAGATAATAAAACATTCGCTACCGCTTTCGATTGCAAAGTCAAACAGAAATAAAAACTTGCACCTCCTCCCTTCGCATGTATGACACTCGCACGTGATTCTTAGCGCTGGTAGATGGCGGTGAGGGTAAGAAGCACGTGCGGCGGTCGCGGACATCAGGAGGCGAGCGCGCGCGCAGGACTCACGTCCAGCAAGCAGAACGTGGCGCGGCACACCGGGCACGAGGCGCGCCCCGCCAGCCAGCCGGCCGCCGGGCCCTGCGCGCGCGCCGCCCACCAGCGCCCCATGCACGAGCAGCACCACAGGACACTGCATGTCACCAACAAAATACTCTCAATACACATTTGAGGCCTGATTTAGGAGACGGTGATTAGGAAGGGACCAAGAATCGAACCTTATGGCACTCCAATTTCAACCAGAGATTTAATATAAAGTTTCTACAGAATATACTTTTATTTATCCACAAAAATATAAGTACACATAACACAAGCTTAAAATTATCACAATTTCTATTCTTTTAGTTGAACTACAGAGAAAAGAGGCAAGCAAATTTGTGATCAAATTGATCAAAAGCCTAACTGAAAACGTGAAGGCCCTAATACTGATGCTAAATAAAAATTACATATTTACTTACCGGCAATTGCACTGTGTACATGGTGGCGGGCCTCCCTCTAGCTGCGGAGGAGGGGCCACACATCGCCTATTCAACTTCACATCTGCTGGATACTGCATGCAACCTATGCACAGCTCTAGCTCCTGCGAAAACATAATAAATTTTATAGCTAATTGCTAGCTTAGGTATGAGTTTTTTCAAGAAACAGCTCTACAACTAAGTTTAAACCGGGTAACATGTAGTTCGCCAAAATATTACGCCACTTCGTGTAACCTAGATTAAAATACAAAATGGAATCACACAGAAATCCATTAATTTTAAACAAATAGCAGTCGCGAAGCGCTGTGCGATAGTCAAGTCAACATCCTTTCAAGATGCTTCGAGGAGAGGCATATCAATTATCGAGTTGCATGTTGGAACACAAAGTTTGCATATTTTGCATGTGCATTTAGTAAATAGAATTAACGTATGTTTTTAAGAATTGACACACAAATAAATAAAGTTATATCAAAACCACTGACCTGATCGACATAATAAACTGGATTCTGATCGACATACTGCTTGAAAACGGTCACGAATCTCTCAATCAGAGTCGGCATCAGTGAGATGTGGTCAGGCACCCTCACTGCCTGCGACAGTCTCGGCTGCAAATCTCGCAGCGCCGCGGTAGAGATGCGGAAGGTAAAACGTTCTACGTCATCGCGAGTTGGAATAGCTTCTATGTTCACGTATTGGATTTCATCCTCGCCTGTTGGGGTCAGGTTGTGGCTGTCCGTCTGTAACGAATGTCAGTTTATAGCTAGTTATTCATCCAACTCTGGTATACTCGTCCATCGCCAATGGGCTATTTGAGGGTCTTCAAGCTCTAATGTGTGGCCCTATAGATAACTCTACCTAGCACGTTATTGGTGCTTTATTTGCTCAGTGCCTCAATAACAGTTTCTTCAACTATTTGGGGTCAGCTTCACGTCTAACCAGATGCAGCAGCTGCGTACAAGTCGTCTACATTGAGCGACTGCCTACCTGAGCCGCACAGTCCAGTAGCTAAGTAACTGGGTTTAAGATTTTCTGTCTTTTGAATAATACCTGTTAAAATTTTGAATAATACCTGTTAAAATGTACAAATGAAAATCGGGACCAACGGGTTAGCGTGCTTTCCGAGGCACAGTGAAATCTCGTTATCTTAACCACCCACGCACCGAATTCGGCAAGCGTTGCCTTCTTTAAGAAATACTCGTGTGGCTATTATTTATTTAGCCACGAATACAAACATGTTGTTAATTAACAAAACCGGTATTTGCTGAGAACACAGAAAAAAGCATTTATGTGATTAATGTTTGGCATTAGCAGATGAGCTTCAGAAAAAAAACAAGGTCATAAGTAAAGTCAGGAAATCGCTAATGAATTCAGAACGTTAGAGGACTTTTCTTGTAGTTAACTTTCTTTACTCTTATGATACTCGAGATATTAATAAAAATGTTGAAAGAAATTGCATTTCTAGACATAGTGTAGACATCTTGAAACTGATGTTATAAATAAAAATCTCGTATCTCTCGTATGTTTGTTATTGAACTCCTCCGAAACAGTTTGACGAATTTTTATGTTATTTTTTTTTCTGAGAATATTATGTTTTAGGCTATATTCCTTTTACTGCAAATAATTTATATGACAAAACGTTTGCCAGGGCAGCCAGTATGATAATTCTTGTCATGGCATTGGTGGTCGCACTCCTCCGAAACGGCTGGACCGATATTTGTTTTTGGAACGAAGTTCCTTATCGCGCGTTACGAAAGGGGGCTAGCCGGAAAAAATTCATACGAAAAGTTGTAACGACACTTTTTAAGGGGTGTGGATATTCGTGAATCAGGCTTCATTAGAACCTTTTTTTCCGTAACCCTTACAAGATTTTTTTTCAAAATAATATATATTAATCTACACAATGTAAAGCGTGTCCTCGTGGCTTCAGAAAAAATAAAAATATATTTGAAATATGATAAATAAATACGTAAAGTGGCCTCTGTTTCTGTGACTTACTACCATTTTTCTCCGAAACTATCAATCACAGGATCTTTTAATTGCCACCAATATATTATATTAAGTAATGCCGATGGGACCATGTGCTTATTTTTGCCAATAACTTTCTTAATTATTTATGAGGATTTTTTTACGTAATCGCTACTCGCAAATCGCGTATCCACCCCTCCGGGCGCCCAGTAAATCAGTGCGGGACGAGACGCAGTGCTGGACCGACCTGTGACACTTTTCTCCGCAAACAAAATTATAGTCGATAGCCCAACCAATTAGATTTTTCTTTGTTTTATGTATAGTGTGTGTAAATATTAGGTTATTTTAGTGTGTAATTAGGTATAACGTTGTAAATAATAATTACTACTTGTCGTAAATTCTTATTATAATATTAAAATGGGTGACAAAAAAAGACGCAAGAAGCGTAATTTGAAAATAGCATACAAGAGGAAATTCCAAAGAATAAAACTGTAAGTACCTACTTAATATTTTATGTACTTGTTAGGTAATGAAAAAAAATGGCCAAGTGCGAGTCAGACTCGCCCATAAAGGGTTCCGCAGTAACTATAATAATATAATATAATATGTATATTAATGTGACAAAAAAAATCTTACAAATTTCTTAAAACTAGCTTATTTACATTTTTTTACAACTACGCCCAATAACTTTGTTTTTCATAGTGGTTCTATGAATTACAAAGTTATATTTGCGGTTTTAGGAAATATGCTGTACCTCAAAAACTGCTGACTCGATCTCGTTCAAACCGAGTTTTGGTTGAAAGATTACATTAAGATCTATAGACATATATTTTTTGTAGATTTTTCACTGCATTATTATAGAAGTTAGAGGGGGGGGGGGGGGGGGGAATCGTATATCTTTTAAACGATTAACTTTATGAGAAAGTGGCCTTAGAAACCTCAATGTCATTTTTAAAGACCTGTCTATAAATACCACACACGCATAGGTTTCATGAAAAAAAAAAGATCAGTTTTAGTTCCATGTATGGGGAGCCCCCTTAATTTTAATTTTTTATTTAATTTTTTTCTTAAATTCGGAAAGCGGTTCACAGAATACATCTACCTACCAAGTTTTACATGTATAGTCCTAAGAGTTTCGGAATAAAATGGCTGTGACATACGGACGGACAGACAGACAGACGGACAGACATGACGAAACTATAAGGGTTCCGTTTTCGCCATTCGGCTACGGAACCCTAAAAATGCACTATCTTTCAAAACTTAGTTGAAATGAAATGAAATATTTATTCTGTAAATTGGTTATAAATAACACTTTTACACGTCATGTTTTTTTGCGTGTTTAGTTTAGCTAGATGAGTCCGGTATTTCCTAACTGACTACTCTGAGAAGAAACACCGAAACAAACTCAGAGGTCAAAGTCTCTTTTAAAGTCCAGACAATTTGTATTTGTATATGAGAAGCATGTAGGTTCATGTCTGTGGTATTCTTTTGAGGAAATAACCACGCAAATTTGAGCGGACCTGTCCAGACAGTGCAAGCATTTGTCAGTTATCGTGTAGCTCAACTACTCAACACAACACAACTCAACAGTTGATACCATACTTATATAATTGCAATAACTTTTAAAGTAGGTATACACAAAATTAGTAGGTATAAGGTACAGAGGGTCTGTACCGTATACCTACTAATTTTGTATATAACATAAACTAATACGAAAAGCGAATTAGGTCTATATATAATACTTAACCATAATCGTTGAAAACTAGGTAAGTACGCAGTTTGCTAAAATTATTCTGAGAATCCGATGCACAATCGAATTACACGGTTAATTTTATAAAAATAAGGTCTTATTTCGGTCCCATATTTTCATAGAAAAGGGCACCTCGCAACTAAAAATGAACTCCTATTTCGACGGAAGAAACGTTTTATTTTTCTATTCGTATTATCTATGCCTTTGTAGAAGCCGCTAGCCACCGCCAATCCGCCATTGTCACACAAAAATATTTTGAAGGGCACTATTATTTTATAAATCATTATGGTTAATATTACGGTATTATGAACGGAAAAATATGTCAACAAAAAGTAGGTATATATGAAAGTAACGAACATGGATGTAATTTTAATAATTAATTAATAATATTAATTATTAAAAATTCATACGAAAAGTTGTAACGACACTTTTTTACCGACTTCAAAAGAAAGGAGGTTCTCAATTCGTCTTGAACTTTTGAAGTGAAAACTTCTTTAGGGGAGTTGAGGTGGGAGTTGAGGGGGGAGTTGAGGGGGGAATTGCGGGTCGAGTTGCGGTTCGAGTTGCGGGTCGAGTTGCGGGTCGAGTTGCGGGTCGAGTTGCGGGTCGAGTTGCGGGATGAGTTGCGGGATGAGTTGAGGCATGAGTTGAGGGGCGTCTCGTGGGGAGTTGAGGTAAAGAGAGAGAGAGGGCAACGGTATACCTTTGAAATTTCGTAAAATTTTGAAGGTTTCACTTCTACCACGTGTGAATTGTACACATGTTTTTTTTACAATTCCTTCACTAATTAATCGAAAGGAACTTCGTTCCATCCGGGTGTCCCTTGACACCTCTCAAGTTTTTTTTTTTTATTTAAAACTACCAACGCGGTCAAAGCTGCGGGGCAAAACTTTTAAATATTTTATCTGTTAAGTCCGTTAGATGCATTAGAATGTAAGAGAAACTAAAAATTCCAAATGAATAACTGACACAGTTTAGATTTGACCGTGCTATATTTAGAAAACTAAATACCTATAATGTAATGTTTGTGCGCGATGTTCAAAAACGTATAATTTCATTGATCTGTTTTTAAACTTAAAGCGCATACGAGTATAATGTTAAGAGTAGGAAATTATCATTTGTCCTTAACATATAAACATTTGATTTATCATTTCATAACTTCCTGTTACTATAGTAATTAATTAAAACTGTATCTCTTAATTATTATTACAACCAAATTAAAATATACATAGATAAGACGAATGAGTGAGTTCATCGTGAGACCCAATAAGATTTCGTACAAAATTTTTAGTGATACGAATTAAGTAGTGAGGTTGGTTAAAATTGATTTGAGTACAAAATGCGTTACATCAACTATGTACATATCGACGCTTGAAAGGCAATCATAACTAAGCGACATTGAGTAAACTTTACAGGAGAGCGATTTAAAGTTCAAATATTTACAAAAAAAATCATAAAATTTTTCCTAATTGTTCGATTAAAATGATGTTAACACTCCTAGAAATCATTTTTTTATAGCTATCCAAATTGTTAAAATAAGACACCTGACACTTTTAAAAACACCGGTTTGTGTCGGTTAGATAAAATTTACCTGATTTGATAAACAGGTAAAATTATCTAAATCATCATTGTAGTGTGTGCAGTAACATGTAAAAATAGGTAAACTTACTTAGTTTAGAATTTTGAAACATAAAGATTGATCTAAAAAGATCTGACAGTTTAAAATAAAATAAGTAAATTTGCCTAAGCATTCTTTAATGGTTTTTGTGATTTTGGAAATTGTATCTTAGTTATTAAAATTACCCCAAACCTTCCTTCATAACCGACATTTAACCAAGGAACTGTAGGTATAGGTAATTATTATCATGCATAAAAATAAATGAAATCAATTATTATTGAATAAAAGTCTTTATTGAAAATTAAACAAATACGCTATGTAGTGCCGACCAGGAAACTAATTATGACATAACATTCAGTCTGAGATTAATATATTTTTAATTGAACAATTATTATTGCTGTCGCAATTATAAATTACCTAGAATTTTCATAATTCAGTTTCTAAAAAAAATTATATCTCACTATTGCTTTTGATATGGGAAGCTGCGATCGATAACAACGTAAAAGAGATTCCTTGGTTTTAGACTGAATTTCAACTTTTTTTTTGATAATAGGCTCGCGTTTGACCACCATCTCACCTGATGGTAAGTGATGATGTGGTCGAAGATGGAGCACGCTTACCTAACAGTAACCTATTCACTCTTGACTTAAAGACCCCTAGGTTATAGCTATCGGGAATAGGGTTACCAGATCCGAAAAATAAGTTTTCCTGAAAAAACCCTTGTTTCGGCAATAATTTTCCTGACATTTTAGCAGAAACATATTATTTTACAAACTCGCGCGCGGCGCGTGGGAGTCTGAGTATAAGTGTTAGATGCCTTGTGGCGGGATGCGGCGCGCGGCGCGACTGAGCGAGTCGATTAGTAGTTCAGTACTCTTGCAAACGATGCTAAGTTTACTAGTGTTGTGCGTATTTGTGTGGCAAGCATTTATTTTACAACGAAAAGGCTTTCTTTTCTCTTTTTTTTTTAATTCCTGAAAATTTCCAACTTTCCCTGTTTCCCTGACGGATAGCTGAAATTCCGGACATGTCAGGAAAATTCCTGTCATCTGGTAACCCTAATCGGGAAACACAGAATCCGGCAGGGAATTCCACTCCTTAGCCGTACACACAATGAAGGTATTCCCAAAACGTTTAGTGCGAATAGGTGGGATATCCACCATGTAACGATGGCGCATCGTCGTTCTTGTAGTCCGATGATGGAACGGGCTTGGCGGAATTAGATTGTGTAATTCCATCTTACACTCTCCGAAATGTAACCGATAGAAAACCGATAGACTAGCAACTCGTCGTCGATGTTCAAGGCTCTGGAGCTTTGATTCGACCAGTATATCGTTGCCAATGAGACTTTTGGCCCGTTTCTCAATAGACTCAAGCGCATCCAGCTGGTACTTGGCAGATCCATCCCAAAGATGAGAGCAGTACTCCATACACGACCGAACCTGGGCTTGATAGAGATTGAGCAGCTGTTCGGGTGTGAAGTACCGTCTCACCTTTGCTAGGATTCCCAACTTTTTATGCTAATTGAGCCTTAGCCTCGATATACGGGCCAAAATTGAGGGTAGAAGTTAGTGTTACCCCCAGAAGCTCGATACGATCGGTTATTGGCACGGTTACATCTCGGAAAGTAGGAGCCGGTTCGAATTGACTCCTTTTTGCAGAGAAGAGACACGCCTGGGTCTTAGCTGCATTAAACTTGACCAAGTTGGCATCGCCCCATTCGGAGACAGCCTTCAAGGACAAGTTCAAGCGCCCAACCATGTCCTCACGGAGAGACTGGATCTGTGGATCTGGAAAAACTGTAAACCATTGTGATGGTGCGTAAACAGTTGTATTCTTCAATCTATTTTCAATAATTGCATGCACTGTATCTACACATAAAATCAATATATTTAATATCTTTCTTGGATTTTATTTTACCAACTTTACTTTTAATTGGATTTGATACGATAGATTCTTTACTTTCATGCCGATGTAGACGGTACATCATGATCGAACGTAAGTGATGTATATTGTGTGTTTTCCTCAACCTGGTGATCATTCAAAGTCGGTTTTTCAATATCTGGTTCAGCAGTTAAAGTCATATTAAATGCGTGATCAACCGATATACGTGGAGCAGTGATCTGTTGTGGTGCATAAACTATCGGCAAGAACCGGAAAAGCTAAATCTTTCGAAGTGTCAATGCTGATAGAAGCTGACTCTAATGTTTTGTTAAACTGTTTGTGTTGCTATTAATTGACGAAGCCGCAGACTGCAAAAAAATCAATTCGATGATGTCAGATTTATACCATGTATTTTTACTAAGTGAAACTACAAGATAAATAACTACTGTTTATTTGTCTTGTAGGTACTCAAACAAATTATAAAAAAGCAACTCATTTTTAACTGCAAAGATAATAAAATTGATTTAAAATGAGTACTTTGTTCCATCTAAAACATAATAGGGTTTAAAAATAATCCGAAACAAAATGCAGTTTTGAAATAGGTACTACCTTTGCATAATTTGATTGAATACTTACCATGTCTTCATAGAATATGCGCCAAAATGTGAAGTACGTTCTCCCTAAGCGACGGCGGGTGCCTGAATTAGAACCTGTATAGACGTGTCACGACGCGTGTCGCGCATACCTACACGACGTTTTTTAAACTCGTGCGGTTCTTAAAGCCCGATTTACACTTCAACAAGTACAGTAGCGAGTTAACTTGCATCATCGGCGAGTTAAGTTGTTATTGTAGTTTGAACGGCAAAAGCGAGTTAAGTAGTAGTACATTAACAACTTAACCGCCAATGACGCAAGTTAACTCGCTACTGTACTTGTTGAAGTGTAAATCGGGCTTTAGCGACGAGAAAATATAATTTTGTTTACGGGTAAATTTATCTACGCGCCATTGTTAGCCATTTAGCAAATCAAGTAAGACTATCTAACCGACATCATTAGTATTAAGCGTTGTCAAATAAAAATGTCTAAGAATAAAAAATAAATATTATGATATACAAGTAAAAATATCTAAGCTCTAATATTCTTCCACTTTATTTCAGGCTAACTTATACAAATGACACTGTCACAAAATATATTATCGAGTTAAAATATATAACCACATAAATTACAATTGCTTTATGTAGGTAAAATCTACTAAGTAATTTCAAAGGAAAAATTCTTAACAAGTAAAAATATGTCAATACAAATAAATGAAAAAGTCAATACATGAAAAACCGACTAAGTTCATATTCCTAATTGTTAGAACGTCATAACTGCTAGATATTCAAAAAATCACTATTTTTTGGTCGTTTAGTAAGCACAAAATGTAGATTTTACCGAAATCACGCAATATCTAAGCGACAATAAAACTCGTCGTAGAACTATGAGACCTAGACCAAACGACGCAGAAAAATCTGCCGGTTCGAATGGTATATATAACTCATTTTACGGATTTATGTCGCTTAGTTAGGATTGCCTTTCAAGCGTCGATATATATAACACTAGTACTCACGCGGGGCTTCGCTCCCGTGGATTCTGTCATGGTAAAAACATAAATCTCCTTTTTTGCAGACGCGTAAAAAGCCTAGCCTAGCCTAGCCTATAACCTTCCTCAAGCTTCAAGCTACTTCCATACCAAATTGCATCAAAATCCACCCAGTACTTTCGAAGATTAGCGCGTTCAAGCAAACAAACAAACAAAAACTTTTCCGCTTTATAATATTAGTATAGATTTCCACAATAATTCGTATTGTTTTACTACTATACTGTACTACAATATGTACTTATAAATTATAGTGATATTTGTATCATTTTTAGGGTTACGCAGCCGAATGCCAAAAAACGGAACCCTTATAGATTCGTCATGTCTGTCCATCCGTATGTCACAGCCAATTTATTCCGAAGCTATTAAAACTGTGAACTGCTTCCGGATTTTTATACAAAAATAAAAAGAAGGGTTGCTCCCAATACATGGAACTGGTGTCTACAGACAGGTCTTTAAAAATGATATTGAAGTTTGGGACTAGATGGCGTTGTGTGAAAACTTGTGGAATAAAAAAAAAAAAAAAAAAAAACTTAATAGAGTAGAAAATCTAAAAATTTTCAACAAAACATGAAAATTGATTTGAATGAGATAGAGTCAGTAGTTCATATAGCTCATTTTCTAAAACTCAAAATAACTTTGTATTTCATACAAACCCTATGAAAAACAGTTATTTTGCTATTAATAATACATTATTTATATATTAATTAAATTTTTCATTAAGTAAATTGTGTCGGTCTTATTTGCATCCTCGACTGCAGCCGAACGTAATTAAGGGTTCTGAGGCGACATTGAATCATACCAACAAGCAAACAGGGAAAGGAAGATACTAGCACAGCAGACCACCTCTGCGCCTGATTCAAGCGAATCAGGCCGTAAACCTGACAACACACTATCCACATCTCCGGTAGAAACGAGGCGCATCCTAATCGAAACGCCTATATTAAATCTAAATTCCCAGGTAGCGTCCTCGCACAGGTAACCGAATGGACGGACGTAACCCAAACGCCATCATACGAGGATTGGCAATACGTTGCAAGATGATCACGCTAGAGAAACTCCAGTGGGCCATCCGAAATTTCCAACCTTTTAAGGCGTCAGGTCCCGACGGAGTCTTCCCTGCTTTACTTTAATTGGGGGGGGGGGGGGGGGGCAACTCTGTTGTGACGAGACTGGTGCGCCGCACTCTCCAGACATGGGGTACAACATGTACTTATTGATTGGATTACAAATATGCTAAGCAAACGTGTGGTTCGCCTTGTGGTAGACCAGCAGGTAGCTTTAATAGCCAGAGGCTGTCCACAGGGTGGGGTGCTATCACCTCTCCTCTGAAATTTAGTGATCAATGACCTCATCACGAAACTCAACACCCACCGTAATTACACAATAGGCTATGCAGACGACCTCCATGCAATCGTCGTGCCTGGGAAGGTAACAGGAACTATCTGTAACCTCACCCAGCAACCACAATGCATCGTGGAGCGATGATGCAGGGAGTATGATTTGTCGGTAAACCCCACTAAAACCGAATTAATCTTGTTCGCCCATAAATTAACACTGGGCCCTCATCGCCTACCTAAGCTGTTCAATACAGTACTCCAGTTGTCCAGTGAGGTTAAATACCTGGGAGTCATACTGGACTGTAAACTAAACTGGAGTAACCATCTAGACTATAAATTAAACAGGGCATGCATTACCTTCTGACAATGCAAGAAAATGATAAGTTTTACTCAATATGCATACTTTCGGACAGCATGGCAGTTCTGCAAGCACTGAACAGCCACACAATTAACTCCGGGCTAATCTTGGAGTGTCACAATCTCTTCAACCAGGTTAGCAGACACAACAATATAACCATTCAATGGATCAAAGGACACAGCGACTCCCGAGGCAACAATGCAGCGAACGAACTCGCCGGAAGGGCTTCGAGTATAGCGATTATGAGACCTGAACCCATTGCGCCACTCCCCTTCGGTTATCTACGTCACCTGGTAAGGAAACGCACCAGAGACCTACACCACAAACTATGAGAGGACCATGGTGAGGGCAGGCAGGCCAAAGAGCCTCTCCCGACCCTTGATGGCTGCTTGTCGAAACATGTCCTAAGACTATCTATTATTAACCGCAATTGCGGCTGCTGACAGCCGCCCTTACCGTTCATGGATCCTTTAACCTTTTGAACGCCAATCACTTGTATACAAGTTCGAGATTTTCGTGCCCCCAGCGCCACTACTTGATTAGAAGTAATTATAGTATAAAATAAATTTACGACTTTTACAAAACCTTTCATTTTGTTTTTATGGAAAATTGCCCTGTTATCCTACTTCCTACTTCCTACTAATATTATAATCCTACTTCCTACTAATATTATAAATGCGAAAGTTTGTGAGGATGGATGGATGTTTGTTACTCTTTCACGCAAAAACTACTGAATGGATCTGAATGAAATTTGGTAAGTATATAGTTGGCAGCCTGGAATAACACATAGGCTACCTTTTATCCCGAAATTCCCACGGGATCGGGATTTGCGCGGGAAAACCTTCCCACGCGTACGAAGTCGCGGGTAGAAGCTAGTAAGCCATATTTTTAACTTTTTCACACATAATAAGTTCTTGTTTGTTTTATATTCATTAGAAACAAAAACGCCAGAAAATATTTTAATGCCCCCAACGCCAAGTACTTGATATAAAGTAAGCCAGTGATGGGACACGATGAAGACCTCGCTATATTTCGCTGCTTAAATTCAAAAGGGCAACAAGTCGAAAAAAATACAAATCCTTTTTAAAGCACAAATCGTATCAATTCTGCCCAATTTTCATATTCGAAAAGACACCCAGTTTTTTCCCATTAAAATTGAGCTAATCGCACAACAGCCCTTTTTGCACTGACCCTGCAGTCAGTGCGAGCGCACGTTTGTTTTGTGAAAAAGGACCACATTCCGAAAAATACCTTAACTTTGCATAATATTATATCTCATTGTAAGTCAAAGACTTACGTCGCCTTTTAATTTGTGATTTATTTTAAGAGAAGATTTAATTTAGATACGAAAATAACAATTTAATAATTTGTTAACATGGTGTGCTAGAGATTTATAAGCAATTTGTGTTTTATTAACTTACTTTTATTGCAAGGTATTGCTAATATGCTACCATTTAGTTATAAACAAAAAGTAGTATAATAAACAAAAAACATTATACGAAATGACACAATAAAACTTATTTTCTGTTTGAGTTGTGGCTTTTTATTTATAAAATTCATAAACATTATATATGTTTTTTAAAATCAAAAGGGACTTATGTGATATTTTCATTAACTGGGTAAAACTTATAGGAAATATCAAATTAAAGACAAATAGAGGCTTAAAATATACATCCGATGATATACAACACATAGATTTACAACGTAGAATAATAAAAATAATAAACAAAAACATATATCAAAACTTTGACGGGCTCTCCTGTAAAAAAGTGACTTTTCGACTTGTGGCCCTTTTGAATTTAAGCAGCGATTTCATCTCGTCGAAACGATCGTAAATACTATTATTGCAAGAAAATGACGTGAATAAATAATATTTCATAAATATTGTAAACTATAAACTACGTTTTATTCCCCTTAATCAAGAATAAATAGGGTTTCTAATCATTGTCGATACTGAAACACCGTTTGAAAAACCTATCCTTACAAAGTGGCTAGTTGTCAGTGCGCACAACGCCACGAACTTGTATAGAAGTAAATCTGTGACGTCATAAGCGTCCGCACAAGCACAGCACACAAGCACAGTCACTATGACCTTGGAACCCGTCCGGGTTCCAAGGTCATAGTGACTGTGCTTTTTAGTGTAGTGCAATGTTTACATCTTGCGTTGGCGCACGTGTTCTTACAAAAAAATGAGTGACGGTGAATATGACGAATGCGAGTTTTACAAGGTGTGGAGTCTGAATCAGAATTTGATATAATTACAGAGGACAGTGAATCGTAATTGTAGTATGCTGAAGGCCACAGCATTCCCTAAGACGATCACAAATAAAAGGATAAAATCAACTTGTGATATAGACAAATGCTATTTTTGGACACCTGGTATAACACACTAGCAGCTAATTAGCTGATCATCTTAAAATATGTGCACTGGCTAAAATATGGCAAGCTTTATTCTCCCTTATTTTTCAGTACCTCGAGAATTTTTTGCATGATTACATATTTTTGATCAACATCAAACCTTAATCATTCATTCGATACCAACTGTCTGAAATAATTGCATCCATGCACATCCATGACAGTGGGTACTGGATCCGTTTTCATTTCTACTGCTTCTGTGCATGTACCACTTTCCTTGAATTTTGTTTCTTTTTGTGTAGGTAGATTCATCATAAGAAAAAGTTTGTGAATAATCAGAATTTTGAAATAGTTCGTCGTCTTGACTTTCCGTTAAGTCGTCAACTTCCGTTTCAGGAATGTACTTCCGTTTTCTATTAATTTCTAAAAACAAGAAAAATCATTGCTCGTATTTTGCGACACCTATACCTACCATTAAAAAAATAATTGTAACATCTGCGTAAAACAGTCACTTACCCTCTCGAATAGAAAAAAGAAAAATATCATAGACATCGACATCTAGACATCCTTATATCAGAAAGGATTTTGACGTGTCTCGAGCGCCAAAGACTTGATATGAAGTAGAAGGATTACATTTGGAGACAAATAGGGATGTGCCTTATAGAACACACGTGTATTAAATTTACAATTCTTTTCTTTTATTATGGGAAATATATCCAGGTTTTCATATTGATTTTTTTATGAAATAAAACAAAATATGAAAATACGGTATCAGTTTTTATTTAGCTTCGTAAATTGATGAATAAACATTAATTTCAACTTATAATATTATTTGTCGATAGGACATTAATCCCATCCCTACGTTTTATTATAGATACGTTATACATTTGTAGCGTGGCGCTGGAGGACACATCGCGTATTATATAGATGGGCGTCGAAAAGGTTAATAAACACCTCTATGTAATAGGAGTCAGACAGCCCACTCTGCAGAGCCTGCATAGAGGAGGACGAAACAGCAGCACACCTGCTATTGAGCTGCCCTGTAGTCGCGGATTACAGGACTAAATACTTCGGCAACCCAGGTACCTGGGTTCCAAGAAATGGTAACAAAACAAGGGTGTTGCTCGCCTTCTTGGAGGAACTGGCATGGATTGAGTGAAAATACCTTACCCTTACACAAAATAGGACTAAATACTTCGGCAACCCAGGTACCTGGGTTCCAAGAAATGTTAACAAAACAAGGGTGTTTTGTCGCCTTCCTGGAGGAACTGGCATGGATTGAGTGAAAAAATCCTACCCTTACGCAAAATACGCGCATAGTCGTGGAGTTGCAGATACCTGCCCAACATACATACATAAATACATACATACAATATCAAAGGGTAGCATGAGTTTAATTGTAGAAATAGCATAGGAATTTATACCAAAGTAGTATGTTAGTACTTACGGCGGTAGCCACTAGAGTGCAGTCCCCTTGCTTGACCACGTTGAGTTTGTACTGTGTCAGCTTGATCAGCCAGGTCTCCGTAGCCACAAACCTGCTGGTAGCAGTCAGCTGGATAGCCACCTTGTCTACACTGCAGCAAAAGAAAAAACAATGTTTTGTTTGATTCACTCCCGTGGAATTTATCATGACAAAACATAACCCTCCTTCTTTTGTAGTCGGATAAAACATAGCTTATAACCTTCATGAAGCTTCAAGCTACTTCTATACAAAAATTCATCCAAATCTGTTTTTTTATTTTTTTTGATGTACCTATTTTTTATTTTTTAGTATGATACTTGCAAATATGATGACTTGTTTTTTGTTTTAGATTCAGTTTTAGCTATTTATGTTTACACTAAAATTACTTAAAACTCAAATTGGATGTAAAACTTTGTCTTATATTGAGATATTGAGGCCAACTAGTAACAACACTGACAACTGACATACAGGAGGTCTCTGAGTTTGGGTGCAGGAAGTATCAACTTTATAAATATATATAATGTGTCCATCTATGAGGATTGTAATTTAAACAATGGTTGTATAGGAAAGCCTTTTATATAAGGCAATGAAAAAAACATTTTTTGGAAATATTTTTATAATGAAAAGAGGCTAAGGAAGCATAATAACAAAGTAATCACCATTATATTCAAATTATTTTCTGACTCTGTTTCTATAGGTAATACACATTTCTGAACCTAAAAAAGTTATGAATATTCAATAGGTGGAGATTAGGTGCAAAAAATTGGCTTTTTTAAATTAAAAGTAGATATTGACATGTTGGAACAAAAGTTATTGTCATTTAGTAAGGTTAAAAAAAGAAGCTGTTTACAAAAGGTTGTATAATTACACTAGTTTACAAATATTTCTTTTGATTAACAATACTACCCATTCTTGAAGGTTTTCGGTGTTCTGAATTAAAATCACACGTCATCATTTCTAAAACATCAGGTTTTTGAGTAATCTTGGGTAAAAAGTACCAATATCTTGATTTTGCAGATATCACAGGACCATGAAAAAATATTTTCACAGAAAACTAGTACTTAATGGTATCTAAAGTCCTACTAAGCATTACAACCATTATATAAAACGCTACATTACCGCATTTATATTTTTTATTACAAAATAAAGAATATAAATGTGGTAATGGTTATCAATAACAATTTATTTTTCCGAAGTAAATTTTTCATAGAATTTGCTAGCGAATATTCAATACTCAATTATTCGGAGATGAAAACAGACAACAAATTGGGTTATTATGGAAGTGAAAGCTTTAAGTCATTGCAGCCAATTTTTATCAAGCTTATTAAAATTGTGGTATAACAGTGCTTTGAAACTGGAGAGCTCGCTACTTTGAGTAAAGATATCTAGATAGCCTGATGTGTTGGAATTTTTGTAACATCTGAATTCAATTCAACACATCTAAAACCCTCTGAAAACAATAAAATACTGACAGGACAAAAACCTTGTAAACTAGTGTATTTGAGTGTTGTTAACATGTAGATAAAAGGTGGTCCACTTGATCTTTAGTAGATTTCTTAATTCATTATGTTTCTTGTTGGAGTGTGACAATTACTTAAATAGCTAATTTGCTTGACTTACTTTCTAAACTCAATATTGAGGTTGGCGGCGACTAGTCTCCAATCAGTGCCAGGAGTCACGTAAGCAAGGAGGGACTTCACAACAGGGTGTTTTGCCTGCCCGTTTTCCCACCAGCATAACAGTCGATAGCACATAAGTAAAGGAATTATAGCAGTCGCTGCAGCTGCAGCAGGCAACCAAGGGTTGCGGTCCCCTGCTAGCAGTAGGCAGAAAACATATCCCAAAGGCAACGCAGAGTGAATCAAAGCCGTAATCGTCGTCCTTTTCATATGGTATCCGATAAAATTCATGTTTTCAGAGCCGAGGAAACTCTCGAACAGCTGAGCTATCGTAAAGCCGGCTGAAACGAACTCGGTGGGCGGATAAACGACACATATTGAGAACAGAAGGTAAAATAACGTCACTAACACATCCATTGTGGCAATTAATTTTTAAAACATTACTTTAAGATTTCCAATTTGTTTTTCTGTTCAAACTTCAAAACATGCAAATATGCAAATCACAGATGCAAATTACAAATTCGCGACAACGACGTCCAAATATTTTCGTCGTTTTACGTCAGTGGTTTTTGTCAGTTTTGACTTTTGACATTTTAATATTCGTATTGATTTTCCCTCTGTGAATCTAGTTGGAAGCATCTCATAATCGACTAAATAATCCTTGATCCTATCTATTTTCATAAACATAAACATAAAGTGGTTCCACAATTAATACACTTTCATTATCTCAACATTATTTATTAGATTTTCATGCTTTTCATTAGTGGTGGTTAAAAAGCATATAGCAAAATAAAGCACCGTGCTTATCATTCATAACATAAAGCAAATGCTATATTGGCTCTCACATGTTGCTATTTGCTTTTTGCTATACATCGCACATATCGTCTTTGTCCGTCGCACATCGCATGATCGCAAACGCAAAGCACATAAAGCAATAGCAGCGCGGTGTGTGTGTGCGCAGCGGCCAGTCGTCGCATGCTAGCGATTGCTATCGGTCGCGTGCTTAATTATTTAAGTTATTTTACGCACCGCGTGCGATATTGCGATCTCGGGCGGCTCAAATAACGTAATATTATAAACAATGTTGTTATGCTTCGTGCTTTTTAGTGTAAATAAACAGTGATAGGACGCAATATTGATTAAAAATACAATCAATGAACTTTTTAAATACGCCTATAATTTGTTTTAAATGCTAACATACTTTATTTCATATTAACACTTAACCAATTATAGACAGTCCTAAGCCTGGAAAGTATGAAGCCTGAAGGAAAGTTCATTGTTTTTTTTTTACCGTTCCGTAATCTAAATATATATAACTCAAAGGTGACCGACTGACTGACTGACATAGTGATCTATCAACGCACAGCCCAAACCACTGGACGGATGGGGCTGAAATTTGGCATGCAGGTAGATGTTATGACGTAGGCATCCGCTAAGAAAGGATTTTGCGAAATTCCCACGGGATCGGGATGTACACGGGAAAAACTTCCCACGTGGGCGAAGCCGCTGGCACAAGCTAGTAAATTCATAAACGCGATGTAATATTCCTAAGGTACCTACGCATATAAAAAAGCATGCTTATAATATAGCATATAAAATAGCTTGCTTAAAATATAAAGCGTAAAGCATTAAGCAAGTGATTGCCATAAAGCAACTTTGAACACTACTACTTTTCATGAATCGTAATGTTGAAAACGTTTAAAGGGGAATGCCCACCGTCCATAGACACTTCGGCCTCGAGTGCACACATTTTAAAGTATACGGATATCATAATATGTAATTTAAATAATGAACTGGTCATGGAATTGGTTTTTAAGTCCGGGTTCTTAAGATAAAATAGTTTTTATTCTTCACAAACACAATTGTTTTATAATCATTTTTATATTATATTATTTATGATATTGAGAAACGGGCTAACACTATACACTATACACTGGTCGAATCAAAGGTCCAGAGTCTTGAACATCGACGACGAGTTGCTAGTCTATCGGTTACATTTCGGGGAATGTGCGATGGAATTACACAATCTAATTCCGTCAAGCCCGTTCCATCATCGGACTACAAGACAAACGGCGATGCGCCATCGTTACATGGTGGACATCCCACCTATACGCACAAAACGTATAGCGTTTTTGCTTTGATTCTGTGCATTAAATATTATACCAACTATTAACTCACTTGCTCATTAATATCACTTGTTAAAACATAACACCATATTTATTTTAATATATCGAATAATAAGTATCACGGATATAAAATAATAAAAAGACGTTTATTTCGTGAAAAAAAAATATTATTGGCAACACCGTTGATTTTATTCACAAAAGGGTATTATTTTCATTTATATGTCGGAGTTGGTTGTCAATTACAATTAGTTATTGTGGGTATTCATCATATTTTGTGTGACTGATAGTTTTGATCAAAACAATGGCTGACATGTTTCTTTAATTTAAACTTTGTGAAATCACCATTGTTTATTATCGATAATTACTCTTGTATTATTTGATTATTTTATAACGTAAGTCTCATTAGATTTAGTACGTTTTGTATCAAGTAAACACGTGACGCACTTCCTCGCGCCAATGGACAGAGTTGGAGGGAATTCAATGTGCAGGTATCATCTTATAAAAGACCGTGCACTTGGTAAGCTCGTCAGTAAACTCCCAACCATAAAGCAAGTGTTGAAACGCATGTCAGTGCGTTACTTCAGCTCTGCTGATACTCACACAAACCCCCTGATCGTATCGGCCGCCCGATACAGACCCTCCAAGATTTCTCGGGTTCGTCGCCCGCGTAACGTCCTAGACGAGCCTGACGACCCCACCACCATCCGACAAGAGAGCAGTAGGGAAACCAGCACTCTTAGAAAATACAAATACAAAACGCGTTCCTTATTCCGGCCTCGCCGACGAGGCCCATCACGACGTCCGCGTACTTGTAATGAAAATCCTCCCCGACCTTTGCCAAACGAGCCAGCCCGCGATGCTGAGCCAGTAGCAATAAATACTCCCGTAAATAATATGACCCAGCCTGTCCCTTTGCTGCCCTCCCAAAATGACCCCGCTATGCCGAGGCCCGTACTCCACAGGGAGTGCCCTTAGCGTGCGGTCATTAGTTTTTAAGTATATTTTAGTTTGTAAGCCCTGGCTGGGGGCCTTTAATTTATTAGAGGTCACCACAAGACAGACCGGTTAAGTAGTACATTAGCCGTATAGAGCTAAACTACGAGAGGCCCTACCTAAAAAAAACTAAAAAAAAAAAAGAATAAGCTCGTCAGTCTGTCTTCGGATCTGACTCAATAAAGAGCTTCCCTGCTCCCGACAAAACTGTCGGTTTATTTGGTACAGCGCTGCTGTATATTTACAATAGCTGTATAACCCTGCTATTAGCAAGCGGATACACTTTGTAATTGGGTGGTTTGACCACTATACGAACTGTGACTAAGGTCACAGTTCGTATAGTGGTTTTAAGAAAGGGTCTGTTCGCCTAACTATATTCTTTCTTTGTAATTTGCTTTATCTTTTACCTAGATTGTATGGACTTTAAAAGAGACGTTGACCTCTGAGTTTGTTTCAGTGTTTCTTCTCAGAGTAGTCAGTTAGGAAACACTGGCCTCATCTAGTTTGCAAAATAAACATCATTATTTCATTATGAGTAAACTCAGTAAATAAATATCAGATTTTGCTTAAACCAACTTGTTTATCTTAATGGGGACTCCAAACCCTGATGCTATACCTCTCGGCACTCCCCCTAAACCCTGACACTCCTCCTGACACTCCTCCACCCTGATGATCCTACATATATATCTTTTCGCTATTTTTAATTTGTGCAAAACTGTTGAAATCTTGTTTGGATAAACAAATATCCTGTTAAATAAACAAAAAATACGGTGTTTTTTATGGATAAACTTAAATTATTGGCCAAATATGGGCATCCGCTTTTAAATGGAAGGAAGTCATATTTAAAATTCCTCCTTTGACAGAAAATAGCCCATTGAATCTTTTAAGTATTTTTCCAGCCACATTATTATCGTAGAGCACTTTGTAATTCAAAATAAAAAACAAGACATGTATAAATATTGGAATCAACGTAAATTGTGATGTAATAATCGAGGTCTAGTTATCCCCCGCGTACACCAACTGGCAACTATTTCATTTCAACCTTCAGGCCATCAATTTAGTAATTGATTACCAGCTCTGACATGCTTTATACAGATTTGTATTGAAAAAGAATAGAAATAATAAAAAAAAAACATGTGTGGAATTCACACGTGGTAGAAGTGAAACCTTAAAAAATTTTGGCTTTTTTTTTTCTTATGAATACAAAAAAACTGTCGCTTTTTCGTTTCATAAATTTTCAAATCACAACGATGCTAAAGAAGTTTTCACTTCAATAATATGGAATTTCTAAATGCGGATGTCATTTCACATTTTATTCCTCAGCATACAATCAGTTTTGCAAATTATCAGTTTTGCTAAAAATAAACAAAAATACAGAAGACACACTATGATATATCAATTCCAAAATCGACGCAGATTAAAAATGCGTTATCGTTACATCCAATATCAGGGACTGATCAATGGATTACACAAATATAGAGCATTTTCGATAAAAAAATCAAAACAATGAACGAATGATGTACATGCAATCTACCTGTTGACATTGCATGTACATCATTCGTTCATTGTTTTGATTTTTTTATTGAAAAAGCTCTATAAAAGCTCTTAAACAAAGTATAAGTCACATAAATAATAATTGAAAATAATTGCGGATAAACAAGATTGTGTTTTCTTACGGTATTATTGTCTTACTTTGTGCCCTTTGCTCTTATATCGTCTTAGTACTGAATGGATGGCGTCTATCTTCAGCTCACCGAGTAGCTGGTTTACCTTTCTTCCAAATGCCAGATTACATTACAAACTTATATAATATGAATGAAACCGAGTAGACATTTAGCAATTTTTTTGATTAATCAGGAAAGAAATTGTTTTTTGTTTTACAGGTGATGATTGACGAAACTGACATGATTTTATAATTGTAATGAAAAAGCATGACCTCAATTTTGGTATGGTGTAATATCACACTAAGTAGTATTCATTGGATAGCTTATTGGATAGAGTCAGTAGATGATATCGGTTTTTCAGTTTTTTTTTATCACTAGTAAATCAACTATTATTTTAATTAATCTCAGGTCATCCCTAAGTCAGGACATTGGCAACCCTATTAATGTCACGTTGACGTTTTGAGTTGTGGATGTGGACACGTATTATTTTAGTTTTGGATTGTAATTTGTTTCCATTTTCCCAGTAGTTTTGTAGGATAATCTGAGGTTAAAGACAAAAATTGGATACATATAGTTTAGTGCACACAATACCGAACATTAAAATAAATTCAAGTAAGTAAATACTGTTGAATGACGGAGCGACCGGGCGCTTGTAATTTTAAATTACTTTAGTATTCCCTACCTTTTATACATACGCGTAGGTTATACGTAAAATTCTATACAATTTTCAACTCATTATGCTCAGTGTTGCTTTTTTGTAAAACGGTTCATTGTTTATTTATAAAAGAAAATTAATGAACTAGTCATCAGTGGATGGTATAACATCTTAACACGATTGCTGAATCAGATGTTTCATGAAGGCCTTTATTTTTATATTGCATCTTACGCCTACCAAATCATCCATCTGTTATTTTTACATAATTAAAAACATGTAAGAGTTTTAAAAATATAGCACTAATTTACTTAATGTGATATTGCAGCATGGCCGGTGTGGAACAGCCATGTTACACTCTCATCAACTTTCCGACGGATTCGGAGCCCTATAATGAGATGCAACTCAAAGTGGACCTTGGTAAGTTAAAAAATTAAAGTGTCATGAAGGGAGAAAGAATAAAACTTATTTCTATCACTGTACAAAAAGTGAATTACAATAACTAAAACGAATTTTAGTGAGGCAAAAGAAGCAGATTTACAGCCTGACCCATCCTCAATACTCTAAACTTATATATCTAATATTATAAATCAGTATATATACTCAAACAACATGACAAAATATTTTGACACACATACACAAATGATTAAAAACTGATAATGAGGCTATTTAATGTCCCATTTGTTGGAGTGTCTAAAATGCCAAATCCCATGTACATTAGAAGAACCAATAAACTGCATTGAAAATGTGACCAGCATATCTACTGGACCCAGTACACATACTGTAGAAGTGGTAGAGAGATAGATAAAACATTTATTTAGTACAACACAAGACACAAAATACAATTCACATAAAAAACAATAATAACTCACAACAACAAGAAAATAACAAAAGAAAAATAATCATCACAGTAACAGACTCGAAATAATCATTGACTGTACAATAAGATGCATTTTATTCGCTCACACAACTTATAGTATACATACTCTAAGCTTATTTTTAAAACATCCTATTTGCAGAAAAAGGTGACATAAAGAAGAAAACAGAAGCATTAAAGAAGACAATCGGTATCATCCTGTCTGGTGAGAAGATCCCTGGTCTTTTGATGCTCATCATCAGGTTTGTGCTGCCGCTGCAGGACCATATGATCAAGAAGTTGCTGCTTATCTTCTGGGAGATTGTACCGAAGACTACTCCTGATGGCAAGCTCATGCAGGAGATGATCCTTGTCTGTGATGCCTACAGGAAGGTATGTGGACATTAATTCATGTTAATTAATTATTAGCAGCTGGTATATATCAAAAAGGGTCCACTATATTCAGCAAAAAAAAATGATGACTCCTAAACCAGGCGACTAATTGACAGCATTTATTTATTTATTGAGTATATACTTTATTGTATACCTTACAATATTTCATTGAATACAGAAATTAAAACTAGTGTACAATGGGTGGTCTTATCCCTCAGGGCGATCTCTTACAGACAACCTTTGGATGGCAAAAACTAAAGGAGACAGATTTAGGGCTGTCAGTGTACAAACATCATAAATAATATTATTTGAACATAATAATATAAAATACATACAATAAAATACAAAAATCATATACTAATGAATATTACATGTATTTTTGAGAAAGAAGGGGAAAGTTACAGGGAAAGATAATGCTCCTTCACCATTCTTTTGAATGCGGGTAGCATTTGAGCACACCTCACTTCTATGGGTGATGCATTCCACAAACAAGCTGCTTGAATAGTAAAAGATTTGTCAAAGAAAGAAGTGGAATGCATACAAATACTTAACTCTAAATTTTCCGATGATCTTAAGGATCTAGAATGTGTGTCACAGAGAAGAGAACAAGTAAAGTTTTGTATGTTAAAGAGTGCCAATTTACTTAATAGCAAAGAAATTGTAAACATTTCATTGGAATCATTAAAGATAGTCTGTTTGATGTGTGTGTATGTGAGTATGGGGTGAGTTTGTGTAGGCGTCTGTGTGTGTGTTTAGTATGTTATGTAAATATTCATGTATTGTTATTTTATTTAAAGTTATTGGTCAAGCACATTCAATTGATTATAATTGAGAGTAATACACTACATAACCCCGTTACTTCTATTCTTCTATTTAGTCAACTTACTAGTTGACAGAAATATTTTTTTTTAATTTTTAATGGGTTTTGTAATGAAGCCTTTTTGTATTCACAACAACTTACCTTCGAGCCTAGACAATAGACATATATCAGCTGTTCAATGAACATCAATAAAATATACATTTTTATCACTTTGAATATGCAGCAATCTTGTGGATGTGCATGCAGACTCTTTTACTAAGCTCCTCAAAGTACTACACTGCATGTAGCTAGAAGCTCTTTTGAAGGTTATTTTATTTTTATGTTATATATTTATTGTTTTGCTTAGTTCTAAGTAAAGAAAAAAAAAAGTAAAAAGTTTTTATTTTGGAACATAGACAGTTGCCTTGATTACAAAGAAATTGATGATAGCTACAAAAGTTTATCACTGTGTAGTAGCTATCAGCATCCAAACAAAAAAAAACACCATCAGGTCAGGTGAGATGGTGGTTAAACGCAAGCCTATCTAGAATATAAAGAAAAGTCGGAGAGTTAAGAACAATTGTATAGTTTTGTGCACAATGGCATATATGGTGCTTACCTGGAAAGTTTGTGACACTAGAAGAGATAGGTTTAAGCAATTATTATTGCAATAATTTTGGTGTCAACAATTGTTGGTGAGCTTATTGTGCACAACACTATACAATAATTGTATAGTGTTGTGCACAATTGTTCTTAACTCTCTGACTTTCCTAACTACTAGTTAGCTTAAATGCGTGTGTATATGTCTTTCCTTAAAAAATGTTTTACGATGTCTAACTATACCACATATAATACAAGCTCTGAATAATTATTCCCTAGGATCTGCAACACCCCAATGAGTTCATCCGTGGCTCGACCCTGCGCTTCCTATGCAAGCTGAAGGAGCCAGAACTCCTGGAGCCCCTGATGCCCGCCATCAGAGCTTGTTTGGATCACCGCCACTCCTATGTGAGGAGGAATGCTGTGCTCGCCATTTTCACCATCTACAGGTAAGTCACTTGTTCTTAGAGAATACTGGCTTCCGTCTACGTCTTCTCTCGCCAGAAAAGTTTTTACTGCGATACAAGTATTCTGTGCCCTTTTCCTAGGTCTAATCTATCTGTGTACTAAATTTCATGAAAATCGGGTAAGTGGTTTAGACATATAAGTGTAACAGACAGACAGATAGATAGATAGAATATTCTATGTGTATCAATAAAAAGACAATATTGCTTACATATTTCTCATTATCCTGGTGATTTGTAATACAGGCATTTTACGCCTAATTCAGACACCAGCTCCTCACATTGCTAACAAATAAAAAAAACCTATTTGTAAAACTTAGAATAAGTTTGTCATTGTGAGGAGAAAAAAAAAAATATATTACTAGCGATTATTGAAAGAAGAAGAATATTTATTTTGCGCCTCGCATGGCACATGAAAGTTAGTTATCACTTAGTTCGAACTTCACTTAGATTTAATATAATTGTATGGGTTTATTTTTTCAAGGGTGATAAACGTTTTATTTGTATGCTATATTATTATGAGTTACAACTAAAACAATTAGTGAACTAGTTTTTTCTAGTTAGTAACATTTTATATTGTATGAGATTATAGCGAATAAGGAAGTTAGTTTACCAAAAATAATAATAATATTTCAAGGTTGTTTTTACTAGAAACTTCGAGTTCCTAATCCCCGACGCGCCCGAGCTGGTGGCCAACTTCTTGGAAACGGAGCAGGACATGTCTTGCAAGAGGAACGCCTTCCTCATGCTGCTGCACGCTGACCAGGAGAGGGCGCTGTCGTACCTGGCCTCCAGGCTCGACAACGTGCAGGGCTTCGGAGATATTCTGCAGTTGGTTATTGTGGAGCTGATCTATAAGGTAAGTTTTTTGCTGGATACTTGAAGCCAAGTTGTTCAAAATGTTGTCTATTTACTCTGGTTTGAATTTTATTCCACTTTTATGAATAAAGAGCTGTTTAACTTTCCCTAAATATTTTGTTATAAAATGTCTATACCATTGATATACAAAAAAGCAATGTACGAAAGGCAATAAAATTTTACGACTGACTTTGGTCGGTAGGACAAGGCATTGAGTGGAGACGAATATACTTATTACTTATGTTTTTGATATTTTTGTTAGTGTTATAAAAGTTTGTTAAATTGTGTTATACCTTTCATACATCATGGGTTCATATTTCGTGGACATACATCCCGAAACATACTAATATTTTATATGAACATAATATGAGCACTTGTGAGTAAAATAAAAACAAATGAGCCAACAATTGTTTTACTTATTTAGGATTTGCAAAGAAAAACTAAAAATATGTTAGATTATAGATTTATTGATCTGTTTATAGTTGTATCTGCCTATGGAGTTGTTAGTAGCATCCATCCTACGGTATTCATATATTATAACCAGCGGCGTAGCTGAAACTTTGGAGCTCCCCCCCCCCCCCCCCCCGCCAATATCTCAATAAGGCCCTCTATAACCCAGCGATAACCCAAAAAATCCTAAGACCCAACCCTACGTAACCTAGAACTTATTAAATTAGCTCATTTTCCTAGTACTCAAAATACATCGACTTGAGAAGCTTATTGAAAACTCATAACGATATTAAATTTATTTAAAATTCTTTTAAGACTAATTTTTTTAAGACACTGAGGCCCCCTACGTCTGGAGGCCCCCCCGCCGCGGGGTCTGCGGGCCTTCAGCTACGCCACTGATTATAACAACTGTTCCGACCATTACGGTATTTATGTATTTGAAATGAAAATACGAAAAAGTAAGAGCTAATTTTGACATTCAGGCTGGACGGTGAACGTGTTAATTCAGCAGAGCAGTGATTTCTGATGTATATTTATATGTAGGTGTGCCACGCGAACCCGTCGGAGCGCTCCCGCTTCATCCGCACGGTGTACGGCCTGCTCAACGCCAGCAGCGCCGCCGTGCGCTACGAGGCGGCCGGGACGCTCGTCACCTTGTCCAACGCGCCGGCTGCTATCAAAGTAAGTATAATATGTAGGTGTGCCACGCGAACCCGTCGGAGCGCTCCCGCTTCATCCGCACGGTGTACGGCCTGCTCAACGCCAGCAGCGCCGCCGTGCGCTACGAGGCGGCCGGGACGCTCGTCACCTTGTCCAACGCGCCGGCTGCTATCAAAGTAAGTATAATATGTAGGTGTGCCACGCGAACCCGTCGGAGCGCTCCCGCTTCATCCGCACGGTGTACGGCCTGCTCAACGCCAGCAGCGCCGCCGTGCGCTACGAGGCGGCCGGGACGCTCGTCACCTTGTCCAACGCGCCGGCTGCTATCAAAGTAAGTATAATATGTAGGTGTGCCACGCGAACCCGTCGGAGCGCTCCCGCTTCATCCGCACGGTGTACGGCCTGCTCAACGCCAGCAGCGCCGCCGTGCGCTACGAGGCGGCCGGGACGCTCGTCACCTTGTCCAACGCGCCGGCTGCTATCAAAGTAAGTATAATATGTAGGTGTGCCACGCGAACCCGTCGGAGCGCTCCCGCTTCATCCGCACGGTGTACGGCCTGCTCAACGCCAGCAGCGCCGCCGTGCGCTACGAGGCGGCCGGGACGCTCGTCACCTTGTCCAACGCGCCGGCTGCTATCAAAGTAAGTATAATATGTAGGTGTGCCACGCGAACCCGTCGGAGCGCTCCCGCTTCATCCGCACGGTGTACGGCCTGCTCAACGCCAGCAGCGCCGCCGTGCGCTACGAGGCGGCCGGGACGCTCGTCACCTTGTCCAACGCGCCGGCTGCTATCAAAGTAAGTATAATATGTAGGTGTGCCACGCGAACCCGTCGGAGCGCTCCCGCTTCATCCGCACGGTGTACGGCCTGCTCAACGCCAGCAGCGCCGCCGTGCGCTACGAGGCGGCCGGGACGCTCGTCACCTTGTCCAACGCGCCGGCTGCTATCAAAGTAAGTATAATATGTAGGTGTGCCACGCGAACCCGTCGGAGCGCTCCCGCTTCATCCGCACGGTGTACGGCCTGCTCAACGCCAGCAGCGCCGCCGTGCGCTACGAGGCGGCCGGGACGCTCGTCACCTTGTCCAACGCGCCGGCTGCTATCAAAGTAAGTATAATATGTAGGTGTGCCACGCGAACCCGTCGGAGCGCTCCCGCTTCATCCGCACGGTGTACGGCCTGCTCAACGCCAGCAGCGCCGCCGTGCGCTACGAGGCGGCCGGGACGCTCGTCACCTTGTCCAACGCGCCGGCTGCTATCAAAGTAAGTATAATATGTAGGTGTGCCACGCGAACCCGTCGGAGCGCTCCCGCTTCATCCGCACGGTGTACGGCCTGCTCAACGCCAGCAGCGCCGCCGTGCGCTACGAGGCGGCCGGGACGCTCGTCACCTTGTCCAACGCGCCGGCTGCTATCAAAGTAAGTATAATATGTAGGTGTGCCACGCGAACCCGTCGGAGCGCTCCCGCTTCATCCGCACGGTGTACGGCCTGCTCAACGCCAGCAGCGCCGCCGTGCGCTACGAGGCGGCCGGGACGCTCGTCACCTTGTCCAACGCGCCGGCTGCTATCAAAGTAAGTATAATATGTAGGTGTGCCACGCGAACCCGTCGGAGCGCTCCCGCTTCATCCGCACGGTGTACGGCCTGCTCAACGCCAGCAGCGCCGCCGTGTGCTACGAGGCGGCCGGGACGCTCGTCACCTTGTCCAACGCGCCGGCTGCTATCAAAGTAAGTATAATATGTAGGTGTGCCACGCGAACCCGTCGGAGCGCTCCCGCTTCATCCGCACGGTGTACGGCCTGCTCAACGCCAGCAGCGCCGCCGTGCGCTACGAGGCGGCCGGGACGCTCGTCACCTTGTCCAACGCGCCGGCTGCTATCAAAGTAAGTATAATATGTAGGTGTGCCACGCGAACCCGTCGGAGCGCTCCCGCTTCATCCGCACGGTGTACGGCCTGCTCAACGCCAGCAGCGCCGCCGTGCGCTACGAGGCGGCCGGGACGCTCGTCACCTTGTCCAACGCGCCGGCTGCTATCAAAGTAAGTATAATATGTAGGTGTGCCACGCGAACCCGTCGGAGCGCTCCCGCTTCATCCGCACGGTGTACGGCCTGCTCAACGCCAGCAGCGCCGCCGTGCGCTACGAGGCGGCCGGGACGCTCGTCACCTTGTCCAACGCGCCGGCTGCTATCAAAGTAAGTATAATATGTAGGTGTGCCACGCGAACCCGTCGGAGCGCTCCCGCTTCATCCGCACGGTGTACGGCCTGCTCAACGCCAGCAGCGCCGCCGTGTGCTACGAGGCGGCCGGGACGCTCGTCACCTTGTCCAACGCGCCGGCTGCTATCAAAGTAAGTATAATATGTAGGTGTGCCACGCGAACCCGTCGGAGCGCTCCCGCTTCATCCGCACGGTGTACGGCCTGCTCAACGCCAGCAGCGCCGCCGTGCGCTACGAGGCGGCCGGGACGCTCGTCACCTTGTCCAACGCGCCGGCTGCTATCAAAGTAAGTATAATATGTAGGTGTGCCACGCGAACCCGTCGGAGCGCTCCCGCTTCATCCGCACGGTGTACGGCCTGCTCAACGCCAGCAGCGCCGCCGTGCGCTACGAGGCGGCCGGGACGCTCGTCACCTTGTCCAACGCGCCGGCTGCTATCAAAGTAAGTATAATATGTAGGTGTGCCACGCGAACCCGTCGGAGCGCTCCCGCTTCATCCGCACGGTGTACGGCCTGCTCAACGCCAGCAGCGCCGCCGTGCGCTACGAGGCGGCCGGGACGCTCGTCACCTTGTCCAACGCGCCGGCTGCTATCAAAGTAAGTATAATATGTAGGTGTGCCACGCGAACCCGTCGGAGCGCTCCCGCTTCATCCGCACGGTGTACGGCCTGCTCAACGCCAGCAGCGCCGCCGTGCGCTACGAGGCGGCCGGGACGCTCGTCACCTTGTCCAACGCGCCGGCTGCTATCAAAGTAAGTATAATATGTAGGTGTGCCACGCGAACCCGTCGGAGCGCTCCCGCTTCATCCGCACGGTGTACGGCCTGCTCAACGCCAGCAGCGCCGCCGTGCGCTACGAGGCGGCCGGGACGCTCGTCACCTTGTCCAACGCGCCGGCTGCTATCAAAGTAAGTATAATATGTAGGTGTGCCACGCGAACCCGTCGGAGCGCTCCCGCTTCATCCGCACGGTGTACGGCCTGCTCAACGCCAGCAGCGCCGCCGTGCGCTACGAGGCGGCCGGGACGCTCGTCACCTTGTCCAACGCGCCGGCTGCTATCAAAGTAAGTATAATATGTAGGTGTGCCACGCGAACCCGTCGGAGCGCTCCCGCTTCATCCGCACGGTGTACGGCCTGCTCAACGCCAGCAGCGCCGCCGTGCGCTACGAGGCGGCCGGGACGCTCGTCACCTTGTCCAACGCGCCGGCTGCTATCAAAGTAAGTATTCATTCATAATAAAGAAATATTACAAATATTACTTATGTAATTAATTTAAAAAAATAAAACGTGACTATGAGGACCAACTAGCTAACTTTACAAAAAACACAAAAAAGACTTCAAATATTGAAACCATAACTCATATGAAGCAAACTCATAGATAACTTTAAACTGTTAGGAGAAAAGTCTATGCCCAATGCCAATGCATTATTGACTGCTTCATTTAGCCAAGACTTTACCAGAAATAAAAATAAATTAAATCATTGGATTTTATTTATTTTTTATTGATAATAGATTCGCGTTTGACCACCATCTCACCTGATGGTAAGTGATAATATGGTTGAAGATGGAGCACGCTTGCCTAGAAGTAACCTATTCACTCTTGACTTAAAGACTCCCAGGTTATAGCGATCAGGAAACACAGACTCTGGCAGGGAATTCCACTCCATCTTATACTTAGTATTTCAGTTCTTTTCTTTTTTCTGCAATAGAATTGTATCAAGGGTTTACCTGCTCCCTCCCTGGGTTGCGGGAAAATTCTAACTACATACCGCGGTCCTGGATCGCAAGGGCAACTGAAGAAGCAGGGTGGGTTTTTAGTCAGTAGAAGTCTGACACTCCCTTCCGCTACACCCACAGCGGGAGAAGTCATTCGATGATTTTCCCACTCAGAAAAAATGGGGTTTACCTCTTCAATAGTTCATGTCAATTTGAATCTTTCAATGACTGAAAAATTGCTAGGGTTACGCTAATTTGAAGCAGAAATAGCCTAATGGTTAAGGTTTTAGATCGTCTTTGTGATCGAGAGGTGGCGGGTTCGAGCCCCACCCATTACACTATTGCTGTGAACCCACTCCAGATACAAGCATATTTAGCTTAGTTGGAGGGGTTTACAACATTGCTATTAATGTGAATTCTACCCACATAGCTAGTTCTCTTTAAAGAAGAAAAAAAAGTATTTTATTCCTGTATTTCAAGCATTTTCCAGTGTCCCACAAAAGCATTGTATCTAGGTTCTACCTGCTTAAAAGACCTTGTCAGTTTGAACTTTACATTCATTCAAAATGTAGCTGGAGTTACTAGAACTAATTTTCTCATGTTTCTGAATCTGACCTACATTTGTAATGCCCAGCAATAGAAATTCATCGTTACATAAAAAGAATATTGTATACTGGCTGACCCGCCACGACTTCGTTCGCGTGGTATCCTACCCCTACCCAACCGATACCCTACCCCTATCCTACCCCTACCCAACCGATACCCTACCCCTATCCTACCCCTACCCTACTGTGGCGTTGTGGTTTAGGTGGTGGTAGAATAAAACAGAAGACCACAGGTTTACAGCATTTATTTACGAAGGGGGGTGGGTTCAGTTCACAAGAGTTCCCTCACTGGTCGAAGGTATTGGATGGTACTGCCCTGAGCTCAGGCCGCGACGCACGCAGACCGGCGTGCCGATCCCGAAGCCGGCAGCGACCACGTGTCCGAAGCAGAGGTTGTGCAGGACAGGCCACGGGGAAGGATGTCTCTCCAGCGGATAGTCGCGGAGGCAGCTTGACACCCAACTCGCACGTGGCAGGCACAGAGGTTGTTGCAGGTAGACCACGCGACAGCGCGTCTCTCCGGCAGTAGTGCGCGGAGGCAGCGGTGACACACGTCGCGTGGCAGCCGTTGAGGTAGTTGAAATTCGAGACCCAAGGCAGTAGGGAAACGAAGGAGGAAAAGAAAAAAACCCTGGAATCACACGAAGGGTGCTTCCGTAAGCGTGGTGCCAGGAATCGTGAGCGCCAGCAATGCGTGCGTCTCCCAGCCGTAAGCCCAAGGAACAGTACCAGGGAAACGAATGGGGGACTCACCATCGTGGCGGTTCACAAAGGTTAAATAGAGATAAGCGTGCGCATACCGCGTGCAACGATATAAAAGGTAACCGCGTGCAAAGCGTTTAAGCTCGTAGCTGCTATGACACTGCAGAAAAGTAATACTGCGGCATGCGGACGCTCCACAATTTAGAAACACTAGTGGAAAACAGATGACAATGAAATAACACATTTACATTCCAGACGAAAGCCATCTTGACAACCGGGCAATTATATAAATTTACAAACGCTGCAGATTATGGCGAAATAAAAGGATTACAATTTGGCAAGATGGAGAGAAAATGGCAGATACAACGAGCACTTACCCTTGGGCACAGAGGGGTTTCTATATAAGTTACTTGCAACAGTAGGCGGCGAGAAAAGGAGCTTCGCGGACTAGGGGTTAGAATTTATAGCTGAGAGCGCCTAAGTGTTGTCACTCCGTGAAACCATAGACATTAGAGATTAGTGTGGTAGTCGACTTCTAGTTTAATCGACTACAACGCTACAGTACCCCGCCTGTTAGCGAAGGATTTTCCCTAGGATAAATCCGCTAGAAGGCCTAAACCACTATTACTGACTACCTATACGTTCATACATCCCATTCATGTGCTTCCATACTATTAATCATTCATACATCCATTCTAAGTCCATCCCTGACTTGGAAGTAGTCCTAAGTCAGTGACGTACAATTACATACGAGAGGTAAGCTAATTATAGAGTAGTTTAACTCGAGACAGTCAGTAGGAAAAACAGCAAGATAAAGCAAGTGTATCTCCATAGGGTTAGGTAACCTTGGTGGACTGTTGCAGGCTATAGCTAATGTTAGGTTTCAAGGCAAGAAGTAATTTCATCGTTGAATTTTAAATTATCAAAGTTCTAACAACAATTTAATAATAAGTTAAAGTTCTATTTTATGTTTAGGTTTAAAATTAAATTATGTTAAAGTTCAAAGCTAAGAGTATTTAAAAGAATTTAAAAAAAAAAATTGTTAAGGTTAAAAAAAAATTTTGGTAATGGTCCATGTATATGTTCAAATTGGTTTAAGTTTCATTACTGGAACACGCATCTTATGTCAAAGTCTATTCGAGTGAGTTTCCGAACGTGAGTGAAATTTAAAAAAAATAAATCAAGTCCATATCCATACAGTTGCGAGAATATCCGAACGTTATAGACGTAATTCTAAAAGACAAGTATCCAAGGTTGGCAACTACGTCGAGATGTCAAAGTCAGTACGTAAACGTCAAAATATAATATGTCAATGATCTTGAATTAATTAGGTTATGTTCTGAAACACGCGGAATTATTTTCTAAGAGAATTAATTAATTTAATTAGGGCAGGTTGAATCTAAGTGATATTCAGGATAGGCGTGTTCAATACTAAAAGGTGTTATGAAGTTAAAGTTAGGTTTCTAGTTTAGTGTTTAGGTAAAAGAAATTAGATAAGTTTGTAGACTAAATGTTGTTAGAATATTTCATGTAGATGCTATTATTAAACGATTGATGAAATGCGAGTTAGGTTCGGGTTTAGTGCTTAGATTAAGGTTAAATTTCTTACTAGGGTAGGCTGGAATATAGTTTAACTGTGGTGGCAGATCACCAACAGTTTAGTTGAAAACAATACAATGGACTATGCTATATATTGTTTTATGAATAGTTTTAATGTTAGTAGTGAGAAAGTTTTACAGTAATAATTAGGATATAAAGTTATAGACTACTATGCAAGTAGTTAATGGGTAGGTACGGTATTTGTAAAGAAATTTACCGGCTTGAAGCTGTTTTCAGAACAGTAGGTTTAGGAATTAATGTAAATTAACTAGTGTGCGGACACCCATGTTTCAGGGGGCCGTCTTTAAGACATCCATGAGGACATAATAAATAAAACAAAGTTAATGGTAGTGTACCATGGAGACTACTCTGCCATGATACTAACGAATCGCCCTGAGGGCCCACTATTGTAGCCTCTCATAGTCACGCCGTAAAGTTATGTTGGCTTATGTTTTCAGAACAGTAGGTTTAGGAATTAATATAGATTAACTAGTGTGCGGACACCCATGTTTCAGGGGGCCGTCTTTATAACGATAACCACCACGCCCCACGTTGGGCGCCACTGTGGCGTTGTGGTTTAGGTGGTGGTAGAATAAAACAGAAGACCACAGGCTTACAGCATTTATTTACGAAGGGGGGTGGGTTCAGTTCACAAGAGTTCCCTCACTGGTCGAAGGTATTGGATGGTACTGCCCTGAGCTCAGGCCGCGACGCACGCAGACCGGCGTGCCGATCCCGAAGCCGGCAGCGACCACGTGTCCGAAGCAGAGGTTGTGCAGGACAGGCCACGGGGAAGGATGTCTCTCCAGCGGATAGTCGCGGAGGCAGCTTGACACCCAACTCGCACGTGGCAGGCACAGAGGTTGTTGCAGGTAGACCACGCGACAGCGCGTCTCTCCGGCAGTAGTGCGCGGAGGCAGCGGTGACACACGTCGCGTGGCAGCCGTTGAGGTAGTTGAAATTCGAGACCCAAGGCAGTAGGGAAACGAAGGAGGAAAAGAAAAAAAACCCTGGAATCACACGAAGGGTGCTTCCGTAAGCGTGGTGCCAGGAATCGTGAGCGCCAGCGATGCGTGCGTCTCCCAGCCGTAAGCCCAAGGAACAGTACCAGGGAAACGAATGGGGGACTCACCATCGTGGCGGTTCATAAAGGTTAAATAGAGATAAGCGTGCGCATACCGCGTGCAACGATATAAAAGGTAACCGTGTGCAAGGCGTTTAAGCTCGTAGCTGCTATGACACTGCAGAAAAGTAATACTGCGGCATGCGGACGCTCCACAATTTAGAAACACTAGTGGAAAACAGATGACAATGAAATAACACATTTACATTCCAGACGAAAGCCATCTTGACAACCGGGCAATTATATAAATTTACAAACGCTGCAGATTATGGCGAAATAAAAGGATTACAATTTGGCAAGATGGAGAGAAAATGGCAGATACAACGAGCACTTACCCTTGGGCACAGAGGGTTTCTATATAAGTTACTTGCAACAGTAGGCGGCGAGAAAAGGAGCTTCGCGGACTAGGGGTTAGAATTTATAGCTGAGAGCGCCTAAGTGTTGTCACTCCGTGAAACCATAGACATTAGAGATTAGTGTGGTAGTCGACTTCTAGTTTAATCGACTACAACGCTACACTACCCTACCCCTACCCTACCCCTACCCTACCCCTACCCTACCCCTACCCTACCCCTACTCTACCCCTACCCTACGCCTACCCTACCCCTACCCTACGCCTACCCTACCCTACCCCTACCCTACCCCTAACCTACCCCTACACTACCCCTACCCCTACACTACCCCTACCCTACACCAACCCTACCCCTACCCTACTCTCCATTTCTTCTTCGTTCGCGTGGGATGTTTTTCCCGCTTAAATCCCTATCCCGTGGGAATTCCGGGATAAAAACTATCCTATGTCCGTCTCCTGGCTCTAAGCTACCTCCATACCAATTTTGACCCAAATCTGTTCTGCCGTTCTTGAGTTATAAGTGGCGTAACTAACACGACTTTCTTTTATATATATAGATTATGCGGAACATGGTGTTTTGCATACATAGTTGACAGTCATACTTCGAGGTCCTTAAGATTCTAAGTTGAGCTACGCGATATTTGATAAATGCTTGCACTGTTTGGACGGGCCTGCTCAAATCTGTGTGATTCTGTCCTCTAAAGGGCGCCACAGGCATAAACCTACATGGCTCTCATATGATTTGATCGCTACAGATAGTATGGACTTTAAAAGAGATGTTAGCTTCTGAGTTTGTCAAATCATCTATTTTACATTTACGAAAAAAAAATTACGTGTGAAAGTGTTATTACCTACTAGCTTTTACCCGCGACTTCGTTCGTGAGGGAGGGGTTTTCGCGTAAATCCCGATCCCGTGGGAATTTCGATATAAAAACTATCCTATGTCCTTCCCAGGGTCCTAAACTATTCCCATGCCAAATTTCATCTAAATGGTTCAGCGGTTTAGGCGTGAAAAGGTAACAAATAGAGTTACTTCCGCATTTATAATATTAGTATGGATTGAGAGTCATACGTAATGTAGTGTGACTTGTTGCGCAGGCGGCGGCAGCGTGCTACATCGACCTGATCGTGAAGGAGAGCGACAACAACGTGAAGCTCATCGTGGTGGGGCGGCTGGGGGCCCTGCGCGCCGAGGGGGGGGAGGCGGCGGCGCGCGCCCTGCCCGACCTGGCCATGGACGTGCTGCGCGTGCTCGCCTCCTCCGACCTGGACGTGCGCAAGCACACGCTGCAGCTAGGTAAGTCACGGGAGATACCGCGGCCCCGGAACGTAGGGGACTGCCCCTATGTTCCGGGACCGCGGTTTCTCGGTGAAGGAACAGGGTGGGTTTTTAGTCAGTAGAAGTCTGACACTCATTTCCGCTCCACCCAGAGCAGTATTCTATAGTTTGAGTCTGCCTGGACCTTGCCAAAGCGTTTGATACATTTTCCATCCCATTTTTTTTACAGCAGATCGAAACTATAAAAGGAACCCACCTAAAACTGTTTCAAAGCTATTTAGAAGAACGCACCTTATGCGTTAGGATTGGTAATGATTTTCGCGCTGATCGAGTAAATACGTCCTTTGGAGTCCCCCAAAGAAGTATATTAGGAAGCATTCTATTTTTTATATGGGTCTAAACGATCGTTGTAATCTAAGTATAGTGTAGTTTGTAAGTAAGTGAGAGGCGATGGAGAACACAAAGGTTACTGTTTTGGTGCTTATTGATTTCTCCAATGCTTTTAATGCCGTCAGTCATGATATTCTCCTATCTATCCTGTCACATCTCATGATATCTTCTGAGTGTTTGGAATGGTTCTCTTCTTATCTTCGGGGACGTCAACAGTCGGTTCGTGTTGATGAGAATTGTTCGAGTTGGCGTGACCTGGATGCTGGTGTCCCACAAGGCGGTATTCTTTCTCCGCTGTTATTCTCCATCTTCATAAACTTTATAACTCTCTGTCTTCAGTGTTCGTATCATCTTTACGCTGATGATCTGCAGTTGTATGCATCTACGCGGGTTTATCAGACGCTATAGGAGATGTAAACCGAGATCTAGATGCTATCAAAAACTGGTCTGATAGATTTAGGGTGTCTGTAAACCCCTCAAAGTGTCAGGCCATTGTTATTGGAAGCTCACGTATGATCGGTAGAGTGGCAGCTAGTTCGCTCCCTCCAATCATTTTCAATGGCACCGTCATACCCATTAGCTCTAGCGTTAAAGATCTCGGTTTGCATCTTGATTCTGTGCTTGGCTGGCAAAGTCATGTTTGCAGTGTCACTCAAAGAGTCAACGGGACTGCGATGCCTGTACCGTCTGAGGAACTTTTTACATGCATAAACCAAGACAATGCTTGTGCAGACTTTAATTTTCCCTATAATCGACTATGGTGACGTGTGCTACTTTGACTTGAATGCGGTCTTGCTGGATAAGTTCGATAGGCTTCTTAATAACTGTATCTGGTTCATATTCAATTTAAAAAAAAATATGACCACGTATCGAGGTACAGAACCGAGCTCAAATGGATGCCTATTCGCCAGAGAAGAAGTCTGCGCGCTTTGACTACGCTTTTCTCTTTGCTAAACTCTCCTACCCCTCCCTTTTACCTTATTTCTCATTTTCAATTTCTATGTTCTTTACACGCTAAAAGTCTGCTCTCTTCCAATAATCTTCTCTTACTCCTGATTTTATTCATTCTTCCTTTTATATACAATCTATTCTTCTGTGGAATGCACTACCTCTTGATATCAGGACGGCCACCAGTCAATATAATTTAAGAGAAAGTTACGGGATTACTTTCGAAGCAAATAGATGGAAGCAGAGTTTTCATAAATTATGATAAATATGTATGTAAGTTAATAATAGTTAATTATGTATAGATATACTTGTAATAAGACTTTTACTTTGAATATATTATCTACTTAGTTTTTTTTATGCACCTGCAATGTTGTCTCTTCACCACACATGGTTGACTGGTAGAGAATGCCTATGGCATTAAGTCCGCCTTTGTACATTTTGTGTTGCATAAAGTTTTAATTAATAAATAAGTATAGAGATAATGGCAAAATGATATCATAAGATAACGTTGCTGTTCTATTTTTTTCGGGTGACTCTGAAGTAGAAATCAATAAACACGCACAACATGGATACAATATTGTTAATAAATGGCTTTAGCATAATTCACTAACACTAAAAGCAGATAAGACAAATTATATGAATTTCACAACACTACTCATCATTCTGAATTTCTTGCTGATAATCAATGTTTTTGCCCTAACATTTAAGTCGCAATGAGTTAACTTGGATATTTTTTAATAGTTAATAGGCTTGCGTTTGACCATAATCTCACCTGATATTAAGCGATAATGTGGTCGAAGATAAAGCACGCTTGCCTAGAAGTAACCTATTCACTCTTGACTTAAAGACTCCCAAGTTATAACTATCAGGAAACACAGACTCCGGTAGGGAATTCCACTCCTTAGCTTTACGCATAATGAATGTATTCCCAAAACGTTTCGTGCGTATGGGTGGGATGTCCACCATGTAACGATGGCGCATCGCCGTTTGTCTTGTGGTCCGATGATGGAACGGGCTTGGCGGAATAAGACTGTGCAATTCCATCGCACACTCCCCGAAATGTAACCGATAGAAAACTGCAACACGTCGCCGATGTTTTAGATAATAGAATAATAATAGATAGAGCTTTTTCATTCAAGTAACACATCGAAGCCCTACCATTCACAATCTATATGCACTAAGTATATCTTCAACTTGTTCATTAACGTGGACATTATTCTCCGGTGCAGCCCTGGAGCTGGTGAGCTCCCGTCACGCGGAGGAGCTGGTGCAGGTGCTGCGCAAGGAGGCCGCGCGAGCCACGTCCGCGGACCACGACGACGCCGCCAAGTACCGCCAGCTGCTCGTCAGGGCGCTGCACAAGGCTGCTCTCAAGGTACGAAGTAGTTACCTCCTTCTGCGCAGCAGTTATGCAAGCGATGGAGGTGGCGGGACGCGCGAGGGAGAGGCGGCTCTCACAGCCCTCGCGCCGCAGGAGACGCTCCGGGCGTCGGGAGTCACAGGGGGACTCCCAGCCACCTCCGGGCGGGCTGCGGGCTGCGAGTAATGGGTAGCTCGCCGCTAAGCCGCCTTGGACTGAAACCAGGCCGGGTAGACGGCACCAAGTGTTGTCAAGGCCCACTAGGGGGCTGTTGCCTGCCGGGATTGCAGAATTGTTTGAAAGAGTTACCGCGACCTCGCAACACGAAGGTCATATGATGGAACACAGATGGGTTTTAATCAGTAAAAGTCTGACACTGCTTCCTGATTCGCTCAGATCCGGAGGCAGTCATTGGATGATTTCCCATCCTTAAAAAAAGGTATGGAACCTTCATCATCTTCCCGAGTCCATGCACAAATATCTCCAATATACCAATATAGTATTAGTAGCAAAAAAATATTTCAGCATATTGATTTCATACTAATGTACTAGTTCAAAGTAAGCTGGAATCTAGTGCATATGTCTGGAATCCTTTAGAAATGAAATACACACTACTTTTAGAGAAAGTTCAGAAAGCTTATCTTAGGTATCTTTATAAATACATATTTAGTTTCTATCCATTCTTGTATCCCTCTAACTTGCTTCTGGGAAGTTTTTTTTTATTGATAATAGACTCGCTTTTAACCACCATCACACTTGCCTCTAAGTAACCTATTCACTCTTGACTTCAAGACCCCCAGGTTATAGCGATCAGGAAACACAGACTCCGGCAGGGAGTTCCACTCCAAGGGCACAACCAAGTTCGTAACCAGGTTGGTCGTAGCAAAGAAAATTTATTCGAATGAAAATTTATTTATGAGTCTGCCTTGGAGTGTATATGTGGTGCTGTTCCACAAACCATAGCACTCTTAATTTCCTGTCCTGTGTGCCCTGTCAACTGTTCACTACAGGAATTGATAGAAGCTTCCGATGGTGCCAAACTTGTTGCTCAGTTCTGGGTAGATTCCATTTAGCCATTAGCCATCGACTCGCTAAAAAGACTTAAGTTGGCCTCGTTTAAGTCCTGCAAGTTGCAGGTGGCCGTGCACGATGGGCATGACAAGAGGTGTCATGTCTTGTAAATGAGCTCTGCTTTTGCGATGGGTCAAGGATTTGGCCAGATTATATTTACTGCGGCCAACCTGGGACCGCCGAGTAAGTGATTTCCAGATTGGCTACTGCAGTTCATACCCAGGCGGTAAGTGTTCTAAAATCAGATACTCAAACTTAAGGTACACACTTTGACATACAATGGTAGTAGTGACAGCATGGCTCTCCTTAACGATCGGTTTCGATTACAAAGACATGAGAAAAACAAATTGTTAGCTCAGTTGACACTAGTATTATTTATTTACAGTTTTTAGTTGTATCCAATATTTTTGTTCGATTTATAAAAAATAACTGTATTAGCTAATATCAACACAACATAGAGTACCGGGTATCAACCGATACACTTGTATACCGAACTAGCAGTTGCTCGCGACTTTGTTCGCGTGGGAAGTTTTCCCGTGTAAATTCCGATCCCGTGGGAATTTCGCAAAATCCTGTCTTAGCGAGCATCTACGTACGTAAAGGAACCCTCATGCAAAATTTGAGAGCCCTACTACTTATAGTTTCTGAGATTTCGTGATTAATCAGTGAGTGGTATTTCGCTTTTATATACTCGTATATAGATGTAATCAGGTGTTCCTTTGCGGAAATCCATTTCAAATTAGTAAAAAAAAAAAACTATCCATTGCTAATTCAGCCAAAAACAGTTTTTTTTTTAAATTTATATGCAAGCCATGTAATAATTTTATTTAATTTCGTGTTTATTCCGTTTTGGCACTCAACAATGTCGACATTTTCGTTATAATACTGAGTGTCGTATCTTTAGCGTACTTATAGTATGCAATTGTGGGTCTAGTCATATAGCAAAAATAAAAGGGGACATAGTAAGGCCCCTTGGGGAACACCACAGTTATTTTGACGATACTGAGACCTATATGCAAGTTTTTAATTACCCGTTTGTCTCGAAATCTCAACACATTGCTGTCGATGTGTGAGGTAGCTTTTGAGCCATTTCTCTGTGTTTCCCCTTATGTCATTATGCTCTAATTTATGAATAAACATTATGATTCACTAAATCAAAAGCCTTGGACATATCTAGAAAGATGGAGACAATCGGTAGTTTATCATTAAGGTATTTCGTTCTTAATTAAGCTCATAACGAGTCTTCGGTTTTTGATGTTTTTTTAAACAAAGTAACAATTGTTCCAGTTCCCTGAGGTGGCAGGAAGCGTGGCGCCGGCACTGCTGGAACTGCTGGGCGACGGCAGCGAGCCAGCCGCACACGATGTGCTGCTGTTCCTGCGCTCCGCGCTGCACACCTTCGTGGACCTGCGCGACCATATCTACCAGGTCAGTTCTACCAGGTCACTGCTGGAACTGCTGGGCGACGGCAGCGAGCCAGCCGCACACGATGTGCTGCTGTTCCTGCGCTCCGCGCTGCACACCTTCGTGGACCTGCGCGACCATATCTACCAGGTCAGTTCTACCAGGTCACTGCTGGAACTGCTGGGCGACGGCAGCGAGCCAGCCGCACACGATGTGCTGCTGTTCCTGCGCTCCGCGCTGCACACCTTCGTGGACCTGCGCGACCATATCTACCAGGTCAGTTCTACCAGGTCACTGCTGGAACTGCTGGGCGACGGCAGCGAGCCAGCCGCACACGATGTGCTGCTGTTCCTGCGCTCCGCGCTGCACACCTTCGTGGACCTGCGCGACCATATCTACCAGGTCAGTTCTACCAGGTCACTGCTGGAACTGCTGGGCGACGGCAGCGAGCCAGCCGCACACGATGTGCTGCTGTTCCTGCGCTCCGCGCTGCACACCTTCGTGGACCTGCGCGACCATATCTACCAGGTCAGTTCTACCAGGTCACTGCTGGAACTGCTGGGCGACGGCAGCGAGCCAGCCGCACACGATGTGCTGCTGTTCCTGCGCTCCGCGCTGCACACCTTCGTGGACCTGCGCGACCATATCTACCAGGTCAGTTCTACCAGGTCACTGCTGGAACTGCTGGGCGACGGCAGCGAGCCAGCCGCACACGATGTGCTGCTGTTCCTGCGCTCCGCGCTGCACACCTTCGTGGACCTGCGCGACCATATCTACCAGGTCAGTTCTACCAGGTCACTGCTGGAACTGCTGGGCGACGGCAGCGAGCCAGCCGCACACGATGTGCTGCTGTTCCTGCGCTCCGCGCTGCACACCTTCGTGGACCTGCGCGACCATATCTACCAGGTCAGTTCTACCAGGTCACTGCTGGAACTGCTGGGCGACGGCAGCGAGCCAGCCGCACACGATGTGCTGCTGTTCCTGCGCTCCGCGCTGCACACCTTCGTGGACCTGCGCGACCATATCTACCAGGTCAGTTCTACCAGGTCACTGCTGGAACTGCTGGGCGACGGCAGCGAGCCAGCCGCACACGATGTGCTGCTGTTCCTGCGCTCCGCGCTGCACACCTTCGTGGACCTGCGCGACCATATCTACCAGGTCAGTTCTACCAGGTCACTGCTGGAACTGCTGGGCGACGGCAGCGAGCCAGCCGCACACGATGTGCTGCTGTTCCTGCGCTCCGCGCTGCACACCTTCGTGGACCTGCGCGACCATATCTACCAGGTCAGTTCTACCAGGTCACTGCTGGAACTGCTGGGCGACGGCAGCGAGCCAGCCGCACACGATGTGCTGCTGTTCCTGCGCTCCGCGCTGCACACCTTCGTGGACCTGCGCGACCATATCTACCAGGTCAGTTCTACCAGGTCACTGCTGGAACTGCTGGGCGACGGCAGCGAGCCAGCCGCACACGATGTGCTGCTGTTCCTGCGCTCCGCGCTGCACACCTTCGTGGACCTGCGCGACCATATCTACCAGGTTTGTTCCCAGGAGTGCCAGGCTCAAAGGGCAAGCAGTACAATTAACGGAGCCTGACAGAGCCATTGCCCTTCAGCATCTTCGCGGAACTGTTCTAGTCTGACACTCGCTTCCGCTTCACTCAGAGCAAGTTATCACATTATTTCCCAACGAAACAATAGATCAAGTCCCTGAAGTAACAGGTCGAATACTACATTCACCACAATTCCTATTGCGTCCCTTTAGATTATGTCCTCTATATGCTCTGTCCTGGGGCGGGCCTCATACACACCAGGGCGGAGCACATTGAAGAAGATTTCGACGTCGAGAATACGATACCAGGGGATCTACTCCGAAATGACACATCCGAATGTTCGGGACCGATCGAAAGACGACCGAACATTAAATTGTTGTCCTACTACGAACAAAGTTCGGACTGGTAAAGTTCGGTCGGCACCATAGTCCATTGTTCGGTGAGTGTATGACCGAATGAAATGTACTGCTAGAGTTGAACGTTTTATCGTTGTGGTTTTATTAGTCATTAATGTTCATTTCGATATAATTTAACTGTTGAATTACTTATTAAAACTATTTTTTATAATAAGAAAATTGGACTTTACTTTTAATCCAGTATTTATAACTACGAAAATTGTAATATTTCTCAATAAAACAATTTATTTACCATTATACTAGTTACTATACTCTTTGATATTTACAGCAGACATAGAGATTGCCTATGCCGATTGTCAAAATAAAAAAGTCAAAGAATGACAAATAGGACAAAAACAAGCGGTGCTTGAGTTTTTAAAACCGCAGGAATAAATATATTTAAACTCAAACCAAATCTCGTCTGTTGCTATCGTTATATTATAGCGATAACCGTATTTCGGTCGTTTAGCATCAAGTGACTGACTGAAGTGTTAAGTGTTCAAGTTAACTTACGACATCATATCAACAAAAAATAATGCTACTTGGATTTATCGTTTTCTCATGTTCGTGTTTTGGATGTTTGAAAATGAAGTTATGAACAAACATTCTTCAAGAACAAGTCACCATGTCCGGACCGACATCGGCACAAATTGATGCTCTCCTCAATTTCCTTGAGCAGCATCGAGAACTGGCTAAAGGCAACTTGAGGAGTATCGACGGTCTTACTTTGAATCATCGACTGTGGGATGAAAACCGGACCACGCTAAATGCTATGGGCGGCTGTACCAAAACCACAAAACAGTGGCAAAAAGTAAGTTTTCATTGATTGATTAATTGAGTACGTATCTACTTAGGTAGGTAAGTACTAAAATTTACACGAATATCTTACATTCCAAATTTCAATAAATTATTGTTATGTCCATGGTTTTGTCACTATAATATTGTAGTTGGATGCAATTTATTATCTAACTCATTTTACTTAAATATTGCATTACATGTCTGTTGAGCTTATTTTTGTACATACATCCATGAGTTTATGTGCATGCGTGTATTTGATGTGAATTGCAAGAACAACCATACCTACATGTTTATATGAATAGTCCAGTATTTTTTTTTTACGAATATCTGTGCTTTATTGCGACTAAGTATTAAAATTCAAACCAGTTTCTGATAGGACTAATTTTATGTTTAGGTATTTTTTGTGAGTGTGCCAAGGTCTAATTACATTGTTAATTTATTTTAGGTGTGGACAGATAAAAAGCATTTGGCAAAAAAAGGCAGCAGGGGAGGCACGCCGGTCTGCATCTGCCACAGGAGGTGGACCATCCACGGCTCCTTCACTATCCCAATGGGAACTTAAAATAGTTTATATTATGGGAGATGGAAAGAAAGAAGAAAGAAAAAAGAAAGAAATTATAATCATTCTAATGGTTACTTAATATATTGAATGTAAAACTAATAAAGCTAAAAAGAATGTTAATACATACTAGAAATAAGAAACTGTTTTTAATATAGATTACCTATCCATTTCGAGTAACTCAGACAAAGACAGAAAGAAAGACTCGTACAATTATTAGAAAATGAACGAAATCTATAATAATAATAGATTAATATACTACTACTATTAAAAGTTTCGTTCATTTTCTAATAATTGTATAAGTCTTTGCCATTTCGCTACAATTTTAAGTATGACACATTCACTTTAACACTTTAAACAAACATAAAACTCAAGATAATTGTAATAATTTATTAAATTCGATACTTACGATACTCAAAAGAGACCTATTTTGCCGTCGTGAATTTTGACATTAATTTCACGATGTAACTCTTGTCAAACTCAAATTATCGGTCAGGCTTTTCTCGTTCAGAGTAGGGTTTACGATACAACAAACGTCAAAATGAAGTTCGGTCGGCTCCGAACCGACCGAACGAAATAGAATGAAGTTCGGAGTATGAAACGCCCGAACATTCGGCCGATACTTCGTTTTTGTGGTTTCGGAGTAGACCCCCTGATATCCTCTCCAAATTCAACAATTCGTATTAAAATTTAGGTGCATAAGCATTCTTACAAACATGTTATATAACAGTAACCCATACTAACACACACACCTATACACCCACACCATCGCACACACACACACTATCGCACACTTGCACACCTACATACAAACACAAATGTATTAAAATGTGTAACAAAAAAAAAACAAGTCTTGTAATTATTTACCCTAATTTTCACACTAATAATATTTTACAAACATTTTTTTCATGTATGTTTAAATTTAAATTAAATTCTACCGTTTTGTTTCGGAAGAACAAAGTTTCCTTAAAGGCATTCTATGCTTAAAAAGAAGCTCCAAAGAAAAATTGATTGTAAACTACTTGTGAATGAAATAAACGATTTTGTATTTGTATATTTTATATAACATAAATATAATTTTCCAGAAACTCCTTGAATCAGTGCCCGGAATAAAAGTGGGCAAGATAGCTCGTTCCGCGTTGTGGTTGCTGGCCCAGTTCGCCGACACGCCGGAGCGGGCCAAGGCAGCGCTGGAGGTCTTGTCTTCTGTCATACCCTCGGCCGCGGGCGGAGAAGAAAAGGTAACAATATTTTATCTAAATAAATATAATAGATTATTAACCAAGGGGATAAAGCAGTGTCTTCTGTCGCGGGTGACGATTTAAATCGCGAGCGTAACGAAGGACTCGAGGTTTACTCCCGAGCGTAGTGAGGGTGTTAAAAACTTAAATCACGAGCGAAGCGAGGAATTTAAGACGAGTCCTGAGTGTAGCGAGGGATTTAAGTTCACCCAAGACTAAGACAGCTTTATCACCGAGGAAAATACTCTACTTTTCGTACCATTTGCGAAAAAATTAACACAATAATAATATGGGATAATAAATTAAAATAAACTTAACGTTTATGTATGTGAAGAAAACAAAAACGCGGCAACTTCCTAGACTAATATTTTTTTTGTCGGAAAAGCAAAGGCATCAAGCTCATACGGCCTCGTCGGTTTTCGTAATTTTATTTAATAATCATAACTGCATAATAAATGCGTATTCCTTTTTCAAAAAGATGTATAATGCTTTATATACAAACTCAATGGTGTAAACACAGATGTAGTTCAAAATAAATTTCGGTAAGTATTCCAAATTTAAATCAAATTCTCCTTCTAGAGGATGAATGAAATTCAGTACAATTTTCTTTCCCTGTTTTTAACAGATTAAAAATTACTATTGTTATGGTCGCTTTTTGTGGCATAGAATGTCACTTTTTTGAGCAAGTGATACGAAAAATATATTTATTAAATATTAAAGGCAATCGGCAGGCTTGTATGGGAACTTCGTACCGCATACTGTTTTCGTTGTTTTATGGTGGAATTTATACCACTTATTAAGGCAACTTAGCTATTTATTTTCATGTAAATGTAATATCTCTAAATAGTAGGATTCATTAATAATATCAATAAAAAGATTTTATTAATTAAACGTAGCAAAATCGTAAACTAAACGCTCTTATATGTTTAGAAGTTGCCGTATGTAAAATAACACAAATATCGAAATGATAATAAATTATTAAGGTATAGAAATAATATTAAAAATAATTAAACACTAATATATCATACCTAAAAATGCATAATTGTTGCAAACTGTCATAATAGTTAACGATTTAATGATAGGAATGATTTTTGTAGTCATACTTTTTTGTTCATATGGCAATTATTATATTGACGTCTAAAGAAAATCTATCTTATCGTTGTCTTGCAATGCTGTTGTTTTGGATCGTGGTTTTTCTCTACATCAGAGCAATTTAGCGGATTATCCTGTTGTTATTACATTGAGTTGAGCATTTACTCTTCCGTACTCTATCTCTTGATACCAGTTTCGCGAAAAAACGCTGTATTGACAGTGCCGTGGGTGTACGTGCTTTGATTAAAATGACGAGTTTGCAATGTATTAATTGCAACGTTCGCTTCTCCCGAATAAGAAGGCTCGCCTTATCCGATGAGAGCAAAGATCTCGTCAATACTATTCGACTGTGGACACATCCTAGAGAGGTAAGTAGTTTACGAGAGACATTCTGCATTTTTTATGAGTAGGCCAGTGACGATCTCTGTGATAAGTTTTACGTGTTGAAAAGTTGTCCTTATCATTTAAAAACTACATCGTACCACACTTAAATATGCATAGCTGCTAAAACTAATGAGATTAGTTTTAGGAGACTTACATATTTTAGTGTACTATTCGAAAAACTAACAAACACGGTTATGTGTAACTATGATAGTATGTATAACATACAAATTGTAATTACATGTATCTTACTTGGTTTGCTTATGTGTATAAGAATAGATATTAATCTGATAGTATGATAACAAGGAAAGAAAAGTATTTAAAATAATGTTGAACGGTACTCGAAATCACATCTTAATTTCCAGATAACACCTGCTGACCATATTTGCCATTAATGCTGGCAGATAGCTTCTCATTCACATTCGTCTGATAATATGCCGAGAAGACGGGTTGGACATACAAGTGTTTGTATTGCATGCAGTTAGTCCATACTGCAAATTAGCCGATGCAGGATTCTGATTGAAGGGGCAAATGATGAAGAACAAAGAGTGGCTGATATAGTTGCTACTTGGATACAACCACAAGAGGTATGTAAATAATCATGTATCTACTATAACTATTATTAATTTTCCTTATTTGATTTAAACTAAGAAATAAAATAATATAAATTATAACCATGCATGTTTGAATTCAAGCTTTTCTTTATTTTCATTTTTTATTTTAGCTTCATTCTGGAGATGAAGCTTGTGCCAAGCATGTGCCATGTTGGCTAAGAGCAAGAAGAACCAGAATTGCTCTACTAGTTGAAGACGTTCAACCTCATGCACCTGATCATGTGGATGATGATCAGTCTGTTTTAATGTGTACTGTATGTGGTCAGAATCTATCCACCACAACATCAGAGGAAGAGTGGAACCCCGACATTTCCCGTTGGTTGGAGCATCAGCAGGTACATATAATATATATGCGAAAATATATTCATAGCAGCTTAAAATATTTGCCACGCAAAATGTATATTATTATTATATGTTGCTAACTCTGTGACACTCATGCGGTTGGCTCTACTAAGAACAAAAGGATTTTGGTCCTTCCATTGTCATGAGTCATGAGCCCTTCTTCTCTAATTTAATTCAATTTTATTTATTACAAGTTTCTATGACTCAACAGAACTCTAAAAGCATTATTGTAAAAAAAGGCTACTCATATAGAACGTAGATCAGTACGCTCTGAAAAGAGTAATTGAAACTTTTACTGAACAACGAGCAAACCTGTGGGCGAGCATAATACAATGAGCAATAAACTTATTCACTCATAATAGCTATTTGGTAAAGGTTTTGAAGGAAAACAATTATTGTCAAATTCAATCGGGAATTTCGTTTTTCTTTGTGTATATTTTATTTGTTTGAGCATGTTGGGCTCAACTGGTGTCTATTGAACTTTGTTTGATTTATATTTCAACAATACTACTTTGATAATTATAGCTATCTCATAAGATGATTTTTTACAGATGTCATCCATGAATGAAGTTTGTGGAATTTGCTGGGCGCATATTCAAGATTTGAGCTTACGTGTTCCAGACGACAGACAAGAAAGAGCCCAGCATATTGTGTTGCCACATATAATAAGAGCGGCTGAAACAACAAGGGATTGTATTTTCCAAGAATGCATGGAACCCGAGCGAAATGTTGTGCCTGAAGAAACTGGGCAAGAAGTATTAATAAGGTATCAATATTAATGTCAAGTGGCTTTTGTGGAGGAGCCCCCACAATTTTGTCAATGTCACGGGTATAATGATAGACCATCAAATGCAGGAGGTTGTTCGGTAATGTTATACCTATTTTGGAAACACTGGCCTCATCTAGTTTACATTTATGAAAAAAAATTACTTGTGAAAGTGTTATTTGTAACGTATTTTCCAAATTAAAAATCATTATTTCGTATTTCATTATACATACAATAAAATAAATGTAATTACACAAAAGGAAGTATTCTTTATTTTATCTACACTCAAAACCCCATCTGAACATCAACATTAAAATTAAACTGTTACAGTCCGCTTCTGGAGACGGGTAACGCACCTCACCAAGTAGGTACATTCCTACCTCATCTCAATCTACCTACTTAATAGTAAGGAAAAATCTACCAAGATAACGCCAAGCAATTTACAACATTTACTTTATGGCAATATTATTTATCTATTTATCAATCAATAAATAAAAACAATGGTGATGTACCTATTATGTAACTAAGGTATTGTAATAATATTCTGACTTGTGTGTGACCATGGACTCTCCTGCCCGTTCTTCTCCATAGAGATATATGCTTTGGAATGGGTAATTAAAGTACCTACTTTAACAGTTTTATGCCTTATCACTAGGACTACGGTATCAAGAGCTAGAATACGGAGAAGGAGATGATCAACTCAACGTAGTACCAGCCCCATAATCCGCTAAATTGCTCAGATGTAGTCAAAAACCACCAATCCAACTTCAACTTTTGTTAAGCAGTCTTTGTGGAGGATCCCCCACATTTTTGCCAATATCACGTGTGTAATGATAGACCATCAAATGTAGGAGGTTGTTTGGCAATGTATTTTGGATGGTGAAAACTTAAAAAGTATTAAAGTAAACACCGATCCAAAACAACAGCAATGCAAGACAGATTTTCTTTAACTGTCACCTGTCAGTTTTTTTTTTTAATTTATTCATAACCATGGATACAAGTCCTTCAGTCGTAGTCATTAAACTAAATAAAAGTCAATAAATAATTGCCATATGAACAAAAGCACGAAAAATATTGATGACGAAAATCATTCCTATCATTAAATCCTTTACTATTATGATTGTTTGCAACAATTATGCATTCTTTGGTTTAATATATAAGTATTTAACTATATTTAATATTATTTCTATGTCTAAATAATTTATTAACATTTCGATATTTGTTTTATTTTACAAATGGCAACTTCTAAAAACATAAGAGCGTTTAGTTCACAATTTTGCTACGTTTAATTAATAAAATCTTTTTATTGACATTATTAATGAATCCCACTATTTAAAGATAGCATATTTATATGAAAATAAATAGCTAAGTTGCCTTAATAAGTGGTATAAATTGCACCAGAAAACAACGAAAAAAATATGCGGTACGAAATCTGCCGTTCGTCTTTCTAATGAAGCCCCTCATACGTGTACTAGGCGAGCCTGTGTTACACTTACAATAAATGTTTCTAAAGAAAATTTAAAAAAATATTTGATGAATACTTTGGAGTGACGATCTGGTAACAGGTGTTTTTTGGTACAGTTTTTGGTACATGTGATACCATAAGACAAATAAATAAAAAAGGGTATGTCAATAGAGCATTTAAAAATATACCTGTGACGAAACTATTTATTATTCGATTTTTTGTTATTTCGTTTTGTGAAAAAATTGAATACTTTTTGTGTACAGACTAAGGAGATCATTACTGAGGCTGTTACATTTATTATCTTCCCCACTTTGTATAAAAAGTTACATAATTCGATCCCCCCAATCAAGAACTCGGTAATCGAAAAATCAAAACTTTACAGGAGAAAAGATTTAGTGATTTTATCAAATATGTTTTCAACTAGTGGGAGTATTGAAGTCATTGATGTATTATATGGAAGCAATATTTTAGCGAAATGTTCACTGTGTCATTGATATGAAATTCTTTTTATTCAAAACCTAGTTATTTAAGAAAACAAAATACCTAAAATTTTATACCTATATCATGTGTGTCATGATATCTTTGTAAATATCGTTAGGAAAAATCTGAAAAAATTTGCTAAGGTGTAGTCTGGTCTATACACACCAAATTTGACATAACAGCATACAGCCCATAATACACGTTACCGAGTTCTTGGTTGGGGGGATCGCGTCGGTATGGTTTATTAAGTAATAATATAATAAATTGTTTATTTTCGGTAACTTTAGTTTGGATTTTGTTTCGTTTAGGAAGAAACAGAAGGCGCGTCTGCAGCTAAAGTTCAGGACACATCAGCTCCGCGACAGCTGGTCACCAGTGACGGCACCTACGCCTCGCAGTCTGCGTTCAACTTGCCCGTGTGAGTTCTTACAGTATTATCTATGGTCCGTTTTTTAATCTCAGAGAAAGTTGACATTACGACGGTTGCCAGTGTTTTGCAATTCTTAAATTGTGACGTGCCACTATCGAAACTTAACGTTAATAAAATCAAGTATCGGTTTTATATAATACGTTATCCTGAAATAATGTGTAGGTGCTAATTTAAAACGTAGAAATACAAAATTAATAATGTAAGACATATAATATGTTTTTAATAACATAATTAATTACAGGTATTCGTTAAACAGATTATGATAATGACTCCATGTCTTAAGAATATTTTGAATCATTAAAATCGCCATCCATTTCTATGATAAATTTATTAGTAATGTCGTCGATTATATGGCCCAGATCTCACATAAAAACATACAATAACTCGGTATTTATTGTTTACAAGCAGGCGGGACCCAATAGAACATATCTCCTCACCGCCAATATTTACCATTCTCGTTCTATATCGGAATTGTGTATTTATTTTATTTTATATCCGTATAGAAGCAACACAACACCCGCAAGTTCCGGCCCCGGCCTGTGGGCAGCCCTGGGAGAGGGAGAGAGCTTCACGGCCGCGTGCGCTTGCTCTGCGCTGTGCAAGCTGGCGCTCAAGCTGGACAAGCGGGACGCCACCGCCGCCATACACCTGGCTGCCACGCTGCTGGCCTACCACAAGCAGCATGCTGGTGAGTGACAGGCTTACTACACTCTGAAGCTGGACAAGCGGGACGCCACCGCCGCCATACACCTGGCTGCCACGCTGCTGGCCTACCACAAGCAGCATGCTGGTGAGTGACAGGCTTACTACACTCTGAAGCTGGACAAGCGGGACGCCACCGCCGCCATACACCTGGCTGCCACGCTGCAGGCCTACCACAAGCAGCATGCTGGTGAGTGACAGGCTTACTACACTCTGAAGCTGGACAAGCGGGACGCCACCGCCGCCATACACCTGGCTGCCACGCTGCTGGCCTACCACAAGCAGCATGCTGGTGAGTGACAGGCTTACTACACTCTGAAGCTGGACAAGCGGGACGCCACCGCCGCCATACACCTGGCTGCCACGCTGCTGGCCTACCACAAGCAGCATGCTGGTGAGTGACAGGCTTACTACACTCTGAAGCTGGACAAGCGGGACGCCACCGCCGCCATACACCTGGCTGCCACGCTGCTGGCCTACCACAAGCAGCATGCTGGTGAGTGACAGGCTTACTACACTCTGAAGCTGGACAAGCGGGACGCCACCGCCGCCATACACCTGGCTGCCACGCTGCTGGCCTACCACAAGCAGCATGCTGGTGAGTGACAGGCTTACTACACTCTGAAGCTGGACAAGCGGGACGCCACCGCCGCCATACACCTGGCTGCCACGCTGCTGGCCTACCACAAGCAGCATGCTGGTGAGTGACAGGCTTACTACACTCTGAAGCTGGACAAGCGGGACGCCACCGCCGCCATACACCTGGCTGCCACGCTGCTGGCCTACCACAAGCAGCATGCTGGTGAGTGACAGGCTTACTACACTCTGAAGCTGGACAAGCGGGACGCCACCGCCGCCATACACCTGGCTGCCACGCTGCTGGCCTACCACAAGCAGCATGCTGGTGAGTGACAGGCTTACTACACTCTGAAGCTGGACAAGCGGGACGCCACCGCCGCCATACACCTGGCTGCCACGCTGCTGGCCTACCACAAGCAGCATGCTGGTGAGTGACAGGCTTACTACACTCTGAAGCTGGACAAGCGGGACGCCACCGCCGCCATACACCTGGCTGCCACGCTGCTGGCCTACCACAAGCAGCATGCTGGTGAGTGACAGGCTTACTACACTCTGAAGCTGGACAAGCGGGACGCCACCGCCGCCATACACCTGGCTGCCACGCTGCTGGCCTACCACAAGCAGCATGCTGGTGAGTGACAGGCTTACTACACTCTGAAGCTGGACAAGCGGGACGCCACCGCCGCCATACACCTGGCTGCCACGCTGCTGGCCTACCACAAGCAGCATGCTGGTGAGTGACAGGCTTACTACACTCTGAAGCTGGACAAGCGGGACGCCACCGCCGCCATACACCTGGCTGCCACGCTGCTGGCCTACCACAAGCAGCATGCTGGTGAGTGACAGGCTTACTACACTCTGAAGCTGGACAAGCGGGACGCCACCGCCGCCATACACCTGGCTGCCACGCTGCTGGCCTACCACAAGCAGCATGCTGGTGAGTGACAGGCTTACTACACTCTGAAGCTGGACAAGCGGGACGCCACCGCCGCCATACACCTGGCTGCCACGCTGCTGGCCTACCACAAGCAGCATGCTGGTGAGTGACAGGCTTACTACACTCTGAAGCTGGACAAGCGGGACGCCACCGCCGCCATACACCTGGCTGCCACGCTGCTGGCCTACCACAAGCAGCATGCTGGTGAGTGACAGGCTTACTACACTCTGAAGCTGGACAAGCGGGACGCCACCGCCGCCATACACCTGGCTGCCACGCTGCTGGCCTACCACAAGCAGCATGCTGGTGAGTGACAGGCTTACTACACTCTGAAGCTGGACAAGCGGGACGCCACCGCCGCCATACACCTGGCTGCCACGCTGCTGGCCTACCACAAGCAGCATGCTGGTGAGTGACAGGCTTACTACACTCTGAAGCTGGACAAGCGGGACGCCACCGCCGCCATACACCTGGCTGCCACGCTGCTGGCCTACCACAAGCAGCATGCTGGTGAGTGACAGGCTTACTACACTCTGAAGCTGGACAAGCGGGACGCCACCGCCGCCATACACCTGGCTGCCACGCTGCTGGCCTACCACAAGCAGCATGCTGGTGAGTGACAGGCTTACTACACTCTGAAGCTGGACAAGCGGGACGCCACCGCCGCCATACACCTGGCTGCCACGCTGCTGGCCTACCACAAGCAGCATGCTGGTGAGTGACAGGCTTACTACACTCTGAAGCTGGACAAGCGGGACGCCACCGCCGCCATACACCTGGCTGCCACGCTGCTGGCCTACCACAAGCAGCATGCTGGTGAGTGACAGGCTTACTACACTCTGAAGCTGGACAAGCGGGACGCCACCGCCGCCATACACCTGGCTGCCACGCTGCTGGCCTACCACAAGCAGCATGCTGGTGAGTGACAGGCTTACTACACTCTGAAGCTGGACAAGCGGGACGCCACCGCCGCCATACACCTGGCTGCCACGCTGCTGGCCTACCACAAGCAGCATGCTGGTGAGTGACAGGCTTACTACACTCTGAAGCTGGACAAGCGGGACGCCACCGCCGCCATACACCTGGCTGCCACGCTGCTGGCCTACCACAAGCAGCATGCTGGTGAGTGACAGGCTTACTACACTCTGAAGCTGGACAAGCGGGACGCCACCGCCGCCATACACCTGGCTGCCACGCTGCTGGCCTACCACAAGCAGCATGCTGGTGAGTGACAGGCTTACTACACTCTGAAGCTGGACAAGCGGGACGCCACCGCCGCCATACACCTGGCTGCCACGCTGCTGGCCTACCACAAGCAGCATGCTGGTGAGTGACAGGCTTACTACACTCTGAAGCTGGACAAGCGGGACGCCACCGCCGCCATACACCTGGCTGCCACGCTGCTGGCCTACCACAAGCAGCATGCTGGTGAGTGACAGGCTTACTACACTCTGAAGCTGGACAAGCGGGACGCCACCGCCGCCATACACCTGGCTGCCACGCTGCTGGCCTACCACAAGCAGCATGCTGGTGAGTGACAGGCTTACTACACTCTGAAGCTGGACAAGCGGGACGCCACCGCCGCCATACACCTGGCTGCCACGCTGCTGGCCTACCACAAGCAGCATGCTGGTGAGTGACAGGCTTACTACACTCTGAAGCTGGACAAGCGGGACGCCACCGCCGCCATACACCTGGCTGCCACGCTGCTGGCCTACCACAAGCAGCATGCTGGTGAGTGACAGGCTTACTACACTCTGAAGCTGGACAAGCGGGACGCCACCGCCGCCATACACCTGGCTGCCACGCTGCTGGCCTACCACAAGCAGCATGCTGGTGAGTGACAGGCTTACTACACTCTGAAGCTGGACAAGCGGGACGCCACCGCCGCCATACACCTGGCTGCCACGCTGCTGGCCTACCACAAGCAGCATGCTGGTGAGTGACAGGCTTACTACACTCTGAAGCTGGACAAGCGGGACGCCACCGCCGCCATACACCTGGCTGCCACGCTGCTGGCCTACCACAAGCAGCATGCTGGTGAGTGACAGGCTTACTACACTCTGAAGCTGGACAAGCGGGACGCCACCGCCGCCATACACCTGGCTGCCACGCTGCTGGCCTACCACAAGCAGCATGCTGGTGAGTGACAGGCTTACTACACTCTGAAGCTGGACAAGCGGGACGCCACCGCCGCCATACACCTGGCTGCCACGCTGCTGGCCTACCACAAGCAGCATGCTGGTGAGTGACAGGCTTACTACACTCTGAAGCTGGACAAGCGGGACGCCACCGCCGCCATACACCTGGCTGCCACGCTGCTGGCCTACCACAAGCAGCATGCTGGTGAGTGACAGGCTTACTACACTCTGAAGCTGGACAAGCGGGACGCCACCGCCGCCATACACCTGGCTGCCACGCTGCTGGCCTACCACAAGCAGCATGCTGGTGAGTGACAGGCTTACTACACTCTGAAGCTGGACAAGCGGGACGCCACCGCCGCCATACACCTGGCTGCCACGCTGCTGGCCTACCACAAGCAGCATGCTGGTGAGTGACAGGCTTACTACACTCTGAAGCTGGACAAGCGGGACGCCACCGCCGCCATACACCTGGCTGCCACGCTGCTGGCCTACCACAAGCAGCATGCTGGTGAGTGACAGGCTTACTACACTCTGAAGCTGGACAAGCGGGACGCCACCGCCGCCATACACCTGGCTGCCACGCTGCTGGCCTACCACAAGCAGCATGCTGGTGAGTGACAGGCTTACTACACTCTGAAGCTGGACAAGCGGGACGCCACCGCCGCCATACACCTGGCTGCCACGCTGCTGGCCTACCACAAGCAGCATGCTGGTGAGTGACAGGCTTACTACACTCTGAAGCTGGACAAGCGGGACGCCACCGCCGCCATACACCTGGCTGCCACGCTGCTGGCCTACCACAAGCAGCATGCTGGTGAGTGACAGGCTTACTACACTCTGAAGCTGGACAAGCGGGACGCCACCGCCGCCATACACCTGGCTGCCACGCTGCTGGCCTACCACAAGCAGCATGCTGGTGAGTGACAGGCTTACTACACTCTGAAGCTGGACAAGCGGGACGCCACCGCCGCCATACACCTGGCTGCCACGCTGCTGGCCTACCACAAGCAGCATGCTGGTGAGTGACAGGCTTACTACACTCTGAAGCTGGACAAGCGGGACGCCACCGCCGCCATACACCTGGCTGCCACGCTGCTGGCCTACCACAAGCAGCATGCTGGTGAGTGACAGGCTTACTACACTCTGAAGCTGGACAAGCGGGACGCCACCGCCGCCATACACCTGGCTGCCACGCTGCTGGCCTACCACAAGCAGCATGCTGGTGAGTGACAGGCTTACTACACTCTGAAGCTGGACAAGCGGGACGCCACCGCCGCCATACACCTGGCTGCCACGCTGCTGGCCTACCACAAGCAGCATGCTGGTGAGTGACAGGCTTACTACACTCTGAAGCTGGACAAGCGGGACGCCACCGCCGCCATACACCTGGCTGCCACGCTGCTGGCCTACCACAAGCAGCATGCTGGTGAGTGACAGGCTTACTACACTCTGAAGCTGGACAAGCGGGACGCCACCGCCGCCATACACCTGGCTGCCACGCTGCTGGCCTACCACAAGCAGCATGCTGGTGAGTGACAGGCTTACTACACTCTGAAGCTGGACAAGCGGGACGCCACCGCCGCCATACACCTGGCTGCCACGCTGCTGGCCTACCACAAGCAGCATGCTGGTGAGTGACAGGCTTACTACACTCTGAAGCTGGACAAGCGGGACGCCACCGCCGCCATACACCTGGCTGCCACGCTGCTGGCCTACCACAAGCAGCATGCTGGTGAGTGACAGGCTTACTACACTCTGAAGCTGGACAAGCGGGACGCCACCGCCGCCATACACCTGGCTGCCACGCTGCTGGCCTACCACAAGCAGCATGCTGGTGAGTGACAGGCTTACTACACTCTGAAGCTGGACAAGCGGGACGCCACCGCCGCCATACACCTGGCTGCCACGCTGCTGGCCTACCACAAGCAGCATGCTGGTGAGTGACAGGCTTACTACACTCTGAAGCTGGACAAGCGGGACGCCACCGCCGCCATACACCTGGCTGCCACGCTGCTGGCCTACCACAAGCAGCATGCTGGTGAGTGACAGGCTTACTACACTCTGAAGCTGGACAAGCGGGACGCCACCGCCGCCATACACCTGGCTGCCACGCTGCTGGCCTACCACAAGCAGCATGCTGGTGAGTGACAGGCTTACTACACTCTGAAGCTGGACAAGCGGGACGCCACCGCCGCCATACACCTGGCTGCCACGCTGCTGGCCTACCACAAGCAGCATGCTGGTGAGTGACAGGCTTACTACACTCTGAAGCTGGACAAGCGGGACGCCACCGCCGCCATACACCTGGCTGCCACGCTGCTGGCCTACCACAAGCAGCATGCTGGTGAGTGACAGGCTTACTACACTCTGAAGCTGGACAAGCGGGACGCCACCGCCGCCATACACCTGGCTGCCACGCTGCTGGCCTACCACAAGCAGCATGCTGGTGAGTGACAGGCTTACTACACTCTGAAGCTGGACAAGCGGGACGCCACCGCCGCCATACACCTGGCTGCCACGCTGCTGGCCTACCACAAGCAGCATGCTGGTGAGTGACAGGCTTACTACACTCTGAAGCTGGACAAGCGGGACGCCACCGCCGCCATACACCTGGCTGCCACGCTGCTGGCCTACCACAAGCAGCATGCTGGTGAGTGACAGGCTTACTACACTCTGAAGCTGGACAAGCGGGACGCCACCGCCGCCATACACCTGGCTGCCACGCTGCTGGCCTACCACAAGCAGCATGCTGGTGAGTGACAGGCTTACTACACTCTGAAGCTGGACAAGCGGGACGCCACCGCCGCCATACACCTGGCTGCCACGCTGCTGGCCTACCACAAGCAGCATGCTGGTGAGTGACAGGCTTACTACACTCTGAAGCTGGACAAGCGGGACGCCACCGCCGCCATACACCTGGCTGCCACGCTGCTGGCCTACCACAAGCAGCATGCTGGTGAGTGACAGGCTTACTACACTCTGAAGCTGGACAAGCGGGACGCCACCGCCGCCATACACCTGGCTGCCACGCTGCTGGCCTACCACAAGCAGCATGCTGGTGAGTGACAGGCTTACTACACTCTGAAGCTGGACAAGCGGGACGCCACCGCCGCCATACACCTGGCTGCCACGCTGCTGGCCTACCACAAGCAGCATGCTGGTGAGTGACAGGCTTACTACACTCTGAAGCTGGACAAGCGGGACGCCACCGCCGCCATACACCTGGCTGCCACGCTGCTGGCCTACCACAAGCAGCATGCTGGTGAGTGACAGGCTTACTACACTCTGAAGCTGGACAAGCGGGACGCCACCGCCGCCATACACCTGGCTGCCACGCTGCTGGCCTACCACAAGCAGCATGCTGGTGAGTGACAGGCTTACTACACTCTGAAGCTGGACAAGCGGGACGCCACCGCCGCCATACACCTGGCTGCCACGCTGCTGGCCTACCACAAGCAGCATGCTGGTGAGTGACAGGCTTACTACACTCTGAAGCTGGACAAGCGGGACGCCACCGCCGCCATACACCTGGCTGCCACGCTGCTGGCCTACCACAAGCAGCATGCTGGTGAGTGACAGGCTTACTACACTCTGAAGCTGGACAAGCGGGACGCCACCGCCGCCATACACCTGGCTGCCACGCTGCTGGCCTACCACAAGCAGCATGCTGGTGAGTGACAGGCTTACTACACTCTGAAGCTGGACAAGCGGGACGCCACCGCCGCCATACACCTGGCTGCCACGCTGCTGGCCTACCACAAGCAGCATGCTGGTGAGTGACAGGCTTACTACACTCTGAAGCTGGACAAGCGGGACGCCACCGCCGCCATACACCTGGCTGCCACGCTGCTGGCCTACCACAAGCAGCATGCTGGTGAGTGACAGGCTTACTACACTCTGAAGCTGGACAAGCGGGACGCCACCGCCGCCATACACCTGGCTGCCACGCTGCTGGCCTACCACAAGCAGCATGCTGGTGAGTGACAGGCTTACTACACTCTGAAGCTGGACAAGCGGGACGCCACCGCCGCCATACACCTGGCTGCCACGCTGCTGGCCTACCACAAGCAGCATGCTGGTGAGTGACAGGCTTACTACACTCTGAAGCTGGACAAGCGGGACGCCACCGCCGCCATACACCTGGCTGCCACGCTGCTGGCCTACCACAAGCAGCATGCTGGTGAGTGACAGGCTTACTACACTCTGAAGCTGGACAAGCGGGACGCCACCGCCGCCATACACCTGGCTGCCACGCTGCTGGCCTACCACAAGCAGCATGCTGGTGAGTGACAGGCTTACTACACTCTGAAGCTGGACAAGCGGGACGCCACCGCCGCCATACACCTGGCTGCCACGCTGCTGGCCTACCACAAGCAGCATGCTGGTGAGTGACAGGCTTACTACACTCTGAAGCTGGACAAGCGGGACGCCACCGCCGCCATACACCTGGCTGCCACGCTGCTGGCCTACCACAAGCAGCATGCTGGTGAGTGACAGGCTTACTACACTCTGAAGCTGGACAAGCGGGACGCCACCGCCGCCATACACCTGGCTGCCACGCTGCTGGCCTACCACAAGCAGCATGCTGGTGAGTGACAGGCTTACTACACTCTGAAGCTGGACAAGCGGGACGCCACCGCCGCCATACACCTGGCTGCCACGCTGCTGGCCTACCACAAGCAGCATGCTGGTGAGTGACAGGCTTACTACACTCTGAAGCTGGACAAGCGGGACGCCACCGCCGCCATACACCTGGCTGCCACGCTGCTGGCCTACCACAAGCAGCATGCTGGTGAGTGACAGGCTTACTACACTCTGAAGCTGGACAAGCGGGACGCCACCGCCGCCATACACCTGGCTGCCACGCTGCTGGCCTACCACAAGCAGCATGCTGGTGAGTGACAGGCTTACTACACTCTGAAGCTGGACAAGCGGGACGCCACCGCCGCCATACACCTGGCTGCCACGCTGCTGGCCTACCACAAGCAGCATGCTGGTGAGTGACAGGCTTACTACACTCTGAAGCTGGACAAGCGGGACGCCACCGCCGCCATACACCTGGCTGCCACGCTGCTGGCCTACCACAAGCAGCATGCTGGTGAGTGACAGGCTTACTACACTCTGAAGCTGGACAAGCGGGACGCCACCGCCGCCATACACCTGGCTGCCACGCTGCTGGCCTACCACAAGCAGCATGCTGGTGAGTGACAGGCTTACTACACTCTGAAGCTGGACAAGCGGGACGCCACCGCCGCCATACACCTGGCTGCCACGCTGCTGGCCTACCACAAGCAGCATGCTGGTGAGTGACAGGCTTACTACACTCTGAAGCTGGACAAGCGGGACGCCACCGCCGCCATACACCTGGCTGCCACGCTGCTGGCCTACCACAAGCAGCATGCTGGTGAGTGACAGGCTTACTACACTCTGAAGCTGGACAAGCGGGACGCCACCGCCGCCATACACCTGGCTGCCACGCTGCTGGCCTACCACAAGCAGCATGCTGGTGAGTGACAGGCTTACTACACTCTGAAGCTGGACAAGCGGGACGCCACCGCCGCCATACACCTGGCTGCCACGCTGCTGGCCTACCACAAGCAGCATGCTGGTGAGTGACAGGCTTACTACACTCTGAAGCTGGACAAGCGGGACGCCACCGCCGCCATACACCTGGCTGCCACGCTGCTGGCCTACCACAAGCAGCATGCTGGTGAGTGACAGGCTTACTACACTCTGAAGCTGGACAAGCGGGACGCCACCGCCGCCATACACCTGGCTGCCACGCTGCTGGCCTACCACAAGCAGCATGCTGGTGAGTGACAGGCTTACTACACTCTGAAGCTGGACAAGCGGGACGCCACCGCCGCCATACACCTGGCTGCCACGCTGCTGGCCTACCACAAGCAGCATGCTGGTGAGTGACAGGCTTACTACACTCTGAAGCTGGACAAGCGGGACGCCACCGCCGCCATACACCTGGCTGCCACGCTGCTGGCCTACCACAAGCAGCATGCTGGTGAGTGACAGGCTTACTACACTCTGAAGCTGGACAAGCGGGACGCCACCGCCGCCATACACCTGGCTGCCACGCTGCTGGCCTACCACAAGCAGCATGCTGGTGAGTGACAGGCTTACTACACTCTGAAGCTGGACAAGCGGGACGCCACCGCCGCCATACACCTGGCTGCCACGCTGCTGGCCTACCACAAGCAGCATGCTGGTGAGTGACAGGCTTACTACACTCTGAAGCTGGACAAGCGGGACGCCACCGCCGCCATACACCTGGCTGCCACGCTGCTGGCCTACCACAAGCAGCATGCTGGTGAGTGACAGGCTTACTACACTCTGAAGCTGGACAAGCGGGACGCCACCGCCGCCATACACCTGGCTGCCACGCTGCTGGCCTACCACAAGCAGCATGCTGGTGAGTGACAGGCTTACTACACTCTGAAGCTGGACAAGCGGGACGCCACCGCCGCCATACACCTGGCTGCCACGCTGCTGGCCTACCACAAGCAGCATGCTGGTGAGTGACAGGCTTACTACACTCTGAAGCTGGACAAGCGGGACGCCACCGCCGCCATACACCTGGCTGCCACGCTGCTGGCCTACCACAAGCAGCATGCTGGTGAGTGACAGGCTTACTACACTCTGAAGCTGGACAAGCGGGACGCCACCGCCGCCATACACCTGGCTGCCACGCTGCTGGCCTACCACAAGCAGCATGCTGGTGAGTGACAGGCTTACTACACTCTGAAGCTGGACAAGCGGGACGCCACCGCCGCCATACACCTGGCTGCCACGCTGCTGGCCTACCACAAGCAGCATGCTGGTGAGTGACAGGCTTACTACACTCTGAAGCTGGACAAGCGGGACGCCACCGCCGCCATACACCTGGCTGCCACGCTGCTGGCCTACCACAAGCAGCATGCTGGTGAGTGACAGGCTTACTACACTCTGAAGCTGGACAAGCGGGACGCCACCGCCGCCATACACCTGGCTGCCACGCTGCTGGCCTACCACAAGCAGCATGCTGGTGAGTGACAGGCTTACTACACTCTGAAGCTGGACAAGCGGGACGCCACCGCCGCCATACACCTGGCTGCCACGCTGCTGGCCTACCACAAGCAGCATGCTGGTGAGTGACAGGCTTACTACACTCTGAAGCTGGACAAGCGGGACGCCACCGCCGCCATACACCTGGCTGCCACGCTGCTGGCCTACCACAAGCAGCATGCTGGTGAGTGACAGGCTTACTACACTCTGAAGCTGGACAAGCGGGACGCCACCGCCGCCATACACCTGGCTGCCACGCTGCTGGCCTACCACAAGCAGCATGCTGGTGAGTGACAGGCTTACTACACTCTGAAGCTGGACAAGCGGGACGCCACCGCCGCCATACACCTGGCTGCCACGCTGCTGGCCTACCACAAGCAGCATGCTGGTGAGTGACAGGCTTACTACACTCTGAAGCTGGACAAGCGGGACGCCACCGCCGCCATACACCTGGCTGCCACGCTGCTGGCCTACCACAAGCAGCATGCTGGTGAGTGACAGGCTTACTACACTCTGAAGCTGGACAAGCGGGACGCCACCGCCGCCATACACCTGGCTGCCACGCTGCTGGCCTACCACAAGCAGCATGCTGGTGAGTGACAGGCTTACTACACTCTCAAAAATATACCAAAATATGCTTTATGTTTACTACTAACACAGAGTTAATAAAAATCTATAACTTACAAGGGGCTGGGGTATCAGAATTTCTTTGCGCAACTTCTACGTTTGTATGTCTACAGTAAACTAGCTGTGCCCGCGATTCTGAGATAAAAGTCGGCCTATATGCTGCCTTTAACTTCTTCTAACTTTAAGTGACAATCAAAATAAAACCGGTTAAGGTGTTCCAAAAATTTTGAAAAAAGACAGTCAGACCGACACACAAACATTTATTTTACTATCGTCTAAATGACGATATAATTAATAAAGAAATACAGTTAATTTGAAAGCACAGTCCGACACTTTTATGTGTAGATGTATAGATGATGTGTCAGCTTTACGGACGAAGCAATCAGAACGTGATTAATCCGTAATTACGTAATGCAAGCCCCATTACGTAATTACGGACAGATTTTAGAAGTCCCACAAATACGTAACTGAAGGGTTCAAGTCCGTAATAACGGAATTATAAGATATCATTAATTAGTAGTAACTAATTTTGTTTAGTTCTATAGTTTCAGTCTACTCCATGAGAAAAAGGAATGGGTTTATGTGTGTTTTTACAATTTATCATAATACAAAAACATTTATTATAGATTAAATTCATTCATAATGGCAACGTTATGACAACACCAAAACTCTTTCAGTGGGCATCCCCCGCATAATTTCCGGGGCTTATTAATATAACTAATGTTATCATTTGAAGTTGTTTGATTTTTTACTTCTAAAATAACTAATACAACACGCATAAAAAAAATCATGCTTTAAAAGAATCAAAACAACTACGTAGTTACGTAATTGGAGAATCGAATTGCGTAACTAGTTACGTAATTAGTAAAAAGACATTCATTTATTTTTAACAACACAATAAACTATGACTAAGTATACATATGACTACGAATATTCCAAATCACAGATAAAATAGTATGACTATAAGTAAAAAATTTCCTCCATAGAGATGGAGGAAGGAAGCGTTCCCATAATACTGATCGCATTGCCACGTTGGATGGCTAGAGAGATACGTTGATAAAGATAGTGTTTAGAACGCACATCTCCACTTCGCTGAAATTAGTAAATCCGTAATTTTGGAAAAGCTATAGGTACCTGATATTGCAACAACTAAAAAAGATTCCTTTGTAACCTGGCAATAAAAAGAGAATATTTCATACAAAATACTTATACCATACGGTATAAGTATTTTGTGTGAAATATTATACGTAAGCTGAAACAATCTTACTCATTAAGACTCGAGCGTTGGACCTGCGCCATGCTCTTAACTTTTGTAGCTACCATCGGTTAATTCTGTTTGCTTAATATATTTGTCTGTGTCTCCTGACAGCTATAGCCTGGGGGATCTATAGGTCAAGAGTGAATAGGTTACTTCTAGGTAAGCGTGCTTCATATTTAACAACATCAGCGCTTACTATCCGGTGAGATGGTGGTCAAACGTGATCCCATAATCAATAAAAAAAAGAATGTTTTGGTTCCAAAATGAACGACTTATTATCATTTCTCAGGTTTTCGTTTTCTAATCTCGTATTTTAGTTATATCGCTGATATGAACCGAGGCAAAATTCTTGTTATCTGTTTGTGAAGCTAAATTATTCTGTAGAGCAGCAAAATTATCATGTAAGTCTAGGTGTTAACACTTTTTAAATATTCGGCAAGGGTTTAGTCATGCAACTTTTTGTAGTGTTGTTTTGGTATAACACCTGTTGGACTATAGTGACTATATTCATTTACCAAATCCGGGTAATTTCCTCTTGTAGTATATTTTTGTAGTTTGACTTAGTGTCGTATGACGTACTCTGGGGAAAGTTGGGAGGCAGGGGTATACCGAAGGAGATCATTAGTATCTTTCGGTATTGGTATGCTAACCAGTCTAATCGGGTCAAATGGGCAAACGCTCTCTCTGAGTCATATGGGCTGGAGTGTGGAGTGAGACAGGGGGGTTTGACGTCTCCCAAACTCTTTAGCCTATACGTAAACGATCTCATAGTCGAGCTGAGCAGCATGCGTGTTGGTTGCCGGGTGGACGGTGGTAGTATTAATAACATCAGCTACGCGGACGACATGGTGCTGCTCGGACCGACTGTGCGATCGATCAGAGAGATGCTGAACGTCTGTGAGACTTATGCTGCCTCCCACGGACTGATATATAATGCTAAAAAAACGGAATACATGGTCTTTAAGGCCGCCGGTAAGTGCCATGACGCGCAGACAATAAACCTGTACGGTCAAAATATAAAAAGAGTGTCTGCGTTCAAGTACCTGGGACATTTTCTTACCGACGACCTTAAAGACAATGTTGACATTGATAGGGAGCGCAGGGCGCTGGCGGTTCGAGGAAACATGCTAGCCCGGAGATTTGCTCGTTGTAGTGATGAAGTCAAAATTACGTTGTTTAAGGCCTATTGCCAGACTTTCTACACGAGCAGTCTCTGGGTCAAGCATACCAAGAAGGCGCTGGATGTCTTGCGCATCCAATACAATAATATCTTCAGAATGCTGTTGAGACTTCCCCGCTTCTGTAGTGCGTCAGAGATGTTTGCGAAGACGCATACAGATGGGTTCCACGCCATTATTCGCAAAAAACTGTTCGCTGGTCAGCAGAGTGCGGGCGAGTAACAACAGCATTCTGTCGACTGTGGCGGAGAGATTAAACTCTCCTTTCATGAGTCACTTTATGGGAATGACTATCAACCGGGGCACGTTTCCCATAAATTGATGGTCCTTCCCATAAAGCTAGTTATAATTTTATTTGTTAATATTATGTACTAACCCTAGCGTAAGCAGTATACTAACACATCTATGGATTTTTAATTATCTGAAATAAAGAATTTGAATTTGAATTATTATTTCTGTTTTGTAGGCAACAGCGGCGCTACATCAGGTCTAACAGCCGACGACCTAGAGCACGGCGCTATGTGCGTGCTAGCGGGGAGCTCTCGGCCTGACATCGTGCGCAACGCGCTACTGGGCGGCTCTAGTGACGCATTAGCCGCTTTACTGGCCTTACCCGACCGAGCTGAAAACCTGCTAGATGAGGCTGATAAGGTAAGTCCAAAACCCCACTCCTAAGTTTCTTCTTCTTCTTCGAGTCGATGGTAAATCATTAGTTTAAATATGTTGGGTCCAGTAGTTCACGTTAGTCGCGACTTCAGTGGCATTCATCAGGTCTTCAAAGGTGCACGTATTTAGGCATTTTGGATACTCTAGCAGATGGGACATGGTTCGTTAGGAGCACCGCATTCTCACTGGATATTACTGTAGTCTATGATCCCCCATTTCGCTATATTGTGCCTGCAGCAGACTACTTAGGTGCGCAGTCGGTTGATTGCTTTCCACATCATCACTTACCATCAGGTAAGACAGTGGTCAAACGAGCCTACTATCAATAAAAAAAAACTGGCCACTGCAAATCACGTCCGGGTGGCAAATGCTCTTGGGGCTGAACATAGTTAGGCGGAAGCATTTTTCCTACATCTCTTTTGGCCCGCCAATACTGAAACCCATTTTTCTCTCGAGGTAGAAATCATCATGGATGTATATGAACATATGGTCGGAACTTGCGGGAAAGTTCTAATGAGATACCGCGGCCCTAGAACACAACTGAGGGCACAGAGTGGGGTTTTAGCACTGATTTGAAAACCACTTGATCGCACATACATTGCCCCGACGCACGAAAACTATGCGAGTTTTTGCTCCTATATATTGGCTACGATACACGAACCATTTTAGTTGTAACCAAGTATTAGGCCTGTGTGCATGCTAAACAATTACAAATTTTAAATTTTTGTATCCAATTTATAACGCATAATAATGCTTTCATGCACGTTGAAGTGGTGTGGAAAACATTCCCAGACATCTAGATACCAAATGGATGACATAACTATTCATCAGTAATGAAATAATATGAAAATTATTTATCATTTAATCCGATTATAAGCTACCGCAGAGGTCCATTTAAAATGGTGGTTTGGGTGGTCAAGGACAAAATTGTGTCGCGCGTTGATGTCTTTTGGAAATGTCTCTTTCTTACATAAAGAAATTCTAATTCTTTTATCCCTGTCTTTTCATCTATATTTTTATCGTAAAAATCTGTGCTGTTATCTATAACGGCTGGATACGATATCGATAATTATAAAATTAAACTTATTTTTTTGTAATTCAATTCAGATAGTTGTCATAAAATACCTATCTACATTAACCGACTTTAAAAAAAATGGCCAAGTGCGAGTCAGACTCGCCCATGTAGGGTTCCGTAGTAACTATAATAATATAATATAATAATTATGTATATTTATTTGACGAATAAAAATAAACTAAAAATTTCTTAAAACTAACTTATTTATTTACATTTTTACAATTACGCTAAATAACTTTGTTTTTCGTAGTGTTTGTATGAATTACAAAGTTATATTTGTGGTTTTAGATAATATGCTGTATCTCAAAAACTGCTGAGCCGATTTCGTTCAAACCAATTTTGGTTGAAAGTTTATATTAAGATCTACAGACATATATCTTTTTTAGATTTTTCACTTCATTATTATAGAAGTTAGAGGGGGGGACACACATTTTACCACTTTGGAAGCTTATATCTTTTAAACGATTGACTTTAGTAGGAAGTGGTTCTAGAAACCCTTATATTATTTTTAAAGACCTGTCTATAAATACCACACACGCATAGGTTTCATGTAAAAAAATATTTTCAGTTCTAGTTCCATGTATGGGGACCCCCTTTATTTTAAATATTTTTTATTTTTTTTCTTTAATATAGAAAAGCGGTTTACAGAATACATCTATCTACCAAGTTTCACATGTATAGTTTTAATAGTTTCGGAATAAAATGACTGTGACATACGGACGGACGGACAGACAGACAGACAGACAGACAGACAGACAGACAGACAGACAGACAGACAGACAGACAGACAGACAGACAGACGGACAGACATATCGAAACTATAAGGGTTCCGTTTTTTGCCATTCGGCTACGGAACCCTAAAAAGGAGAAAGTTCTGATATTTTTTCTTGTGTGACATGCATGTTTTCATTTTAGATTTCCCAAGATTCCATATTAAAAAGAAAAGTGGATGGATAAGGTTACTAGGCAATATTGGTTTCTAGTTTGGTTTTTATATAATATAATGTTGAGAAAAGTCAAAATAATATAAGATACCTATATCCAATCTTTCTAGGCTTCAAATAGTATGACGGAGTCTAATATTAAGTAACTTGGACCTTTGCATTACAATATCGCCCTCGTTAGTTACTTTGCTTCCGGGGATGCGGTAATGGTCTCTATGAGATTCCGCGGCCCCGGAACTTAAGGGCAGCTGAAGGAACAGGGTGGGTTTTTAGTCAGTAGAAGGCTAACACACCCTTCCACTTTACCCAGAGCGGGAGAAGTCATTCGATGATTTTCCCACTCAGGAAAAAGAAACAGGTTCCTTTGTTTCGATGTCGAGTCCACGGGTTAAGTGTATGTAGGAGGGAGGAGTCATTAGATAAATCATCTAATGGTGGTGAGTACCACCAAAAAATAATTATTACCTAGTGCCTGCTGAAGCTACAGTTGTTGACACATCTGATTTTAATGAAAATATATTTATTACGGAATATAAAATAAATATAAAAAAATAAAATATAAAAATAATATATGGCCGGCTACATTGTCCATGCTCTGATAAAGAAAATAAAATGCCTAACTTGTATTGGAGCGTTGATTGGTGTTAAAAATCAAAACGCCTTACTATTTCAAAAATACACTAAAACAAGTTATTGTACGGATCCACCACAGTACTAGAAATTTGTCGTCGTTGTGAAATTTATATTAAAAGGGCGATCAACGAGAGTGGTTCGAAAGTGCTGTCTCAGAAATATAATTCCAATTATTTTATGAGATCGGTTTTAAAATCACTGATTGGGTATAATTTATTCCCGGATATTAATTTTCATCAATATGAAATAGAAACTACCAATCATTTGATTGAATTAGCAAGATGCATAATTCAGAACTATGTAGACGCTCGATTATCATTTTTTAGCAAAAACAATCAGGACCCTGAAAATTTAATTCGAAAAACATTTACCAAATTAATTCATTTTAAAAATCAATAATAACAACATACTTCTTTTTCTTTTTGTAATTGAGACTGATTAAATATTATTATGTGATTTTATTGAGTAATTTTATAATGTTAAAGTTCATTTTATCGATATCGATAACTTTCCCTCAATCAAGTAGAGCAATCCCTAAATCCCTAAATCTATGAAGCTTGACTTGGAACTGACCAATTGCAGTAGCGCATTTTTTCCTCGCCTCCCAACCCGTATTGGTGAGTTGTGTTCTTCAAAGAAATCGGCCTATAAGCTCTCTAGGTTAAATACTCTCTGGGTTTTAGTCAGTACAGTCCCAGAGGGGGGAGAAACTTGATGATTTTTCCGAAAAACAAAGGCAGTCTAGAGGTGACTGTCACTAGTTCAGTCATCATCAAATGACTTCTACTGATCGTAAACCTGTGGGTTGCTCGGAGGGTGTGTAGAAATGACAGGCGTTTTTACGAGTAAAGTTTTAATAGGGCAATAAAATTTACAGTCCGCAATGTAACAAACACCAGCACAAAAAGAATATAAAGAATTGAAAGGAAAACTAGACTAGGTATCCTAGGTCGCGACACGTAATGGCGGATTTTAGAAAGAATTGCGCGTAGGTGCGTTCTCTGATTACGGACGGTGCCACAAACCCACGCTGCTCCTTCAGTTGCTTTTGCGTTCCGGGGCTGTGATAACGCGTAAGGGAAATTCGCCAACCTTGGACCCATTTAGGGGGGCTCCCCTAAATGGGTCCAAGGTTGGCGAATTTCCCTCGAATCTTTCGGCTGATAAGGGGTATTATTTACTCTTTGCCGACGTGAATAAATGTAGGGTAAAGTTATAAAAATCGCAGTGTATAGAATATAAGGTGTTTTACTAACAAGTTTTATAATAAAGTGGGGTTATGCGGTTTACAGCTATCTCTACGTTTAATATGAAATATTATTTGACCTCTACAACATCTGAACGACCGAAAATCTGTGATAATTAACATACACATGTAGTACATTACTTGTTTTGTTCGTAGGAGCGTGAATCTAAGCATAAGGACAACAAAGTGGAAGTGGAAGCTGGCATTGTATTCGCCCAGTTGGCGGGCAACAACGCCGCCAGCACACATCACGATATGTTCGAGTTGTCCCTCAGCAAGGCTTTGCAAGGTACGTGCATACTATTTTATTACATACTAAATTTTGTTCGTAGCTTCACTCGCATTGTAGCTTTCTATTAATGAGAATTTTCACAATCATTTCAGTAGATCCAGAGACTTCAGTACTTCCTTTATAACTTGACTTTATAATATTAGTTTGGATGGGTTTTAGAAAGGAGTGATGACTTGTTTAGCACCGTTTCACGAAAACTAGCCAGTAACATTTTTTTTTTACATTAAAACTGATGCATTATTATTTTGTTCTTGAAATAGCGATGCTGACAATTTTGTTAGTTATTATGTATTAGCTGTGCACGCCACTTCGTTCGCGTGGGTGTTTTTCCCGCGTAGACCCCGATCCCAAGGGAAAATCTCTATCTTCCAGTGAAAGTCTAAATAAATACGGTTCAGCCATTCCAGGGATTAGCTCGACAACAGGAAGAGAGACAATATTTTTTTGGTGTTTAAATATCGTGTAAATGACAAGCAATTGATAAAAGATAGTTATTTTGAAATTAAAGATTTTATTTATATGAATTGATTGATGAATGAATGAATTATTGATTTATGAATAAATGAATTATTGATTGATGATTGAATGAACTATTGATTGATTGCATTGTTTGGTGTATTGATTCATGTTATATATATTAATGTATTGTTCAGGTCGCAGCACAGGCGTGAGTGAAGAGCGCGGCAAGCTGTCGAAGGTGACGCAGCTGACCGGCTTTTCCGACCCCGTGTACGCTGAGGCCATCGTAGCCGTGAACCAGTACGACATCGTGTTAGACGTGCTTGTAGTCAACCAGACCGGTGAGTCATGTTTATAAGAAGTAGTCAACAGTGAATAGATTGTCTAAGTAAATGTGCGCATTATCGTTTATTATCCGGATTTATAAAAAGAATCTGTAAAGATTTCCGGTGTATCAGCACACTTAAGGTTCTATATAATTCTCTTGTGAGAAGTATTCTTGATTACGCTTCTCCCGCATGGAATCCAGCATATCGTGTACACGTTGACAGGATAGAGCGTATTCAAAAAAAGTTCACGAGGTACCTAAATCACAGGTCAGAATCTTGCGATCGTGACGCTAATTATTCCCAAAGGCTTTCTCACTTTAAGATGACTTCACTGGAGCAACGACGAAGAATTTCTGATCTGATCTTGCTGTACAAAATAATCCATAACTTGGCTAATGTACAGGAACTAGTTTCGGAAATAAATATAACCGTGCCACGTAAAACGTTCTACAGAGCGAGTCATAAAACAAACACGTTTGAAGTCTCAAAAAGTCGAACTAAACTAGGCTCCACCGCCCCATTAAACCGATTTCTGTCTGCGTACAATAAGCTGTGCACACGCACAAACAGTTTAGATATATTTTCCAACAAACTTATGGAATTCAGACGTAATATAACGGTTCCTGGTTCCTAAGTGTTAAATAATAAATTTGTGTGATCTGTTTAACTCAATTTTATTTATTATTTTTTATTACATGCTTATCTGTTGTCATATTTTTTTTCTCATTAGTATTAGGACATCGTGCTTTTGCATTCACTATCAAGTTCACTATACTAGCCAACACTATAATATTTAAATACTTCACTTATTCTTTCTTGTATACTAATAATTTGCGAAAGCGTAGCCATTGTAAATCGATTTAATTCATAAGTTTTGTAATTATTTTTTTTCCTTCAAATTGTAATGTTTCTTTTAATTTGTTATACAAGTGATGTGCACGCCTTCAATAGTCATATTCATATTATATAAGAATATATGTTACAAACCATGTTATTTTAAGTTGAATATGTCACTGGTGTGTCAATAAATAAATAAAATAAAATAAAAATTATTTATACAAAAGGAGAACCAACAGCTAATCTATACAGATCTCAGTGGTATAGATAACAGAAAAGGACTTTAAAAGAAACAGACCTCTGAGTTTGTTTCGGTGTTTTTTTTCTCAGGGTGGTCAGTTAGAAAACACCGGCTGGTTTAAATTTACGAAAAAAAATGACGTGTAAAAGTGTTATTTAATAACCAATTTGCAAAATAAATATAATTTAAAGCCAATTACAGGTTGTTACGAGTAATAATAGAAAAGTAACAGAAGTTTCGAGATCTGATATGCATTATCAAGCACGAAAAATTAGAAATATATAAATAGAATATAAATTATCATAGCACTAAGGCCCCAAGAAAAAGTCAACATTCATCCGATTACGCACAGAATGTTTTGTTATTGAAAGGTTTAAATGCCAACTCCTTACACAGAGTGTTTAAGCTCGCACGATGAATGATTTTCGTCTATATCTAGAACTAGCGACCCGCCCCGGCTTCGCACGGGTGTAATGTTTATATTAAATATACTATAGAATGTCTTTATATACATCGTTGACAGCCTTTTTGTCATTCGACATACATGTTCTCTTTAGTAATTACTCTTGAAAGTACGACACATGGGAAAAACATTCAACGCTCAAATCTAAGCAACATAGGCACGCGCGCCGTGCCTCCGCCGGCACCGCGCCGCAACCGCTATGTCCTTGCATTTTAAATCTGTAATATCTTCGAAACTATTTATTTAAATTATATTCTGTAAAGGGCAATATTGATTTATATTAAATGCACAATTTATTTATCATACTTAATTGGATAAGGATTAATGCTGTATTGCTTAAAATCGCTTCGTAAAATATGCTCGTATATCTCGTAAAAAGTAAAGGATAAAAAATGGTTGTTGTGGGTTATCTATAAGAGATAGACAGATGCCATCGAGGACATTTTTCTTGACCTTTTTAAGGTGTACAATACTGTAGTACATTATTTTGATCTATCTCGTAGGGTTCAGCCAGCGTTTGCAAAACAAGCGCAAAAAAATGTGTTTATTTGCGACATCACATTAGAAACCTCAAAAATTTTCAGTGTTGCTCTACTATATTATGCATGTATACTTAAAAACCTTCCTATTGAATCACTCTTTCTATTGAAAGAAACTGCATCAAAATCCGTTGTGTAGTTTTAAAGATTTAAGCATAGGGACAGACACAGGGAAGCGACTTTGCTTTATACTATGTTAAGATGTAAAAGAGGAACAAATAAGCGAATTATATCTGACCGATCTCTAAGGATTGAGGAACATTAAAAAACAGCTTATGCAAGATATCTCATTGTTAATAATTATTAGTAGAGAAGTGCAGTTTGCTAGTACGGACGAGGCGCGATGGTTTAGTGGCTGTAATTGGAATTTTCTGCTTTTTTAGGGTTCCGTAGCCGAATGGCAAAAAACGGAACCCTTATAGTTTCGACATGTCTGTCCGTCTGTCTGTCTGTCCGTCCGTCCGTATGTCACAGCCATTTTATTCCGAAACTATTAGGACTATACATGTAAAACTTGGTAGGTAGATGTATTCAGTAAACCGCTTTCCGATATTAAGAGAAAATTTAAAAAATATTTAAAATAAAGGGGGCTCCCCATAAATGGAACTGAAACTGAAAATATATTTTTTCATGAAACCTATACGTGTGTGGTATCTATAGACAGGTCTTTAAAAATGATATTAAGGTTTCTAAAATGACTTCTTCATAAAGTTAATTGTTTCAAAGATATACGCTTCCAAAGTGGTAAAATGTGTGTCCCCCCTCTATCTTCTATAATAATGAAGTGAAAAATCTAAAAAAACCATATGTTATAGAATTGAATGTAAACTTTCAACCAAAATTGGTTTGAACGAGATCGAGTCAGCAGTTTTTGAGATACAGTATATTTTCTAAAACCGCAAATATAACTTTGTAATTCATACAAATACTATGAAAAACAAAGTTATTTGGCGTAGTTGTAAAAATTGTAAATAAGCTAGTTTGAAGAAATTTGTAAGGTTTTAGTTTTTTTTTTTCAAATAAATATATTAAGTATTTATTATAGTTACTACGGAACCCTTCATGGGCGAGTCCGACTCGCACTTGGCCAATTTTTTATTTATATAGTTATTAGAATGGTATGGAATATGTAACCGAAAACATAGAAAGCGGACAAACGAAAAATATTTATTGTAAAATGGATTCCAAACTATTGGCATGATTTACTTTTTCTTTCGCCAGAAATGAAACCTAGGTTATATGATAAAGGACAATACGAGAAATAAATAGCAAAAAGAACCAGGTCCATCTACCGTAACCGAACGAAGATACATATGGAAGTATTGCTAATATATTTTTGTCAGGCGTTGATCTATTTTTCTTATATTAAATGAAAATACAGTCATACGTGATATTTAGATATTTACATTTATAAAATAGATTCAAGTTGGTTGTTACTGTTATATTTTTTTTTTCTCATTGGCAGTTTTTTATCACTAAAACTAATAAAAAAAATGATAATTGAATCAAATAGATACGCGTTAGTGGGTACGTGTGTATTGCGATGACCGCTATTGAAACACTATTTAACGCGTATCCACTATAGGATAGGTCTTCTGGGTTTTTTTTCTAAATTGTACTATGGAATATTCTTACAAAAAACGAAAGGAAAAAAAAAAACATAAATACCGAAACTATTTATTAAATAATTAGTACTTCTGGTTGTACAAAAACCTTTGTTTACCTTATCAATTATCCTAGAACAATAATTATATCACTTTCACTAAGTTTCACTGCCCACAAAGCAGACACAAACAATCACATGAACCATATGTGGTTTAGTGCACAGTGAAAGTGTTAAACTACTAAATTCTTATAGATAAACTTAATCATCATCATTACTCGTCTCTCTCCTCTCATCCTGTCTTATTATGAAATCCAGAAATTAAGCTGGAGGACTTAAGTTTTGTTGATGCCTGCCCCACGCCATGAACCACAATACAGACATGACGTGGCTACAACAACCAAGTGTTTCTTCCCAGAAATACAGGAACAGTAATGCCCTTTTATTCCTGCTACGCCATCACTAAGCCCTTCTATCAAAAGATAGACGAAGTATGTGCGCTGTCGTCTATGTCGCGATTGGATTCGGCTACACAGCAGCCATGGATTGATGACGTCGATGTTAAATATTTCCCAAACCGAAATATCTAACCTGTCCTCCGTGTACAGTTCAACATGATACGAACCACGCCCCTCACATGTTCGCCATAATAACTCCTGGCCTGGCTTATTTGGTACATCCCCAGAGCATATATTATTAGGTCGTTTATATCGAGTATGGGAAAGTTGTCCAAGCCGGGAATATTCGCAGTCATTGACACGAAATCAGCTCTGATTTGATTAAGATTCCTTTGAATAACATAATCGCTGAAATAGTTTTGATTAGGGGTTTCATTTATTCTTGTTATTATTGACGCCACTAAAGAATGATCAGTGAGTGGTTTACCAAAAGCATTTAGTAATGCACCGGCTATTTTTACTTCGCCGAACAAGTGACTCGCTGCTCTATTGAAAAAGGTAGACCTAAGTTGTCGAAAGTTGACCTAAGTACACAGAAACAACACACACAATCGGAAGGCAAAGGTGAGTGAGCCAGCAGCAGCAGCAACACAAAGAGGTCTGCAAGCTTGGGATAAGAGGGACAACGATATGCTCTTTTATGCGCGTATACTCGAATACGTGGCATGTCTTGACACGGCGCGCGCAATCTGTATGGTGCGAAACTATCTACGCTTGATTTCAAGGCTCCAGTTGTAGTTATCGGGAAACAGAGCTTAGTAAGAACTGAATGTATTATCAGACAGAAATGTGTTTTAGTAAAAATATAACATTAAGAACCTACTTAATCCATAACCCGACTACTGAAACGAGTCACTTGGTACCCGCTTGCCGCCGCCCCCTAACGCGCCTGTCGACGTATGCAGAAGCGGGGGATGCAGAATGACTATTAAAGTTGCCGAGTAGTATTTAACAATGGGAAACTTAAAATATTACACACGGAGTATTTTTATTTAAGAAAAGTAACGCCGGATAAAAACAATAGCAATCTACTAAACACTCTAACTTGGTTCAGTTACGGTTAGTAGACCTAGTTCTTTTTGCTATTGATTTCTCATACAATCCTCTAACATATGATCTAGGTTTCATTTTTGGCGAAAAGTAAAATAAAAACATGCCAGCTATGTATGGCAAAAGTTGCATTGCCCTTTGTGACGCATATTCAAGATGACTTTTGACATTTTTATTTTATTTATTTATTTATTTCCAAGGCACACCAACAACTTATTTACAAATTTATATGCAGATAAACATACATTAATAGACCTGTGTAAACAAGTTACTTAAAGGCATGCACAACACTCACAGAGGACTGATAAGTTGGTTATAAACATGTGATACATAATGTTTTTTATAATAGTTTTAAAGTTTAACAATAAGTAAAATGACTGCAAAAACCAATAAAAAATTAAGAGTAAGCAGAAAAAAATTACAATATCAATTCAATAAAAAAAATAACATATAAATTCAAATAAAATTCAACTAAAAATTCAATTAAGGACGCATTTACGTTTACCACTCGCTCAATTTTAGGTATCCTAGTAGCAACACAACAACATTCCGCGCACACACACTTACAAACCATTGTTCGCCCGATTTTATACATTACTTAACTAATCTTGATACTTGAAGGTAATATTATATTTTCTTTAATATTATTTGACCATAATAAGTTGTAACCTATTGTTTAAAAAGGGTTAGTATAAAACATGAATCCCCTGGTCCCTAAACTAGTGTGTAATGTATCATAGGGACCAGTGGCAAATGCTTACCGGATTTTGTCTTCTTGGTTGAATCCAACGCATTCTTTTATATTATTTCATTTACCCTAGTCCGTGTGTCACTGGTGGATGCTAACTAAAAACCAGCTCTGGGTGTCTTTACAGGCTTATTGATTAGATGTTAGTTTCAATTTTGTATTAATGTGTTTGACGCCCGATTAGGAGTACTAGGGGACTTTGGAAATAAAATACTCATATATGATAAAAAAATTAATAAGAAATAAAGAAAAGTTTCGTCATGCCTGTCTGTCAGTTTGTCCATCCGTCCGTATGTCACAGCCATTTTCAACCGACGAAAATAACGGAGGACGTTATCAATTCGACGCATATATTTTTTTTTATGTATGATCACCGATTACTCGAAGACGGCTGAACCGATTTGGAAAATTCTTTTTTGTTTGAAGGGGTATACTTCGAAATTGGTCCCATTGTCACCAAGTCAGGATCTGATGATTGGATCCTGGAGAAATCGAGGGAACTCTTCAAATGTTATAGGCACACCTATAGTGATTTGAGTATTTTTTATAGTAACTTGTGTAGTTGTATTTGAAAAGCACCATTTGTGAAGTGGATCTGATGATGAAGACCACCGATGGCCACTGGAACTACTCAATATATAAGTAGGGATAAGAAGTAATTCATGGGTTCCGCTTCGATTACTTGCATATGGTTATTAAGCACAATATGCTCGTCACAATGCACATGGTGAAGTGAAGCTGATGGTGAAGTACCAGGAGAACTGTTCAACAATTAACGGCCCAGCATTGGGAAAAGCAATATTTTGTAAAAGGTTATAAGTAGTTGAGATTTAGGCTTTTGTAACTAGGTAAATTACAAATCGACCAAAAAGAGTGAAATAAAAACTTTCGCGTGGGAGGTTTTCCCGCATAATTCCCGAACCCGTGGGAATTCTGGATAAAAACCTATGTCCGTCTCCTGGTTCTAAGCTACCTCCCTACCAATTCTCAGCCAAATCAGTTCAGCAGTTCTTGAGTTATAAACAGTGTAACTAACACGACTTTCTTTTATATATATAGATTTCTTCTTTTTCTTCCGAAATTAAAGTTATTTTTCACTTTGCAGTGTTTTTTGGAAGTCGGTTTAATTTTTTGGTAAAATGTTTTTATATTCTGAAACTATTAGGACTATACATGTCAAACTTGGTAGGTAGATGTATTTTGTGAACAGCTTTCAGATTTTAAGAAAAAACTTAAAAAAGATTTAAAATAAAGATGGGGGGGGGGGGGGGGGGTACATGGAACTGAACCTGAAAATATATTTTTTCATGAAACTTATGCGTGTGTAGTATTAATAGACAGGTCTATAAAAATTACATTGAGGTTTCTAAAACCACTTTTTCATAAAGTTAATCGTTTAGAAGATATACGCTTCCAAATTGGTACCATGTGTGTCCCCCATCTTATTTCTATAATAATGGAGTGAAATATTATACAAAAAATATATGCTATGGTTCTTAATGTAAACTTTCAACCAAAATTAGTTTGAACGAGATCGGGTTAGCAGTTTTTGAGATACAGAATATTTGCTAAAACCGCAAATAAAACTTTGTAATTCATACAAACACTATGAAAAACAAAGTTATTTGGCATAGTTACTACGGAACCCTTCAAGAGCGAGTCTGACTCGCACTTGGCCAATTTTTTAGTTTTTGTACGAACTGAACATTTTGGCATATTGAACCGTATGAAGTAAGCCCAACAAAAGGTCACTGTTGTATATCGTTGAGCAATTCCCTCGACTGTCTATGGTCTCCATCATCAGACCTGTAATGGCACTTATAACCCATATGGGTGCAAAGTTCTCATCAATATAAATTAATTAAGTTCAAACACAAGGTAGCTACTGTAAACTGTTGAGGAGTTCCCTTAACTGTCCTTCGTCTTCATCATCAGACCTCTAATGACAGTTACAAACTATCTAGGTGTAAAGTTCTCGTCAATTCAAATTAATCAAACCCAAACAAAAGGTTACTACTGTAAATCGTTGAGGAGTTCCCTCGACTGTCAGGAGTCGATCTGATGATGGAGCCGAAAGGCTCCATCATCAGATCAACTCCAGACCTTCCTTAATTTCTAGTACTTTAAAATACTTAATGAAAAAAAAAAACATTTATACGGTCGAATTGCGAAACCTCCTTATTTGAAGTCGGTTAAAAAATAATTGTTGTGTCATACTAGGTTCAGTAACCAATATCCATCCAATTCTAAAAATATGTATGGTTCTCGTTCTTACTTTTGTTTCGGTACGAAAAAGTATCAACGTATTCTAGTCACAGTATACAAGACGCCACTATTTTTATTATAGGTTTCGACGTATTTATTTTTTCGAGGAAAGCGATACACCCCTGCGTTCACGAGCGCGTCTGAGCGCATAATGACGGTCGGAGCCGTGCGTTCGGTAGAAAAATGTATGAAGAAATTTGAGACCGATTTTATTTTTCTCATAAATCATAAAGTTTTTTACGTATGTTCAAAATAATTAGCTTAACGTATAGATAAATACATAGGCTGTAATTTCTTGTTATTTTGAAGTTAAGAATATGCTCCAGATTTGGCTTACAGGTACGTATTCAGACCCCATTTTTTGTAATGTTCTACGATTATTGCGGCGCTAAAAACGTATTTGTGTGAAAAAGATGTATAGAAGTGTGTAATTATAATGCATTCAATGTGGAGATGAATAAATTATCTTGAAATTGATACTATAACATTGTCAAAATTTTAACTCCTGTATCAAAATGGGACCAGAAAAACATTGATATTTGCGAGAAAACGTAAATGCGTCCTTAAGGATTTCAGTTAAGAATAAATACTAAAAATTATGAATTATGAACAAACAAATTCTTTGACAATAATAATAATATTGCAACAAGAGTCAATGTGACCACGAATCAATTGTACTTTTTAAAATTTTCGAGCGGAATTGATCTAAGGAATCTGAAAAATGTCAATATCCTGGTTGTTGGAACAGATCTTGTTGTACGTGTCCAGCATTCTAGTGAGGGGAGCAGAACGTCCAAGGTTTGTGCGACAACTTCTCCTTACAAATGTACTATGTGCCCTTACCGATCTTACCCGGCCACCGCGGGGTACGTCTAGGTTAATTTGTTCAAGCAGTTCGGGAGTACACGTTATACTATTGGCTATATTGAAAAGAAGAACCATATCTGCCAGAGTTCTGCGTTCTTTTAGAGAGGGCAGTTTAAAATGGCGCATACGAAACGTATAGTCAGCTCTGTTGGGACAGTTGTTATCTCTGAATTGTAGGTACCGAGTAAAACTCCGCTGGAGACGCTCGATCCGGTTCGAATGTACGCTATAAGTTGGATTCCAGACCGAGGAAGCGTATTCCAGTGTGCTACGAACCAGACTATTATAAAGAGTTTTTGATGACATGAGATAATTTTAAGAATTTTATCGTTCTCGAAGCATCCCCCGAGTCTCATAACAAACCCCAATGACTTCGAAGCTTTAGCTACTATTTTCTCAATGTACACGTTAAATCAGAGTTCGGAATCATGAAATATACCCAAGTCACGCACACCATAACACGTTTGTAATATATATCTTCCAATTGTGTAGTATGTTATAAAATTGTTGATATATAGATTGAAGGTAGGTTTGTGTAAGGAACAAAGATGAGAGAGAAGCATTAATTAATTCTTTATACTGAATTTTCTGGATGTTGGGTTGGTTTAAACAATTTTAACAAGGTTAGAATCGCACTTAGCGAAAAAATTAAGTAATCTAGCAAGGCTAACTAATTGAGGAGTTTCACTCAAATAAGTTGTTTATTTCTGTTTTTAGAACTAAATATGACTGTAATTAAAACTAATATGGTACGATGGGGTTGGCGTATCCATGTGGATAAAAACTCCGTGTTAAATAAACACAATAAAAATAAAACCTTTGTAATAACTGCCATTTAAGTTTATATGTTGTAGAAAGAGGGACGCGTTTCCTGTTGACTGAGTCTATAGAAAATTTAACGGGATTCAGATCTATGTTGTTAATAAAACAATCACCTAATTGCGCCAAGTCAATATATTGCATAAAAGATCTTCATTCTTCAAAGCAAAGTAAATTTGAGTTGTGGAAACAGGTTGAGATCGCTCACACAGAAAATAAAAAGCAAAGGGCCCATTACGGAACCTTGAGGAACACCGCTAGGTGCTGATACCCAAATTGATATTTAATTACTGATAACGACAGCTTGAGATCTGTTTTCAAGATATGAAGTAAACCAACGGAGTAAATCACTTCTGATACCACTGTTAAAAAGCTTTGTTTTAAGAATATAGTGGTTAATGTTATCAAAAGCCTTACTGTAATCCGTTATATAGTGAGTGCTACAATATTTTTAAATGCATGGCACTCGTAGGTTGTAGTTGAAAATCAGCATCAGGTGGGATGGGATATCTTGTGTTGCCATCTAACATATCGACGGTCTAAAAATCAGAATTCGTAACTCCATTTGCGTGAATTTTACAGGAGCAATAAAAAATTAATTGCATATTATGTTCATTTATTGCAATATTTCAACGTGTGTATGCATTTCGAGTATTAAAATGGTTCTTTCAATTTCACTTAAATTCATCTCACTGAAATGGAGTTACGAATTCAAATTTTTAGACCGTCGATATGCTGAGCTGAGGTCCTTTTGGCATAAATTGCTTTGTTAGATTATTATGTGTAGTTTTGAGGTTATTTCTATTCCATATTTTTGTATGTTTATGTGTATGTAATGTGTGTGGCGTGTGGTGTGCAGACGACACCCTGCAGAACTGCACGGTGGAGCTGGCGACGCTGGGCGACCTGCGGCTGGTGGAGCGGCCGGCCGCCGTGGTGCTGGCGCCGCGGGACTACGCCACCATCAAGGCGCACGTCAAGGTGGCCTCCACGGAGAACGGCATCATCTTCGGGAACATCGGTGAGTGTCCCACACTTACAGAACTGCACGGTGGAGCTGGCGACGCTGGGCGACCTGCGGCTGGTGGAGCGGCCGGCCGCCGTGGTGCTGGCGCCGCGGGACTACGCCACCATCAAGGCGCACGTCAAGGTGGCCTCCACGGAGAACGGCATCATCTTCGGGAACATCGGTGAGTGTCCCACACTTACAGAACTGCACGGTGGAGCTGGCGACGCTGGGCGACCTGCGGCTGGTGGAGCGGCCGGCCGCCGTGGTGCTGGCGCCGCGGGACTACGCCACCATCAAGGCGCACGTCAAGGTGGCCTCCACGGAGAACGGCATCATCTTCGGGAACATCGGTGAGTGTCCCACACTTACAGAACTGCACGGTGGAGCTGGCGACGCTGGGCGACCTGCGGCTGGTGGAGCGGCCGGCCGCCGTGGTGCTGGCGCCGCGGGACTACGCCACCATCAAGGCGCACGTCAAGGTGGCCTCCACGGAGAACGGCATCATCTTCGGGAACATCGGTGAGTGTCCCACACTTACAGAACTGCACGGTGGAGCTGGCGACGCTGGGCGACCTGCGGCTGGTGGAGCGGCCGGCCGCCGTGGTGCTGGCGCCGCGGGACTACGCCACCATCAAGGCGCACGTCAAGGTGGCCTCCACGGAGAACGGCATCATCTTCGGGAACATCGGTGAGTGTCCCACACTTACAGAACTGCACGGTGGAGCTGGCGAGTCACCTCGTCTGCCCTAACTCCCAACATTCTGAACCCCCTGTTCCATCATAGGACCGCCTCCCAACATTCTGAACCACCTTTCCATTATGGCACAGCTGGAATATTCTAACAAGAGAATAGGGCCCCGAAACGTAATAGCAACTGAAATAACAGGTGGGTTTTTAGTCAATAGAAGTGTAGCTGCCACACCTGCAATAAACACATCTGCACGCGGCGAGCGCGCGCGCATACTAATCTGATACTCCCTTAACCCCCTTTCATTTTTGTCTCACCGGAGAAAATATCGACGGTCTACAAGACACGGTGATGCGCCATCGTTACATAGTGGACTTCCCACCCTTACGCACAAAACGTTGTAAAAATAATTTCACTGCGTTGCGTACAACTAAGGAGTGGAAATCCCTGCCAGATTCTGTTTACTAAACACAAAACATTTTATTATGTCAATTAGTCTATACTGTCCTCTCATACCAAAAAAATAAATTAAAAATTGTATCTATTATACAAAGAGTGTGAAAATCAAGAATTTTTTAAAAGAGTAACTGTGGAGTTTCTTGCTGGTTCTTCTCCATAGGAAACGACCAATTTCGAACCGTGCACTAACTTCTGACGTTTTATGAGTGCCCATTTAGGCCTATGTAAAATAAAACAATTTTGATTTTGATTTTAAACACTATAGCCAGGGGGTCATGAAGTCACTAAACACTATAGCCTGGGAGTCATGAAGTCAAGAGTGAACAGGTTACTTATCGTAAGACTTTGTAGATACGTTTGGTTGTTGCAATGCCACAATAAAGTTTCATTTTTCTTCTGCGACTTATTCTCATACATACTGAATATACACATGAAAAAATCATAAAAATAAATCTGCAATGCTACGATGTCGAAAGCCTCTCATCCTACGAATGGTACAAATTCTTGATCCTACGAAATGGTATACGAATGGTACAAGTTCTTGATCCTACGAAATGGTATACGAATGATGCATGTTCTTGATCCTACGAAATGGTATACGAATGGAACATGTTCTTGACCCTACGAAATGGTATACCAATGGAACATGTTCTTGATGCTACGAAACGGTATACGAATGGAACATATTCTTGATCCTACGAAATGGTATACGAATGGTACAAGTTCTTGATCCTACGAAATGGTATACGAATGATGCATGTTCTTGATCCTACGAAATGGTATACGAATGGAACATGTTCTTGATCCTACGAAATGGTATACCAATGGAACATGTTCTTGATCCTACGAAACGGTATACTAATGGAACATATTCTTGATCCTACGAAATGGTATACGAATGGTACAAGTTCTTATAATAACGAAGTTCACACATTATGTTCGACAGTGTACGAGGTATCAGGCGCGTCTATGGACCGCGGCGTGGTGGTGCTTAACGACATCCACATCGACATCGTGGACTACATCCAGCCCGCCGTCTGTACCGACGCCGACTTCCGGCAGATGTGGGCCGAGTTCGAGTGGGAGAACAAGGTAAAATATACTCTAGTATCTAGGACATAAAGTTCATAATGCTGGCTACAGTTTTTGTGTTTACTAGTCGGCACTACTGGCGAATCGGGTCCTAAAGAATAGCACTTTTTGTATTCAAATTTTGAATTACAATCATTAATAGGGAATTAAAGACGCGATTCAATTTAACGTGAAAATGCCGTAAAGCAATTTCGTTTTATTCTAAAAAAAGGAATATTTTGCCAGAAAATAAAATCTCGCTAAAAGCAATGTTTGATAAAACAATAACATATAATTATTCATATACATATGCATTTTAAAACAAAATTTCCTAGTCAGTTTAAATAATAAAATAGGAATGCATGAGTCAATAAAGTACCGCTAAAACCCCACGAATAGTAAAATTTGATCATCTCACGAATATTAAATATGAGATACGGCTCATTTGTATAGAGGAGTGCAGAAAGCTATTTTTTATTTGTAGAATAATGCAATCGTCAAATTTTGAATAAGGATACGTATTGTATGTTTTAGTTTCTGTTTATTAAATAAATAAAGTGATTGCGTTCCTCAGGTATCGGTGAACACGAACATCACAGATCTGCGCGAGTACTTACAGCACCTGCTGGCTTCTACCAATATGAAGTGTCTCACTCCTGAAAAAGTAAGCATTTGTTTCTTCATCATTTAGTAGTCTATACGAATGTTATAAAGAGGTAGGTAAAATTTGTTTGTAAGTTTGTAGGGGGTAATCTCCGGAACTAATAATCCAATCCTAATAGTACATTGTTCATCGAGGGGAGAAAGTGACCGATTACCAACGAGGGTATAGTTTGAGTACTTAATACATACGAGTTGGGAATTGCACTTTCTTCCAAGTGATACATAGTGCTTTATACTATACCTACGAGGAAAATAAGAGAGAATAATAATAATCTGTCTCTTGTCTTTTGTCATTATAAGTACTTTTAAGTTAACTACTAAATTGGTCTAAATTAAAAAAAAACATCGCATTTGTAATGGATTTTCATACACTTTTCCCTCCCTCTCCAGTGTCTCCAGCACGTTAGTAATGAATTCTCATACACTTTTGCGACCCGCACATTTGTACTACAGTAATGACGTCCTTTCTGTCAATTTTTTAAAAAAGTAATGAGGCACTTTCCGAGCAGGTATAGTATAAATATATTTTCAATTGCTTGTAAAGTGCATTATTTGTGAGTGCTATAGATATAAATTATTTCGAAATCCACGCGGTCGAAGTCGCGGGCGATGTGCTTATATATGAAGTTGAAATGTTTTCAAAGGAATCGTTTGGTTTTATTCAAAATGAACAATAAAAAAATATTTTATTGTGTACTCAAGAATGCTGTCGTAATAAAAATTACAAGTAGCTATTTAAAAATAATGGATCTCAATATTATTTTTTTTGTGTCATTCAATCCAGCGATTCATTATACAGATCTGTATACTGTGTATTTTTTATAGTTGATAAGCTTGCGTTACTCTTTTTGATTAATATCATTTTACAACAAAAATTTACCTTTTAATCTGCCGTTACTTAGAATACAAATGAAATTTTACTTAGAATTATATTATGTAAATAGTAATCAAATTGATACAAAACATGTGCAATGAATAATTAGTTTAAATGTTACTTAAAATAGTTTGGCTCCGGTATATAAGCGAAAAGGATAAAATACGAGCCTTTGACACTAGCTGCTGCCCGTGACTTCGTTCACTGGAAAAATTCAAACATTGTCCTGGGACAAAAAGACGTATGAGCTATCTTATTGTAAAGTTTGATTAAAATCTATCCTGTAGTTTTTGCGTGAAAGAGTAACAAAGCTCACACACAACGCAGGTTCAGTATTATTTTTGTTTGCTTTAATCCAAACGAATATGCAAAAAAGCTGATGTGTAAACTTTTGTAAAAACGAATGTGTGAAAATTGCCTAATTCTTCTTACTGCATATGCAGCTGAGCTTAATCTACCTGAAAGTGTCCTAACGTGACCGCCCCACTGCATCTTTGAGCCGATGTATTTATTAAAAAAAAAAAAGATTCCTAACAATGTGGGTAGAATTCACATTACTAGCAATCTTGTTAACCCCTCCAACTAAGATAAATATACTTGTGTCTGGAGTGGGTTCACAGCAATGGGTGGGGTTCGAACTTGCGACCTTCCGATCACTAGTCCGACACCTTAGCCATTAGGCTATTGACGCTCATATGTAACTATCAACCCAAAGGTGCAGTGGACTTGATCTTATTACAGAAACTGTATTTTTAGACACCTAAGTTGTTTACTGTCAAGGATCGATCTGAGTTCAGCTTGTGGTACATTAGGTAGTGAAAACTTGAAACATTACGTTTTGTTCGCATTAAGTGCAAGATTGTTAGCTGCGAACCATTTCGAGAGAACAGCCACACTTTCATTGATTTGTAAAACATCCGTGTCTCTTCTACCTGTTTTAAAAATCATTGAAGTGTCATCGGCGAAAAGAATTATATCACATACGTTGGACATCATGTGAGATGGGCAATTAATGTATACAAGAAAGAGAAAAGGACTTAGAATTAAACCTTGAGGAACGCCAATCTTGACTAGAGATCCTGAAGATTTGTCGCTCCATTTACAATAACTTTTTTGTTGCTTGTCTTATAAATAGGAAATAACAAGATCAGCAGCTAGTCCACGAATCCCGTAATGGTGTAATTTACAGATCAGTGTTTTGTGGTCAACGCAGTCAAAAGCTTTGGAGAGGTCACAGAATATGCTAATTGCATCATGGGATTTCTCCCAAGATTCCAAAATGTGACAGATGAGTGGTTATAGGGTCGCGAGCTAAGTGGTAGCTGGTGGGATTCGTTACGCTACTAAGTTAAACACACTAATAATCTTCAAGGGTTTATTGCTAAGCATTATTGTAACAAAGTAACGTAACGGTTAAATTATTGCTAAATAATGGAAATGAGTGCACCCGGTTGTTGTACGTAATACACACTAAGCTTGCGGCGCACATAGTGCGACCGTATTATATCGCTTGCTTAGCAAATGTGGTGGTTTGCAAAATATTGTATCGAACAGTGGTCGATCTTTGTGCTTCTGTTTACTCAAAACAAAAATTTTAAATTGTTGGGTAGTTCTCATAATTTTAACCTTCACGCATCCAAAAATTTACTTCTTCACATTCCTTCCCACCGCACCGGGTTTCTATCTAATTCTTACGCTATTTCTACTATTAAACTCTGGAATTTGCTACCCCTTGACATCAAGAAGGCTGAGTTAAATTTTTCTGTTAAGCGTAAAATTAAAAACCATTACCTAAGGGGCTCTTATTTTTAGTTTGGTCTTTGTCATAATTATTATGAGCTGTCTTAATCAGAAAGATTATTATAAAGCACCGTATTGTTTAGTTTATTATTTTAGCTTAAATATGTATTTTATTAGTATTAAATATATTATTTTTAATACGTTTTAAATTCCTTCATAACACACATGTTACAAATTTGAGATCATTGGAGAATTTGAGATTTTCAATGCCTGCATATTCCACTAAATTTTATGGCTCATCGTTTACGGTGCCAGCTATTCGTTTGTGTAATGCATTGCCGGTGTCAGTAAGACAAGCTCAGTCACTCGCTACTTTTAAGAGCTCGGTTGCTAATAATTTTCTTTCAAATTTATGATTATTCTTTTGTTTTCTCTTTACATTATGTTAAAGAACACATATTTATACAACGTGTAACGGAAACCCCATATCTATCCAAAAGGGCTGAAGACAACATCTGGTATGGAGTCTCTATGCACAGTTTTAGCACAAAATAACTGACTCTAAGAATTGATACCAAATTATTGGTTTCATATATTTCTTGAATACCAATCATAACAAACATGTCACAGCACTACGAGGGTCAATAACTTTCCAAGTCACTTGCCAAGAACACGAAAATTCTTTTTGTTCTTCTTAATTTGAAAAATTCGGTCTCTGGTATCAGTGTATTGGAATTTGTAATAAGTTCTACACACGTAGACTTAGGATTACAAAACCCCTGCCATATCGTTTGTTATCATCCTAAGAAGCCATGCACTTGGTATGTATATACCCTTTAAATTACACGTTGTATATATATTATTTTTTGTTTTATGAGTACACTAATTTAGCCCTTCCCACTTTAATTAACGTTTTGAAAGTCCTTTCAAAGGTTGTCTGGAGTATATCGCTTTAAGCGATAAGACCGCCATTGTAACCATAGAATTAAGAATTAATGTTAAATAGGTGTGTTTAAATTTTGGTCTAAATCTGTCTATCTATCCATTTTCTCGTACACCTACCACAATGTGTTTTTTTTTTAACCCAAAGGTTGACTGGTAGAGACTGCATCAAGTCCGCCCATGCTACACCATTGTACATAAAGTTTAAATAAACAGTGGTAGTGTTGGAAGTGTTGGGCAGTGAGTAAGTCGTATGTTGTTGGCAGGCCCTGTCGGGGCAGTGCGGGTTCATGGCGGCCAACCTGTACGCGCGCTCCATCTTCGGCGAGGACGCGCTCGCCAACCTCAGCATCGAGACGCCGCTGCACCGCCTCGCCGCGCCCGTGGTCGGACACGTGCGCATCCGGGCCAAGAGCCAGGTACGCTACCTTACATGCTTATTTATACATATATTCCTTTATTTCAGGCTACTACGGCTCTTAGAAACATATACTGACAGCCCTTAATATGTCTCCTTTAATTTTTGTCCACCCAAAGATTGTCTTATGGACAAAAATTTATCGCCCTGTGCGATAAGACCGCCCATTGTACATTAGTTTAATTTTTTGTATCCATAGAAATATTGTGAGGTGTACAATAAAGTATATAATAATAAATACAAAGACAAAGGACATAATTTCGAAGGTTTATTACACTTTTTTCACCTGAGTGATACCACCCAGGTAAACAAAGTAGACTTTTTAGGGTTCCGTAGCCGAATGGCAAAAAACGGAACCCTTATAATTTTGACATGTCTGTCTGTCTGTCCGTCCGAGGTAGATATATTCTGTGAACCGCTTTCCGATTTTAAGAGAAAATTTAAAAAATATTTAAAATAAAGGGGGCTGCCCATACATGGAACTGAAACTGAAAATATTTTTTTTCATGAAACCTATACGTGTGTGGTATCTATAGACAGGTCTTTAAAAATGACATTATGGTTTCTAAAATGACTTTTTCATAAAATTAATCGTTTAAAAGATATACGCTTCCAAAGTGGTAAAATGTGTGTCCCCCTCCCTCTAACTTCTATAATAATGAAGTGAAAAATCTAAAAAAAAAACCATATATTGTAGATCTTAATGTAAACTTTCAACCAAAATTGGTTTGAACGAGATCGAGTCAGCAGTTTTTGAGATACAGTATATTTTCTAAAACTGCAAATATTAATACAAATACTGTCAAAAACAAAGTTATTTGGCGTAGTTGTGAAAATTGTAAATAAGCTAGTTTTAAGAAATTTGTAAGGTTTTTTGTATTTTTTTTTTCTAATAAATATATTAAGTATGTTATATTTATTATAGTTACTACGGAACCCTTCATGGGCGAGTCCGACTCGCACTTGGCCAATTTTTAGTCTCCTCATTTCTCAGGTGATACCATCCAGGTGAAATGATTCGACATACGCAATCGCCTTTGTTCATCTCGGAATTAATTGACCCAGACGACTTTTTGTTTCATCTTGTTGACTTACATCACCTACATATGTCATATTTAACATAAAATATCTACAGTGACTAACTTTGCTAGCAACAAATTACTCCTTAGTTAAGACAAAACCCATTAGTGGAATAAACCAGTTACGAAAACCAATTTGTCCGTGAAGGTCGAAAGGTTGGAGTTTATTTACGGGACGAATTTCAAGTTTTTGTCTTGTGGTGATAATGCCGACTGAACATTATCGACTTTCATGAAGGAGGCATTTTGACCGAGAGGTATAATGCTCTGGTGTTTCGAGGTCTATTACCTCCTGATGACTCCTACCGTTGGTATATTCAAATGAACTTGCAATTTCATTTTGAGATTAGACAACCAGTACTCAATAAACATAACAGAGCCCTTTTCTCATAAACCCTTTGTAAATAGATAATTCTAAAATCAATATGAATGTAAGTTTACTTACTTTTTATATGCCATATGGCAAATACGAAATATACTTACTACTTAGTTACTATTTTTACGAACCTACCAATGTTATCTCTTCATCACCTATAGTTGACTTGTAAAGAATGGCTAAGGCATTAAGTCCACCTTTGTACTATTTGTGTTGCATAAAGTTTAATTGAATACGATCAAGAATAACATTACTCAAACCCAATGCTTATTTCTTGGACCCAGCAGCTTTTGCACTTCGCAAGCTAAAAGACCCTAAATGGCAATCAAACAACTTCATCAGTATTGTAAATACAGAACAATTATGGTTCCTTTTAGCTTAAATTGTGATAAGATGCATGTTTCGTGCAAAATCTTTGCCGAAAACTCTCCGTATACGAGGTTTATCTATTAGAAATACAGTTAAAAACAGACCATAAATAATATAATTGCTTTCTTTTTTCCCCTCTAGGGTATGGCACTATCTCTCGGCGACAAGATCAATATGATGCAGAAAACTCCTCAACAAAAGCCGCAATCCAACACCATTCCCGCCGCGTAAGATACCAACATAATATATGTACTGACTATCTAACAACTACACTATGTGACACGAATTTAGTCCTAAACGCTATTAGTATTAAAGGTGGTTCAGTCGCGGACAAGAAATGTTTATGGTCTATTATTGCTTGCATGTTTTTGTTGTACATAGCTGAGGAGATTAACAAAGTGTGGGTTCTACTTTGGTATGAAAATGATTGTTTAATTATAGACTAAGAATTTAATTTAAATGCAGCAAATCTTTGACTAATGTCACTATAATTGTGGCTAACAAATTGAAGTAATTATTTACGTTTATATGACATCTTAAAATTAGACCTAGATTGGAAGCCAATTCTGGTAAACAGTCTGTCCTCGAGAGTGAGCGAGATAAGACCTTGCTGTGTAGTTATTAAAGTTGGTATTCGAAATTGCATCTTGAAAGATTCTAAGGTAAGCTGCTTCGAAATTGGACCTTAATACTACAGATTTAAAGATTATTTTCGAATACATTGCACCTTTTGAAAGAAAGTGGTGCTGTAGGATGTTAACAAAGATCAATTTCATTAAACCTGAAATGTCGCCCATCAGATCTTTGGGTGTTATTAAGTTCCTTGCCATTGTTTAAAGGTTATTTAATTAAATCGATAATATAATTAAATTCTTTGAAACTAACCGCATTTGTGTTTGAGTTATTTTATAAGCCGTTGCATTTATGTTACTTACTGAAGCTTTTATGTTCTATGTAGGCGAGGCCTGGCAAACGCCGGGATTAGTAGCGCCCGGCAGAAGAAGAAGACTTAAACCTGTGTTAATTTAGGATATCTCGAGTCCCCTTCAGCTATCTCACTAATACGCCACTGACAGGCCACTGTTTTGCCCAAAATCTTCTATCTATGATAATATTAAAACTTTTATTTTGAACAAAACACATGTTACGAAATTAATTTTGTATGATAATTCCTTTTGTCGGTGGGAAAATTATCAAATGACTCCTCCCGCTCTGGGTGGAGTGGTCAGACTAACAGCCCACCATATTCCTTCAGTTGCCCTTGTGATCCGGGGTTGCGGTATCTCGTTAGAAAATTCCCGCGACCCCGGCAGGCCATGGCCCTGTCAGGCCCCGTCAATTGTATGATAATATTAGCTACATTAGTTACAAACTGTTTTGTAGCTATTAATGGCCACCTCCAGGAATTAAAAGACGTTACCGTTCCAAATTTACAGAAAAATGTAAAATAAAAACAATATTAATATAAAGAAAAAAATAATTAAAGTAAGAAATAAGTAAATAATTATATAAAAAATAATAAGAAAGTTGTTACACGTGTTCAGTCCTATGTTACTCTGCCAAAATTATGTCTAAACTTAGTTTGGCCATATCATATAGATAGACGATTTTTATAGAATCTTGAATAGAAACTTTTTAATTTTGACTAGGTTGTTATTTCGAATAATTTTGTAAAATAGTACCTATAGACTTGCCCGATGTCGTCGATCGATGAAACTGTATTTTGATTTTTTATAATAGTGTTGTTCCTCTGTCGAGAAAGATCGATATCGATAAACTCGGGTAAGTGTATAGGCAACTTTAGAAATTTATATTATATTTTCATTTCTTGTACGTATTCGATTGGAAGACATTGTAGAGAGTTAATAATGGAATATTAAGTGTCATTATTTGTGTAGTTGTTAGTTAGTATTTTTTAAAATCGCTATTTAGTTGTAACGATCATTTATTATTATAGATTTATTGTATTGAATATACCATTTAGAAAATATGTATGCAATCCTTTTATTTTTACACCTCTGGCATTCCCGTGTTTATAGAAAATCATAAGATCTCTACTGGTTTTTTCGATATCGGCTAGCTACATATTATTCGTCGATCATTTATGCCATTTTATAAACAAAAGATCACATTAATCTACCTATCTACATTATGGCACAAGCTCTGCTTAGTTTGGGACTAGATGGCGTTGTGTGAAAAGTTGTGGAATATTATTTATTTATATGTAGAAGTTGAATGTATTTATGTAGTGCTTCGCTGATATAATTATAATTAATAATTTCAAAGTAATTCAGCTTGATATAAGACAGGCGTTGATCGCCTTTCTCAATAGCCATATATATTTTCTCGGCTCTACATCCTTACAAAATTTTATGAGAAATTCGTCTTCTCAAGTGGTTGACGTCACATGCTAATTAAAAGTAACGATTACTTTAAAGCTACTGTAAAACTCGATTACTGATTTAAAGTATCGATTTTAACTAAATATCGATAGAATAAAGGCCTATGTCCCAGCAAAAAGGGATCTTTATAGGCTGAATTATTATTATATTAGGTACAGATATTCCTAGTCTTATTGAAAGACACAGGAAGAGAGTGGCGTATATGTTTGAAAGGGAAGTAAGAAACAGGAACAGGGTAGGCACAAAATTATACATCATAAAAAAATATAGAGGTCAAATTTGTTTGTAAGTTTTTATGTAGGGGGTTATCTCTGGAACTAATTATTCAATCCCCTTTTTTTCATTAAAACAAGCTGCATTATTTGTGTTTGCTATAGGCGAGATAACGTTATATTTGTCTAGACAGTCGGAAAATTTATCCCTGAAAAAACCTCTTCAGGCGAGCGAAGCCGCGGGGATAAGCTAGTCGATTATTATTTGGTTCGGATCTGACTCAGGATTGCCTGGCCTATAGCCAAGTATGCAAGTTTCGCTTTTTAGTCTAAACAACTCGCTAAATATTTTCAGTACTCGATTTATACTCACTGTTAGATTATTCTCACCTTGACATAATTTATGTAGTTGTACATACTCACACTTTCCGCATGGCGGTGGCCGTACTTCAGTATAATACGATCCCAAACACTTTCTACTTCTTTTTTTCCTTTCCTCCGTACAATAATTTATATTTTGATTTTTATTGTGTTACAAGCTGACCCGGTGAACTACCGGCATTTTGTCGCCTTTAAACTTTCCATAGATCCCCTCAAATATTTTAAATCCAATATGAGCTAAATCAGTCCATTCTCGAACTTCTCACGAAGAGCCGTTTACGGTCGTCCCCACCTCGTCGTTCCCACTGCGTACGAATAGGAAAAAAAAGTTTCGTTCCTCCCCAGTGGTGACGATTGGAACTTTTTATTTCCCACTCGCTCCGCTATAGACCGAGAGTCAAAATGCAGTAATGGGGATTTCAATAAGAGAATTCACGAATTGTTAAAATGTTTTAATTACGACTTTCTGACCAAGAGTAAACAATGTTTTTGATTAAAAATAATTTAAAAAGACTGAGGCATTAGTACAGTATTTGTGAATCACAGGTAATCAACGAATATACAATAATTCTAATAATTTTAGAACTGCACAAGTGCCACTATGCGTTGATTCTTTACATTTTTTGCATTAGTGAGTTTGAGTTCTCGACCTTTAGCCCAGATAGCCTTGTTATAATGATAATAACACCCCTTCAATACAACGGACGGGAAGACTTGTGACGGCTTTCATGGCTGCTCGTTCGAAATTAAAAAGTCGTAATTAAAACATTTTAACAATCCGTGAAATCTCTTACTGAAATCCCCATTACTGCATTTTGACTGTCTGTCTATAGCGGAACGAATGGGCAATAAAAAGTTCCAATCGTCACCACTGGCAGGAACAAAACTTTTTCCCATTCGTACCCAGTGGGGACGACCGGGAATAAACGCGAAGAGGTATTGGTTTTTATCTAATATACAAAAATCTCGTGTCACAGTGTTAGCTATCGAAAATTCGAAACGGTTAGACCGATATTTATGATTTTTTTTTGGGTAGGTCTGAGAATAGGTCGTAGGCTATTTCAGAGGCTAGTAAATACTATCTTGTTGCTCATTAAACGTATATAAATTTAAGTTTAGAACCTTAATTTTGAGGTAAAATAAAAAACTCGACAGCCTTATGAAATAAATTAGTTTATTGTTACGCCATAGTTGTTCACGACGTTTAAAGTACAAAAATGTCCATGTTCCGTAACGAATGATTCAACAGTATAAATAATAAAAATAATTTATAATAGTAATAAGTTAATGGATTGGTTACAAAACAGTACTGTCCGACCCGTGAGTGTCGGCGGTCTAGCTTCACTGATCAATCGTGCTGCGTACGTCTGAAACAAAGATACAATTCATTAGATATCTAATAATTCAATTTTTTTTTATTGGTAATAGGCTCACGTTTGACCTCATCTCACCTGATGGTAAGTGATGATGTGGTCGAAGATGAAGCACGCTTACCTAGAAGTAACCTATTCACTCTTGACTTAAAGACTGTTAATGAACTAGATAGTGGTCTTACATACAATAAAATTGAAGTCTCTGATTTCAAAATAACGGCTTACACGATATTAAAACGTAAAGAAACTTTTAAATTTTTGGTCTGCCTTTTTGTCCGGGATAATCTCTGGAACGGCTGTGCCGAGAGAGTTATAGGGCAACATATAGTCTACTACGTTTTATCCCAGAATTCCCACGGGATTGAGATCTACACGGGAATTCTCAGTTATTTACCCGCAATATTTTGGGATGTCCCGCAAAGTAAAGTTTGTTTGGAACTAAGTACAAAGCTATTAAGACTACACTAGGAGCTAGTAAGAAATGCTCTTATATGCAACACAATAAAAAAACAGTTGATATATGATCCGACTATAGGTCCAAGACAGCCCTTTCCCATGTCAACCACCCTAATTAACTACCTACTTAAACCGTTTTTGTAGTCCTCCAAACTACTAATAAGAAATGACTAATTGAAAAACCCAATAGCACATTTTGCCCGACTATAGGAATCGAATCCGAGACACGCCACTGCTGAGTATGAGTGCTCAGCAGTGGCGTGTGCGACCACTAGACAAGGCAGTTAAAGTTAGATAATATAAAGAGTACATTATGACGAACAACTATATCATGAACCTATTTTGAGTGCAAATAAAGACATAATATTCTTTTCAAGCCACTACTAAAAACAAATTTTCAAAAATAAACGCCTGTATAAGCAGTTGCTCGCGACGTCGTTCGCGTGGGAAGTTTTTCCCGTGTAAATCCCGATCCCGTGGGAATTTTGCAAAATCCCGTCTTAGCGAGCATCTACGTACTAAAAGGAACCCCCATGCAAAATTTGAGAGCCCTACTACTTGTAGTTTCTGAGATTTCGTGATTAATCAGTGAGTGGTATTTCGCTTTTATATTATAGACTAGCTTTTGCCTACGACTTCGTTCGCGTGGATGTTTTTCCCGCGTAGATCCCGATCCCGTGGGAATTTCGGGATAAAAACTATGTCCTATGTCCTTCCCACGGTCCTAAACTATTCCCATGTCAAATTTCATTTAAATCGGTAATAGTAGTAGTAATAACATTTATTTGCATAAAAACACGGTATAAAAGATGGTACAAAGATGGTGCACACACAAATATCAGACGCACCACAGACAGACATATATATATAGGTATATAACTTTGATATTTTTATATTTTGTTATTTAATGTATCAACGTACTCTGTTCGCCCACTGCACGCACCGATATTTTTGTGTAACACCAATTAGACCCATTATAAGGGCTCCCTTTCCTAAGATACAGACAGGTTTTCTGCCTAGTTTAGGAAAGGGAGGCCAAAGACTCATCTTATTATTTTCTATATGATTTATAAGTATAAGACAACTCTGTACTTACATTGATCATAAATGTACAAATAATTTGCATGCTTGCTACAAGCAAAACATGTACCAATTTAGTATTTTGTATCACCTATTATACCTACCATGTTTTTAGCAAATAATATTATTATATTATATAGCAACTCCCTACCTGACCTCCACAACCCAGTAACTGGGTTGGTACCCAGTTACTGGGTTGTGGAGGTCCCCTGACAAGACTAGCATCAGATTTTCTAGCTTCTCACAACCCGTAACGACTGTCAAAGATGTACAAATCAGAGCCGGAACCAACGGCACGGAGCAATCTCGATATGTTAAGGTTTTCACCCATCCACAGTTTGACCTCAGCTAGCGTTGCTTAACCTTGAAGATCGACCCGTGTGGCTGTTATTATTAGCCACGAGCTCCTCACATCAGTAGTAACAGTTTTAGAACAACGACCATGTTGCTACCAGTTTAAGGCGTTGCTATATAGTCTTTCTGTCGATATGAATAAGGTTCACTATACCTATAACTGTTTGTGATTTCTGTTAATGCGTTAGTAAGTCGTTGAAGTGCCTAATCAATAAATAAATTAAGTTCAATACTAACTTATTCCTCTTCCTCCTCTTCTTCCTCTTCCTCTTCTTCCTCCTCCTCTTCCTCCTCCTCTTCCTCCTCTACGACCTCCTCCTCCTCTTCAGGCTCGGGTTCGTACAGGGGCTCGTCGTCATCTTCGATCGCCTTGACGTCCTCCTCGCCTTCGGGGGACTCGAGATCGCCCTTCTTTTTGCCGGGCCTCTCACCGAACCACTTGGGCAACCTCGCTGTTATTGTTAAAGAAGTATTAATAACAAAGTACATTTTTACGTCAATCAAAGTTCAATTTCCCCGTAAATTGCAGAATGTGTGCTACGCTTCTAAAAAAATATTCTCGGTCTCAACTTTTCTTGAAGTAGGTATGTTTATAAGGTTAATCTCAAGAACCGCTAAACCGGTTTTAAAGGAACTTTTCTTTACTTTTATGGATTATAGGGCAACATATATGATAGGTACTATTTTACTTGGCAAAGGCTTTCCATTAAATAACTTTCATAAACAAAACTTAACTGCAAACAGTGAGATCTTTCTTGGGAGTTGAACCCATAACCTCATGGAAACCCATAACCTCCGGAGCTAGTAGCGCATTATCAAAACTATAACTTTAAATTTTAACTTTTTCCCATAGAGTCTTATTAGTGTGATCTACAAACATTTTCGTATAAAGTGCATTTTACGACTTGCTTCTTAGGTAATATTCGTATTGTCGCTTGCATAAAAAACTGTTATTAACACAGGAGGAACACTATTACATGCAACAAGATATCATGAAACACTTGTGCACGGAGTCTTTAATGTCAGATGAATTGGATTTAACTTTGCAGATGGACAAACTTTTATAAAAAAACTTTTATAGACTGCAAAATTAAATGGTTATACTTACTCTTCTGCCTGACACCGAACTGTTCGGACCTCTCTTGCCAGACCTTCTCGAGGAAGTCCTTGTTCAGTTTCTCAAGGTCCTATAGGAATCGTTAACACAGGGTAAATACAATGATAGTTGTACAGTAGGAAATACACACGACCGGGGCGTATCCAATATGGATATTTTATTAAAATGTTGTAAGAATATGGCCGGTGAGAATTTACTAAAAATAACTGCATCTTTTAATCCATTGATATTTTACAGTAAAAACTCGCACGATCATATTTTTCCAACACTACACAAAGGTACATTTAGGTCAGAAATGGAATAGGACATGCCGTGAAGACATGCGTCGAGGGGTCACATTGTCAACACAATCGCAAAACATTGCGTTCTCCTCTTACTTTTGGTACGATTCATGAACTCTTGCATCTTCTCTTTCCACATTTTATCCATAACCTCTGCCAATTGAGTATCCAAACCCTGCGTTTAAACGTCATCATCAATATCAGTTTACACATCCATAAATGTGGCTCATGCATCTTTAAGATCTGATGTCTTGGAGTCATTGTTGTGTTATGTTAACAAATTATTTTCGGGTTTTATGTGCTACTTTTAACTCGGTTGAAATTTCATCGACGATGTGTGTTATAATTTACATCGCTACTACGTAACGACTTGAAATTAAATGGATGTGAAAGTGATCTGAATCGAGATCTTGGCTGAAGTCCAAATTATGTAGGGCAGGATTTAATAGTAATAATGTGGTCCGAAAATTAATGTGTCTTTAATTTCTAGACATAGCATAGTATCTGATAGTACTGTAATAGGTATATTCGTGTATCTATTTCGTTGTGTGCGAATACTTACACCTTCGAACAACTTCTTTTTGTCGTCGTAGGACCTTGTGTCGACACGTCGCTCGTACTTGGACGCAACTTGGATTTTGGGCTGGAAATAAAACAAGACTTCAGTAATCATTTCTACTCCAAAAGAATTTCAGATGATGTTCTTCGTGACTGCAGCTTACCGGGTGCTTTCCTGTGAGGGCCTCAGGGTCAAGACCCTTCTTGAGGGCCTTGTGCCTCAACTGTTGCTTTTGTCTTTCTTTGAGCTCTTTTAACTGTTGACAAAATATTAATTTATTAATGAGAAGTCTTATGTCTCAGAAAACGCTGCTATCTCTTCATATTCCCAGTATACTCACGTCGTAGTCCTGCCTCTTTTGCCTCTCTTCAAGATCGTATTTCTCTGTCTCGAGTTTGATGATGCACTCCCAGAGTTCTGTGGCCTTCTGTCTGAGCTTTTCGGTGCCGAGGTTCTCGATGTTCAGGGGCTTGATGCGGATGGAAAGGGAGATCTTCTTCTCCTCTTCCAACTGCTCCTTGGTCTTGTTACGTTCCAGTTGAGCGTTGCTAAGGCCAAACTGCAAAATGTACAAGCGGAAAGTTTTATATTTCGTTTGATGATTCAAATAGACGTTGTTTAACCTCAAAACAGCTCGAATTACAATTTAAACTGTTTACGCATTTAACCAGTTCAAGTAAACAGTGTTTATTAAAGAATAAATGGTTATGTTTGCAAAGAAATAAGGATGAGTCTCTTCGTAGAAATGTGTTGTGTTGTAATTTTGATGGACTTACGTTCTCACTCTTCTTCTGGATGGTGAAGTTGGGTCCGACTTTGGTGGAGTCTTTCATAGCCTGGAGCATAGCCTGGCGTTTCTTCTCGGCCTCCTCGAGTCGCTGCCTCTTCTCTTCGATGTCGCGTTGTTTCTTCTCTTCAACTTCGCGAACTCTCCTTTCTTCCTCTTCCTTCTTCTTCTGGGCGAGGCGCTTCTCTTCTTCAGCGCGAGATACCTTAAATACCGCGAACAGTTAATTTACACATCATCTGTTATACATATCTTTGAACCATGATATCGTCCGTGATAGCGAGCCACACCTTACGCTTAGCCTGCTTCTCCTTGAGGCGTTTGAGCTCATCTTCCTCCTTGGCCCGCTGTTTGCGCCATTCGTTGATGTATTCCTTCAACTGATCGTCCAAGTCCGACCGCTTCTGGTCTTGACGCTGTTAAATAACATTGATGAACGTTATTTGAAAGATTCTAATGGAATGTATAACGTGTGCAATTTGAAGTCAGTTAGTGATGAAGCGTTGTAATTACCTTGATGAATTCTGGATCTCCTTCACCCCTGAAAATGCAAAGTAGCTATATTAACTATGGTGTCATGATCTAAGTTTGTGTTAATGTTAGAAACCGTTGTTATAACGGTCACAATACATATAATTTCTGTTACGGTGATTGAGTTTTACGACAACTCGTTAAAGTTAAATTTCCGCTGTTACGCTTTTATATCGTTGTGTAAGCAGGGAGATCGGTTACTGTACATATTGTTAAAGTTTTAGCTTTAATACTTGTGTACTGAACAACTACGTGAAAACATTACTTATTGTTAAAATTATTATTGTTATACGATTTATAATCCCTCATACTTTAAAATCGTAGGACATAAATTTTTAGTTCAATTAATATTGTCTTTTTGCTTTGCTTATATTCATAGTTGTGTAGTTTTGTATTTGTAAATGATATTATTGTTTGTTGTGGGTTTATGACAACATTTATAATTACCATGACTGGTACACGGACAGATACACATATTACAACAACATTATATTATGTATTACAAGGTAGTCATGCTTTGATGTCGTGTTATTACTTTCATGCAATAAATCAAAAATAAGTCGGGGCAACTCGAGCAGTCGCCCGTTGACCGACATTTTGTTTCTTTGCAGAACGGCGCGGGCGCAGCACAGTACGCTTTTCTAAAATAGAACGCCTACCAACCGATATAAAAATAGCGACCGACGTCGGCGTGCGGTTGTTCATTCGCCGAGCGATCATCTGGTTGGAAACGAAAAATTTGGGAAACGATCGTAAAAAACATGCGCCCGCGCCTTGTCCAGTTAATGATAGGATTATAGTTAGTGACACCACAGAGAGCGGTGCAACTTACGCGATCGATGGTCTACTCCTAGAAACAGAAAACAACAATCAGCCTTCTACTTATCTTTTACAATATTCTACTTCTTTATTGCAAAATTCATTGTTCGTAACCAAAGAAGCGGTGACAATTAGTGTATTCTGCGCATACACGATACAAACACTGCATCACAAGCCACTAGCCGTTGTAATCAATATTTTAGAATTTTGCCAAGAGGACCGTACTTCGTTTTGCTTAAGCAAAATCTCTAGTTGGTATAAGATTCGTTAATTTTACGCCAATCAATCATAGTGCCATAACAGTTTCAGTGGCTAGAAGCAAAGCGGTAAGGCAGATCGTAACTAGAGTTTACTTACTCTGGTTTAGAAGCGGGTCTTCAGTTTGCAACGACGAGAGGAGCAGCGACGGGAAAGAAAAACAAAACACGATTAAAAACTGTGCAGCCGCGAAGAAGTATATCGTATTCCATTTGTTGTACAGAATCAGAAGCGTAGGGTTAAAGCCAAATTGATGTTCACTCACAACTCCGACAACACTCTGGTAGGTAGGTATTGTTCCGTTTGTACATGGAAAGATCAATCACTTACTCGTCCTCGTTATACTGATCTTTCCGATAGCATCACACTCATGGTTCGGTTGGTTATATGAATGATTTCAATGTTAAAAAGCTCGGAATGTAGCGCTGCAGCACCTAGCGTAACTTGTATATCTGGAAGCAACGAAAGCGATGAGATAAGCGCTACAAGCGTTAGGGTCGCTATCTAAACTTAGCCTAAAACGAGCGAAGCATTTGTGAGTGCCGGAACAACCAAAATGGCACGCCACTTACTTCCTGCAACAAAAGAAAGAACAGGGTTTGGTGAGGGCGTGCAAACAGCCCGAGACTGGGGGGTTCCAAGAAACTGGGAATCAAACCTTGCGATCATGCTCAAATAGTTCACGCTTATGTCCAAAAGTAAGACTATTGATGTACATCACGTGTACTCCACCGTTCTAATAGTTTTGGAAAATTATAGAATCGCCAAGGCAAAGTAAGAAATCAGGCCGAGAGAAGCTGAAGTGTTTCAAAACCAAACAGTTTCTAAAAGAACTAGTTCCGGGAATTGAGAGGGACTGACCGCTGAGATGTCATACTTACGTCTCTTGGACTTCTTCTTCTACTTCCTCCTCCTCGGAGCCACTGTGGAGTAGATAGGAATTGGGTTAACGTACACATCGGAGGAGTAATAGACAAAGTTAGCACAAGAAATACATATACATATGACAGTCTACTACGACAGGGGGACAGATAGCATGTAGTGTAGAAGAGTGTATCAATAAGTATCGTGTATTTGAGTTATGTGGTGTAAGCAAAGAAACATCTTACGTTCGGAAATCCTGACAGTGTATGTATGAGTGTTCAATACTTACGAGTATTCTTCTTCGTCAGACATGGTGGTAGTTTATGTAATCTGTAAACAAAACGTTATGTTGAATACTTGAATTTTGGCTTTCTTTCTAACGGGCGGCGCTTAGTTGTGAATAAAATGTCCGCATTGCATTTGCTGACTCTATTCTCTTTCCGGGTAATCAAAACGCCAAGTCTATCAATGGTTCGATGAACGATTGATAGTTCGTTGGCACCTCTCGGATGCAAATTCAGTAGTGTAATACGTGCTGAGTGCAAAATCACAACTGCAGTAGTATCAGATTGCCAACTCATCCTATCCAATTATCAAAATAACCATTACATTTCGATCAAATGTTGATAAATCACTATTGGTTCTGTTTACGTTACAAGTGACGTCACAGCACAACGCAAGAGATATTGGCAATGCGTCAATAGATGCATCTATTAACATTTTATCGACAAAGAGATTTATCTCTCATCAGTGCATACATATGTGTTTACATTTGGCGCCCGAAATAGATTATTAATGTTTCATGCATAACCGTTTAATGTTAAAATCTCGCGTAAAATTATTTTTATTTGTTATTGCAAATTGTTACGATGCGCTCGTTACTAGTAATGTTGCCAATGCAATAAATCCCATTTAGATGTTGAAACGTGGCTTACTCAACTCCGACTTTAAAAGAAAATGTTACTTTTTGTTCGTGTGTAAATCTATTTCTTTTTATTGAATGGAATATTTTCCTGTTTTGCACCTCATCACAAAAATACTATGAGATAGCAACAGTTGTAAATTGTTATACCTATTGTATTTTTTTGGTACCTACCTAGAAATTATTAACCGCCATTTCATTTTAGCTAATTAACGTCAGCCAACAGCTAACTCATACATAAACTCGAAATAGACAATAGCAATATCAATAACGTCGAAGATTTTCTTTGGTGCCAACATTAAAAAAATGGCGTGGGCGCGAAACTGAACGCGGGAAGCGTGCGTTTTGTTTATGAAGTCCGTTTTATTTTTAGCGGTTTTATCTTTCCTGCCTTCTTGCACACCTACGTGCTGGCAAGTGTTCAAAGAAAGTGTAAAATTGGATTTCGCGTTCTACTCAATATTGCTTAGGATTCGGATTTCGATTTGAGCCTTGAATTTCCACAGATTTTTCCGTGAGTAATATTTTGAAATCGTTATTCAGTTATTTTTTTTTCTGTCTTTTGACAAGAAGTCTTCTTTTTCAAAGTCACTACCTATATTGTTATTACAACTGACCGCTAGTTAAGTTCGTTTAATTGTATAGGCATATAGCTTAATAAAACAAAATGTTACTAAATTGTTTCATTGACTGAAGTTCCTCAACATGTAACTTCACAAATTAGGTCAAGATATCTTCGATCAAAAAAATTATATACTTCCGAATATTAACCTAAAATACAATAGCGAAAAATTTAATTAAGGGATGGACGCGCGGCTATGTTACGTTATCATTTTATCAGGATTTAGTCAAATCTCGACAGCTCCGAAATGAAAAATAAACTGTTATATCTTTTTTCCATTCTTCATGTACCGAATCCATTTCTTAACTTAAGTAAAAGAAAAAAACTACAAGTTAAAAAAAAGAAATACTTATGCAAAATGCAAGTGCCGTCAACTTAAAAAAAGGGTTCGTTTAAAAAAAATTGGTAAACAAATCCGTAACATTCAATCATTTCATGATCGCATAACTAAGTTCGATTTCGTGGCAATGTAAAGTAGACTTCACGAGGGTCACTATAACATAAACCTAAAAGTAATGTAAAAAGTTCGTTCTAAGTTCTAGTTAATTTACTTTTAGTGTACCAGTACCTATACCTAAATAATGTTGCTATCTATCAATATCTATTTGAAAGTCGTGTAATAATGTCACATCTGTCATCTGGATAAGTGGATACTATTCAAAAGTTCTATTTTCATAGATCTTGAAATTCTTTCTATGTACGTCTATGTTTAGATGAATCTTTCAAGTAACTTTCAATGCTTTGATTGATTTAAATTGTTTAAAACGTTAATTATTACCGAACCATAATAGCCTCAATTTATTTCACAAGGAACTTGTGCCAGTTGAATAAACTTTCGCGCAAAAATGTGTACACAATAAAATAATTTGAAAACGGTTTTTTTTTTACTTTTTTGTCTCTGAGGTTGATTGTTATGATTATCTTCAGGGTTAATTATATTTTTTATTAGTGTTTTTGGCGTATTATCGATTTATGATGCTGATACGTCAACCTCCATAACTGTTAGAACTTTAGCTAAAAAAAATTAAATACGTGACATTGGAATTTCAAAACATGTTATCTATGTTTTTTTGGGTATAGTGTGTAGTGTAACTGTGTGTATAATTTTTCAAAATGCATTTTGTTCACACAAAAATTGCGATCATGTGTTGAGTTCGATTCTCATACGTCCACGTAGAGATTTTTGCTGAAACTTGACGAGTTCGCTGCGCGCGACTCTCGGGCGGTAACGTAATCCGGCGCACTATACAAGGCGGTTGCTTCTATTTCAGCGCGGCGACGCCCGCGCCCGTCCGCATTTGGCACATACCGCGCGCGTATTTTTAGACCAGCCTCCTTACGAGTAGTCTTTTATCTCCGACGTATCCGAACTGGACATCCACAAGGACTCCCGTAACACCATTATCCTACACACTATGCCCGCTGGGCCCGACACTGGCACTCTCACGGCACGGCACTTACGTCGCACGGGTGGAAGACGGTCACTCAGTCACGGCACTGGTTCTTCAACCGGCAGCACAGCGACGTTGGAATGTGGAGTCCGCGGCGACCGGGGCGGCTCTGGCCGGCGGCGGGCCGCGCAGAGGCCGCGCGCGCTCTCCCCCCCTGCGATCGCCCCCTGCGCCCGCCGCTATATTTAGCGCCGGTCATTTTTGAGCCGACGATTTCGAGCCAGCTCCGGTTTCTAAAGGGAAACTGACTGGCCAGTCCGACCCGTGAGCACGCGTGCAGGTGCAACGGCCAGAGCAGGGGGAAGTCAACTTGCCTCAGTTCCTGGGCTGATACTACCGCACTCCTGCGGCCAGGAGCCAAAGACGATTGTTGTCATGCTCAAGCAAGGCTCGTTTAAAGTCAATGGTCCGCACTCTTCCCAACGCTTATTTGGTGTTGCTAAAAACTAGTAAACTGAGATATCCAACTGATACGTAATCATAACTGTCACATATTCAGATTTTATCGGAAGTACGCTTTCTCCGTGCAGTAAAGGGGAAGCCGTAATTTCTTGAGGTCTTAATTGATCACTTTAAATATGTTAAGTCATAACTGTAGGTAAATGTCACTTACGGATGTATGAGTATGAGCCGACGCCGGTCTGTCCGTCAAAGCAAAGACGGCGGAGAGCAGCAGGCCTGACTAAAAGCTTACCGACAGAATCGCTACATTTTTATATTTTGTTTAGCTTCGGTAGATCGGCATTAGGTGGGGAGTCATATTGTTCCTATGCATTTATTATGAGCTCTGCTGCCGCGGAGTTAGACGTTCATGCAAAGCGGGGGCGTGACCCACGCAGACGGAACGAGGCGCAGTGTTGACGTAGGGAATATAACCATCTCATAATATATGACTCTTCGCTCCATTTCATAGGTTAGCGTTTCCAGTCTACCATTAAGCTGTATTTTTTGTGTTGTTTATAAAATGATTTCTTATCTGGAATAACAACGAATCTGCGATACCTTCATATGATATTGTAGGACGTCCGTAGGTTCTGGTAATCGCTTACTATCACAAATGAAAAGAGCGCCAACATTCTTCCATATCTCTTTTACGGTCGTCTAAACTTAATGGCTAAACATGTAAGTATGTAACTTAATGTAAGTATCCGGAAATTAAAAAAAAACTTGACAAACATGTATATAATACTTATAAGTTCGCTGAGTTTGGCTAAGTATGCTGTGGACCCAGATCTGCAAAGTAAAATGGAGACTCGCCTCAATGGTAGGTACGCAGACACGATGGAGCTGGAGCATACGCTTGGCCAGAGTATCGCCATGTCCTTGAGGAGTCAATCGGCGGCGGCGACATCTCGCGCCATGGTTCAGACCACGGTGCGGGGTGAGAGGGAATGGGATGCAGTCACCTTCTCCTGCGAAGCAGTCATGTCAGCGAAGGAAGCGGGTGACTGCGAGACTGGGAGATAGAAAGTAGTGGTCGCTCACCGCTGGACAAGGACCAGGCCCGGGTAAGTTTCGCAATGCGTACCTCAAAGAGTAGGCAGCATTGACGGGCGATTCGACAAAGCCATTTCCTGTCCCGAAATCCGTTTCGTCTAAAGAGATTACATGAGGTACCTACTGATGATTTGAGGGAATGAAAGTATATAACTTATGATATAATGTAAATGGACCCCAAATCCTAAATTTGGAGTACCATGTTTCTGAAACACAAACAATATAAGAACAGCCTATAGGTATATTGGTCACGGGAGAGATATGAACATTAAAATTTAGTCAATTCTGCTTTTTAGGGTTTCATAGTGGGATGGCAACAAACGAAACCCTTATAGATCCGTCATGTCTGACTGTCCATCCGTATGTCACCACCAGTTTATTTCGAAACTATTAGGACTACACAATTGAGACTTAATAGTCAGTGTATTCTGTGAATCGCTTTACGATTTTTATACAAAAACAGTAAAAAGTTGATTTCTCTCCATACATGGGATTGAAACTAAAAAAAATAATAATGCATCAAACCTATGAGTGGGGTGTCTGTAGATAGACCTGTCAAATGACATATTTTCTCAAAGTGATTGATTTTGAGAAAAATTAGTTGTATGAACCTGTTTGAAAAAAAGGCACACACACAAAAAAAAAAATTACAAATTGACAAGACGGCGAAAATTTTCTTGTCAATTTTCTACGTATTTTATATTTATTACTGCTTTTATTTTTCGGTATAATATCAAAATTAACCGTGTAAATAAATAAAAAAATGAATACCATTGTTCGTACTTCGGCAAATCACAGTGAAACCTCATCAAATACCGTGCAGTGTCCTCATTGTCCTAGAACCTTCAAAGTAAATGGAATACAACGACATTTGCGCGCCGCCCATACTGAGAATCCACCTCCAGCTATAACCCAGACCATACCCACAACATGCCTAGAAGATGCTTTTGGATCCCCGTTTTTTAATGGAATAGGATCGAAGACAGACATATGGCAAAAACGATGGGAAAAAGTGTGCACCCTTCATGGGAAACTCTATGACCTTCCCTCCAACACTGTAAGTAGAAGATTTATTCACAAATTAGCTGAAGAAATAGAATATCTTGTTAAATCAGACTATCCTTCTGAACGCATTTTGATTTACGTTGCTGTCATGCTACAAAGAGAGAAAAATGTTAAACAAGCAAAAGATATAACAAGATTACTTGACCGACGCCAAAATCTATGGGCCGAAGAAAACATTGATATACTAATAACTGAGGCTATGAAAGCAGACCACTCTCTCCGTAACTCCTACAACAGAAATAATTATAATGATAATAATGAATATGTCACAAAAAATTTCACCCGTCTCATACAGCGAGGAAAAACACGTGAAGCCCTAAATTGGTTAATGACAAAAGATACAAGCAAAATTCTTAAACCTGAAGACGAAATTGATGTAACAGGAAAAACGGTAATGAATGTACTGCAAGAAAAGCACCCCCCCGGATTCAATCCCGATTCAAGACTGTTTACACTGCCTGATGGCCTCCCCGAATTGACTCCATTACTAGAAGTAGACATAACCAGTGAACATGTGGAATCAGTTGCTAGAAAATTGCACGGTGGTGGAGGCCCAACAGGTACCACATCAGACAATTGGAAAGATTACTTGCTACGATTTGGAGAAGCAAGCCTGCATCTGAGGACTGCAGTAGCACAATTAACAATGCATTTAAATAACAATTTTGTGCCATGGAATCAAATACAAGCTCTTATGTCAAGTCGACTTATCGCCCTAGACAAATGCCCAGGTGTGAGACCGATTGGCATTGGCGAATGCCTACGCAGGATCCTATCCAAATGCATGATTTTAGTCACCGGATCCGAGGTCACCGAAGCCTGTGCTCAATCGCAACTCTGCAGTGGACTAAGCAGCGGTATCGAAGGTGCTATTCACGCGATGAACGATCTTTTCCAAAAAGAATGTCAACCAAGCTCTAACTGGGGAATGCTACTCGTCGATGCAAATAATGCCTTTAATTCTATGAACAGACAGTTAGCTCTCTGGCAAGCAAGAATATATTGGCCACATTGCGCTCGTTTCTTATACAACACCTACAATGGTCACGCAGAACTTGTAATACGTGATTCCGATATGAGATTATATAGCAAAGAAGGAGTTACCCAAGGTGATCCACTTGCCATGCCATTGTATGCCCTTGCAACACTACCCATAATAAACGAACTAAAAAAAGAACAAGCAACTACCCAATGCTGGTATGCAGATGACTCCTCCGCCCAAGGTAAGCTCAGAAACCTACGTCAATGGTGGGATAAAATGAGTAAAATAGGCCCTGAATATGGTTACTTTCCTCAAGATAAAAAATCATACCTAATCATTACCGAGAGCGACAACCAAACAGCTCAACAGATTTTCAAAGGGATTAACGTAACCATCATAACTGGATCACGCTTCCTTGGTAGTTATATTGGCGAAGGAAAAGAACACTTTGTGAACAAGAAAATTAAATACTGGCAATCTACAATAGAAAAACTTTCACTTATCTGTAAAGACTCACCCCAAGCTGCTTACACTGCCCTTACTAAAGCAGTTCAATTTCAATGGTCATTCCTTTTAAGAGTCTTAGATGATGTAACCCAATTCTTCGAACCATTAACAAACACACTGCGTACCAATTTTTTACCCACTTTACTAGGAGGCGATATCTCACCTTTGGAAGCTGACCTATTCTCTCTACCCGTTCACAAAGGTGGTCTAGCAATATCCGCTCTATCAAAAATGACAAATATAAACTATGTATGCTCAAAAAAAGGCTGTGCAGTCCTCTCAAATGCTCTGATTGAAAATACACATATGGACCTCTCTCAACATCATAAATCCCTCAAAGATGCACAAAAAGAATGCCGCAACGAGAAAGACTTTCTCAATGACCAACTCTTGGATACCGTCTTAGTCAAACTATCCCCTATCAAGAGAAGAGCGATTGAACGTTCAATTTCGACAAAAATGAAAACTAAACCCTCCAACTGGTTATCTACCTTACCGACTAAGAAGGACCATTTCGATCTGTCACCATTAGAGTTTAGAGACGCACTTGCATTACGTTACCACAGATTACCAGTCTCTATGCCAAAATCATGTGATGGCTGCGGCTGTAATGAATTTAATGTCGATCATGCTCTATGTTGTAAAAAGGGTGGTCTAATAACACGTCGTCATAATGAAATTAGAGATCTGTTCTGTGACTTATGTCAACATGCATGGGGAAACGTAGTCAAAGAACCCATCATCTCCGAAGGAGATTGCGGACTACGTGGAGACCTTTCATGCCGCGGCGTTTGGGATGCTCAGAGGGAGGCGTTATTTGATATCCGTGTTGTAGACACTGACGCTCCTTCTTACATTTCACGTCCTGTTGCCTCTGTACTAAAATCCGCCGAAGATGAAAAAATAAGAAAATATTCAAACGCTTGTGAATTGCGACATACTACATTCACCCCTCTTGTTACATCCGTTGACGGAGTCTTCGCTCCACAAATGTCTACTTTCGTAAAACATCTTGGAACTGCAATCGCTGACCGCTGGAACAGGTCCTTCAGCGTAGTGATGGGTTGGTTAAGATCAAGAATCATCATCTCAATAATACGTGCCACTAGCATGTGCATTCGCGGCACAAGACATAAATTTAAACCATTAGCCAAGTTATTTGGCTTCGGCGATGGAGCAGCCCTACCTGGGCAAAACTAATGCGGATGTGGCCGACGAAGGACGAACCATGAAGCTGTCGTACAAAACCTCATTTTAAAACAAATTTAAGTTCCTCTATACAAGTTCATTTATAATCCTAATCTTTTGTTATGTTGCCTAATTGTTAAATAAATTTACACTTTGCTCAATCTGTTAAAAAAAAGGCACTTCCAAAGTGGTGCAATGTCCCCAACCACCCCTCCCCCTCTTTTAACTTAAAAAGAGATAGTGAACAATCTACAATAATATTATGCTGTAGATCTCAATAAACACTTTCAATATAAATTAGTTTGAACGAGATTATAGTTTTATCAAAAAGTCAGGATTCTACTCCGGAACTTGTTTTAAGTCATCACGGTAAGGTATCTGAAGATAGTGACCCAAATTAAGAACCGTCAGCTTCAAAAGAACCGCACTTATTGACACAAAGTGATTTAAACGATTTATTACGATTTTTTGAATCTGTCTAAAAAACAGGGTGAGCTTTTTGGGTCTAGATTATATGACTGGAATCTACTTTCTCCTGATACGAAAATTTCTTATTTTCGACATCGTGATGATGAAATAAAACTTTACTTTTCTAAAGCCACTCAAGCCTTCAATATGATACACGTCCGCGAACGCCCGCAGATGCATCCGCAGATGGATCACCACGACCTGTCCACACGTCTGCAGGTCGATCACTCTAGGTTCATTCTCGACAGACGCAACACGCACGTTTAAAAATGTATATTGAGACTACACCACACACGTAGCTGCCGCAGCTATTTATTTATTTAGTACTTTTAACTACTACGTGAGTGTGCATCGCAGTAGAGTTATAAAAAAAAATAGGAATTTTGAATTAATTTGAATTAGGTATAAGTATTAAAATAGTAGGTACACTTACAACATTTTTATTTTTGTGGTATTTATTTTTGGGGTTCCATAAACAGTTTTCAGCTTGATATACCTTAATAAACCTAAAAGTTTCCTCGGTGCTCATATTATTAGCCATTTCAACAAGAATTAAACCGCAAGAAGCACGCGTTCACTGTCAATCGCAACTCCGATTAAACTGATGCGTCGCCAGACGTGTGGATAGACACCGGACGTCCGCGCTGAAACCCTTTGATCTGTGCCACAAAAACCGACAACAATCGGATTCGAGGCGGACGCGTCTGCGTGCGTCTGCGTACGTTAAATACCTACAACAGATGCACAAATTACCCCCTCTATACGTCTGCGGACGCATCCGCAGATGACGTACGCAGACGCACGCAGACGCGTCCGCGTCGAATCCAGGCAGGTGATTTAGTCTATTGTAATGACGTTCCTGTTTTGATGACTTTATTAAATTTTGAATATGATCAAAAAACTAGTTTGAAAGCAGTGTTGCTGCATAACGAAAATAAACTTCCTTCAGTGCCAGTTGCTCATGGTTCTGATATGAAAGAGACTTACGAAAATATGAGATTTCTTTTTGAAAAAATTGAATACAGTAAACACGCTTGAAAATTTTGTGGCGATTTTAAAGTCATTACACTTTTGCTTGGACTACAGCTTGGTTTGGTTACACAACATTTTGCTGTTTCATTTGTGAATGGACAGTAGGGACAGAAAAAAATCACTGTATAAAGAAAGTGTGGCCCAAGCGTAAATCACTCATTCCAGGTCATAAAAATTAAAAAAATGATCCTTTAGTGAGCCCTTATGACATTCTCTTACCACCGTTGTACAATAGAATTTGGGCTGATATTTTTTTTTTTTTTTGTAAAAGCTATGCCTAAAAAAGGTGGCAGTGGATTTGTATATCTGAAAGAGAAATTCTCCAAACTCAGTGAGACAAAAATTAAAGAGGGAATATTTGTAGGTCCACAAATACGGCAACTGATAAAGGATAAGAGCTTTGAAGAAAATTGAATGAAGAGAAAAAAACTCGCCTGTAAATCGTTTTGTGAACGTTGTCCAAAACTTGCAAGGAAACCAGAAATTGGAAAATTACAAAGACTTAATAAATGAACTTATAATTTCATATAAAGCTTTGGAGTGTAATATGTCCTTAAAAATAATATGTATTTTTGCTGGACTCTCATCTGAATTTTTTCCGACAAAGGACATTCATCAGGACATTAAAATATATACACACATCAAAAGTGTCTAGGGATCAACATATATTTTTGTAATAACTTTTCTCCTGATTGATATTAATTAAAATTTTCTTTAAGGATTCATCAAATAAAGTGTTTTCGTTTGTCACAGTAACGATAAACCAAGTCACCTTTGCATTAATAAAGAAATTTGCCATTTTCCTAATAAAGGGATTTTTACATTTGAACCACTAACATTAAAGTTCGAAAAAAGACTGAAATAACAGTTTTCTTTAAAATTTTATTGGGTAACTTAAACAATTAATAATCCGTGTTTCTACCGCGAACACTAACAACACAAGAACATCGGTTTGGCATACTCAAAATGAGTTCATCCAAATCACGCTGTGGAATGGCCGCCCATGTTCGTTGCAACAACAAAAAAAGGTCTTCTTGCGACTGGATACCCTCCATATTCGGCAGAGCTCTTCTCTGTAGCATATCCCATGCATGCTCAATCGGGTTCAAGTCTGGCGACTGAGCAGGCCAGAGCAGGACATTGATATTAGCTGCGGCGAGAGTCTGTCTTACAACTCTTGCGGTGTGCGATCGTGCATTATCATGCATTAACTGAAATAAGGGACCGATTTGCACTTGTAGAGGAACGATAACGTCAGATACAATCGTCCCAGCATAAATTTGAGCGTTGAGGTTGCCTCTGATCCAAATCAACTCAGTTCTTCCGCCGATCCAAATACCCGCCCATACCATGATGGTTCCACCACTATAAGGATGGACTTCCTGGCAGGATTTTAATCGCTGTTGGCGTCCAGGGGTTCTCCAGTGTCGTATACGTCTTGTATCCGGTCTCATACCAAAACGAGACTCATCAGAAAAGCACACGAAACGCCATTGTTCTTCTGCCCAATTTCTGTGTTCAAGAGCCCATTGATATCGAATTCTACGATTGTGCATTGCTATAGGTGGTACCCGTAACGGTCTTCGGGAATGAAGGTTCACTTCATGCAAGCGGTTTCTGACTGTTTGGTCGCTAATTAAGTTCCCTGAAGAGTGATGAAGCCTCACGGCTAACATCATGGTGGTTATTGTTGGAGCTCTTCGAGTTAAGATTTGAATGTATCGGTCTTGTCTCCGTGTGGTGCAGCGATACCGTCCTCCATGGCGCTCAGCCACGATACCAGTGCTTCGGTAACGTGTCCAAAGTCGACTGATAACACTCTGACTTGTATTCAGAGCTAAAGCCACAGTACGTTGCCGGGAACCAGCTTCTATCATTCCCACGGCTCTGAGCATTTCTTCCCTGCTTAAATGACGTCGCCGCTCCATAATAACGTTGGTTTTAATCAGTAGTAGGGAAACATTAGCACTAATAATGTCTTCAATGCGTTGTATGTTTTTATAGGGAAAATATTGACAGCTGATTTTCATCTTTTACTCGAATTTGATTAACAGTTCCTGTTTCAAATTATGAAATGCACCAAAAAGGATCCATATAAATTTATAAAATCATAAATTTATTACAAAGCCACATCTCAATCTCAAGAAATCCGCATAAAAATGCTTGATCCCTAGACACTTTTGATGTGTGTAATATACTTATTATGCAATATGTACCATTAGTGCACTTCCAGGAATTAAAAAACCTTTTGTTCAGGATCATTTACTGAATCGATTGATGTAATTTTTATTTTTTAATGTAGCGTAATTTTTTAATCCAATCTACGTAGGTAAATAACAACACACACTACCGCTGTACAGTACTAACAAACAAAAATGGATTGTAAACCAAAGTATAATTTTTCTACAAATTCAGTCATTCAAACAAACAGAAAAATGAAAGTGACTTCAAAGACTGTTTATACAAAAAAAAATCATTCCATGATCAGATCCTGACATGACAACAACGGGACCAACTAAAAACCCGTTCAAAAAAAAAAATTCCCAAATCGGTCCAGGCGTCTTCGAGTAATCGGAGAACATACATAAAAAAAAAGATTTCGACAAACTGAGAAGAACCGCCTCCTTTTTTGAAGTTTTTGAATTGTTTGTTACACTTATGTTTCATTTTCTTTTGTTTATTATTTATATGTAATTTTATTAGTGTAATAAAATGTTGGTAACTAAATAAATAGAACTGATAATAAATAAATAAAGTTGGTGGAAAATAATTAACTATTTTTCATTAATTTCTTGGTTTTTATATTTTTGATAAAAGGCTTTTTTTTATTTAAAAGTGAACTAGCAATGTGAAGTGAATTTGACGGGGCTCGATAGGGCTATTGCCTGCTGAGGTTGAGGGAATATACAAACGAGACGGTCATTCCCGCTCGTCACCCCCCTCGTTGTCCCCTCAGGTGACGAGTGGGAATTTTATTTAAAAATAAATATCCCATATGTCACCCGCAAGTGACGAATGGGAGTTTAATCCCACTCGTCACCCCTGATAAAAATTAATATTAAAAGTAGTAGTTTTTGAACTCTAAATAGAAAAAAATGAGAACTATTTAGATCTATTTACGAGAGTTAGATTTATTGGAATAAAAAGAAAAAAACATCGACTACTTACTTTTTTTAATTTTTGGAATTTAAAATTTTTAATTTGAAAGGATATACTTTCTAGTTGGTCCCATTGTCATCATGTCAGGATCTGATGATGGAATCATGGAGAAATAGAGGGAACTCTTCAAATTTTAGAGGCACACCTATAGCGTTTTGGGTATTTCTTATAGTAACTTGTGCAGTTGCTCTCGAAAAGCGCCATTTGGGGATGTGGAACTGATGATGAAGACCCACCGAAACTACTCAATAATAAGTATTTCGTGGATTGCGATTCAACTACTTGAATATGGATGTTAAGCACTTTATGCTCGTCATAATGCATATGGTGAAGTAGAGCTGATGGTGAAGTACCAGGAGAACTCCTCAAAAATTAACGGATCTGCATCGGGATAGGCAATATTTTGTAAAAGGTGATAATTAGTTGACATTTTGGTTTTTGTAACTAGATAAATTACAAACCGACCCACTAAAAAGAGGGAAATATTTTTTTTGCATAAAATAAAACCGACTTCTATATCAAAACAAAAGCCAAAAATAACTTTAATTTCGGAAGGCGATGTGAAAAAAGAAAATACAAAATCAATAACACCGACTACCGAAATTAAAGTTATTTTTACTAACATAGTGATCTATCAACGCACAGCCCAAACCACTGGACGGATCGGGCTGAAATTTGACATGCAGGTAGATGTTATGACGTAGGCATCCGCTAAGAAAGGAGTCTGCGAAATTCCCACGGGATCGGGATTTACACGGGAAAAACTTCCCACGCGAACGAAGTCGCGAGCAACTGCTAGTAAGTTTATATATTCATTAATTAATGTAAATTTTGAGATTTATAGAAATAGTTAGGTAATAAGTAACCCTTAAAGACATTAAATAAAAAATATTGGATACCGCCACAAGCAGAGGTATTTTATTAGGGGTGACGAGTGGGATTTTTTCTAAAACAAATCCCATTCGTCACCCGGGGTGACATATGAGATTTTTTTTTAGAAATAATCCCACTCGTCATCTGAGGGGACAACAAGAGGGGTGACGAGCGGGAATGACCGCAAACGAGATACCGCGGCTCAGGACCACAACGGCAACTGAAGGAATAGGGTGGATTTTTAGTCATTAAAAGTCTGACACTCTTCATCCAGAGTGGGAGGAGTTATTTGACGACTTTACCACCGCAAAAAAACGGCGAAGTGAAGCGTAGTTAACAGTTCAAAATTACTGATCATGACCAAAAAGTCTTCATAAGATCTTCGGCAATCCGCGAGTTGACAGTATGTTTAAAAATTTAAAATAACTATTTAATTATGTAAATCTATTGATATGAAGCACAAAATAGTACAAATGAAGAAAAGATTATTAATTATTTATTTTATTTTCCCTTGAGAAAAATGAGACTTTTTATCTGTGAGTCACGTGATTAGAAACACCAATCAGAAAACGAGACGTCATCGTTCAATATTTTGACAGCTGACTGGTTATCTTTGGTTGGTGCCTAGACAAAATAAGAAAAGAATAACTAACTAACTGCTTGCACTGTCTGGACAGGTCCGCTCAAATTTGCGTGGTTATTTCCTCAAAAGAATACCAAAGACATGAACCTACATGCTTCTCATATACAAACACAAATTGTCTGGACTTTAAAAAAGACGTTGACGACAAACTCAGAGGGAGTTTGTTTCGGTGTTTCTTCTCAGAGTAGTCAGTTAGGAAATACCGGCCTCATCTAGCTAAACTAAACACGCAAAAAACATGACGTGTAAAAGTGTTATTTATAACCAATTTACAAATAAATATTTCATTTCATAACTAACTCTCTCTCTCTTCTGGTTCATTTGTCTTATCGTCCTGTAATAGTTGTTCGATGAGTTCCTTTTTTGTGTTTTTAAAAAAAGCAGATAGATAGATATATTCTTTATTGTACACCATAACAGTAAAACAAACATGGACTTAACAACTAAAAAGGGTGATACAATGGGCGGTCTTATCGCTAAAAGCGATCTTTTACTGACAACCTTTGGATGGATTTGACACAGAAGTTCTAACCACTTCTTGCGAATATCTCTTTTTAAAGGGACTTGAATAAATAGTTTCGTTGGCGTTTTTATAGTAGTATTCCCACAACAAGGCAATAAAGCACTGATAATAATTTTTCACGTTCATAATAGAGTAAAATATCATAAAATACCCGAAGTACATTTATGTGCCAAATGCCAGGAAAGTTGTTTTTTGAACGATGACGTCATAGGTAGTCACGTGACCACAATGCCACGATTTAGGCCATAGTTTTTTAATAAATTAAAAAATTACTTATATTTTAATTGAAAGGTTAAGTGATGAATAAAATATTATTTTACGAGTACACATGAAGCGCTTCGAAGCGTTTCAAACAATTTTTACAAAGTTGTCAACTCGCGGATTGCAATATAATTGGATCATTGATTCATTTGTCAATCATGCGTAGGACTACGCATGATCGACAAAGGATCTTGACTTTCTGTAGCATCTAATAGTTTATCAGGTTCAGGTGGGCCCTCAGTCTTCTATGTGAGAACTGAGGGCCCAACTTTACAGTCTATAACTCGGTTATTTGTCATTCACATAATCTGATTCCAGCTTTCACATTTCTTAGGGAATGTTCACTAACTCCTAAGCATATTTTCAAAGAGTTTTAACAAAGTGGCCTTCACACCACACGCACATGATGCAGTCGCTGCCTTCTGCGAAGCAGCCATGCTAGCGAAGGAGGAGGCTGAACGCGTGAGGGAGAGACAACTCTCTTTCCCTCGCCCCAGCTGCCGCGGGAGACGCCCCGGGCGTCGGGGATCGCTAGCCGTTCTCCGGCCGCCGTAGGCGCGGGCTTGCGGGTGGCGAGCAGGGGTAGCCCACCATCCGGTAAGCCCCCTCAAACTAAAATAGCAATTTTTTCCCGGGTTTACCTACTTATGGTTTTTATTTACTGATAACAGTATAGAGCTCTACATTTTTTTAATAGTCTCTTTCTTTATATGTAGTATTTAGGAAATTAATATAGATCACGCTTTTTAGCACCCGTAAGAATAACAAGCATGGGCGTAGGAAGAGGGGGGCCGGGTGGGCCGTGCCCACCCCAGAACTTTTACTATCAAACAGTGTTATGGCTTAAAAAAATATCTGGCCAAGTGCGAGTCGGTCGTCTCACCCATGAAAGGTTTCGTATTCAAGCATATTATACAAACGAAAAATTATTTTGCTTTTCATAAATTACGAAGGTCGTTCGTCAACCGTTTGTATAAATGACTAAGTTATATTTGCGGTTTTGAAAATGTTCTATATCACATAAACTGAGCTGGCAGTACCTATCTCTTTCAAACTAATTTTCTTATTTTAAAAGTTGAAAGGAGAAAACACATTTTACTAGTTTGTAAGTCATCTTTCAAACGATTAACTTTGTGAAGAAATGGTTTTAGAAACCTCCTTCCTTAGCTTTAATTTTTAATTATTTTTGTATATATATCGTAAACCCGTTCACAGAATACATCTAATAAGTTTCAACTTTGTAGTCCTAAAACTTTTTTTTTATTGATAATAGGCTCGATTTTGACCACCATCTCACCTGATCGTAAGTGATTATGGGGTCGAAGATGGAGCACGCTTACCTAAAAGTAACCTATTCACTCTTGACTGAAAGACCCCTAGGTTATAGCTATCGGTAAACACAGAACCCGGCAGGGAATTCCACTCCTTAGCCGTACGCACAATAAAGGTATTCCCAAAACGTTTAGTGCGTATAGGTCCACCATGTAACGATGGCATATCGCCGTTTGTCTTGTAGTCCGATGATGGAATGGGGTTGGCGTAATTAGATTGTGCAATTCCATCGCACACTCCCCGAAATGTAACCGATAGAAAACCGATAGACTAGCAACTCGTCTTCGATGTTCAAGGCTCTGGAGCTTTGATTCGACCCGTGTATCGTTGCCAATGAGTCTTTTGGCCCGTTTCTCGATAGTCTCAAGCGCGTCCAGCTGGTACTTGGCAGATCCATCCCAAAGATGAGAGTAGTACTCCATACACGACCGAACCTGGGCTTGATAGAGATTGGGCAGCTGTTCGGGTGTGAAGTACCGTCTCACCTTTGCTAGGATTCCCAACATTTTTGATGCTAATTGAGCCATAGCCTCGATATACCTACGGGCCAAAATTGAGGGTAGAAGTTAGTATTACCCCCAGAAGCTCGATACGATACTTTCGGAATAAAATACAATTTGTAGCTGTGACATACGGACGGACAAACAGAATGACCTCCACCAATGTTTTTGCATTTGTCTGACCCTGCTTGGCTTTCTCCAGGCTATTGGAGGTTTCACCTGGTGGGGATGGACCGCTGAAGTGTCGTGAAGAAGCGAGGCCGAGTTACGGCGTCGCAGCGAGCCTACAGTTTCACTTCCTAGTAACCACAAATGGGTGCGCTCCAAAAAAATGCCAAACTTTCTTGCATTTAGTTTAAACATATATTTTTGTGCAAAGGTGTTTAGGGTTTTGTAGCCGAATGGCAAAAAACCGAACCCTTAAAGATTCATCATGTCTGTCTGCCTGTCTGTCCGTCCGCATGTCACACACACACAGTTGAATCTTCAATCTTGGTAGGTAGATGCATTCTGTGAACCACTTTACGATTTTATACAAGAACTAGCGGTTGCTCGTGACTTCGTTCACGTGGTAAGTTTTTCCCGTGTAAATCCCGATCCTGTGGGAATTTCGCAAAATCCCGTCTTAGCGAGCATCTACGTACAAAAAGGAACCCCCATGCAAAGTTTTTAGTTTCTGAGATTTCGTGATTAATCAGTGCGTGGTATTTCGCTTTTATATACAAGGTGGGGAAGAGAAGAAAACACCGACTATACTAATCCCGAGGAAACTATAGTGAGGATAAAATAAGATGTGATATCAAAATAAAAAATGTTATTTTCAATTAATCTAAATAATACAGGTAAATGTATGATATTACCGCTTTATAGTGAAATATGCTTTGAATCAAGGGCGGATCCAGCTTTGGCGCCAGGGGGGGGGTCACATAGTCGTGGTCAAGTCACAAGAAGTTATAATTTAATTTTGATGATAATAGATACAAGTATATCCTAGTAGGTCGGTAGTCGGTGTTATTGGTTTTGTATTTTCTTTTCTTTTTTTGACACCGCCTTCCGAAATTAAAATTATTTTTGGCTTTGTAGTGTTTTAATATGGAAGTCGGTTTTATTTTTTGCAAAGAAGTTTTTATTTTCGTGCTTTTTAGTGGGTCAGTGAATTTTCCAAATCGGTTCGTAAATGACGGAGTTATGCGCGAACAAAAATAATGCAGAGTAAACGAAAAGATCATCAACGTAAATATTTTCTTTAGACTTTTGTTGATTTTTCAGAAACGGCTTGACCGATTTCGATAAAATTTTAATGGGACCATTTGGGAAGTATACCCTTTCTAACAAGATAAGAATTTTTCAAATCGGTTAGCAAGCGACGGAGCTCTGCGCGGACAAACATAAAAAAATATACAAACATCCGAATTGAGAACCTCCTCCTTTTTTAGAAGTCGGTTAAAAACACCTACCCATATTTAAATAACACAATCAATTTTTCTGGTACGTCTTCTCCCGAAACGCATTATCACTTAATGCTTAATGCAAAAGGTACGTTTTTATGGACGTAGTCAAGCATTCCGTTTGGAAACTGTCAATTGTCTGTCGGCATCTTCAGAAAAGGGAAGCCTATGTATGTTAGCAAGTTGAATGAAGCTCTTTATTCCTTGAATATTGAAAACGATGACCTGGAGATCATTTGGCCGTCCGTAACATCTTTTGTCACAGAAACAAGTTCTCCAATCTTGGGCCATAGAAACACTAAATTGGATTAGCGGTCACCGACAGCTACTTAATATGCAGCACAATAATTCTTTGCAATGAAAACTTACACAAACAAATACAGGAAAATGCTTAGTTTAGTCTTCTCAATCTTGGGAAGACTAACGAGAGATGCGAAAGGTAAGTGGTGGCAAGAGAAGGCGAAATTTTTACAGTGGCTTATAGACACACAACAGCTGAGTGCATTTATAAAAAGATTTGTAACGTCATAGGTACCAAAATGTAAACGTACCGTTAAAGTCACTACATGGAGTATCTCTCGCCAACAAAGACGATATCTTGAAACGCTGGGCTCAACATTTTAATGACCTTCTGAATGTTGATGGCTCTGCTGATATAACTAACATTAATTCCATCCAGCAAACTAAACCTAGGGAAGAGTTACTTGAACCTATTACTTTGGAGGAAGTCAGAACGACCATCAGGCAACAGCAGAATAAGAAAGCAGTAGGCGTACATAATATTTGCGTTGAAATGCTGAAGTATGGAGGAGAGGAGTTACACCAGATCATGTGGAAACTGTTGTTGTATATGTGATCGGAAGAAAATCTACCTAAGTGCTTTTAAATCTCTCGCATTTGCTCACTGTACAAAAACAAAGGAGATCGCTCTGACTATAATTCGTACCGAGGCATTTCCCTTCTCTCCATTCCAGGAAAAAATTTCGCACGAGTCCTTCCAAATAGACTTCTGCCTATATCCGAAGAAATACTGCCAGAATCTCAGTTCGGCTTCAGACCGGAGAGAGGAGCCTGCGAGGCCATCATTTCAATCCACCAGCCTATTGAGAAGAGCACGGAGAAAGGTCGACCAATGTTTCTGTGTTTTGTTGACCTTGAAAAGGCCTTTGACAGCGTTCCTCGTGAAGCTCTTTGGTTGGTTCTGTCTAAACTGGGTTGTCCGAATAAATTTGTTAGGCTTTTACGGCTTTTACATGATGACATGTCATGTTGCGTCACAGTCAATGGTGAACAATCAGAACCTTTCTCAGTCACCTGTGGAATCAAACAGGAATGTGTATTGGCACCAACTTTGTTCGCATTCTATTTTTTAATTTTTTATTACTGATGAGCCCACTCTTGACCTCGATCTCGCGTGATGGTAAGCGATAGATAAGGTCTACGATGGGACTAGCGAGCCCAGAACATGCCTATTTACTCGTGTTTTAAAGGCTGAAAGGCCCTAAGTGGCAGGGAACACAGAAGCCGGCAGAGAATTCCACAGCTTGGTTATGCGCAGAATAAATGTGGAGGAGAAGCGCTTGGTACGACAAGACGGTATATCAACCAAGTGTGGTTGGTACCCAGCCGTGCATCTGGTAGACTGGTAGTGAAAGGGAGATGGAGGAATCAGATCATGGAGCTCTTGCGCACACTCCCCAAAGTACAATCTGTAGAAAACCGACAGGCAAGCAACGGTTCGCTGATGAGCCAGGCTATGAAGCTTGTCCACTAGCACCTCGTCACTTATAAGCTTTTTAGCTCTGCGCTCAATCGAGTCCAATGCAGCAAGTTGGTACTTTGCAGAGCCATCCCACAAGTGGCTGCAATACTCCACGCAAGAACGGACCTGTGCTTTATACAGATTTAGAAGCTGTCCAGGCGTGAAGTACCGCCTCACCTTGTGTAGGATTCCCAACTTTTTTGCTGCAGTCTGAGCTTTGGACTCGACGGTTGACCAGAAGCTGAGGTCTGACGTCAACTCCATGCCCAAAGCTCCAGGTAATCGGTAACTGGCACAGATGTATTTTGGAAAGTAGGGGCCAATTCAAAATGGCTCCTTTTAGCGCTGAAAAGTGAAGCCTATGTTTTCAGAGCGTTGAATTTGACCAGATTGTCATCACCCTATTGGGAAACGAGATTTAATGTCAAATTCATGCGCTCTACCATGGTCTTTCTGACATTGGCAATTTCGTCTCTGTCAGCTCTAGAACTGGATAAGTATCTCTCTGAGACTGTGCTGTCATCCGCGTACCCAACTGCTCCCAGCTGAAGTAGATCATTGATATGCAGCAGAAAAAGAGTCGCAGAAAGAACAGACCCTTGAGGAACACCGGCTTTAATTGCCATAAGATCCGATGAGCAGCCATCGATGACCACTTGGATCAACCGCTCACTCAAGAAGTCGGAAATCCAGTTGCATAAGCCGGCAGGGACACCGCATGCGTGAAGCTTGCTCAGCAGACTAGCGTGCCAGACCCTGTCAAAGGCCTTTGAGATGTCGAGGGATAACGCAAGGACTTCACCGTGTTTCTCAATGGCCTCGCCCCAACAGTGCGTGACATACACAAGAAGATCTCCGGTGGACCAAACACGGCGAAAGCCATACTGGCGGTCACTGAGGAGCTCATTGTTTTCAAGGTATTCCAGCAACTTGTTGATGAGTAACCTTTCCATTACTTTACTCAGTATGGAGGTTAAGGCGATTGGTCTATAATTGGCAGGATCGGTAGGATATTGAAATCCGTGAAGCCTTAAGGGATTAAGTTTCGCACGGATAGTAAGTAGTCTTTTCAACCCGGCGAAACTAAAAGCGACTACGAAAATCTCAGTGGCCCTTATAACTGAGATTATGTATACGCCGACGATTTATGTTTTGTCACAGACTCCGCAAGTGGTCTTCAAAATCTTATGACCAATTATTTAAATGAGGCATGCACTAAGTTTAGGCTTAAAATTAATTTCAAAAACCGAAGTGATGGCGGCAGGAGGGCTACGTGACAATGTACTACTTAATGTATGTTATGAAGACAATATATTAAACCAAGACGATAGATTCAAATATCCTGGATGCATTATTAATTTATTACGTCAAATTGTGACTTTTTTTTTTTTCGTGGTAAAATCATCAGATGAGTCCTCCCACCCCGGGCAGGGCCGGAGGGACTGTCAGACTTGTACTGACTAAAATCCACGGTATTCCTTCAATAGCCCTTTACGTACCGGGGAAGTCAAAGTGTGACTTAGACCAGATATAGAATAGGAGCTGCTGCTGCTGCTTTTGATGAACTGCGGTCTAAAGTTATCCGGTCGCATGACATCAAGCTATCCACCAAAATAAAAGTGTATAATATGGCCATTGTGCTCCCATTTTTTTTTGTATTCGTTCAAAACATGGGTCCTGTACCGTAAACACATTTGCGCTCTCGACAGGTACCACTTAAAGTGTCTGCGAGATATAATGAACATCCGGTGGCAAGATCGTGTCCGAAACATGGATGTTCTTCATCATGCAAACGTCGGAGGTATCGAGACCTACCTCATGAGGCACCAGCTGCGCTGGAGTGGACACGTGTAGTGAATGTTGGACGACAGATTGGCTAAACGCATCTTCAGAACTCAAATATGGCAAACGTCAATGGGATGGACAATACCTAAGATATAAGGATGTTCTGAAAAGGCATATGAAAAGATGCAATATCGAACCATCTCAATGGGAGCACAAAGCCGCTCAACGTTGGGATTGGAGACGTCTCATTAATCTGCAAGTCTCGCTAATCGCTAAGACGAGAAGATTTGGACAAAAAACGAGACGAGTTGAAGGTCAGACCACCAGCGACCATACACTATTGTCATGCGAACGGTGTGTTAACGTGCCCTACATGCAACATGGTATTCTCAGCGAAATGTGGGTACGCTAGTCACCAATGAGCGCACCGTCGGAGAGCTGAACAACCACGCGATTGTTCAGCTCTCCGTCGGTGCGCTTATTAGAGCTTTCTAATGTTTGAATAAAATAGCCATCATAGAGTCGCCATAGCCGAAATCGGCCAGGATGAACATCATCATCTTTATGGACGTGGAGATGTGCCAGTCCGGTTCTAGACGTTTTTCAACCATTATAGCTCTCAGCCACGATTTGATTTTTCGTATTTTTCGCTATCGCTACACTAACAGGTAGTGTAGCCATAATACATAAAAAAATCTTATATTAGGGTACATCTCAATATCACAATTTAAAATAAGGTCAGAAATGGTTTTATAATAAGGTTAGGTTATTACTAAAGTTTAGTCGTTCCGATTGAGGTTAGATCTAGCTAGACGTTAGTCGAAACAAAGAGCGCGCAAGTGTCACACGAAATGTGAGATATGAAAGGAGGCGGCCGTGCGGTGGCGCGGTAAAATTCAAATTTTTGATGCGTTCGTTCCCGAATAATGCGTTTGCCTTCAAAAAAATTATTATATTAAATATTGAAAGTACTTAAATAAAATTATATTGTGACAAAATATATAAAAACATTATGTTTAACAATTTTAATTAGCGTTCCACCTAGGTCCTGGACCCAGCCCAGGGGGGGGGTCATGACCCCCATGACCCCCCCCCTGGATCCGCCACTGCTTTGAATTGACTTAAAACCTTCATGGTGTGAGAGTTTTTGTGCTTAAACGACAACAACGACAACGATATTTGACCCTGCGTTGAAGCACCGTAGCTAAATATAGCCTGTGGAAAAATATGAAAATAGAAAAAAAAACCCTGAATATATTTTTTTTGGACAGACTAAGATCATTATTTAGACCATAGTTTTATGATCGTATTGTCTTCTCCACTTTGTATATAGATAAAGAAAGCGCTGAAACAATTTTTTTCTCAAAGCTGTTCGTGCCGGGTGCCTATAGATCGGTCTTCTCACTAAATGACATTGAGGTTCCTAAATCGATGTTTTCTTAAAGTAAATCGTTCCAACGAAGATCTAAAATTAATCTGTAGATCTTAATGAACACTTTCAACAAAAATTTATTAGAACAAGTTATACGTAGTCTGCAGTTTTTGAGAAACACATTTTGAAAAACCGTAAAATATTACTTGGTCATTTATAAAAACACCCTACATGGGCGACTCCGACTCGCAGTTGGCCACTTTTTGGGGTTGCGTAGGCAAATGTTAAAAAACGGAACCCTTAAGGATTTGTTATGGCTACCTGTCTGTTCGTCCATATGTCACAGAACTATTAAGACTGCAGAGTTGAAACTTGTCAATTATTAGTATTCTGTAAACAACTATACGATTTATATACAAAAATTTAAAAATATAGAAATTAATGGGGTACTCTCCGCATACATGGAAGTTATCATCTGCCCAGCCTTTTTCCAATTATGTTGGGGTCAACTTCTAGTCTGACCGGATGCAGCCAAGTAGGCAGCCTAGCTGACCTAGCTGACCTAGCTGACCTCTAAAGTCCAGTAACTGGAAGCACGATACCCCTTGGCTAGACCAGTGTCAGATTTACTGGATTCTGGATTTTAGGTATGAATAGCAATTTTTGTTATGGTAATAAGAAAAACAAAGATAAAATTGTTACTAATTTACCGCAAAAAAATCGTCATTAAATGGTTCTAGTGTCTAATGATATTCCAGTGTAGATGGTATTGATGGTAGTTGGGGACGACAGAAAACGTTTTATACAACGTGTAACGGAAAGGGTATATACATACCAAGGGCACGGCTTCTTTTGACGATATCAAACGATATTGGAAGGGTTTCAACTCAAAATACAATACTCTAAAAATTTATACCAAATTTTCGGTTTCGTAAGTTTCTTAAATTGATATCATAAGAATCGTGTCACCGCACTACGTAGGTCCATAACTTTGCACGTTACTTGCAAATATCACAATAAATCTCTTCCGTAATTCTGTGCGCCTAGTACTGTAGTAGCCTAGCGTAAAGGCGGTGTTCTTTTGTCGGCGCGAGAAAGGAGATAGGATTAAAAAACCCTTCCAATATCGTTTGATATCACCCAAAGAAGCCGTGCCCTTGGTATGTATATACCCTTTCCGTTACACGTTGTAGATAAAAGTAATTACATTTTCCAAAGAAGGTCATCATCTGCTCAGCCTTTTCCCAACTATGTTGGGCTCGGCTTCCAGTCTAACTGGATGCAGCTGACTATTATTATTTTACATGAAACAACTGCCTATCTGAACTTCACAACTCAATAGCTGAGTAACACGATACCCCTTGCCTAAACCAGTGTCAGATTTACTGGCTCCTGACTACCCGTTACGGCTATCAAAGATGTTTAAATGACAGCCAGGACTAAAGGCTTAACGTGGTTAGGTGGAGGTATCATACCGCCAACGTCGAAACTCCAGACTACTACTGAGAAATTTCTTACAGAAAATCCCCATAGCACTTTTTGCTCAACCCGTTAAATCGAACCCGAGACCTCGTATTATACAGTCACGCTTGCGACCAACGACCAAACTAAAAATAATAATTTTCATGCAACAAAACTAGTTTGAGTCATCAATCCTATTTGTGTTGGGTCAATAGATAAGTCTAAAAATAATATTGTGGTATCTTATTTTTTCTCCAAGTCAAAAAGATAGACTTTCAGAGTGGTAAAATGTGTGGCCCCACCCCCTATAACTTTTTAAATTATAAAGTAAAAATCTAAAATACATAATATGCTGCTTTCAACGAAAAATAGTTTGAACGAGATACAGTCAGCAGTTTTTGAGATAAAGCACATTTTCAAAAAACCGCAAATAATAGGGGTTAAAGTATGAAAGGAGATTCTGGAAGCCGCTCCGATTCAAATTACTCCCTTTTGTAAAAAACGAAGTTATTTTAGTTAATCTATACTTACTACTACGGTTGGGTTGTTGTTTGTTGATGGGCTAGTCCGACTAGCACTTAGCCACTTTTTTGGAAATACTTACAATTGAATTTTCAGATTCTTTTTGTTGCACTAGGTACTTGCACTACTATTGCAATAGGTAGGTACATGTTAAATTAATTCATGTGAAAATTTTCATTTCGTACATTAAGCCTTTTTTTTTTTTTCTCCCGGTGTCTCCTCACACGTGCGCGGGGGGCCGCGGGAAACCTAATTCTTCCGCAGCCCCGCACTAGTGCTGGCCAGGTCTGTCCCGGCCTCGCCTCCTGCACGGGGTAGTGAGGTGTTGAACTACCCCGTGCATCGCCTCAGAGGCGCGCGCCGACACCCGCGCGCGCCTGCGACTCGGGTCCATCGAATAGGGGGCGGGGGACTTCCCCAAGTCCCTCGCCCCTGGACCCATTCATGGGGGCTGGAAAAGGGCGTTATCCGCCCTTCCCCTGCGCCCGGTGCGCCTTCTGCGGCCAGGGAAGGGAGTGGAGATCTCCCTCTCCCTTTCCGCAGTTTCCTTCCGCGACATCACGTCCTCGCAGAAGGAAACCACCGCGTCCCACGACTCTGCCCTGCCGACCATACTCTGCACTACGGCCGGCAGCGACAGATCGCCTCCTACTTCATTTGTGAGGACACGGCGCTGCTCCTCCCAAGCTACACACTCGGCGAGCGTGTGTTGTGCCGTGTCCTCCCCGCAATGGACGCAGTGGTGGCACCGAGCGTCCGGCTCTCTGTCTATGCGGCACAGGAACTTGCCGAAGCAGCCGTGCCCCGACAGCACCTGTGTCACTTTAAACGACAGGGAGCCGTGCCTTCTCCCGAGCCAGTCGTCGAGTACTGGCCGGATCGCCTCGACGGTAGCGAGGCCGGCGGTAGGGCGCAGAAGCCTCTGCCGCCATTCCGCCACCAAGACCTGACGGAGCTCCTCTCGGCGCAGCGCGATCTGCCGCTGCACCGGCCTCGAGCCCCGTGCCCGCTCTTCCTCGCGCCATCGATACAACGACGCGAGTACTTTCGCCTCTAGGTCCCAGGGCGGGGATCCGGCCAGGACGCAAGCCGCCTCGTAGGAAATCGTGCGGTACCCGCGGACGACTCTGACGGCCATCACCCTCTGCGGTTTGCGCAGAATGGCGAGAGTGCCGGCCGTCATGTCCAGCGCCCACACAGGGGCCGCATACAGGGCCATGGACCGCACGATCCCCACGTACAACCGCCTACAGGCGGCGCTCGGGCCCCCCAAGTTGGGAAGCAACGTTGAAAGCGCGCCCGCTGCGCCCATCAACTTGGGCACCAGTCGCCGGAAGTGGGGCCCGAATTCCCATCGGCTGTCGAGCACCAATCCCAGATACTTCATGGTGGACTCGACAGCTATCCGGGTCCCGCTGACCACGATGTGTGATCCCGGCGGCGGCGCCCGTCGAGGGCCATGAAACACCATGGCCTCCGACTTGTTTAGGGCCACCTCCAGGCCCAGGCGCCGGATGCGGTTCACCACCTGTGACACCGCAGCCGTGGCTAACAACGTCGCTTCCCTGTGCGAGCTCCCCCGGGCAGTTACGAGCGTGTCATCCGCATAACACGTCACGTCGGCGCCCGGCGGGAGTTCGCCTCTCAGCACCCAGTCGTAGCCGATGTTCCACAGGGGCGGTCCCAAGACCGATCCCTGCGGAACACCGCACGACGTGAGGTGCCGACCAGCACCGTCACGTCCCCGATAGGTGACGCATCTACCCTCCAGGTAAGCCCCTACTGTACGGCGGAGGTAGGGAGGCACGCGATGGTATTTCAGGGCCTCCCGAATACAACTCCAGGGTAGGGTGTTGAATGCGTTGGAGATGTCTAAAGACACCGCCACCACCACCCCACCCCGGGACACCGTCTCCTCCGCCAGGGCCCTCACGCGCATGATGGCGTCTATGGTGGAGCGCCCCCGACGAAAACCGAATTGATTGTCGTCCAGGTTCGGCCCCTCCCTGCACAAGTGGCTGACGAGGCGATCTGCGATGACACGCTCAAAAAGTTTGCCCGCCTCGTCAAGCAGCACTATGGGCCGATACGCGGACGGCGAGTCCGCGGGGCGCCCCTCCTTCCTGAGGAGGACCAGCCTCCCCTCCTTCCACACACTGGGAAACTGACCCTGCTCGAGGCATGCCGTGAGAAGCCTCCTCAGCTGGGGCTCTAGCTCCTTCAGAGCCAGGACGAGAGCTCGACCAGGCACTCCGTCGGGTCCGGGCGCTGTGTTCTTAGCCCGGAGTCGCGACACGGCCGCTCTCATCTCTGCTTGCGTCACCTCGGGGACATCGGTGCTCTCCTCTTCTTCTGGAGAGTCTGTGGCTGAGGGCGAAGCCATCGCCGGGGGAACGTGTCCCGGTCGCCCTGGGAAGAGGGCCGACACCACCGCCTCTAGCAACTGGGGCTCCATGCTTCGCGTCAGTGGAGGCGCCCAGGGACGCAACTTGCTCCGTACCCAACGGTAGGGGCGCCCCCACGGATCCCGATCCAGGGACCCCAGCAGCTCCTCCCTGGCGCGCGACTTTGAGTCGCCGATGGCCAGCCACAGAGTCTCCTTGGACGCGCGGTACACCTCATACAGCGCGTCCTCCTCGGCGGAATCCCGTCGACGTCGTCTCCGGTATCGGGTGTACCGGCGGCGAGCCGCAACGCACGCTACGCGCAATTGCGCGATCTCGGCGGTCCACCAGTACACCTGGCGCCTTGCGGACTGTTGGCGGACACGGGGCATGGACGCGTCGCAGATCTGCGTCATCGCCCCGCGAAACCACAGCGCCACCGCGTCGACGTCGACGGGGCCGTCCGTCGTCGACTCCCAGGTCCAGGACTGGACTAATGCAGCTTCCTCGAGTAGTTCCCTGTCGATGCGCTTAAGCGCCCAACGCGGGCCGTCGTTAATCGGGGTTGTTGAATGGCGGCCGCTCGCGGTCTGGGCAGAGACGTCGAACCGGATATACCGATGGTCCGCATGGTACATTAAGCCTTAACGCAACTTCGATAAGTGATCATCGCTTCTACCACTGGGGGCCAGGCCCTTCTGGAAAATATCTCTAGATACGCCAATGATAACAAGTGTCCGGGTTTAACCCGGACGCTTATAGGAAAATTCCGCCCTGGACGTTCTCCAAACTAGGACCAATCGGGAAACCCGAACGAATCTCTAGGTAAGGACCAGGCCCGACGACGGCGCGTCGTTTGACCCATTGCCTGCTGGGGTTGCGGGAATGTACTAACGAGACAACTGAAGGAACAGGGTGTGTTTAAGTCAGTAGAAGCCCGACACTCCCTTCCGCTAAAAATGGAATAAAATTGTGTATTGTGCAAGAAAGGTCAAATTTACTCGACTTATTTTATTATTAGTGACCCCCTCCAAAATTGCAGGCTGCGACCGCGCCTGTTGTCAATAACCACATCGATGTGCCTCGGCCGTGGAATTTGATGCACGAACTCTAAAATGAATGAAACGAACTACTATATATATACTATACTGGCATGCACTACTGTCACTGTCACATGTGTGAACTTGTCACAAATTGTTTCGTTTCACGTTTGTCAAACAGTCGACTAAATGTCAAAGTTGTTTGGTTATGTTTACGTTTGGGTTTGTGTATTTTTAAAATTAAATATCATGTAAATAGTTAACAAATCTAAACTTAAAGCTAAAATAAATTTTTAAATCAACTTTAAAATCTATTAAAATGCACTCCATAAGTAAAATCAAGGATACGTCGACACCAAAACGCCGGCGACTAGGCACTGGAAGAGTATTTCGACCAAGCTTAAGTAAAGCTTCACAGCATAGAGATTTACTTACAGATTGCAGTCCAATCAGTACTAAATATATCGATAATGAACCCGATGTTGTGGAAAGATGTGATTCTCCGCTTCTTCCATGCAATCAGGTAGAATTCCGTAGTGTTTGCGATTCGGACAACAATAACTCGTCCTACGACATACCGTGTTCCCCTGATGTTTTACAGTCTTCAGTTAGAAACGATTGGGAATCCTTAAACGTATGTACCAGTAATTTAAACGAAATCTGTGAAATAAATAATGCAATGGATATTAATCAGACTCAACCGGATGTCATAGAAGATATTTCAGAAGACATGTTTCAATCGAAATTAGAGCAATCTGTTATTAATCATGTAGATAAAGGTTTTAAAGACAAGATTGAAAAAAGCTTTGATATTGTTAACCAATCAATAAGTAACCTTGATGATATTATGAAGAATAAGAACTCTTTGTTTGAAACTAGAGATTCTTTTCTACTTGATATAAAAGAAGATGCAATAGAAAAAGTTGTCCGTCTTAATCAAAACATACAGGAATCCAAAAAGAAAACAATAGCAGTAGTAAATCCTACCAATACTTTTTATGGTCTGCCAATGATTGCTAAAGGCTTATTCAAGACTTACCGCAACATTGAAAAGTTTTATGGTGAGTATAATCTATTATTCTTCTCACTTAAAACCTAAACTAATTTAAGAAAGTGTTAAGTTTTGGAAGAACCTTCTGATGATTATGAAAGTTATTTCTCCAGTGGTAAGCTACTCTAATGTTGAGTGTACCATTTATACAAAATTAGAAAAAAAAAATACACAAAATCTGCCCACCCAACTTTTTCAACTAAAACTTTTTAAAGCTGGGTAGATAGGTTTCAATCATTTTATTTACCCTCAACACAATTAACAATTTTTTCCAGATTCCCTAATTTTGATTTTTTTACAAAGTTTTGCTTCATCACAATAGTCAATAAGATTAATAGATTCTATGTTATCATCTGCATACTACTGCATATACTATTGCATACAAAAAGCATAAGCCTAAAACGCTAGCCAAAGTAACACTAGCTAAACTAATGTGGGTAATTTCAATTCTTATTTCATAAGTTATTCAATCTTTATTTTTCTTTGAAATAATTCATTTTTAGATTGGCAAGAAGAATGCTTGAATCTGGAATCAGTGCGTGAGAGAAGAAATTTGATCTATGCTCTCCCCACAAGTGGAGGCAAGACCCTGGTGGCCGAGGTACTAATGTTGCGGGAAGTGCTCAACAGGAAGAAGAATGCTTTGTTCATATTGCCATTTGTGGCTATTGTTCAGGAAAAGGTAGGAGTTAAATGGCTATCAGTCAGCTCTTTTTTTGTTCCTGGGTTCAAAAATAATGAAATGACTTCTCCCACTCTGGGTTAAGCGGAAGGGAATGTCAGACTTCTACTGACTAAAAACCCATCCTGTCCCTTCAGCTACCCTTAAGTTCCGGGGCCGCGGTATCTCGTTTCACCAGCGGTATACCATTCAACATTCCCGTAGCACCGGCGTGTCAGTCAGCCCCAAAGTAATATTTTATTACTAGACCATGACATACTGAAAATCTTGTACATGATTGAAAGTAGCTTTATTATCGAGTGTCAACATCTGCACAGACTTTTGCCAACTATTTTTGAGTCAGCTTCCAGTCTAAGCCGATACAGACAGATACAGCAGAGTATCAGTATTATATTACTAGTTAATGCAATACCTCTTGTAAGACGATGGTTGAAGATGTACAAATGAAAGCCAATTGTTTGGGTATTTATTTGTATTAGGACTATGATAGACAACATTTTAATTGAAAAAACATAATATTTTAAATATAATATAAAGCAAAACTATTTTTTAACCCTTGCTTTCTGAGACTTTTGTAATGAGTACATCTGTCATGTAATTTTTCAAAATAATCCTTTTTTGGGATACTGAATTCATAAAATTTATAGTGAGTTATGTTACCCAGTTACTGTGGCTGTGAAGACCAGACAGGCAGTCGCCCCATGTAAAATACTTATCACAAAAACATAACCTCATCAGATAGATAGATAGCGGTGGCGAAGGGTGAATTTTCATAAAAGGGAAGCCGGGCCAAAAAATGCTTACCTTGCTCAAGTGTGATGCGTGAATTCCAGTAACTGTGGCCCTGTGGCTGACTTCGAAATCTTGTAACTTCGTAAATAATTATTTGTTTAATTGAAAATAATAGATTACTATTTATATATTCATAAATAAAATAATAGACTAATATTTGCCATATTTCCAAAGGGAAGCCGGTAGGAATCGAGTTGTATGGAGCCTTTGCCACTGATAGATAGAGATAGAATATACTTTATTGTACACCAAAATTTAAACACACCTATTTAACATTATTGCTTATTCCATGGTAACAATGGCGGTCTTATCGCTGAAAGCGATATCTAAAAAGTAAGCTTCAAGCTACTTTCATACCAAAGTTTATCCAAATCCACTTTCGAAGGTTACCGTGTTTAAACAAACAAACAGTAAATTTTGGGAAAAACTAACAGTAATTTCATGTAAGTCAAAATACAATAGCCTTTTTAGGGTTCCGTAGCCGAATGGCAAAAAACGGAACCCTTATAGTTTCGACATGTCTGTCCGTCCGTATGTCACAGCCATTTTATTCTGAAACTATTAGGACTATACATGTAAAATCTGGTAAGCAGATGTATTCTGTGAACCGCTTTCCGATTTTAAGAGAAAATTTAATAAATATTTAAAATAAAGGGGGCTCCCCATACATGGAACTGAAACTGAAAATATTTTCTTTCATGAAACCTATACGTGTGTGGTATCTATAGACAGGTCTTTAAAAATGACGTTAAGGTTTCTAAAATGACTTTATCAAGAAGTTAATCGTTTAAAAGATATACGCTTCCAAAGTGGTAAAATGTGTGTCCCCCCCCTCTAACTTCTATAATAATGAAGTGAAAAATCTAAAAAAAAAACCATATGTTGTAGATCTTAATGTAAACTTTCAACCAAAATTGGTTTGAACGAGATCGAGTCAGCAGTTTTTGAGAAAAAGTATATTTTCTAAAACCGCAAATATAACTTTGTAATTCATACAAATACTATGAAAAACAAAGTTATTTGGCGTAGTTGGAAAAATTGTAAATAAGCTAGTTTTAAGAAATTTGTAAGGTTTTTTGTTTATTTTTTTTTTTCAAATATATATATTAAGTATATTATATTTATTATAGTTACTACGGAACCCTTCATGGGCGAGTCCGACTCGCACTTGGCCAATTTTTAATTTCAGATCTGGGCTCTATCAACATTCGCCGTACAACTAGAGTTTCTAGTAGAAGAATATGCAGCAGGCAAGGGCCATATACCCCCCAAAAAGCGACGCCGCAAGAACAGTATCTATATAGCAACCATTGAAAAAGGACTGGCTTTAATCAGAAGTTTAATTGAGCTGGATAGACTGAACGAGATCGGATTAATTGTGGTAACTTAGATTTAAAAAAGTTAAAGATGTTAAGCTGTAAACACACTACAACCCAAAAGTCTTAGTCTGTTTTCAACTTATAAAAAAACATGTATTATTTTTTAGGTAGATGAATTACATTTAATTGGCGAGAAAGGTCGTGGTGGTACGCTTGAAACTTTATTATCGACTGTTATATTTACTAATCGTAAGTTTATCCTTCTTTTTATTTATCCATGTTAGGTTTCGTTTTTATTTATTCTGAGTAAGTATAGTAAATTATAATATGTTAGATGTGAGAAAAATCGTCAGATTTTCACGGAATACAGATATGTTTATTCCAACAAGACTATAATCTATCTCTTTGCCAAATTAATCTAGATCTGTTCAACAATTTTGGCTTGATTGAGTAACAAAGAATCATAAATATTTTTTTTCCTATTTAGTAAATAAAGCTCTCTCTTGAAATATTACAGCTCTTGGTCAAAATCGTTCATTCGCTTTTCTACCTTAGAGCACTACCTTTGAACAAAATTCCTTACAAATGCCTTCTTGTTCGTTTAGAGGACATCCAGATTGTCGGTATGTCGGCCACAATAGGCAACTTGCACGAGATAGCTCAGTTCCTGCGGGCTGACGTGTTCCAGCGGCAGTTCCGGCCCGTGGAGCTGATGGAGTACGTCAAGCTGGGCAACGTGCTGCACCGCGTCGTATGGGGCGCGCAAGGGTTGGAGGTGGTGCCAGACAGAGAGCTCAAGTATGATGTAAGTATTATATTACGAGCTGACGTGTCCCAGCGGCAGTTCCGTCCGGTGGAGCTGATGGAGTACGTCAAGCTAGGCAACGTGCTGCACCGCGTCGTATGGGGCGCGCAGGGGTTGGAGGTAGTGCCAGACAGAGAGCTCAAGTATGATGTAAGTATTATACTACGAGCTGACGTGTCCCAGCGGCAGTTCTGTCCGGTGGAGCTGATGGAGTACGTCAAGCTAGGCAACGTGCTGCACCGCGTCGTATGGGGCGCGCAGGGGTTGGAGGTAGTGCCAGACAGAGAGCTCAAGTATGATGTAAGTATTATACTACGAGCTGACGTGTCCCTGCGGCAGTTCCGTCCGGTGGAGCTGATGGAGTACGTCAAGCTGGGCAACGTGCTGCACCGCGTCGTATGGGGCGCGCAGGGGTTGGAGGTAGTTCCAGACAGAGAGCTTAAGTATGATGTAAGTATTATACTACGAGCTGACGTGTCCCAGCGGCAGTTCCGTCCGGTGGAGCTGATGGAGTACGTCAAGTTGGGCAACGTGCTGCACCGCGTCGTATGGGGCGCGCAAGGGTTAGAGGTGGTGCCAGACAGAGAGCTCAAGTATGATGTAAGTATTATACTACGAGCTGACGTGTCCCAGCGGCAGTTCCGTCCGGTGGAGCTGATGGAGTACGTCAAGCTAGGCAACGTGCTGCACCGCGTCGTATGGGGCGCGCAGGGGTTGGAGGTAGTGCCAGACAGAGAGCTCAAGTATGATGTAAGTATTATACTACGAGCTGACGTGTCCCAGCGGCAGTTCCGTCCGGTAGAGCTGATGGAGTACGTCAAGCTGGGCAACGTGCTGCACCGCGTCGTATGGGGCGCGCAAGGGTTGGAGGTGGTGCCAGACAGAGAGCTCAAGTATGATGTAAGTATTATACTACGAGCTGACGTGTCCCAGCGGCAGTTCCGTCCGGTGGAGCTGATGGAGTACGTCAAGCTGGGCAACGTGCTGCACCGCGTCGTATGGGGCGCGCAGGGGTTGGAGGTATTGCCAGACAGAGAGCTCAAGTATGATGTAAGTATTATATTACGAGCTGACGTGTCCCAGCGGCAGTTCCGTCCGGTGGAGCTGATGGAGTACGTCAAGCTGGGCAACGTGCTGCACCGCGTCGTATGGGGCGCGCAAGGGTTGGAGGTAGTGCCAGACAGAGAGCTCAAGTATGATGTAAGTATTATATTACGAGCTGACGTGTCCCAGCGGCAGTTCCGTCCGGTGGAGCTGATGGAGTACGTCAAGCTGGGCACCTAGCACAGCTGACGTAATAAATAAAATAATAGTGCAATTTCTTTCATGTTATAATAGGAGAAGATTTTTAAATTTATTTTGTATATAAATAATTTACCAAAAAATTAAACCGGGTTCCAAAAAACACTGCAAAGTGAAAAATATTTTTAAGTTCAGTAGACAGTGTCTTTGGTTTTGTATTTTCGATTTTGGCACTAACTTCCGAAATTAAAGTTATTTTTCACGATGCAGTATTTTTTTTTGAAGTTTGTGGTATTTTTTGTTGAACAGTTTCCCGCTTTTTAGCCGGCTTGTGATTTACCTAGTTACAAAAGCCTAAATGTCAACTTCTTTTTACCTTTTACAAATTATTGCTTTTCCCGATGCAGGGCCGTTAAGTTTTTAGGAGTTCTCCTGGTACTTCACTATCAGCTCCATTTCACCGTAATTATACATTGTGACGAGCATAAAGTGCTTAACGACCATATTCCAGTAATCGAATCACAATCAATGAAATACTTATTATTGAGTAATTCCAGGGTCGTCTGTGGTCTTCATCATCAGTTTCACTTCACCAAATGGTGCTTTTCAATAGCAACTGCACAAGATACTAAAAAAGTTTGTTGATATTTTAGGCACTTTTTTAAATAAATAGATTGACTCGGCCATCGCATGAAAACACAATATATCTCACAAATAATACATACATATATAAATTAGATTGTTTTTGTGATTGCCAAGTCAATCTATTTATTTAAAACGTTCAAGATTTTTAATATTGATATGGTAACTATAAGATATTGTTAGGTTAGATAATTACGTAACAATTTAAGACAGAAGGTCCCTTAAGTAGGGACAGAATAATCGAATAACCGACTTGGTATTACAGGGATCTCACAACTTTTTACGGTGGAAGAACGGAGTTGCGAGACTTGTTTTTTTTGACAAGTATTGTTTTTATGGGATCTCATTTCTTTTTGTAGATAGTCCTACTTTTTCCTTTCCGGTACCTTCTACTTCTTGTATACCAACAACGAATTTTCTTAAAGCCCTCTCTCTGGATTTTTATTCCGTTGACCATTTTACAAATTACCTTTGAACATAATTATATCTAGATACCTATCTACACCTATTATTCCATTATATTATACATAATTATATACAGGTACACTGATTAATTAACTGTAAATGTAACTTTGTAATCCCATATAAATATATAGGATTAAAAGAATTAAAAAAGTAATTTATGCAGTTGATGTATCTAGAAAACTAGACTGAAATTGAAAAATATTTTAGTTTTTCCTTGATTCATACACTGAAACCTAATTGTATTCTAAATTTGAAGCTTCTATGTCTGCTAGAAGTGCCTTAGACTTTTGATGATCGGTCAGTCAGTCAGTGAGTGACAAAATTAAGAAACTTTGACTCGTTATAATTCTTAAACTGCTGGTTCAAATTGAATGAAATTTGAAATATACCGTGTTTATACAATGCCTACTTGGTTAATGAAAATTCAGGCTTCTAGTTTAATCCACAGCGAAGTTATACGGGGTCGAATATGGCCTGAACTGCTTCGAGAAAAGTGTGGTACGGCCGTGCCGCGTTTTGCTCGACTTGGCTTTTGAGATTATATATATTATATTTTGTCGTTTTTATATTTCATTTAGATATTGGTTTTTTTTAATATGTGTAATTATTGTTTAGTTTTGTTTTAATTTTGACTTTTGATTTAGTTTATAATTCCTGTTATTTCATCTCATAATTTCATTTATAATTGAATTAGCTCTGTGAATTTAATTATTTATACATTTTCATGCCTACTGGTTAAATATGGCTGAACCAAAATTGTACCCTTACACCACATTATAACTATGTTATTGTAAATTAACAGATTACTATCTTATCTAAAAATATACCCAAATCGCTATAGGTGTGCCAATAATATTTTTTATTCAGGATGAGCCCACCCTTGATCTCAATCTGGCCTGATCGTAAACGATAGACGAGGTCTACGATGGAACGGGTGAGCCCAGAAGAGTATTAGTGTTGTATTTGAAGAGTTCCCTCGATTTCTCCATAATTCCATGATCAAATCATGAGTTAATGACAATTGGACCAACTAGAAAGTATACCCGAAAGTAGTTTTTTTGTTAGAAATAACAAAAAAAAATAACTTTCAAAACCAGACCAGCCGTCTTCGAGTTATCGGGGAACATACATAAAGAAAAAAGATTTCGGCGAACTGAGAATCTTCTCCTTTTTTTAAGTTGTTACAAAAGAACCATTTTTTTAACAACGGGTTTTAATTCCAGTATTCAGCAGCTGCAAGTGCACTTGACCCCGATCTCCTCGGAGGTCTGGTCTCCGAGGTGGTGCCCAAAGGCAGCTGCCTGGTGTTCTGTTCTACCAAGCGCAACTGTGAGAATGTTGCCGCTTTGTTGTGCAAGTTGCAGAGACGGTGAGTGATCGATTTATTTAAATAGAAGCAAGTGTTTAGACACAACATTTTGTTTAATCTCATGAAGTATTATCAAAATGAAGGAAACTTAGAATGAAAGAAACCAAGTTTAAAAATTGCTACTTTTATAAGTAGCAATTTTTAAACTTGGTTTCTTTCATTCTAAACTATAAAGTTCAAACTATAAAGTTAACTAACTAACTATAACGTTGAGCCAGAAAGTCTAAAAGAAACAGTGTTCTGAAAATTTAAAGTACATAGCTCTCACATGATCGACGTGTTCCATGTTTAAAAAAAATTAGGTATAAATAAATAAATAATCAGAAGTTTCAGGAATTTAGCGTTAGGTCACTTTCTCTCTAAGAGTGGGAACTCTTTTATTTATTTATTTACACTTTATGCACATAGGTACAAAGGCGGACTTAATGCCGTAGGCATTCTCTACCAGTCAACCATGAGTGGTGAAGAGATAGTGTGGGAGGTGCAAAATGTACGTGAAAAGTGAAATTAGAAAAAAATATAATAATAGTCATAACACAAAAAACCTAGTATAATAACTCGTTCAACTCTCTCTATCTTTCTATTCATTTATTTATTTAGGTTTCCCAACAAAGAATACACTTACATGCTAAAATATCTTATAAAAGTATATCACCTTGTGTTTCTCTAATTATAGGCGAACACACCATGCGTGAGTATACAGTATGTTAATTTAAACGAGGGACATATTTAAACCTACAATAGTGTATGCTTACATGATACTAATAAAAATATGAACAAAAAAAAACACTGATAAATAACAGACAGCGGGGGGACTCCCGCGAGGGCGAAGTTTACACACGAGCTTCCTTTTTTTGGCAGGATCAGGCCGTGTTTTGCCACGTGATTACTTTAGGTACTGTTTACAAGTTCATTCACCTCTTGCGCCTCAGTGTTCATGATAAATGTTTTATATTGGACAATTACGTCAAAAATTTAAGTTATAGGTTTTTCACATATTTGGGACGAGAATCGAATACTGAATACCCTCCCTCAATAAGTCCCTTGTTTAACCTAACACACTGTATAAATTACAAGAAAAAAAATGAAACACGAAAAAAAACGTCACGAATCTATTTCAGGATAAACTGTGTGCTACTTTCTTCTATCTATTTTCTAAACGAAGTGACTCCTTAAGTGATCGATGGAAACGTCATATATCTTAGAGCAGTAAAGAAGCGAGAAACAGAATGTAAAAAAAAAATACATTTAAATATGAGCTGCTAAAATCTCAATTTCAAATTAAATCATTCACGTAGTTGCATAATTCATTTTTCTGATCAGTTAAAAATACCTTATTACATCTAATTTATATAGACAAGCTTGTGGCTCAATAATAACAATCGTATGGATCGACCTTCAAGCTTAAGCAACACTTACCAAAATCAGTTATCGGTATCTGACGCTTCAGAATGTACGTTAAGCCGTTGGTTCTGGCAGTCATCTGTTATACACCTTTGGTAGTCGTAACGGGTAGTCGAAAGCCAGAAAATCTAACATCAGTCTTGCCAAGGAGTCTCGTTCTACCCAGGAACTGGGTTGTGGAGGTTTGAAAGGCAGTCGTTCTGTGTAAAACACTGTAGGGCGTCCAATCCCGCAATACCGAGATCTCGGTATTGTGGGACCCCGCGTCGTTTTCCAATCCCGCATGATGCGGGATTACGGGCGCGGGATCCGCGGGATTTGCGCGACTGAAAAAAGCATGCATACGACGACTCGCGAGCTATAATATAGCCGAATTTCAGTCAGTGGTAGCCTAAGTATGTAGCCTAAAATATCAGTAAAGTTTTTTTTTCAGTATTTGTTACTGTTTTTTGTGAAGAAAAAACGGTGTAATTTGATTGATCTCATACTACTAGTTATACTGGAATAAATGTAGAGTTAGTAGATTAATTCATTGTTTTTTTTTTGTAATAAATAAACGGTGTAATTTGATTGATCTCATACTAATAGTAATACGTAAATAAACGTGGAGTTAGTTGATTAATTCATTGTTTTATTTGCCTTATATAAATGGGAATATTTTCAATATGCGGGATCCCGCAAATACCGAGCTCCCGCGAGATTGAAAATTCGTAGCCCTGCAAATACCGAGATTGAATTCAGGCTGCGGGATTGGACGCCCTAACTGGTCGGTAATCAGATTACGCCCTCGCGTGCTGGGAGCTAGACTCGCGGTCGCGGAGTACCGAAAATCTTTTGGCCTTTCAGCTTCGAGTTCCTCTCTTTTATTAGTGTTATCTTTAAAATATTTTCTCCATGTAAAACGCTAGTACTTAGTTGCGAACGGTTAGACTGGAAGCCGACCCAATATATTTGGGAAAAGGAGATGTTGATGACCTCTACGTATTCTTGGCTCTTAATATTAAGTGTATAACTACTTTCTCCTGTATCTAGGGAGATGATATCCCACAAGAAATCAGAACGTCAAGCGCTTGAAAGCGCTTTACGAGCTGAGGGAGCGAACGCTGAGTTAGCGGTGGCGGTTCGCTACGGCATCGCTTACCATCACGCCGGACTAGCTAGCGATGAGCGATCGCTACTGGAACAGGCTTACAGGTAGGTCTTCAGGTTTAATTATTATTATAACTTAGTCGTATCCAGCATGCAACCTATTTACACACCACTTTTGCATGATTGTGTGGACACAAGACACATGATTTCTGCGGAAATTCCTAACAAATTAATAATTCAGAAAAATATCTATCTATCGTTGATTCCGCTAAAATCCAGATGATTATGAAATGCACATGCAGAAGTGACGTGACACAACAAATTCGTCACGTGTTTCGCCCCCTCTGCGGAGCAACCTCAGGAGATGTTGACTCGTCGATTGCTGCGTGGCGAATTACTTTAAAGCTTTTTTAAACTTATTTTACAGGTCTTGATCGTTGCGATATCATCGTAAAATTTCCTTTTACAGTCCTCCAGTTCCAGTCCGTGTTTTTATGCACACGATAAAAACTGGCATTGTTTACTATTTATCAATGAAATCAAATAAAATAAAATTGCGTAAATAAGGCATAGAAAGTTCATAAACAATACAAGTTCTCTTATTTAATTACGCTATAAAAAATCTGTATGCTTCTAATTTCGACCTGCAAAAATAGCAGGTCGAAATTAGAAGCATACAGATTTTTTATTGATATAGGCTCGCATTTGACCACCGTCTCACCTGATGGTAAGCTTTAATGTGGTCGAAGATGAAGCACGTTTACCTAGAAGGAATCTATTCACTCTTGACTTAAAGACCCCCAGGCTATAGCTATCAGGAAACAGAGACTCCGGCAGGGAATTCCACTTCTTAGTTGTACACACGATGAAAGTATTCCCAAAACGTTTCGTGTGTATGGGTGGGATGTCCACCATGGAACGATGCTGTCATAAAAATGTTCAAAAATATCATATTCCATACCAGGTCAGGTGCAATCTCAGTGCTGTGCTGCACCTCCACACTGGCAGCAGGTGTGAACCTGCCCGCCCGGCGGGTGATCATCCGCGCGCCGCTCGTGGGCCGCGACTTCATCTCCCTCGGAGCTTACAGGCAGATGGTGGGCAGGGCCGGTCGCGCGGGAGTCTGTGACACCGGTCAGTGTGCTAGCTCTAGTGGCTTTTGTCTCCCCGGGCGTCAGGGATCGCGAGCCGATCTCCGGCCACCATAGGCGCGGGCTTGCGGGCGGTTAAGGACCAGGCCTAGGTCGACAGTTCCGCGCGTGTCTCAAAGAGCAGTCAGAAGCCCTGCCAGGGCTCGACAGAGCCATTGTCTGCTGGGGTTGCAGGAATGTTCTAACGAGATACTGCGGCCCCGGATCACAAGGGCAACTGAAGGAACAGGGTGGAATTTTAGTCTGTATAGCTTTCGCTCCACCCAGAGCGTAAATGACCCAAGTAGATAGAAAAAGTCATCATCCAACTTGAAAGTTATTTTTTCATTTATTTATTTAGAATTAAGGTGTATTGAAAGGTATTGTTATAATATATAAGTATGACACAAGTAATTACATTTAGCTTTAGACCTGTATTTTGCTCATATTGATTAAAACTAGCTCAGGAGCTTTAATTTTCAATTATGCAACCAAATTGTCAATAAACTTTTTATTGATATCAGGCGAGAGCATAGTAATCTGTGGGTCTCGCGAGTGGCCGCAACTGCAGGCAGTGCTTCGCGGCGGTATCGCCCCCGCGCGTAGCATGCTACGTCCCTGCGCGGGGGCGTTGCTGCTCAGTGCCGTCGCACTCAAGTTGGCCACCACACGACAAACGCTCAGGAGCCTGTTGGATTGTACTCTACTAGCTGTCACTGGAGATACTGAGGACACGTGAGTTGTTGAAAATTTTCATTAAAAGAGTAACCGTGGAGTTTTTTGTCGGTCCTTCTCCATAGAAAACTAGCACTTCGCCCGCGACTACGTCTGCGTGGTTTCGATTTTTTTTATAGTTGATAGGCTTATGTTTGATCTCCATCTCACCTGATGTTGAGCGAGGATGTGGTCGAAGATGGAGCACGCTTGCCTAGAAGTATCCTATTCACTCTTGATTTAAAGACTTTTGTAGCAACTTACTACCAATGAAAACCATTTTAGAATTGGATCATCAGTTCCGGAGATTACCCCCAACATACAACCTTACAAACAAATTTTACCTCTTTATAATATGAGTATAGATAACTACTTCGAACCGTACCTACACTAGCTTCTGTCAAGTACCCATATGTGTAATGAAATATTTTTGATTAAGTTACAAGTTGAACATTTTGTGTAAACATCTAACATAGTTATATTAAGAGCAAGGTAGCCTTTCGCCCTAATTAATAATTTTTTTTTTGCTCAGTTACGGAAAAGTTAACGAGGCCTACACCGCAGAGGCGACTATCACTAACAAACATTAATTTATCTACAGAAACATATTTATAGTGTTTATTCCACCATAAACCAGTTGCAACATGTGTCTGTGTTGTATGCAGTATGCAGCACAACTCTCCCACCTATAAATATATACACATGCAGAAAGTGATGCAATAAAAATAAAACATCCAAATAAACCACACTCGACGTGTTTCGCCCCTCTGTGGAGCATCCTCAGGAAATGATGCCGACTGCTATTCTGCGAAACAATTGAACAACTGGGTTTTTGTGGAATCGTCTTCTTTTAAGCCTATTTTGTCCTTCTTATATTCACATAAAATAAGTTAAACATATAATTAAAATATTTTAAATATAATATATATTAAGCCTATGTAATTCACACATAAAATTAATAAACTATACACTAAACCCTTCCACATGAATCACTCGATCTATTGGTGAAAACGGTATAAAATCTGTTCAGTGGTTGAGTTTATAGCCAACAGACAGACAGACGCGGCGGGTCAGCAAAGTCTTGTTTCATAATATGTAAAGATCAAACCAACCCTCTATACAGGCCCTCCGACATCAAGTCAATTTGCGACGATTCCCTCCGGTCCCTCCTTCAATCCGGCGCATTGGAAGTAGTGAACAAAAGTCGGCCACATGACGACGCGTCGCATGTTGCGGAACAAGACTGCTATATTTATAACGACAGTGAACTTACTGTCAGTTCCTTGGGAAATGCAGCTATTAAAGGTAGGCCATATAATACAAATTGTTTTTATGATCGGTTTTAGTTTATTTTCGTAAAGCATATTCATTAGAGATGCGCCGAAGTTACGGCCGAGTATTCGGATTCGGTACATTTTTTCATGTTCGTATTCGGCCGAATATTCGGTTGTTTTGCCGAATAATTACCGAATATTTAAATTATTGTTAATATTTAAAAATAAAAATTGGCTAAGTGCGAGTCAGGCTTGCCCATGAAGGGTTCCGTAGTATCTACGCCGAATAACATTGTTTTTCATAGTGTTTGTATGAAATACAAAGTAAAGTCTGAAAAACTGTTGACCCGATATCGTTCAAACCAATTTTCTTTGAAAGTTTTTATTAAGACATATTTTACCACTTTGGAAGCGTCTATCTTTTACACGATTGACTAAAAAAGATGGTTCTAGAAACCACAATGTCATTTTTAAACCTGTCTATAGATATCACACACATAGGTTTGATGAAAAAAAAAAATTTTAGTTTAGTTCCATGTAGAGATGTAAGTGCTGTATTATACCATTTGTATTGAAATGTATTAAACGAAAAATACCGTATAATACGGTATTATACCATTTGCTACGGTATTTTATGTATAAATCGATTGTTTCTATATTTTTTATGTAAATTATCTGAGTAATCATTAAAATACCTAAGTACTGAATACGGTGGAAAAGCACAGAAAAAATGAAAATATTAAAGGAAAAAGAAGAAGCCAATTAGAAAATCACGTCAATGCGACGACATTAACACGGCGCTAACGCAGCGCGGTGGTGTCGACGGCGACGAATACTGTGAAGTTTAATTACTAAGTAATCATTAAATTAGAATTAGTCATTCTAAAATATAGAATACAATCGAAACTTAAAATATATTTAATTTATTAAACTAAAACTCTTCGTAATATTGCAAGATCTTAAAAAGTGAACCAAATTATAAAATACATAAAATACCAATAATACCGTAAGTTATAATAAAATACCTGTTTAATACATAGCCTTTTGGTATTATACGGTATTTTTACAACACTAGTTCCATGTATTAGCTAGCCCCCTTCATTTTATATGTTTTTTTTTATTTTTGTCTAAAAATGGGAAAGCGGTTCACAGAATATTTTCCTTTGCTCTTATGTTTTGTTATTTTATATGTACGTACATCTGTGCGCTCTAATTGTTAATCTTAGTTTTCGATATTGTTTCTCAGTAAGAGAATTATGTATGCAATGCTTATGGAAAATAAAGTTATTCTTAAACCTAAGAATACATCTACCTACCAAGTTTCGGAATAAAATGGCTGTGACGTATGGACAGGCAGATAGACAGACATGACGAAACTAAAAGGGTTCCGTTTTTTGCCATTCGGCTACGGAACCCTAAAAAGAACATTTTATTAATCAGTAAGGTTAACTAATTACTAAATAAGTGTGGTTTATTCCGAAAGTTGTACATAGTTTTTTGTAAATGAAAGAAACACTACTTTTTGTATCAATTGTTTATTGACAAAATAAAAAATATTAGCTTTAACAATCAATTTAACCTTTTAACCGCCCGACTTCATATCGTTTGTCGGGCCCCCAGCGCCCGGCACAGTGAATCGAAAAATAAATACCTACAACAAAAACAGCAGTGCAATATAATTAGGACTTCTGATTAAGAGACTAAAGTTTGTTAAACTGTTAAATGATTACTTAATTAACTATTTACCTAATATAAACATCGTTTTGATAAAATACAGCGTAATTAAACAAAAAAGTACATGAAACGAGCTGTGATATTTTTTATTTATTTATTTATTTATTTATTTACTTTATGGAGGACTTACAGCTAATAAAACCATAAAAAAAGGAATACATAGTCGCCAGAGAGCCAATAACAAGTCCTCACGTTTAGACTTATACTAAAATAAAGTTATAAGCAATAAACAAGCAATAATAAATCTAATTATAAATTAAAGATACAATTTACACAGTAAGAATACATAATATATAAAGATTTGCTTGCAATGAGTCAACAGCATAACATAACCACTAACGCTTGAAAAAGTTTAAGCTTAAGCACCTTCTGGCTGAGTTCACACTAGTTGTGAAAGGATCCAAATCATACTGCTTGCATATCTCATTAAAAGTTCTGCTTGCGCGCACAATATAGCTATTTTGCCTATAATTAGATGATGAATGAGGTATACATATAGGAGGATTAAAGCGCAATATTTTGTTAGGTACGTTAAAATAAAATTTAGAAAGTAGTTCTGGACTATCAATATTATTGTGAAGGATTTTCAATAAATACAAACAGTCTGCAATATTACGCCGATCTACCAGTGGCAACAGATGGTACTTCTTACAGAGTTGATGATAACCTGCTGAATGATATGGAATCTTTTGATGGAAACAAAGATATTTGATGAACCGTTTCTGTATATTTTCAATCCGGTCGATGTATTTATTATACCTGGGATTCCATATCTGAGACGCATACTCGAGCTGACTTCTTACAAAAGTGCAATACAATATTTTGAGCGTTTTAGCATCTGTAAAGCATTTAGAAAGACGCATTATAAATCCCAGCAGTTTCGATGCTTTTTTGACTATGGCGTCAATGTGTGTATCAAAAACTAACTTACTATCTTGAAAAACGCCCAAGTCACGGATAGTATTGCACTTTGGCAAGTTTTGGCCCGCCAAAGTATAAGTGGTGACCAGGACCGCACGTTTCCTAGTGAAAGTGATAACGGAACACTTTGATGGGTTGAGATCCAATTTATTGACCTGACAATACTCTTCAAGCCGACATAAGTCAGCTTGAAGTGCCAGCATATCATCAGCCGATTCAATAGTGGCAAAAATTTTCATGTCATCAGCAAAACATAATAGTTTGGATGCATGGAGGCACAGATCAATGTCGTTCACATAGACCACAAATAAGAAAGGACCGAGCAGCGATCCCTGAGGCACCCCACTGGGCACATTCACCCAGCTAGACATATAGTTATTAATTACTACCGCTTGTGACCTGTTATCAATGTACGAAGCGAACCACCTCAGCAGGTCTCCACGAATGCCTATGCGTCTCAGCTTCATTAATAGGGAATCATGGTCGATCCGATCAAATGCCTTACTGTAGTCCGTGTAAACCACATCAACCTGCTTACCATTGTCCATAGCATCTGTAATAAAATCGTTAAATAGGATCAAGTTAGAACTCGTAGACCGTCCCTTTAGAAATCCATGCTGGAAGGTGCTCAGTGAGTTTGCAAGGGCGGGGTATAACTGGTTATATATTATCCTCTCAAATATTTTGGCAATAATGCACAGTTTGGATATAGGTCTATAATTGGTAATCTCAGTCTTTGAACCCTTCTTATGCACGGGTGTAATAAATGCAGATTTCCATAGTTTAGGGACGACACCTTGAGACAAAGACTTAGTGAATAATATTGAGATAGGAACGGCAATGGAAGGCGCACATTTAATAAGAAATGTAGATGTCAAGTTATCAGGCCCGGCTCCTTTAGATGGATCCAAGTTGCGAAGTAGACCGGCAACAGCATCGAAATTTATTTCTATGTGACAAATGTCAGAAGACATTTCATCACTGTCGAAAGGGAGGAAAGAGGCTGAGCTGGGGGGAGTATTAGCTGAAGTGTTATCGAGAAAAGTCGATAAGAAGTAAGAAGAAAAAGCCTCACAAATAGATTCTCCTGTAAGCAATGTTTCATCATTATACTTTAATGTATTGGGAATAGCATTCGAGTTGTAGCGATTTTTAACAAAGGTCCAAAAATGTTTAGGGTTGTTTTTAATTGAGCTTTCAGTTTGATTGAGATAACACTTATAACATGAGGCTTCCATAGTCTTCACTCTTTCACGCAAATATTTAAAAGTAAACTCATCAGACTTGTTGCCATAAGTTTTGAATTTTTTCAGGTATTTATATTTTTCCTTAATTGTTTTAATAAGGGATGTGCTGTACCAGATTGGGTATGATTTATTACGTGCTAGCTTTTGCGGTATATACTTGTTTTGAAACTGTTTGATATTGTCTATAAAGTACGCAACGGAGTCATCCAATGATCTGGCTGAGAACTCACGCTCCCAGTTAATAGCATATATCTCGTTATTTATAGACTCAAAATCACCTTTACTATAGATATATCGCAATCGCGGCGCATGGTCGAGGGAAGGAAGTTCAAAGGTATCAATATTAATTAACAAAGCCGGATGATAGAGATCAATAGGCACTAGAGGATCAGAACACTCACTAACACAGGCAAACCTACTTGAAATGACTAAGTCCAATAGTTTCCCGTACCTATTAACTACCCTGTTATACTGGCCAAAGTCCAACGTACACAACTCATCCGCCAGCATACATTCATCACTAGTGGCTGGGTTCACTGGGACCAGCGAAAGATTATTGGATGGAGCCCACGAGATTCCACTCATATTAAAATCACCCACAACTAAAAATACATCAGAAGTTTCATTCAATGCTGTATGGTTCAATTTAGACAAGAAATTACTAAGTTGTTCCGAGAACGAGAAGCCCCTGTTCTGTTTACACAAATAGACACCGCAAATATGTATGTTAACGTACTCACGTGATTTCATTTTTTTAAGCCGTATGGTGATCCAGATATCCTCCGCTGTAGAGTGAAGGAGCGGTTGCGGAGTGACGGGTAACTCCTTACGCGTCGCAATGAGTACACCACCACCCCTAGTTTGTCCAGTAACAGTATAATCCCGGTCACGACGCCACACTAAATATCGGTCATCAAACAACTCTGAGTTTAACATACCATCAATTAGCCATGTCTCCGTTAAAACAATAATATCGTATGAATTCATTAAAACCTGACGATAGAACGAGTCTGTCTTTGTTCTTAATCCTCGCACATTCTGATAGTACACAGTAAGACAGTGTTCACTGTTATTAGCCATTACAGATAACTACAATAATGATCGGATAAGCATCGACAACAAAATAACATAATAATGTCAGCAAATGAACTACAAAATGAACACTAATTGCGCATAGAGGATTTAGATATTTGAAAAGTGGGTAAAAATTAACGTAATTTGCATAAAAGCGTAAGTCATCCGTTGTTGGACAGGACATGCGAGTGCGAGCAGGCAAGCAGCAGTATATCATGAATGCATGCGTAAGCGAGATAAGTATATTGTAAAGTATTAGAACTAGAAAACAATCAGCGCGATATGGAACACAATAGAGACTTATTAGTGGTGCCGAGGTGCTAAACCTTTTACAAAAATATAACAAATAAATTTTGATACGTAAGATTCGATACATTTTAAAGGTAAAAAAACAAAAAATTAATATAGGATGCAAATAGAAGCTGTTTATACTATCTTGTTTAAATCCAGTTCTTTTCTTACTATGAAAGTGTTGCAATTAGCATCCTTACGTACATGAATTTTGCCGTGTTTCACCCATACAAATTCATAATGTATTTCTTTGGCAATTATTTTAGTTTTACTCAACAGTTTTTTAGACTCAACGCTTAGATGGTCGTTAACATAAATACGATGCGGTGCTCCTTTGAGGCCTATATCCGAGGTTGACAGATCCTTATCAGCACGTGCATCTGCTATAAAGTCTTCTTTTATATACCGGTTAAGGAAGCTCACTATCACTAATTTCTCCTTGGAATTATGTATAGGCACCCTCGTGATATAATTGATTTGGGCCTTCGAACAATTATAGTTTATTTTGCGGCAGATAGCATCCACGATTGTGAATAAATTTTCATCCCTTTTTAGAGGTACGCCCTTAATCTCCACATTATTTAGCCGTGAGCGCTGATCACTGGAAGAAAGCTCGAACTTTGTAGAGGCTAGTTCTGTTTGCAGCGACGAAACAGTGTCCTGGAGCTTTTCAAATGCGGAGGCTTTAGCTTCTAGCTCAATAAGTCTAATGTCGAAGTCATCGAGTCGACCACTAGAGAAATCACAACTTTTCTTGAGCTCAATCATCTCATCTTTTATGGATCTTATGTCGTCGGCTAAAGTTGGTAAGCTCAGCAATTGTTGTTTCATTTCACGAATTTCACTCAGCACAATATCCAGCGAAGCAGGAGGTTGCGGTGAAAGCAAAGTTGGCGATGATTTACACACAGAACATTTCCATTGTGCTCTTCGATCAGAACCGAGTTTTCTCCAGCTCAATTCTGACACACTTGCACAAGAAAAGTCCAAGAATTTCTTGCAACTTCCACATTGCACCCCATCGTTAAACTGGTTATTGCAAATTGCACACGTCTTCATCGCAAACAAAATAATTATTTTATAAATATAGCTCTATGGAATTGTAAAAAGGTTGACGATCTATTTTTTGCGAGCGAAATGCGTACTGTGCTTATGCGTGCTTATTCGGTACTGACCTTACCGGTTTTTGTCGTATAATAAGGTGTATCTATTCATACACGAAATATTTTAAGAGATATACCTATAGCTTGTAAAGAAACAATAAACACGACAAAAAAATGTTTATCTATGTTTTTTTTTTATTTTACGTAATTATTATAATTTTAAAACTGCTTGAGACATTTTGCATTAAATCTTTACTCCATATTCTATGAATAACCCGCCCGCCCGCGCCGCGGTGAAGTGATGTACCCCCGCCACCCGCTGCGCGCGCATGTTTTTTTCTTTGATCATATTCACAAAAGCTGCGCACCGTTTCAAATACCGCCGCCCGCGTAAACTAGCGTAGTGGATGTTTAAAAATAAGAAAGAACCAGTATTTATTATGTGTGTCAAGTAATATTAAATTATTTAATTTTATTAATAATATACCTAGATATTTTTTTTTATTTTTTGTTGCTATGGTTTCCTTACCACCTATCGGTATATCTCTTAAAATATTTCGTGTATGAATAGATACACCTTATATACGACTCAGGCGAAATGGGCCCGAAAATTTTTGTCGTAAAAATCCGACGTAGGCGGTTAAAAGGTTAAATAAATTTTATATCAAATAAACTTCTGCTCTCTCTATGAAATTAACAATTTTGAGTTCACTGCTTTGAGTAACAACTTTTTACAGGGACCATTTTTAGGAATCAACACAAGCATTAAAATATACGAATGCCCTGTGATAAAAAAAAAAAAAAAAAAATTATAATAAATTAGTGCCTTTGAGTCTATCAGTAATAAAGTTTGCGAATTAAGGCTTCCGATAGCGCTATGAGTCAAATGTTTGAAAGATTGTCGATTGTTAGTATGCCATCAAATACAATGCAAAATATTTATTTTAAAACTAAAAGTTTTAAATTCGTTGGTGATTGGAGCCTTCTTTTAAGCAAGTAATGCCTGTGTTAGGAGACTCCGCAAGATGTACAATAAATATCGAAATTGAGTGTTCCACTTAGAAATTCATATCAAATTATAATATTTTGATCTTATATCATGGTCACTAACAATATCATTTGAACTTAAAACGGGATGCCACGGACAGGACAGCACGGTTGAGACGGGATAACGCTTGCAACAGTGCCGTAATATAGGAAACTCGAAACGATAAATACACATGGTAAATATCCCGTTTTAAGTTCTAATGATACATTTCAAATCAGTCTAATTTCGACATAAATGTATTCTGCTTAAAGTTCAATATAGCTTTTTTTATTGATAATAGGCTCGCGTTTGACAACCATCTCACCTGATGGTAAGTGATGATGTGGTCGAAGATGGAGCACGCTTACCTAGAAGTAACCTATTCACTCTTGACTTAAAGACCCCTAGGTTATAGCTATCGGGAAACACAGACTCCGGCAGGGAATTCCACTCCTTAGCCGTTTCCACTCGAAAACCACGCTCGCTCCCATGGCGCTACGTCTACGTGCGCACACGCTCCCCGCTAAAAAGTCACCGTGTAGTGAACCCGCAAACTCTCTATCTCCTCTCGTGATCTTGCAAGAAATATAGGCAGAACCGGCGCTGGGTATACCAATCGCAGAGACTCATAACCTCATCATTCCCGTAAGTACCCTATCTTCCAAGTCCTGGTATCCTCAATGAAGGTATTCCCAAAACGTTTTGTGCATATGGGTGGGCCGTGCCGTGTAGCTTGATTAGTAAGAACCACATTGTTAAAATGTATCTCGTAGGTTGCATGGAGCTATCCGTGGCTAAGCAGCTGCTGCAGGACCTGGAGCGCGCGTCCAGGAGCCTGGTGCTGATGGGCAGCCTGCACCTGCTGTACCTGGTCACCCCTCATGACGCGGCGGGCGTTAGGCCAGACTACTCGCATTACTATTCTTTGGTATGCCCCTTTTATATTAAGATTAATGATATTCATAAAACTGAAGTGCGTATTTCATCCATAGATTGAATGGAAAGTTCAGTTGAAAAACAGCGTCAGGCAACTTTTAGCTGTGATGTTTTGCTGAAGTGGTGGCATAATGTAGAAATTAAGCCTACTTATTTTTTGTTCCTATAGAGCAGACTGCCAAGTGATGCCTTTCCTCAATGGTGCCCTTATTTTTTTCATAAGAAAATCGTAAATTGTTCACGGAGTACATCTAACTACCAAATTTCAACTGTGTTGTCTTAATAGTTTTGGAATAAAGTGGCTGTGATATACGGACGGACAGACATGACAACTTTATAAGGGCTCTGTTTTTTGCCATTCGGCTGCGGTACCCTAAAATGTGTCATACTATACCAAACAATTAAGGTCATAGAAATTGTCTTGTTGTTAAAATCTGCCCTAAAGCGCGCGTCTTTAATTTCCAGTATTGCAGTTTAGATGAAGAAGGTGTTCAAACTGCGAAGATATTAGGAATCACTGAACACAACGCGATAAGGATGATGACTGGGAAACCTATTAAAGTAAGTCACAGCATTCATTGATTCATAGGAACAAATTTTAATATGTAGGCAATTTTGTATTCAAGTACCTGTGTTTTTTATTTTTATAAAATATAAATAAAAATAACAATATTTTGTTTACAGAATGTACCTGAAATAGTATTATGTCGCTTCTATTTGGCTCTGATGCTGCAAGACTTATGGAATCAAATGCCATTCCCTGCGGTCGCATACAAGTGAGTTTTAAGACATATTATGCTCGCCCTATATTGGCTAAGGCTAAGTGTTATTTGAAAAAGGTAAAATATAAGAAAAATCCTGGTGGATGATTTGATGAAAACCCGATAAATATTGTGAAACATAAGTATACTAGTACACTAATCATGAAATTCAATACAAATGTTATTTTAGTCATCTTAGGTCTTCAAGCGTGATATGATGGTTCTTGATTAGAATATCTGATGCTAATTCCGCAAAAAATCTGTTGATCAATCTTGCATGCAGTATACAGCACCGCAGCAGTGTGCTGAACGGGTGTGAATCACATGATGTAATACCCAAGCAGCAAAATTGTACTATAACCAAAGCTTATTTCGCAAAAAAGTTTTGTAAGTGTTATATAACGGTGTTTATGGTGACAGCATGTTGAATAAAGGCGTTTGACTATACTTTTTTGCTCTATAAGCTTATACAGCGAAAACGTTCTATAAGCTAATGATGTAAACATTTACATTACCATTTTGTACAACTGTTATAGACATATACTATATAAGGCTTAAAGAAAACATGTATAAAACTACTTTGTTCTATATATTTGTTGATCGGTGCCCTTTTGTATCTAATTTGTTCTATATACCGTTACCGTTATAGGCCTGGTGCATTAACGGTTATTGAAATTTGGCAATACGGCGATTTGGTAATAAGGTGGGTTTTTAAGTATCTGCTATAGTACAAAGTGTTTTAATAGCCACGACTGCTCAAAAATACAGCAATTTGGTGATATAACTGAGTTTTGTGTTACTCCTTATGTGAGAAATTTACGCTATAAGAGTTTTTAAAACCCTGTATATTTACCTTTTTATACTGGTTACAAAGACACTTGTTTAGAGCATAATTATTTTGTAACAGAGTTTTAGATACCTATAATACACTGTAATTTTTTATTAGAGTTTCTCTCTCTTCTATAACATCATAATGATACATAAAGGAAGCAAACAAACACTATTAAATAACTAATGTGATTTAAACAAGAGTTAGCATTTTCATTTTAATACTGCGGGTTCTGCAAACAACAAAATTATATGATGATCTTTAGACTATGCTTATATGTACTATGAATTCAGTAGGTACTTAAACGTCACTTAATTTTTAAAGTGTAGTCCATTTCCGAGCAATGTGGACCGCAATGTAGTCACGGAGGCTCTGTCGCTGAGAAAATAAAATAAATTAAACCAACACCAAATTTATTTTATTTATTACTTAACAAAATAAATTTGGAGGATCTGCTTTTGCTTCACCGCGACACAGGTACTGCTGCTGTGTCGCGGCCATTGACATATATATTACTGCGTAAGGACTGGGCGGACCGCATGTTACAATGACGCCTGGAACTTGGTCCCAAAATGATCTTCCCTTTATCGAAGTGAACTAGAACGCGATCGGCTATCTTCGGGAGCGGTCGTAACTTTTACAAGCACAAATACCAAGTTGTGCCGTGAAGGGTTGCATGAACAACGACAAAAAGCACAATAAAAAAAAATTATAACATTTCATATCACCGGTAAGTTAAAAATATGTCATGAAATCTACTTCTAACATTATTTAAAACAATTTTTCTTTCTTATTTGTCTCAACCTTTGGCCAAGACGACGCGAAGCCGCATATAAGTGCGACATAACTTTGCAGCGGCAATTCAAAGGAACCCTAATTTATTTAACCACAATGGCGGTCACTACTTTGATCATAGTACTATAGAAGGCCTGTAATCGCCAATGTTACACTTTTTACTCTATAATAGAAAATTATAGAACTAATCTACGATTAATTTATTTTAATTTATATAAAACTTATTAATTTGGGAGGGGCATTAAAAATTAGATACTAAACTATGCCTAATTTGTCAATAAAATTATAATCGTAACACTATTTCAATGCCCGAGTTGCTACTACTAGCGCATTTTGCTACTGGATAGACGCCATAATAAATATTTTGATACTGTAATTTTACTCAGCACGATTTGTTGAAATTAGTAATATAAGTCTAGCACTCAATCACTTTAATAACACTAACAGTATGAGAATGAACGAAAGATTGAACGATTTGTTGTGATATGGTAATGTAAAAGATCCACAATCACTTCTTTAAAACATAAAAGAACAATAACAGCGTTGCAGTGGCTACTAAATCACCGTTTGGTGACATCTCTCACTGTAATATCAATCTTACAGGTCAAAAATGGTACGCCAAAGCTGCTATAGATCTGTTATATCACCGATTAACGATATAACTGCGCCCAATCCGGGTTGTGTAAACGTTCTTTGGTCTTTTATAGAACCGCTCAGCAACATCAATTAGTTCTTTGAAAAACGGTCTATGAGCTGCTTTAGGACAAGGTTTTGCTGCTTGGGTAATTAATTTGTATGAAAGCAAACCGCATTCGACACATGTTTTACCCCTTAACGGAGCAACATCGGGAGATGCTTAATCGTCCACTGCTACATATTTTTATTGTATCCAAGACTGAACCAATCGTAAAAGTTTTTAAACTGACATGGTCACTAATGTATTTTTATAACTTAAGACGGGATATTTAACAAGTGTATTTATTGTTTTGAGTTTTCGATATTTCGGTACTTGCAAGTGCCATGATCACGGATGAACTGCCATCAATTTTGGCCGAACTAACACTAGATATATTTCCGTACTATTACTTTGGTATGGATTTCCGCTACAAGTATTCTGTATATTATGTGTTGTTATTTATTCAAATAAAGTATATACGAGCGAAAATAAAAAGGAATTATAGGGCATCGAAAAATTTGTCAACATCGCTATCAATGGGAAAAGTGCCCAGAACACTGGCCGCATTGCCACGTTGAATGGCAATGCTGATTCTCTGTCCAAAGAAAAGGCCAGCCCTCTGGTCACTTGTGAGTCGATGCGCACTCGGACCCCATGGTCCTAACGTTTCAACCCCAAACGGCTCAAACATATAACACCCAATTAGGTTGTTGTATTTGCGCCGTTTGCGATTTTCTGCACCTGCAGCTGCCGCCCCAGCACAGCCCGCCGTACTGAGAAGATGGGATGGCGCAAGGGTGTCAACGCAAGTAGCATCCCACACCAAAGGCCTACCCAACATCCAAGTCATTATAGTCATCCCGTCTGGTCTCTTCCCATCGTCCCGTATCAAGCGGTTGGGTTCTAAAACAGAAGGTACTGCAGCGGTGACAAGAGCCCGACGGATGACGTCATTTATGCTGGCATGCCGTGCTATCCGACCAGAGCTTCTGCTGCAGGAAAGGCCATGATGTCCGAGGGGTTCGACTGCCGCACCGCATTCACAGCGATGTGGAGCACCGCTCAAACGAAGACATGTAGCGATCCGGAACGTGTTATCACTTAACACTTTTGTATATTATTATATTACAAATATTTGTTAGATACAGCGTGGCCCGCGGCACAGTGCAGTCTGTGATGTGTTCGTGTGCGTCGCTGGCGTCGTGTGCGGCGCGCTTCTGTGCAGAGCTGCCGCGCCTGTGGAGCTTCTGTGCGCTTCTGTCGGAGCTGGCGGCTCGCCTGCAGCACTGCGCCGCGCCCGAGCTGCAGCAGCTCATGGAACTGCCCAACGTTAAAAAGGTAGGCAGAGTACGCTCGTATAGTCCCCGGCACATAAGTTGGCAAGGATTTGGCGTAGTGGAGGTAAGTTCGCGCATAGTGCACTTAGTGCGAGAAAAATTTGGCCACTTTTGTTGCTTATCATTATTCTATGGTTATTGCTATCAATTATTTTTAATCATGTTTGTTTTGAAGAAAATTATAAAAAAGGAGAGAAATTCGTGACTTTATAATTAAAATATATACATTTAAAAGCTGTTCCTAAATTACCCTAGGCCGCTAATACTTTCATTAAAACTTTCTTTCATGGGCCGTCTAATTTTGTATCGGGGAGGCAGGGGAGGGGTGGAGGGAGTAGTCCCACACCCCTTGTACCATCCCCAGCTGCGGAACCCCATGGTTATGGAGAAACAGTAAATAGACTTAGGAATTCATGGTTATGAAACATTGGAATTGGGTTTAGAAAGATAAAATATAATATAGTAAGTAAGATAATATATAAAACAGTTACAAAGCCAAAAAAAATTATGTAAGAAAATATTATTAAAAATTACGTGTTCTCAGCGTCATTATTACTTAATAAAACTGCAACCCCTGGTAACAAATTCAAAGTACCAACTGAGCTGGTGGAAGGAGTCGGTTCCTCATCCTCGACAAAAATATCTGCGTAAAACGGTATTTGGTCCTGACATTGTAATCAACGTAATCTATACTTATAATAAATCTGTAGAGAGGTCAATTCTGTACATGAAATATATTTCCAAAATAACTATCAGGGGGTGATTAAGGATCGATACTCATGCCAAAAATGCAATCAGTTAAATTTTTGTCTGTCTGTCTGTCTGTCTGTCTGTCTGTATAACCGTTATAGAAACAAAAACTACTCGACGGATTTTAACGAAACTTGGTACAATTATTTTTCATACTCCTGAGCGGGTTATAGTATACTTTTCATCACGCTACAATCAATAGGAGCAGAGCAGTGAAGGGAAATGTTGGGTAAACGGGAGAAGTTACTCCATTTTTTACGCTTCCGTCGCGGTTGCAACCTTAATGGTTAAAGCTACACAAATCATTTCATGACGGAAATGTTCTCCTTAAAATTATATAAAAAATATCCCACGACAGCATATGTCTAACTTTTATGGTTGACTCACAATAACACGTGTAACTCCCGATAGCTTAGCAGTTCGAAGCTTTCTGATTATAATATTTGTCTACTCTTACGTTTATAACACTCTCAGTCACCCCTAATTGAAAAAGTTAACATTATTAACTATTCCATAAAAAAATTGGCCAAGTGCGAGTCAGACTCGCCCATGAAGGGTTCCGTAGTAACTATAATATAATATGCAAATTTATTTGACGAAAAAAAAACCTTACAAATTTCTTAAAACTAGCTTATTTACATTTTTTACAACTGCGCCAAATAAATTTGTTTTGAAAAAAAACCTTACAAATTTCTTAAAACTGGCTTTTTTACATTTTTTACAACTGCGCCGAATAAATTTGTTTTTCATAGTGTTTGTATGAATTACAAAGTTATATTTGCGGTTTTAGAAAATATGCTGTATCTTAAAAACTGCTGAACTGATTTCGTTCAAACTAATTTTGATTGAAAGTTTATATTAAGATCTACAGACATATATTTTTTTAGATTTTTCACTTCATTATTATAGAAGTTAGAGGTTGTGTCCGCCACACACACATTTTACCACTTTGGAAGCTTATATCTTTTAAACGATTGACTTTATGGAAAAGTGGTTTTAGAAACCCCGATGTCGTTTTTAAAGAACTGTCTATAGATACCACACATGCATCTATTTCATGAAAACAAATATTTTCAGGTTTAGTTCCATGTATGGGGAGCCCCCCTTTATTTTAAATATTTTTTAATTTTTTTCTCAAAATCGGAAAGCGGTTCACAGAATACATCTACCTATCAAGTTTCACATGATAGTCCTAATAGTTTCGGAATAAAATTGCTGTGACAGACGGACGGACGGACAGACAGACAGACAGACAGACGGACAGACATGTCGAAACTATAAAGATTCCGTTTTTTGCCATTCGGCTACGAAACCGTAAAAAGAATCATATAAATCGGTATAGAAACACCAAAGTTATACATGAAATACGCTTATAATAATAAGCCATCGCGCGTGAATACTGAATCATGCTATAAGGATTATTTTTGAGAATCGGTCGCCGCGCTCGACGCGTCTCGCGGTCGAAGCGTTCTCTAGGTACTTAAGCCTCATGTGAACGTGATCTAAACAATATTACCAATACATTAACTTACGCTGACGGAGTCGCGGGCACAGCTACCTATATTGTATCATTACGCTAAGGCCAATAGGAGCGGAGCGCCAATGAAGAATGCTTCAAAATCGGGGTTAAATTTAACGTTAGCCCAAAGTAACTATTCCACGCGGACGAAGTCGCGGGCAAAAGCTAGTACAAAATAAATTGAAAACAATAACAATGACTCGTAACAAAAACTAAATTTAACACAGTAAAAATAACTCGTAACAAAAACAAAGGGTACGAATTTCGTGCACGCAGTGTATTCGGGAGCGAACGGGTTGTAGACACAGTGCGAGAGGCCTTCGGGTCTACTGACGCACCAATCGCGCGCTCGGGTTGAGGCTACACAACACCCCGCGTCCCGCTGACAACCACCGACACCTAAAAATCGACTTCTGCGCATCTAACGACTCTTGCCAAGTTACGTGCCGGGCACTATACCATGTTGTTCAATTTTATAGTTCTCCCTTTCATTATTGGTTTACCAGACATACGGCAGGGTAGCGCAGCACCTGAGCTGCAGCAGCATATAGAACTACACAACGTTAAGACGGTACGCAGTACAGCTTCATTCCATTTGAACCTTATGGTTTCATGGTTCTCTCTTTCACTACCGGTCTATCAGACGTACTGCAGGGTATTTATTCACTGTGTTGTAGCTTTTCCTCCACTTTTGTGCACATGTGCGCACAGACAAGCTCTCTTTACAGATAACAAGAGAGGAAAGAGAGATATTTACAGTAAAGTAATAGGATAGGGAAAGAGTGATTTGTCACTATACAAAACTTAAAATTGCTCTCTTTACTCTTTGGTTCTTAACTAACATTTAAGTAATAGGTATCATATGTATGTGTACCAAGTCTCGTTAAAATATGATATTTTATTTCCAAGAATAAGGTCTTGAATTTTTTATGTAAGGGCCGCCGGCCGTAACGTGCAAGCAGCCATAAGTGGTAAGAAGATTCATATTCTTCTAAATTGTTTACATAACGGAGCAGTTTGTTTCCTACTCAGGAAGCCTTATAGCATATACAAAATAGAATTAAGCGTTACTTTGCCGATATCCTTACTATGTACACATGGCTGTTAAGTATGCGAACGGCCGCCAGCTCACAAATATGTAAAAGTGATGCAATGAAAAATTGCAAGCAAATCACACTGGTGTTCTGTATGTGCGGGCGGAGGCCAATGCTGCAACAATAAAATTCTGTTATTTAGCGGAATTTACTACTTGATAATTTTCAAAAGTACTAATTAGGCCTTTTCGTGTTTTTTTCGGCTAATAACACTAATACAATTTTTCTACAGGCTCGAGCGATGCAACTGTTACGCGCTGGTTACAAACGGGTGGAAGATCTCGCCAAAGCGTCCGCGGAGGATTTAATGTCGGGCGTGTCGCATCTGTCGCGGAATGCTGCCAACCAGCTCATCAGCGCGGCTAGAGTAAGCATGGCTGTTAATAATCGTACTGATTGTGAATTCAGAATCTTACTGATATTATAAATGCGAAAGTTTGTGACGATTGATGTTTATTTCTCTTTTGGGGATATGCGGATCAGGGTGTAAAGTCCCGCAATCCCATTGAAAAGGCAGGATCCTCCGACCAGACAGGTGTTTTTGTCTGGTGGGCAACTGCCCGATGTTTGTCATGGGGTGATTTGTACGAGTATGTAGGCTAGTTGTGCGGTAAACTCTGCTTGCGCGATACAGGATTTCTATCATTAGTTTGTATGTTGCGAGATAGATGTCGCTACACTCTTTTATGCAAAAACTACTGAATGGATCTGAATGAAATTTGTTGAGTATATAGTTGAAATCCTTTTTTATCCCGGAATTCCCACGTAATCGAAATTTAATGCGTGGGAGGGACGCAAACGAAGTCGCGGGTAGAAGCTAGTACAATATAATTATGCTTTCCTCTGCCAAAGCAGTGGTATATGGCGACTACGCAGTATGTTAAAATATACACGACTAGTTTATCTAGAGAATGTCCCAAAATTTACGCAAGATTTCATTTTACTAGAAAACTTTGAACAATCACTCTCTTTCCTTCTGTACTCTTTTTCGAAAGAGTTCTTAACTATTCAGTCCTAGGTATCGTGTGTATGTTTACCAAGTTTAATTAAAGTTGGTTCTTTAATTTCTTATATAGGAAATAGGGTTGTGTATGGTGCAACGCTTCGGGCAAACGTCCATTTTGTGTAAATGTGACTTGAATCTTCTCTCAAAAACAAAAAAAATCCAGTGACGTTAATATGATTTAGGGATTCATTTTGGTCACTGAAACAAAACATTGTGTATTTTTTATGTACTGGTCTATTGCTCCGTTCTTACGAATCAGCCATAAAATTCTTTTTGGTTGCAACAAGTTCCAGCTAAAATTATACTAATTATATCTTGCATAAATTTTGGAATGTCCGTTATAAGGAAAATTTTCTTTGAAAACCAATGTGTTCGATAGTTTCCACCTTATTGATGTTTAACAGTTTTGAAAATCTTCCAAATATAACTGTAAAAGTGATTATGAAGTTGAATTTATCGCTTTTGAAATATTTGACCACCTTCCAGCAACGGAGTTGACCGGTTGGTTATATGTATATCTATTATTTATTATATTTTTGTAGATGACACTCATCGAAAAAGTGGAGAATCTTCGTGCTGAGGCTGAAGATGTTATGGAAGAACTCAATGTCTAGATATTTTGGGACCTCGAACGTTAATATAGATTACACTTATTTTTTGTGTTGCTGGCAACACTGTGTTGTATGTGTGCAACATGTTGCTGCAACAGGATAGCATAACTATTTTTGTTATTGAATCTGAGAGTAAAAACATAGTTAATTGTAAATAAAGAGTAATAATAGAATTAAGAAATAATATTTATGATGTTAGTTATAGTATTAGCAAAAGCTGTGATTCTAATGTTTCAAAATTATTCTTAAAATGATTTTATTTATAATACGATGATTTTCTTGACTTTACTATTAACTCCAAATTACTAAATAAAGATGAATATTTACTACTTTACTAAGCCATATGAACTGTAAAAAAATGGCATTATGGTAACTTGATTTGTACACTAAAAGCGAAATGGAATTTCTTTGGATATAATTAATTTCGTATCGAGGTGAAGTTTATACAATGATTGCGATGATGAATGTTAATGATTTATGTAACCTTTGACGGGTAAAAGCTTTAAAGAAATGCTGTATGACAATCAGTTAAGTATATGTCGTCGTTGTTTATAAAAAATATGGAAATTATTATGAATTGTTTCATTTTAAGTTGTTTTGTTCCAAGACAAATAATTATAAGTGTTATTAATAAACATTTTTAGAATTAACGGCTTATTAGTAAACTAATATTACAAGAAAATTTTGTTAAATGCGTCAATAAGCTGGTGTTTACTTGCATGCAGTATGCAGCACCATCCTCCCACTTGCAAATACATACTTTTTTTACATCATGTGCATACATATGCACGTGAAATAATGCAACACCAGGCGTCCATCACTCGCGCAAGGCCACGCGTTATATGCCTACCGCTTCGCGTATCGCCGTCGGTACATCCGACAGTGGGCTGCCGCACGCCTGCCTGAGCCTTTTTAAATAATTTTGACAACGTCATAATGGATCGACCCAAAACAATTGATTTTCCTCCGCTTTGCTCCTCTTTCCCTTTTGATTATTTATTTGTGCGGAATTTTATTAAAATTATTTACGCAGTTTCGGATATTTTCGACACTAAAATTTAATAATATGATATGATTATATGAATTCGCTGAATGACAGGCTCGCACGTGGGTCGCGCGGCGGGCAAAACAGTCTCAACTCTCTGTGTGCGTACTTATGGTACATTTCTTCTCGCTGCAAACAGCTGGTATTATTATTAAGATTTTGTAGGCTATTATAGCGTAGGTATTTTCGCTTTTGTATGAGAGTGATGTATCTGTTACGAAGTAACTATTTAGTAATCTGTGGCAACAGGCAAAGAAAATCTATACTCGACACGTGTGCGAAACCCTCCACGGAGCATCCCCAGATTTTTTATTTTCTTATAAAGAGAACTAACTGGCATGTAGGTAGAATTGACATTACCAGCAACCTTGTTAACTCCTCCAACTAAGCTAAATATGTTTGTATCTGGAGTGGGTTCACGGCAATTGAGATGGTTCGAACCTGCGACCTCTCGATCCCAAGGCCGTCACCTTAGCCATTAAGCTTTGAATGTGTTGACATGTTGACCGTTCAGGTGCAAGACTAGGGCATCCAATCCCGCAGCCAGAATTCAATCTCGGTATTTGCGGGACTACGAATTTTCAATCCCGCGGGATCCCGTATATTGAAAATATTCACATTTATATAAGGCAAATCTATACTAATATTATAAAGCGGAAAAGTTTGTTAGTTTGTTTGTTTGTTTGTTTGCTTGAACGCGCTAATCTTCGAAAGTGCTGGGTGGATTTGGATGAAATTTGGTATGGAAGTAGCTTGAAGCTTGAGGAAGGTTATAGGCTACTTTTTACCCGACTGCAAAAAAGGAGAGTTATGTTTTTACCGTGATAGAATCCACGGGAGCGAAGCCCCGCGAGAGTACTAGTAAAACAATGAATTAATCAACTAACTCCACGTTTATTTACGTATTACTATTAGTATGAGATCAATCAAATTACCTACACCGTTTTTTCTTCACAAAAACAGTAACAAATACTCAATAAAAAACTTTACTGATATTTTAGGCTACATACTTAGGCTACCACTGACTGAAATTCGGCTATATTAGGCTACATAAGCTGTGAAAAACGGGCGATATCGGCCCCCGCGTTGTTTGCAACACTGCCGGCCGCCAGTCACCGAGCGATCGCGCTCGCGAGAGGTCGTATGCATGCTTTTTTCAGTCCCGCGCCCGTAATCCCGCATCACGCGGGATTGGAAAATGACGCGGGATCCCGCAATACCGAGATCTCGGTATTCCGGGATTGGACGCCCTATGCAAGACCAGTTGATTTATTACTGTGATTATCAGTCTATATAAAGGATTTTTTCTAGTCAGCTGTAGGTACGTTTATAAAATATAAGTAGGTTATAGGTTACTTCTAGGCAAGCCTGCTTCATCTTCGACCGCATCCTCGCTCAACATCAGGTGAGATGGTGGTCAAGCGTAAGCTTATCAATTATTAACAAAAAAAAAATAAACAAAATCGTTTTTATCAAGAATTGCATAGAGGGGAAGCCAGTGACCCAATAATAGGAATGTTGAAGGTGAAATGTTATTGAATACTAGGCTTCTAAGAAAATAAAACTCAAAATACTTTCAATTGCTTTACTTATCGTCTCTTATACAAACAAGGTTTCAAAGTTAAAGCGGGTAGTTTCGCCTTCTTCACGGGCGGTTCCCGGATCTTTGTAAACTCCATGAAAAAGAATACGTTGTTACTCTTGTCGAGCTGTTTCAGTTTGAAGCCGAGTCTTTCGACTTCCTTTGCGAAGTCTTCCACCTTGTCGAAGCGACTTTCTACTTCGGCTATTAGGAGATGGCCGCTGTGGACAAAGTAGGGTAGTTATAAAAACTGATATTACTTCTGAGATACTACTTGTTATTAATCTGAAGAGAGGAAAACCTTTCCGTACTGTGTTTCCTGATATCTACAATCCACGGCCCTGGACCTTAAGGGCAGCTAAAGGAACAGGGTGGGTTTTTCATTTACCCACCTGGGAAAAGGGGGATTTAAGTCAAGAGAAAAACCATCAGTTGACATAGTGGTGAAACATGTTCCTTCAGGAGCGCAGATCTCAGTTTATTCTAAAGAATGAAATAATCCAATACGATATTTACATATTGATTAGAAAAACATTAAACTAACTGACCCAACAGAAGTGGACTTTTTAAACAGGGAGGGAAGGTTTGAATAATGAGGGCGAATTGTCGAAATTGGTACTGCCGTTTTCGAGTTCTAGTGAGACTAACGAACAGCTATTTAATTTTATAAGACTAGTATTTCGCTCGCGACATCGTCTGCGAGGATTTAGAAATAATTTATAGCCTCAAACCAATGAAGAAATAATTTGGTCATTCGTTTCAGAGATTAACCCTTTGCATGTTTCACAAACAAATTTCACCTGTATAATATTAGTATAGAAAAAAAAAAGACTCCACATACCCCATTTTCAACACCCTGTTAGCTTCAATCAGATACTGGGTAAGATCCGTTCCCATGAGTGCAAGGCAGTAGATGGTGACGTCCATAGAGGCAGACAAGAGTGGAGTGCGAGCCATGTCGCAAGCTTCCACGCCGGGAGCGGTGGCCACCAGGTCGAAGGACCGCACTTTATGAGGAACCCGGCGAGACAGGGCCGCTTCACCGCAGCCTAAGTCTGCTATCGTATGGGTTTTGGGCCTGGTTAGAAAAGGAAAATATTTTGTTAAACGCCTGTGATCTGAATGAATTTTCGCACCGCGCTTCTTTTCCTTTACCGCTATTATTGGTCAGCAGCTGCCGCCATGTTAGCGCGACGCGTGAGTGAGGCGGAACTAACAGCTGCAGTGTATTATGAACCTTATAGTAGTGATCTAAGGTAAATAGTAAGTTTTAAGCGTTCTTTCATTAATCTTCGGGGCTATACTTTCTTTTCTGCGCGAACGAAGATTCACGACGCGCCTTATCAGTTGGGTACCACTGTAACTACATATTTGAGGTATCCATTAAAATAAGAGGAGGTTTTTTCAATTCAAGCTTGTTGATAAAGTTGATGGTGTAACTTTTTGTTTTTGTACCTAGCAAGCAAAACATATAGATTATATTTATATTGGTTGGACATAGCTAGGAGAAGAGGTGACTATATAATGACAGCTGCACAGGTGGATGTTGAAGGTAAAGCAGCGCTTGCCGAATTCGATCCGGGTCACCATCTTCATTTACTGAGATTTCTCCATGCGTCGGAAAGTACCTTAAGTTGTTAGACACGGCTGTTTCTTTTGTGTGGTTAGAATTCACATTACTAGCCATCTCCAACTAAATTAATAATGCTTGTGTTTGGAGTGGGTTCACGGTAATAGTGTAATGAATGGGATTCGAACGCGCGACCTGTCTATCACAAAACCGACACCATGGCTATTAGTTGTCCGACTGCCAGTAAACGACTAACTATCGGTGATTTACTCGCTCAAGAAACGCACAATGAAATATACATTCCGTGTAAACGAAAAAGACCTAGTAGGTATGTCTGAAATAAAAAGATTTTATTTTATTTTATATATTAATATTTGCTCTCTGACTGTTCATACTGCCGATGCCGGCGACTACTTACTTCACTAGTTTTGTCGCTGAGCGACAAGAGCACTTGGCGGTCGGAACTCACGCTGAGGCAGTTGTCCCACCGCCGACGACGAATGAGTAGCGAGTAGAGCTAGCATCTGAAAACGAGTTGGCGAGCAGCGAGCGTGTTCTTCCGATAGTTTAGTCGCTGAACTATCATCTGGTTGGTATCTCAGTGTGAGTTCTGACCGCAAAGTGCCGCTGAGCGAGTATTATCTTTGACAGCTCTTGTCGCTCAGCAACAAAACTAGTGAAGCGAGTACTCGCCGGCAGTGTGAACAGTCAGAGAGCAACTATTAATATATGCATCTCTTTCGTTTACACTGAATGTATATTCCATTGTGCGTATCTTCAACGAGTAAATCGCCTATAGTTAGTCGTTTACTCGCCAGCAGGACAACTGCCTTTGAGACCAGCCAGATGATAGCTCAGCGACTAAACTATAGGAACAACACACTCGCTGCTCGCCAACTTGTTTTCAGATGCTAGCTCTACTCACTACTCGTTCATGGTCAGTGTTGGGACAACTGCCTTAGGCTATTGACGCTTTAATGTTACAGTGGGCAGTGAAGCCAGAAAATCGGGCACCAGTATTTCCAAGAGATATTGTGTTACCTAACTACGGGATTGTGAAGGTCCAATAGGCAGCTCCATGTAAAACACTAATACTCAACTGCATCCAGTTAGACTGGAAACCAACAGGCTAAGCAGATTATGACAAGGATAGAGATAACTATCAATATTTCAAACAAACAGAATTGTACTCACATTTTCATAATTTTCTTAACAATAACATCCAACGGATTGACTGGCCACTTTTTGACTTGTAGCTGATACCCCTGGTGATATGTCTCGAAGGCACTTGGGTCATTTTGGAAAAGCTGCTGTGCTTCAGATCCTGATGATGTGTAGAGCTTCTCATTCAAGTATCTGAACTGAGCAGCTGGAAAACATTAATGTTTAGAAATACAATAGGTGCTATTTACCCGACTGTACGGCACAAAGGTGGGTAATGTGTTTATCAGTATATATGTATGTATGCTATATGCCTATGTGGTGTTGTAGAGGCCAAACGTGTGGTCCGATTTGAATTTGTCTTAACCTTGAGAGTATCACTAAAGACATGATAGTTATCAAAACTCAAAGACCAAACTATGCTGTGTATCATTTTAGGGTATTGTTGAATAGGTTTTTAAAAATGTTATTTTTAAATGCCTTTTTTAGCTATTTATTTTTCACATTTTATAGTGAATCATGGTTACAAGCCAGAATTTTTCAAGTTGCAGGTTGTAAGTACAAACCTAGTGAGGCATATTACTTCAGATCATTTATATCACCAGTACTGCTGTTAAAACTCTGAGCAATATCATTGTGTGATAACCGGCATGACCAAGGGTCATAAATTTGTAGACATACGACATTCACCAACCCAGACTAGGCTCATATAGTGGATTACAGCCCATTTCCTACCAAAGAGAGGATTCTGTGTCCCAGAAGTAAGAAAATTATAGGCTGATTATGGTGATGGTGATTCTGTATTATTTTTGTTTTCATCAACTTTTGAAATATGGGCTATGTACTTTTCTAGTTTGTAAGCTAGGCATTTGTCAAAGCTAGGACAATGTAACATTATCTGCTAAATTAATTAAATTTGAAATGTGATTAGAGTTATTAAGCTTGTAGGCAAATTATATATAGCTTTATTGATGACTGCTTTGGAGTATATATGTGGTGCTGCTCCACAAACCGAGGCACACTTAATTTCCTGTCCAGCATGTCCTGTCAACCGTTCACTGGAGGACTTGACAGAAGCTTTTAACAGTGCCCAGTTATGGGCAGTCTCAATTTAGGCATTTGCCAACAACAAGCTAATAAGAACAGCAATAGAGTAAAAAAACAGATGAAACATACCTTTTAACCTCTCAAGCATTCTTTCTCTGAGCTTATTACCAGTAGTAACTTTAATAGGGGTTCTTGTACTGTCTAGTAAAGATTTCAGTTTAGTCTTTTTCTTATCAATAGGTTTTATAACTTCCTCTATTTCACTACCTGACTCTTCATCTGGATTGGTTTTTTTAATTACCTTTTTCTTAGTACTTTGTTTTAATAAATTTTCTGTAGATTTACCATTTCTGCTTAAATTATTTGGATTAACTTTAGCTTTGTTTTTCTTTTTCTTCTTTTGTTTATTTTCAGAAAACAAGATGTCTTCTTTATCATAATTTTCAATGACCTCATTGAACTTTTTCTTCTTAGCATTTAGTAATATTTCATCAAAATTCTGTGCTTCTGGAATGTTGACTGTTTCTACAGATTTCTTCTTCTTTGTATCTTGTTTAGTTCGGATTGCTAGTACGTTTTCAATTTTACGTTTTCGTGATGAATGATTGACACCATTAACATGAACATTATTGTTATTTTCTTTTTTCTTTTTAGCATGATTATCGTTTTGTTTAGGTTTTTCGTCTGTTTTTTCTTTTTTCTGAAAATATAAACCTTACATAGAAAGCCTAGACAAACTCAGAAATAATTTAAGTCTTGTACTTGTTTTTTTTAATGTTATTTAGATGTGCGCTTGTTTCTCAAAATTTATTTGATAATATTGACAAACAAACTCCTAAATTGCATGAAATTAAATGAAATATTTATTTTATAAATAACACTTTACATGTCATGTTATTATGCGTTTTAGTATAGCTAGATGAGGCCGGTGTTCCCTAGCTGACTACTCTGTGAAGAAAAACCAAACAAAACATGTTGTGCCAACTCTATAGGTATACCACGTCAAGAACAGAAAGAGAATTACTACAGGGTTGGTTGTTATTACATTATAGTAAATATCTTCCTTTATTTCATGCGATTTTGTTTCTTGTAAAAACGTCACGCCAGAACACGTATTGATATATTGATACCTACTATAAGACATTTCGGGATATCATAAACCATACCTTTAACTTTTGTAAAAATGTTGAAGCAGCTTTGGGGCCGTCATCTTCCCAAGCTGGTATTTTAAACATTCTGTTACAGGTTTAATTTTTATACTCAATTTCAACTCTTGTTAAGTGGTGTTTGTAGAGGAGTCAATTTTTACACTCTAAACAGAGTAATGCTAATTATAATAAATTAGGTTATGTTTTTAACGCGCACGATCGCAAAACAAATTTATAACTGTCAAAGTCAAAGTGAAGGTTTATAATGAATGTCAATGTCATAAGGGCTGCGTTTCGTTTTCTTCACTATATAATCTTATATTCTCAATACTTAATTATTTAATGCATTTTATTTAATTTTATTCTTGTTTTCACTTGTTTCGTTCATCAAAACAAAAAAATATAATTAATTGCAAAGTTCCAATTCTGCTGTAAAAGAGAAAGAGACCACATCTCCCACCGTTTTTGGCTTCTTAGAAATATACGTAATTGTTTATGGGAGTTTTGGTTTTTATATGCAAAACTTTTGAAATTACATTTGAACCGACTTATGTTGTTGAAAGTACCTAATTAAGAAACAAATTAATTTCCATGTTTTGGTAATAGTTACAGTTATGTTTTATTTTTACTTAATTACAGTTCCAGTTAGGTCTTTTCCCGTGAAAAATGTTTCATAGTAGGTACCTATCAGTCTCAGACCAATTGGTCTGAGCTATCAGTATCATGATATCATCATAGTCGTTAATACCCAAAATTGAAACAGTTGGTAAGTACTCTGAACAGAGATTACCATATTTCAGATAACTGTGCCGGACAGCAGACGTTGTAAGTTCAGAAAAAGGTAGGTACCGTTTTTACTCTTTGGATTTCGGAAAACCTGAAACCGTCTCGAGTCGAAGGAGCGTCGTGTTCCACGTGCGCCTCGATCATCAGTCAGCTCTGATAACGGGGTCCAATAGGACCAATACCTCCGGGGTTGCGGGAAGCTTTAACCAGATACCGAGGCCCGGAACGCAAAACCCGCCAGTAGCGGGTCTTTAGCAAGTAGGAGTCTGACACTGCCTTCCTAAAAAGTCAATTAGAAAAAGAGATGGCAGTTATTTCTAACGATGAACTTAAGTAGTTCCACAGTCTACACAAATATCCGTATTCCGAACTATTATTTACTTATTTATTATATACTTTATTGTACACCTCACACTCAGCCCCGGATCTAGGGGGGGGGGGGGGGGCAAGCCGGGGCCTATGCCCCGGGCGGCAAGTTCAGAGGGCGGCCAAATTCACATTTTACAGACGTATGGACAACTCATCATTTACTTAAATTTGACCACAGAATAAATAATAGTACAAGTACAGAAACACTCTAGTTTTACTGTGGATCTAACAACTCGACCGATACCCAGGGGTACATGGTTTCAGGGGCGGATCGTGAATTTGTGGGGCCCTGGGCTACAACTGCTAGGGGGCCCCTTAATCATTCAATTAATTGTCATTTTGTCAAGAAACTGTTTTCTATTTTATGAAAATACGGTACAGGGCTAAAATGGATTAAATTGAATTTATTTAATAAGAGTTCGTATTTATATTTTTTTTGCTGATGAAATGAAGTGAAAATGAATATATTTATTATTTATACTAAAAACTTCTGCTTCTGCTGATGAATCCGCTCTTGACCTTGATCACGCCTGATGGTAAACGACAGATGAGGTCTATTATAGGACGATAGAGCACAGAAGTTGCCTGTTCACTCTTACTTTAAAGGCGGCAGACGGGTCATATGTGGAAAAGAACACAGAGGCCGACAGAGAGTTCCAAACCGATTCGAAGACCAGTCGAAGTCCGACCGACAAAGCAATTCTCCTCTACATTTATTGTGCGCACGGCAAACGTGCGCACAATAAATGTAGAGGAGAATCGCTTAGTATGACAAGATGGTATATTGACCAAGTGAGGATGGTGCCCTGTAGTACGTCTGGTATATTAGTAGTGAAAGGGAGATGGAAGAATCAGGCCTTTATTAGTTTAAATATATACTGACGATCTTTCTGCATTTTCTGCAAATTCCTTTATTTACTCATTCAATTATTTAGACCGTCATTCGTTCGACTTTTGTTTTTCGTATAGGTATTTGTTTTCAATATACGACATCTTGGCGAAAGAGCGCTCTTATTCTTAGCTAGAGATAGTTAATGTCAAAAAAAAAAATATATAATATAAGATGGTATACAACAATTAGTGAAAATATGAACAACATTATTTTCAAAATTAAGATTACTTCTTCTTTACGTCAGGTGTTCATCTGAATATGTTAGATCTTTACCAATGTTTTTCATGAAATCAGTCATCGTGTATTTTTTTCTATATATTTTATTTCTATTTATCAACGTAATCACCCATGCAATCGATGCATCTTTACCAACGCAGTGGCAGCTTATTGATGCCCTTCTTGAAGAAATCAGTTAGACCGTAGGCAACAAATTCTGAGGCATGGCGGAGAACTTCCAACACCAGCTCTTGTAACTTGTAGACCGTCTGCTGTGTAGTATGAGGACGCGCATTGTCGTGCAGGAGCAGCGGAGCCGAGCGATTGACCAAAGCTGGTTAGAGATGTACGAGCATTTCCATACTTGTGTTCAGTTCTGCAGTAATGCTCATCCTGTTTGGTAGGTGATGAGTTCCACCAGGGTTAGACCACCAAACAGAGACCATCACTTTTCTAGGAGTCAGTTTTCGTTTAGGAAAACGTTTAGATGCTAATTCAGGATCCAGTTAATTTGCTGAGCGCTTACGATTATCGAACAGGATCCATTTTTCGCCACAGGTAACAAAATTCTTTCGTTTGTGTGCCTGTTAAGCAGTGCAAGGTACGTCTCGATGCGACCTTCGCGGTGATGATCACTGAATTCGTAGGGCAGACGTCAAGCTTTTTTACCTTGCCAATTTTAACACCGGCTTCGATGTTCCCTGCCACTTATGACCTTTCAGCCTTTAAAGCACGAGTAAATAGGCATCTTCTGGGCTCGCTCGTCCCATCTTAGACCTCATCTATCGCTTACCATCAGGCGAGATCGAGGTCAAGAGTGGGCCCATCGGTAATAAAAAAAAAAGTGAATCAATATTGTTTTGATACTAGCGTTGAAAGCTGCTGCTAATTCAGCCTCAGATTGGGTGATCATTAGCTCCCACAATCTCCTTTAATTTGTCATTGACAACCACGGGATTCATTTTTCTTGTCGAAATTTCCAGATCGGAAGCGAGCAAACTAATAACGGGTGGTGCATTCATTTTTAGAGTTCGTTTTGTAAACGTAGTTGAGGTTGTGGGCCGTAGGTACAAGTAGCACGGATATGCCAAAATTTGAAACAAGAATTCCATGTTCTAAAATAAAATTAATTTGAAATTAGAATTCTTAGCCAAAAAATATGATTATCCAACTCAAACTCAATATATTTATTTCACATAGGCCCACATGGGCACTTACAAAACGTCAGAAGTTAGTGCACGGTTTGAAATTGGTCGTTTTCTATGGAGAAAAGCCGGCAAAAAACTCCACAGAATCCATGATACAGGTTAAGAGGACAGTATATGATTTGATATTATAATTTGAAATTGCCAGTATGGCAAAACAGCGATTTCATAGGTATTAATATCAAATCATATCAAAAGTTATAAATAACACTTTTACACGTCATTTTTTTGTTTTAAGTTAAGCTAGATGAGGCCGGTGTTTGCTAACTGACTACTCTGAGAAGAAACACCGAAACAAACTCAGAAGTTAACATCTTTTTTAAAGTTGACACAATTCGTATTCGTCAAACCATATAAGAAGCATGAAGGTTCATGTCTGTTGTATCTTTTGAGGAAAGGAGCACAAAGATTTAAGCGGACCATCGAGAGTGCAAGCATTTGTCAGTTATCGTGTAACTCAACTTTGAACTTAAGGAGCTCAACGATCTGACGAACAGTATCAAAGTAAGGACATTTGTGTAAGTCAGACAAATACTCAAACTGCCATACATCAACTATAAATTATAATGAAAATTACATAAGAAGAAATAAAAATTAATAATAAAAATATAAAAGAACAAAAAAATTAAAAAAGAAATAATAAAATACAAAGTATATACAATACTTTAGAAACTCAATCATTAACTTTCTTTTTTTTTAACGTGGTAAAATCATCAAATGAGTCCTCCCACCCCGGGCAGGGCCGGAGGGACTGTCAGACTTAAACTGACTAAAACCCACGGTATTCCTTCAATAGCAACTTAGCAAAATATATTAAAAAGAGCACATAAGTAGGTATATCGTTAGAGAAACTCATTCCCAAGCCTTTTAATCCTCAATATAATCTTTGACTGTGTAAAAATCTTTCTGACATAGCTTACGTTTTATAAATAATTTGAATTTAATTAGAATAAGTTACTTATCACTTAATAACACACTAAATACCCATACTCACTCACAGTTGTGACAATTAAACACTGAGTTTGTACTACCTGACGCAATAGGGTAGTTTCCTGTGTTACAAAATAATTATTTTATTTGGTCCATTAGGTAGATTTTCAAAAAATATTGTTCACGTATTTTTGTCCTTTCAAGTCAAGAAAAAATCACAAAATGTAAAGCTTCAAAGTACAGGAGTGGGGGCTGCTGACGTCACACAGTGCTAAGAATTATACCGGAGTGTGATATCACGTGAAATTTCAACTCACTGTATCGTCTCAATTTTTCACTTACGTGAAAAATTTAAAAATACTTGTCTAATGTTTTTTTGTTAAACTACGTGACGGACTAAATAAAATATTTTAGGAAACTACCCTACGCCCTTCCTAGGGGTATTAAGTATTTTTTAATACTAAATACCCAATCATTATAAGCGACAAGGGAATTCCCTGCTTTGTTCTCGATAATCGCACATACGGATTGGTCAATTATGGCGCTGCCAAAATTGTATTTTAACTTTACATATTTTCGATTTGTTATATATATATATACATATATATAGATTTAAAAGTATCGTTTATTTTATTAATGAAAACTGGCAGGGGGCCCCTTATATCCACGGGGCCCTGGGCTGCAGCCCAAATAGCCCATAGGTAGATCCGCCCCTGCATGGTTTTATAGTCTTTGGGTACAGCACACGGACCACGTGACCGGGTGCAGCGAGAGCGCGGGATGGGACGCGCTGCACGAACATTATAATTCGCGAGGTGCCTAGGAGCAATATCAAAATAAAGTGTACCCTGCTGTAAAATTCGATTATATTTTACTACTAGCTGTGCCCGCGCGGGCACGCCGCAATTGCGGCGGTAAGACCCCTCTTTGAGGAGTGGCTAGATCGGCGTCACGGCGTCCTGACCTACCGCATGACGCAGGTCCTCACCGGACACGGAAGTTTCGGGAGGTACCTGTGTCTGATGGGAAAGGAGGAAACGCCTGGGTGTCACCACTGCGAGGGTCGCCCTGAGGACACCGTAGAGCACACGGTGCAAGACTGCCCCGCCTGGGCAGAGCACCGACGTGTCCTCACGGCGGCGATAGGCGGAGACCTCTCGCGCCCGGCATTGGTCGAGGCCATGCTGCGGGGCGAGAGGGAGTGGGAAGCGGTCGCCTCCTTCTGCGAAGCAGTCATGCTTCCGAAGGAGGAGGCGGGCCGCGTGAGGGAGAGGATGGCGTCCTCCCTCCAGCCCAGCCGCAGTGGTAGACGCCCACGGCGTCGGACGTCGGCCGACGATCTCCGGCCACCGTAGGCGCGGGCATGCGGACAGCGAGTAAAGGGCAACTCGCTGTCCGACCATGGACCATGCCCGGGTCGACGGCGCGTCGTGTTCCACGCGCGCCTCAAAGAGCGTCAGCAATATGACGAGGCCCCCTCATAGAGGGCCGAAGCCTGCCGGGGTCGTGGGACTCATCCCGTTACCGTGACCCCGGTACGTAAAGGGTTATTGAAGGAACACCGTGGATTTTAGTCAGTAAAAGTCTGGCAGTCCCTCCCACCCTGCCCGGAGTGGGAGGACTTATTTGATAATTTTACCACGATAAAAAAAAAAAAAAAAGCTGTGCCCGCGACTTCGTCCGCGTGGAATAGTGTCTTTTCGGGCAGCATATTTTGAATTACATAATTATACCGTCGTTTGGGTAGCTAAAAATTAACTTTACAGTAATGCTTCTCTGTATATGATATTTGACGTATGGTCATCGGGGATGAAAGCATACAGGCTCCTAGGATTGCTAACCCGTGACAGAGCCACATACAACTGACCGTGCGAGAAACAGCTGATACCTACTTAGATCAACACCCACAACTTTCAGCGTCTGACCTTGGTTTTGTTTTGGGGGGCTTAAATTTCTAAGAAGCATTATGGGTACGCCTACTTTTAATTTTATTTTATGTGCTGGTAGTCCAGGAGCATTGAGGGATTCTAAAAATTCTACTGGGTAGCTTGTAGATTCTCCTTCTTCTATGACTGTTAATGGAGATATACTCAACATAATCTCCCGAAACATAGCTCAAAATTTCAGCGTTTATTGTTGCTATTTGGTCGTTTCGTGGCGTCCAAATAGCTCTTTCGCAAAGCCAGGAATTTTCGCAAGTTGGTATTTGCGTTGCGTTTCCATACACAGATGATATGAGGTCTCGCAGAACAACTTTTCCTTGTTCCTGCGGATACACACCGTTACCAATCTCAAGTAGCAAATCTGAAAATTCTTGAGTATTTTCGTTGCCTCCAATTTGCGCACGCATATTTAATGTCAAATGCAAAGGGATAATGTAATGCCACAGTCGAGAACTCTTTAGGCAGGCTCTAACTTCATCAGCCCTTGTTCCACGTGGTATTACAGGGAGAGCCTGACGAAAATAGCCACAAAAAAGCATAGTAATGCCACCCATGGGTTGATCATTTTGCTTGACATCACGCAACGTTCTGTCTACTGCTTCTACTGCTTTTCGATTGGCCATTGTGGACTCATCCCATATAATAAGGCTACAATCACGAAGAACCTTAGCTTTATCGCTGTTTCTTGAAATATTACAAACAGGGCTTTCTGTGCGTTCTAAATCGATCGGAATTTTGAACATTGTATGAGCAGTTTTCCCACTTGGCAACAATGTGGCTGCTATGCCTGATGAAGCGACGGCAAGCGCGATTTTACCTTGGCCTCGTGCCTTCGCCAAAATAACAGTCATAAGAAATGTTTTATCCGTTCCACCGGGTGCATCTACAAATAGCATTTCTCCCAAAGTACTATCAACGCTGCGGCACACCCGATCAAATATCAAACGCTGTTCATCAGTTAGCCTCGAGACATCAGTTTGTAAAATTTCGGCCAGGTCAATTGGATCATAGTTGGTTTCCATCGCGAAATCTTTATTAATACGTTCACCGTCAAATGATGCCTCCGGCATGCCATATTGAGAAATAGCATTGCCCCCAATAGATGTAACTATATCTTGAACAGCCAATAAACAACGATTCAATTGACTTTCACGTAATCTTTCCTCAATTGGGTTGTTATCATTAAGTTGTTTGTGCCTAAAAAATCCTCAGCCAATTTGTTCTGATACTTATACCACAACTGTGCAGCGTCAGAAAGTGCACAAAACACCAGCATGACTGCAAACAAATGTCGCAACCGATGAGGACTTTCGCTAATACTTGCTTCTGACAAAGCATCATCCCAATGTTGATCCCCATCCAGCAAGTGACGTGCCCGGCAAGCGGCTTGGTATGTAGGGTGTACGATATTGTCAACCTTTCGGAGATCGGCAAAAGAAGTAGGCCCTCGGACAACGTGCAGCAGTAGGCGCAGATAAAAGCATTCGGAGTTATTTGAATGAACCGTATAAACCCTACCAATGACATGATCTTTAAAAATACCTGGTTCACCTACTACAGCTGTTCCACGTCTTCTGGGGTTAAAAATACCCTGTTGTTTATTATAGGTATAATACGATGGAACTTCGTTGTATAAGAGTATCTTAGCAAATGCGTCTGTTTCGCAAAGATTAAAGAAAGCGAGCAGAGTGGTTCGTCTTGGGTTGTCCAAACGCTCCGTTACATTATCAGGGTTGAAGTATATTCTTTGTCCACCTGTGCCTTTCGTTGTTCCCCGTTTTCCCTATTTCGAGTTGTCGTCATTCGAGAACGATTTGAACTCAGTCGAGATTCTCGCTGAGTCGAAATTTCGGCAGCACGAAACCTAGCCTGATGTTCCCGAGTTGCAGAGAACCTTGCCTCACGACCTTCCTCAGATTACTGTGATCGAACTAATCTCATCCTTTTAGCATTTCTGCTACATTGGGAGAGGTTGGATCTTCTTCGAGGCATTCTTACAATAAAATAGTACTTACTACTTAACACAGTTATTTAGTAAACACGTACTATCGTAAACAATTAAATTATAAATACTTACAGATTATTATACAGTCTAAAATTATCACAGTTTAAGTAATAAGTGTTAAGATGTGTAAACCAAACGTACTAACTTTATAAAACAAAAGAATTGCTAGAAAACTTAATTACTAACCTGAGCTAATGAACTTAAACTTAATAAAGAAAATCAAGAAAAGAAATGCCTAACCTATACCAAATACTTATAATATTTATATACAAACCCTAAATACAAATTAAGATAAGTATACCGAAAATCAAGGAAAAAAATGCCTAACCTATAACAAATGCTTACAATATTTATTAACAAACTCTAAATAAAAATTAAGATAAGTAAATACCCAAAAATCAAGGAAAGAACCGCCTAACCTATACCAAATACTTACAATATTTATTTACAGAATTTTAAAGAAAATTAAGAAAAAGAACTTAACCTACAAACCCTAAAATATAAATAAATGAAATATGCAAACAGTCAGTATTCAAGTGAATCGCAATAATCGAATGCAACTATTCGCCTATACTCTCCAGGATACGTGCGTTCGCTACGAATAACTGAATCCTTATGGCAGCGGCCATAAAGTTGGTCAATGTTCGCCGTGATTCTTTAAATTGACATAACTTTTTTATTTATGAACCGATTGACATGAAATAAACACTAAATGTTAAGTGAAGCTTACTACAATATATTAGTGAAAACCGCATCTAAATCGAATAAGCCGTTTCTGATATTAGCGTGCACAAACACACAGACAAACCGACAAACAGACAAAAAATAATTAATTTTAATTTCAGGTTATATCCGTTATATTATATCCGTTTTCAAAGCCAGACTGGATCATCACAAGTTTACGATCTGGCAAGTTTGAAGTTAATTACATAATTATGACTGTCGCAACAGACGACGCCTGTCTATAATTTTTTTATTGTTGTGTCCGGGCCTGTATACAGGGCGTAACAGAAATAACGCGATGCCTGAAAAGACTTCGGTACTCGTTATTAAAGACAACTTTAAATTTTTGATCAAACCAGAGATTGCGAAAAATAACACCCATCGGCTTCCAGTCTTATCTGATGTGTAAGCTGAGTACCTACTAGTGTTTTACATGGAGAGATTCGACATGGGTCATTGGCTCGTTCGTCGCATCGTAGACCTCATCTATCGGTTACCATCAGGCGTGACCGAGGTCAAGAGTGGGCTCAACACTAATACAATACTGCCTCTCTTACTTCCACAACCCAGTAGGTAGCTGGTAAGCTTTTATTTTTTTTTTCTGATACTTATACCACAACTGTGCAGCGTCAGAAAGTGCACAAAACACCAGCATGACTGCAAACAAATGTCGCAACCGATGAGGACTTTCGCTAATACTTGCTTCTGACAAAGCATCATCCCAATGTTGATCCCCATCCAGCAAGTGACGTGCCCGGCAAGCGGCTTGGTATGTAGGGTGTACGATATTGTCAACCTTTCGGAGATCGGCAAAAGAAGTAGGCCCTCGGACAACGTGCAGCAGTAGGCGCAGATAAAAGCATTCGGAGTTATTTGAATGAACCGTATAAACCCTACCAATGACATGATCTTTAAAAATACCTGGTTCACCTACTACAGCTGTTCCACGTCTTCTGGGGTTAAAAATACCCTGTTGTTTATTATAGGTATAATACGATGGAACTTCGTTGTATAAGAGTATCTTAGCAAATGCGTCTGTTTCGCAAAGATTAAAGAAAGCGAGCAGAGTGGTTCGTCTTGGGTTGTCCAAACGCTCCGTTACATTATCAGGGTTGAAGTATATTCTTTGTCCACCTGTGCCTTTCGTTGTTCCCCGTTTTCCCTATTTCGAGTTGTCGTCATTCGAGAACGATTTGAACTCAGTCGAGATTCTCGCTGAGTCGAAATTTCGGCAGCACGAAACCTAGCCTGATGTTCCCGAGTTGCAGAGAACCTTGCCTCACGACCTTCCTCAGATTACTGTGATCGAACTAATCTCATCCTTTTAGCATTTCTGCTACATTGGGAGAGGTTGGATCTTCTTCGAGGCATTCTTACAATAAAATAGTACTTACTACTTAACACAGTTATTTAGTAAACACGTACTATCGTAAACAATTAAATTATAAATACTTACAGATTATTATACAGTCTAAAATTATCACAGTTTAAGTAATAAGTGTTAAGATGTGTAAACCAAACGTACTAACTTTATAAAACAAAAGAATTGCTAGAAAACTTAATTACTAACCTGAGCTAATGAACTTAAACTTAATAAAGAAAATCAAGAAAAGAAATGCCTAACCTATACCAAATACTTATAATATTTATATACAAACCCTAAATACAAATTAAGATAAGTATACCGAAAATCAAGGAAAAAAATGCCTAACCTATAACAAATGCTTACAATATTTATTAACAAACTCTAAATAAAAATTAAGATAAGTAAATACCCAAAAATCAAGGAAAGAACCGCCTAACCTATACCAAATACTTACAATATTTATTTACAGAATTTTAAAGAAAATTAAGAAAAAGAACTTAACCTACAAACCCTAAAATATAAATAAATGAAATATGCAAACAGTCAGTATTCAAGTGAATCGCAATAATCGAATGCAACTATTCGCCTATACTCTCCAGGATACGTGCGTTCGCTACGAATAACTGAATCCTTATGGCAGCGGCCATAAAGTTGGCCAATGTTCGCCGTGATTCTTTAAATTGACATAACTTTTTTATTTATGAACCGATTGACATGAAATAAACACTAAATGTTAAGTGAAGCTTACTACAATATATTAGTGAAAACCGCATCTAAATCGAATAAGCCGTTTCTGATATTAGCGTGCACAAACACACAGACAAACCGACAAACAGACAAAAAATAATTAATTTTAATTTCAGGTTCGGCATCGATAAAATGACAACCCCTGCTACTTTTTTTAAATATATTTCCATTGTACAGACACCACTTTTCTACAATTTTATTATATGTAATAGATTATACATATTTTATTTTAAATCCTATCATGTGCTGTTTAAAATATATATTCTACACGTTCATGTCTTTACATGTGTAAATAAATAGGTTTAACACAGAAAGAACAGCGATGGATGCATTATTTCCGGAAGACCTATGTCCAAATGGCAATCAAATAGTGGACATCTGATAGCTGGTATTATAAATATGATAAAGGTAAACATAAATATAAAGGGGTGGGGGCGGCATTTTCCAGTTTTTGCCCCGCCTAAAAAAATTGAAGATCCGAGGCTGCTCACACTTAAGGATACAAAATAATAAAACTAGTGTAACTAAAAATAGTTAACCGTTATTTAGTGAACAGTTTGTAAATATATCATTTTCTGTACCTGTCATGTCAGTTCGGGTATTTTTAACCGACTTCAAAAAAGGATGAGGTTCTAAATTCGTCTTGAACTTTTTTTTTATATATATTACCTCGTTAACTAGTCGTAGATGGCTGGACCGATTTGGAAAATTATTTTTTTGTTTGAAAGGGTATACTTTCTAGTTGGTCCCATTGGCGTCATGTTTGGATCTGATGATGGGATCATGGAGAAATCGAGGGAACTCTTCAAATATTATAGGCACACCTATAGCGTTTTGGGTATTTCTTATAGTACCTTGTGTAGTTGCTATCGAAAAGCACCATTTGAGGAAGTGGAACTGATGATGAAGACCCCAGATGGCCACCGAAACTACTCAATAATAAGTATTTCATGGATTGCGATTAGATTACTTGAATATAGATGTTAAGCACTTTATGCTCGTCACAATGCATATGGTGAAGTAGAGCTGATGGTGGTGTACCAGGAGAACTCCTCAAAAATTAACGGCTCTGCACCGGGAAAAGAAATATTTTGTAAAGGGTGATAAGTAGTTGACATTTTGGCTTTTGTAACTAGATAAATTACAAACCGAACCACTAAAAAGCGTGAAAAAAAATTAGCAAAAAATAGAACCGACTTCCATATAAAAACACTACAAAGGCAAAAATAACTTTAATTTCGGTAGTCGGTTTTTTTCTAGCTTTGTGTCGTGTGCAGCTGAATTATGGAGTTATGTAGTTTGAATGCAGATCGGGAATCACCGTCACAGAAACTGATTATATAGAGGTAGGTAGTTTCAAAATATCTATGCTTTATCTTGTATAGTTCTGCTGGAAGATCTTTCTTAATTTCTTATGAAATAAGCAGCACCTTTGTGCACTTTTGTCTGTATTTGTTTGTTTTCTTCTCTTTTAAGTTTCATGTAAAAAAATGTGTGTCTAATAATCTATAGGTACTAATATTATAAAGCGAAAAAGCTTGTTTGTTTGAACGCGCTAATCTTCAAAAGTACTGGGTAGATTTGGATCAAATTCGGTATGAAAGTAGTTTGAAGCTTAAGGAAGGCTACTTTTTACCAGAATGCAAAATAAGGGGGTTATGTTTTTATAGAGATAAAGTACACTGGAGCGAAACCCCGCGCATTGCTAAATATAAATAAATAAACTTTAGCTAAAACTTGAGACAGTTTTCTGTAAATTATAATTAGTGACGTCCTTAGTTAACGATATGAGAACAATAGGTATTGCCGGGTTCATTAATAGACAACGGCTCTGTCTTTGATTGTAAGTTCCAGAAATTACGAAACGCGTGAGCCTGAAACAAGTTGGTATAGAAATTATTCATTTTACAAAGCATCAAATCTTTTCGTGCTGAGTATGTTGTATATCTACGTGTATCATTAGAACTTAAAACTGGATATTTATCATGTATCGGGTTTCTGATATTACTTAAGTGTAATCATAATCACTTAATCAGGTATGGATGTAGATATGAGTTACTGATAAAACATTTAAATTTTAGCCTCTATAGCCGCTAAACCCAAGGTTTTATTTATCCAACAGTAATAGTTTGACCATGGTCAGGCTTGTTTATATCCGTTTTCAAAGCCAGACTGGATCATCACAAGTTTACGATCTGGCAAGTTTGAAGTTAATTACATAATTATGACTGTCGCAACAGACGACGCCTGTCTATAATTTTTTTATTGTTGTGTCCGGGCCTGTATACAGGGCGTAACAGAAATAACGCGATGCCTGAAAAGACTTCGGTACTCGTTATTAAAGACAACTTTAAATTTTTGATCAAACCAGAGATTGCGAAAAATAACACCCATCGGCTTCCAGTCTTATCTGATGTGTAAGCTGAGTACCTACTAGTGTTTTACATGGAGAGATTCGACATGGGTCATTGGCTCGTTCGTCGCATCGTAGACCTCATCTATCGGTTACCATCAGGCGTGACCGAGGTCAAGAGTGGGCTCAACACTAATACAATACTGCCTCTCTTACTTCCACAACCCAGTAGGTAGCTGGTAAGCTTTTATTTTTTGTCCATAAAGCTTTGTTTTCCTAGGATAGCGGTGCCGTCATATAGCGGCCGTAATACAGCGGTGAATGACGTCACTAGAACGTTGTCTTTGTAAAAAAAATGGCGCGGTTTCCTAGAGACCGGTATCTGACACCGTAACGTCAAAAAGCGGTGCCGCCATTTGCATGACGGCCGTCTTGTCGGTGACAGATGGTTTCGTGAACGTTTCATTGATAGCGATGAAGCAAACTGTGTTAAAACGGCCGTGGAACTTTCCACATGTCACCGTAAAGACGGCCGCCTTTTTGCGTCCGTAATATTACGACTGCTATATGACGGCACCGCTTTTCTAGGAAACCAAAGTTTTACTAGTTCCTTGTCCATTACCGGTGCGTTTACCTTACCACGAAACCTCTTCGCCACACCAGTATTAGATTTTCTGGCATCTCACTATCCGAAACGACTGTCAAAAATGTCCAAATGAGAGTTAGGGCCAATGGCTTAATATGTTTTCCGAGGTACGGGGTTATCACAAAAAAATAACACCCGTATAGGTATTAGACCATAATACTACTGCATTTGAGGAGTGCGGGTTTCCATACAAGTCCGTAAAGCATCTTGTCCGAAAGTCCGATGCTAGCGACCGCATATGCCTTTATTTTGACGTTGTAACCGTAGTCACTGCTTGCTTAACGTTGTCGAACAAATCAACTTTTATTTATTTATTTAATTTGAAATAATAAATAGGCCGGTCTTTTAACATTGTGCTTCTTCAGTTATAGGAGACCACATCATGCATTATAAATTTAAATATTTAAACTTTTCAACATGAAGCTGTAGTTGATTCCTTTCAATTGTGAGTTTGTGAGAGAGCATGCGTGTGCGATTTTATGTATTGGTACCGAAGCTGTTCGGCGAAAATTTTTGGCCTACTGAGTTTAAGAGTAGTGGGTATAAATAATTATTGTTCACAATGACAACAAACAATGGTTTAGAGAACTGTTTTTATACCCTAGGTGAATTTTTTTACTTTAAGACTTAATATAGACCTGTAAACGAAGTATGTATTGACTTATTGAATTTGTGACCTTTTGTATTTTATTTTGACTGTAACCGCATAGTTAATAGTAAATTTTTACATGTCTCTTATAGTTGAGATGTGTAAAGCACTACTTTATAGTAGGTAACTCCAATTAGACCATGTCTCTGGCGAAATGAATGATTTTTGAACAAATATTTGAATGGCAACCATATAAATTGACATATAATAGGATAATTACATTAATTAGTATGGACTTTGATCTCAATATAAATCTTAGACATATTAACATTTAACATTTTGACTGGTTTTTATTATGATTTTTTTTGTGACACTATTGTTGTTTTTTTTTCTTTTTGATCTATCGCTATTTTTAATAAGCTATTGACATTTTTAGTAGGTATTGTTTTGATAAGTTTAGGAATATAATTATGTATTGACATCTTTAATTATTATTGTAAATTGAATTAATTTTATGATTTGCTGTGCCCTTCGGGGTCCATGATTGGCAATTATTGTAAAATCTAAAACAACATTGTGGAATGCAAATAAATATATATGATATGATATGATATATGATGACTAAGTAATTAAATAGGAATATATTGCACCATGCACCAATTATTTGTTATAGCAAACGATGGCACTGGACCTTCACATAATTGAAAATAGGTACAGGTCACTGTTAGTGTGAGTTCATAGTAGAAGATGAAATATCTACTTCATCTATTTCATCTTCTACTATGAACTCACACGGGTCGATAGGTACCTAAGTCCAGTAGGTATCCTTTTCCAATGTAGAGTAGGTACCTAATTAATTCAGAAATAATTAATATCGCAGTTATCGCTTGTGTGAATACGTTGAAATTATAGAACATCTGTTTAATTATTTTGTACATACGCAATCCAAATGTGCTTGTTAGGATATCAGTCCATTAACTTTCGGGGTTTTTGAGACAAAACATGCATTTTGCTGCTTACGAAAAAGTGACAAACAGATAGCTGGATATAGGTACCTACCTATTAAATTATGCAGGTTACAGCTCCATACAGTACTGAGGGGTCCACTGCGCATGCCTGCAGTCCTGCCATGCGCAGTAGTGATTATATTTCACCACCTACGGGCTCAATGTTTGTGTTATTTACTAATTAAAACAAAATAATATCATCGTTTTTTATAACGTTTTATTTATGGAATTTTTTTCCTTTGATGTGCGGCTATATTTTCCCAGTATTCCGTTGAAAATATTTCTGATAATAACCTCAATGACAATGCAGTTGTTATTAGTTATTCCGTGTGTGTATTATTTTAGCAAGTGTCATTTGTGTTCATGAAAATAACGAAATTATTCAGCGCTGAAATGTGTTACGGAACATAAAAATCGTGCTGTAATTAAATGAAACCTATGTAAGTATTTTGTGTTAAGGCTATTCAGATTTTTTCAGAAAACTGCGCCAATATTCTTTAATTAGAGAATTAAATCTTTATCTAAAAATAGTACGGAGGTTAATTTGACCTATTCAGATTCTAAATAGCTGCACACCTGCTGCAAGTGTCTGAACTGATCTATTAATTTGTACCAGAGTCAACGAAACCAATAAAGAAAAAAAACTACTTACGAGCTTTTGGCCCCAACGGTCTTTTTATTTTTATTATAATGTATATTACCTACTTCCTTAAAATAAGCAGTAATTTGCAATAAACTTTATTTTAAAAAAATCGAGTACCTAGTGTTCCTACTTAGTTCTTATAATGATTTGTTACATACTTACGAGTAAGATCTATCATATTTTGGGTTTTTAAGTTGCGAAAATTACTAGTACTTATCTATATGTTTAATCTACATGTTTAAGCACATGGTTGTTAAATGTGTCTACTGAACTTATATTAACGAAAATAAATAATAAATTGTGAATAAATACACACTTATAGTCTGAAAATTAGAAGTCACTGTCTTACACATTCGAAAAGAGAATTTAAGTATTACTTTCATTAGTTATGGTATATCTCACTCATGTTGATATAAATATGCCTGTTATTGGAGGGCGGCGTAGATGTTGCATTTGTAATAACAAAAAAATATCAATTTATTAAATGACGCAGTGGCGATAATCCAACGTTATTATCATTGCGGGTTCAAATCAGGTTTGTAATGTTCCTATTATCAACAGGTGTTTGCTCAAGGTTCGATTTAATGGGAATTTGGGCGCAAGCATTATTTTGCGCATTTTTAGCCTAGCCATTTGCCAACTGTTTATAAATATAGATACCTCATTATGTTGGGGGCGTATGGGTCCATAATTACCTACATATTTTAAGATAAATTTTCCTACCACGTCTTTTTGTCTGTACGCGATTTTCATGCGGTTTTCAAAAATGGATAGGTTTGGTTCATTAGGCAAATCTAAGTTAAACACTTACTTTCACTATTCACTAGCACTTCGCTCGCGACTTTGTTTGCGTGGATTTCGAAATAATTTATAGCCCATAGCACTCATCAATAATACACCTATGTACAAACTTCCAAACAAATTATATCTCTTTATAATATTAGTAGGTATAAATGATGGTTGTTGTGCGAATTAGCAGAATGCGACCGTGCGAAGCCGAGCCGAGTCGCCAGTATAGTATAGCCAGAAGTGAATACACCACTATACCTTATAGCAAGACCAGTACAAAATCTTCTGGCTTCTAACAGATACCTACAACTGCCAAAGGTCTACAAACGGAATTAAAATATCAAAAAGCTTCGAAGTAAAAAAGTGCCTGACACGTCATGGTTTTTTTTTATTGATAATAAGCTCGCGTTTGACCACCATCTCACCTGATGGTAAGTGATGATGTGGTCGAAGATGGAGCACGCTTACCTAAAAGTAACCTATTCACTCTTGACTTAAAGACCCCTAGGTTATAGCTATCGGGAAACACAGACTCCGGCAGGGAATTCCACTCGTTAGCCGTACGCATAATGAAGGTATTCCCAAAACGTTTAGTGCGTATAGGTGGGATGTCCACCATGTAACGATGGCGCATCGCCGGTTGTCTTGTAGTTCGATGATGGAACGGGCTTGACGGAATTAGTTTGTGTAATTCCATCGCACACTCCCCGAAATGTAACCGATAGAAAACCGATAGACTGGCAACTCGTCGTCGGTGTTCAAGGCTCTGGAGTTTTGACTCGACCAGTGCATCGTTGCCCGTCTCTTGGCCCGTTTCTCAATAGACTCAAGGACTCGCGAGTTTGTGAGAAATACGGTGAGGAGTAGATGCACTTAATTATTAATGTGAGAGTCGTAAATACCAAATTTATAATCATTATAAAATTTTAATAGCTTCATCCTTTAATTATAATTTAAAAACTAATAAATTTGGTCTTAATTTGGAAAGCCAATTAATTATAATTGAGTAAAATCGATTGTCGAAATGGTTAGAATAGTTTCGTCCATAAATAGTTCTCTTCACCACTCACTTCATACAATTTTTTTACGGATAATTTTTACACAATGAACCTGCAAGTCTGGAATCTGCTACGACGACGAAAGGATAAAAGATGTATGTGTAGTTATCATCTGGTTAGTCTTTTACCAACTATGTTGTGGTCAGCTTCTAGTCTTAACTGGATGGAGCTGATTATTAGTGTTTTCCATGGAGTGACTGCCCATCTGACCTCCACAACCCAGTAACTGGGTAACACGATACCCTTGCCTAGACCAGTGTCAAATTTACTGTCTTCTAACCAGAGCAGGATTAACCCTGTCAGAGGCCCTAAGGCAATGGCATTCTCGGGGCCCCTTTTCTTACTTTGACTGAGCAAATCGTGTGTGAACTGAGGAAACGCACATTAAGGGCCTATACTACCTCAAATGGCTTAGCATGATCCTCAGTTATGTCGAAAATAATGCAGCAATAATTTTGAAATAAATATATGGTAAAGTTTAGGATTAATGTTAGGTACTATGTTTGACGAAAACACGATTCCATAAAATTTTCTTGATAGAAAAAATCCAAAGTTACCTCCGAACCGAACAATAAACCGCTGGTATTAAAAAATAACTTCAAATTAGATAATGAAACTGTGCATATTAATTGAACTAACTATAAAGCAGGTCTTATGTTATTTACCTGTATTCTTGCAAAACAGAGTATCATTTACAATGAGCTCACTGACAAAAAAATATTCAACACAAAAATCATTTGAAGCCTGTGGCATAGAAATCCCACTGCATAAATTATTAATAGTATGCCTTTATAGAACGCCAACGCCTGACCCTATAATATATTCTTGAATAAACTTGACCAACTTATGTATAATTTACTTAAAAAATATAGACCAAATACGAAAATTGTTATTGCTGGTGATTTTAATATAAATACTTTGAAGCCAGGAAAAATCACCACATATTTAAAAGATTTATGTAGTAGGGTAAACTTGCGTAATTCGTACCCCTTAAGGAAAACCTCAAATATTTTGGAAATTAAAAAGAAATTTTTATTTTTTAATAAAAATACTTTTTATTTAGTTTATATTTTATTATCATTATAACAAGAAATAACAAAAATCTTACAAACTTCTGAGAAATAAACAATTTAAAAAAAAAACTGATATATTACGATTTAGGACTATTAATCTTAAATCGTACTGATATATTCTTAATTCGTGCTTTCAGATCCTATCATTGGTTCAGTCTTAATAATCACAATATTCACAATTAAATGATTAAATACAAATGTTTTATCCTCAATAATTCGGCGGATGGTCTTCGCTAATTCTTGGCAGTTTTCGCAGTGGTAACATTGTGTTTTTTTACTGGTTCCTGCTCACAATTCATGTACCCACATTTTCATTTCACATTCACTGCATTTGATCATGTTTTCTTGTATATCTTCTTGACATATTTTACATTACCAACTAGGTATCTATTCTTAGGTGTTTGTTTAGTCCTTTTAAATGTCGTCTAAATGTTGGTTTAAGTATATAATATACTCCAGAACTGCTTCCATAAGATCATTCCTCCAGGAATTACATTTTCTTTCTGACATGTTGTCCTAAAACTGATAATTATATAAAAATAAATAATTAATAATAAAAGTTATTTGCAATTATAAATAGTTTTCGTATTGTCGTCCTAAATCGTACCGGTACGTTTTAAGAACTTGCTTCGAGTACGAAATAGGCACAAATGCCGAACGAATTTCAAATTTGCCTCTAAAAATAATGACAACCAACATGCAGGTTTTACTGCGTCAAATAGTTTCACAATTATACACATAAATACGACACAAATGATTAAACAAGTTACGAATGATATACTTCGAAGGCAGTTCTTATGAAATATGCAAAAAAAATATAAACGAAGTTGGAAAAAACTTACTTTTTCAATATTTTTGTCGAGAGCAGAGTAACAGGTGTTCTTTGTTACCTAGCAATATGGCCGACTGTTATAAACATATTTGATCACTAGAAGCGGCGTAACTATTACCAAAACCGAGATATAAGCGAGGTACGAGTTAGGCGCAAGTACGAATTAAGCAAGTTTACCCTAACTACAATTTGCAAATGCATGTTAATGTTTCCACGCGAAAAAACTCTTGCATAGACCACATACTAAGTAAAATAAGTTTATCTTCAACGAATGTGTTGCCTCTTTATCTATCTGACCACGACACAGCACCATTACTAGACTTCCCCGTAAAAAAACAAAGTTCACAGCCAAAATCTTATTTTATTTATAAAAAAGATTATTGCAATAAAAATATTAAAAAATTCAAAGAATGTCTCGCGAATTTATCGTGGTCAGAACTACACCTAGAAGATGACTTAAATAAGGCGTTTAATAAATTTCACGAGTTTTTATGTTTGCTATTCAACTTATGCTTCCCGAAAATTAAAATTAAAATAAATAACTCTAATGCAAATAAACAAAAATGGATAAGTAAGGGTCTTAGAAACAGTTGTAAAACTAAACGATTTTTGCGATATGCTTCTTACAAAAATAAGACGTTAGCATACAGAATAAAATATAAAAAATATTCAAGCATTCTGAAAAGAGGTATCATTAAATGAAAAGTGAATGCTAATATAAATTTCATTAAAAAAAGTCAAAATAAATACAGAGCAACGTGGACTGTCATAAATCATGAAATTGGGAACTCTAAATGTGAAAATAATATTTCTGAATTACAATTAGACGGTCATAAAGTAACGAATACCACTGACATCGCTAATATTTTTAATAATTATTTTATTGACTCGACAAACACCTTGACATTTAATAATACAAATGATATTAATAATAATAATTCTAATATTAAGACAATTTCTAACACCATGTTTCTGAGTTTCATGACTGAAGATGAAGTGAAACAGGAGATAATGTCATTAAATAATACCAACTCCGAAGGGTATGACGGAATTAGTACAAAAGTTGTTAAAGCGAGCAGTGCAGAATTAGAACCTATATTGACATATCTAATAAATTTGTCATTTTCATCTGGAACTTTACCTGATGTCTTAAAATTATCAGTAGTGAAACCACTGTACAAAAAGAACGAGAAGTGTGACGTTAAGAATTATCGTCCTATTACTCTTATACCTATTTTTTCAAAAGTATTCGAGAAATGTATGAACAAAAACTTGTAGAATTTTGTAGTAAATATAACATCATAGCGAATGAACAATTTGGGTTTCAAAAGCACAAGTCCACGACGCTTGCTATATTTACTCTTTTGAGTAATGTTCTGACTAGCTTGAATAATAATTGCTTAGCTACAGGATTGTTTTTCGATTTATCACAAGCTTTCGACTTTGTTGCACATGACGTTTTATTGAAAAAGTTAGAAAAATTGGAATAAGAGGCCTAGTATTGCAGTGGATATCATCTTATTTAAGTGATCGAAAACAATACGTAGTCGTTAATAAAGTATATGAAAATGTACTTTCTTCTTACTCTTCAGACTACAGGGACAAAAAGTGCGGCGTTCCTCAAGGGAGTGTGTTGGGGCCCATATTATTTTTATTGTATATTAATGACATACCATTAGCTACTAAACACAAATGTATATTATTTGCTGATGATATTTCTATTATAGTAACATCCGATAAGAATCATAAATTAATATCTGATCATGAAATGGACATAAAAAATACTATTGACAATATTTTAGAATGGCTACAGTCGAATAAATTAAAAATTAATTTAGATAAATCAAATTTAATACAATTTAATAAATCTAAACATGCTAAATATAATTTTCAGCTTAATATTAATAGATTGAAAGAAGTAACACAAATTAAATTCTTGGGTGTCCTCATTGATCAAGACTTAAATTGGAAAGGACATTTAGATAATCTGTGCAACAGGATTAACAAGTTTGTGTATGCTCTCAATCAAGTAAAGAATGTAACAAATAGAAAAAGAGCAATAATAACATACCACGCATACATAGAATCCATTTTACGCTACGGGCTTATTATATGAGGAAACAGCATGGACAAAAACAGAGCATTTATTGCACAAAAGAAATGCATCAGAGCCATTTGTGGAATCCGTCCTGACGAGTCCTGCAAATTAATTTTTTAAAAGCTAGGCTTATTACCGCTCCCATCCCTTTACATCTATGAAATTTGTAATTTTGTCTACAATAATAAGGGATTGTTCCAAAAAGCATGGGAAGTAATCCCCCAACCCAGAAAGGATCCACATAGACTTGTGTTAAAGGATACTCCTAAATCTAGTAAATATGTTAAAAGCTGTCTTGTGATGTGTGTGCGCATATACAACAAAATCCCAGATGAATTAAAATTATTGAATAATATTAATTTATTTAAAACAAAATATATAAATTGTTCAGACCTGCAACTGGCCAGTGCAACGGTAACTGGACGGTCTGAACTTGTCCACGATACGTGGAGCGTACCGTTGCTTTTCAAACAATAAACAAGGTTACACAATAATGGTACCACTAACCTGAGTGCTGGGGACGCCAACTTCGACCTTCCAAGGTCACGCCCCAAGTGTGGTTTGTATGTAATATAAGATGAGTAATTGAAAAGTGTGATGTAAGTCAAGTGTGTGGACGTTCACAAGGCGCCGTCTCCAGATGGCGCGGTTCCAACTCAGCATCACACCCAACTCGTTTCCACCAAGCGCGTGCCACGAGGTGACGCAATAAGGCGATATGTTCCGACAATATCCCGGGGTTTTCGACAAGTGGGGATTTCACTTCAACATATCTGATGACTCGCGACCCAATTATCGGTCTCAACAGGCGAATCCAACGATATTTTACCAATTACAATTAAATCAAAGTCCCAAGAACGGACATTTTCCAACAACCGGAACCAAAGTCTATCTGTCAAGTCAGAGTAATGTCAAAATCAAATTCTTTATGTCAAAAGGGTGCGTTCTGTTTCACGTCGGACCGAACATCTACCCCCCCCGGACGGGCCTACCCGTCCGCTAATCAACTGGAAGTCTTGACAAGGTTGCAAATTCAACACAGCTTCAATGCGGCCAAATACCGTAGCTAGTTCATTAAAGGTGAGAACGGTGTCTCCCAACAATCTCCGCCAGCGTCCCTTTGCCGCTTTCACCGCGGCCCCAAAAATACCCCCCCAATGGGGGGCAGGCTGGCGGGTCAAACAACCAAGTGACCCCTCGGCGGGCCAAACTATTACCAATATCAACCTGGCTCTCATTAAGGAAGGCGTATACCTCCTTCAAATAGTGGTTTGTATGTAATATGAGGTGAGTAATTGAAAGGTGTGATGTAAGTCAAGTGTTGTAGAACGTTCACAAGGCGCCAGTCTCCAGATGGCGCGGTCACAACAGCAATCACAGCACAACTCGTTTCCAGCAAAAGCGCGTGCCACGAGGTGGCACCAACCCGCGATAAATCCAAAAATATCCCGGGGTTTTCGTCAAATGGGGATTTCACTTCAACCAATAGATAATTCGCGACCCAATTATCGGTTTCAAAACGCGATTCCCAACGATATTTTTCCAATTATAATTATCTCAACAGGGTCCCATGACCGACATTTTCAACGGGGAAGCAAAGTCTATCTGTCAAGTCAGAGTAATGTCAAGATCAAATTTCCTTATGTCAAAAGGGTACGTTCGGAAACGATCGGTACTAAACATCTACCCCCCCCGGACGGGCCTACCCGTCCGCTAATCAATTGGAAGTCTTGACAAGGTTGCAAATTTAACACAGCTTCAATGCGGCCAAATACCGTAGCTAGTTCCTTAAATGTGAGAACGGTGTCTCCCAACAATCTCCGCCAGCGTCCCTTTGCCGCTTTCACCGCGGCCCCAAAAATACCCCCCCCCCCAATGGGGGCAGGCTGGCGGGTCAAACAACCAAGTGACCCCTCGGCGGGCCAAACTATTACCAATATCAACCTGGCTCTCATTAAGGAAGGTGTATACCTCCTTCAAATAGTTACTTGTACCCTTGTAATTCGTACCGCAATCAGACCTAATCAACGAAGGTAACCCACGGCGAGACACAAATCTTTCCAAAGTCGCCTCAAAGGCCTCTGTCGAGAGGGAGGTTACCAGCTCCAAATGTACTGCCTTGGTTGACAGGCAGACAAACACACAAATAAGCCCTAACAATCTTGCTATTACGAAGGGTGGACGTCTTCAGCAAAGGGGGACCAACAAAATCCGTTACGACGCTAGCAAAGGGCCTCGCCTCTTTGACGCGATCAGCCGACAAAATCCAAAATTTCTCGCTGCAGAATGGCCAACAGCGCATTGCAACCGGCATGCGAGTTCTTAGTGTGACGATCAGTCACCAACAATTGAACCAAGTTCAATTATAACAAGGGCAGGAGCAACAATTTTAGGGTAAGGACAACTCACAAGGGTGATTTCAAACCAGGTCCTTCCCTCAACAGTGGTGACAGCCGGTTCGCCAATTCCCCAAATCCTGCCTGAAAGGTCGTTCACCTTCAGGCCAACCTGTCCCGCTAACCAAGACGACAAAGGCATCCCCGGACTCCCGTGCCCAAAATGGCACGAACCACAATTGAGTCACCCAAGGGTCCCCAGACCTTGACCGAGGCCGTTGGCAACAAAACCGTCTTGGTCGGGGGGGTCCTTTAGCGGGCAGGCGTCAATCTCTTAGTGATGCCTGGGCGGCGACCGATCGCCGCATCCAGGCTGCCTTCGTTCACGACGAGGCCAACAATCAAAATATTCGTCTGCGCGGTGTCTCAAGCCGCTCGCCATCACTGGAGGGGCATATCCCACCGGATGCCCGAATGGCGGAGGGCGCGACTCCAGCCGGGGACGTTCCGCCAACGGAGGGGAAAGGCAGCGGCGCCGACCCGGCCACTGCTGCCTAGCAGCCAATGCGCGTTCTCCCTGACGAGGGAAGACCAAATGGCGCTCGTGGGGCTCCCGTTCAACTTGCGCGGGGGGTGGAGTGCGGCGTACAGAATTGCGGGTCTCAGCCCGGCGCTCGTCTCCGGGGTACCCCCCCTTGCGCGAACCCCCCTCAGAAGCTGGTCTGCTGGAGCGGTTCGCGTTGGCGCACAAAATCTCCAAGTGGGACCCTTCACAAATTCTACACGGGCGGGGGTCGGGGCAGTCCCTGTGGAAGTGGGCCCCCAAGCACGAAAAGCACAAACGGCGTGCGTTGACAATGCGGCGGCGGGAACTTACGTGCAAATTCAAAAAGTCCCGGCAACGCGCCATGACATGCCCCGTTGCCTTACAAAAGTCACAATGAGGACTCCGGGCACCAGCAAAACGGGGGGCGGGGCGAACATCAACAGGCCCCCTAGCCCGAGGACTCCGGGCGCCAGCCAAACGGGGGGCGGGGTGATCATCAACAGGCCCCCTAGCCTGAGGACTCCGGGCGCCAGCCAAACGTGGGGCGGGGCGATCATCAACAGGCCCCCTAGCCCGAGGACTCCGGGCGCCAGCAAAACAGGGGGCGGGGCGATCATCAACAGGCCCCCTAGCCCGAGGACTCCGGGCGCCAGCCAAAAGGGGGGCGGGGCGATCGTCAACAGGCCCCCTAGCCTGAGGACTCCGGGCGCCAGCCAAACGGGGGGCGGGGCGATCATCAACAGGCCCCCTAGCCCGAGGACTCCGGGCGCCAGCAAAACGGGGGGCGGGGCGATCATCAACAGGCCCCCTAGCCCGAGGACTCTGGGCGCCAGCCAAACGGGGGGCGGGGCGATCATCAACATGCCCCCTAGCCCGAGGACTCCGGGCACCAGCCAAACGGGGGGCGGGGCGAACATCAACAGGCCCCCGAGCCCTAGTCCGTCCCTGGTCTCTAGGGTGAGAAGGTAGTGGGGGTGACCCCGTGGCGCCACGAGTGTTATCCGAAAACCGACACTCGTCTTCCAAAAATTTGAGGAGGTCGTCAAAGGGGGGAAGATGGGTGGCACTATCCCCACCATACTTGTGCTCAAAACGTGACCTCAGCTCCGTGGGGAGCAACTGCAGCACTATGTGCACCAACAAGTACGACCAATGTTCTACCGGTAACTCCAAGCGTCTCAAAGCGTTGGTCGCTGAAACCAACGGGTTCAGCAAATCAGTGCGCAACGTCGACGTGCTGACAATGGCCGGTAGCCCCAAAATCTGGTCGATGTGCACATCAGCCAGGCAGCGCTTGTTCTGATACCGTCGGGAGAGAAGCTCCAGAGCGGTCGGGTAAGAGGAATCCGTCACCGGCAAGTGCTACACCAAGGCTCTGGCTTCGCCCTCCAGGACAGACAATAAATAGGCCAGCTTCTGGGCAGGTCCGAAGTCCGAGCGTGCATCGACAAGACTCTCAAAGAGATCTAGGAAGCCCAGCCAGTGGTCCAAGCGACCGTCAAAATGTGGCAGCTCCAGGGTGGGCAGCCTACTCAATAGTCCAGGGCCTGCAACAACAGGGGTCTGCGGCTTGGCCGCATCAGGCACCCGGCTCTTCAAAATTTTCCGCGCTCGAAGACATATGACATCCCCCAGGTGGACAATCTGGTCATAGTCACCCAAAATCTTATCGCGGGCTGTCTGATCCATCACCCCCAAATCCACGTCCATGATGTACTCGTTGAAGCGCGTGAGCGCAGCATCAGCTGACTTGATCCTCTCAATCACTTGCCCATACCGAGCAAGGGCGAGCTCTTCCAATTCCACACGCTCAACAGTTGCAGCTGCCGATGTGAACCATCTCAACTGTGAGGTCAATCCCGCAGCAGCCTCCCTGACTGCCCTTAATGAGGCCATTGCAACAATCAAATATTAATACAAAACACCAATCAACAACCAACAATCAAATATTAAACAAACAGCAATGACTTGTTAGCCGACCAAATAATTTCACTCAAATAACAACTTAAATTCAATTATTTCAAGTCCAAATCCGACCCTGTACTTATTCCAAGTATGAATCTAGCTTGCTAAGGATGGCTAGTTACAAAATAAATAACAATTGAATGTATAATACAATGCTGGATCGACCTCAAATAAATATCAAGACGCACAACAATTGACTGTATAATATTGAGCCGGAGAATCTCTAACAACAATCCAATAATTACTATAAATGCAATAACCAATACACACAATTCAAGTCCTATTATGTTAGACTATGTGTAATTATTATTTAGATAACCTTTCAAATTCAGATCAATGACATTCAATTATTAATTGCAACAATTATACCAAATTATGTACCAAATACAACCAATTCCTAATTTCACAAATAAATCTTACTTGTCAATTCAACAAAGGGCTACAGTACAAATTACAAATACAACTTCAATTGATTCAACTTCAATTAGATAGCCCGAATGACATGGTAATATATTCAAAACTTATTAAGTTATAAGTTGTGTTAAGTAATCAAACCAAAGTTACTTTCAAACTTCCAATTAAACCAGTGGATCTTATATTATAAGAGCCACGCCTGCTACCAGAATGTACTATGTGGATTTTATATTAAAAACCACGCTCTGCTACCACTTTGTTCAGACCTGCAACTGGCCAGTGCAACGGTAACTGGACGGTCTGAACTTGTCCACGATACGTGGAGCGTACCGTTGCTTTTCAAACAATAAACAAGGTTACACAATAATGGTACCACTAACCTGAGTGCTGGGGACGCCAACTTCGACCTTCCAAGGTCACGCCCCAAGTGTGGTTTGTATGTAATATGAGATGAGTAATTGAAAAGTGTGATGTAAGTCAAGTGTGTGGACGTTCACAAGGCGCCGTCTCCAGATGGCGCGGTTCCAACTCAGCATCACACCCAACTCGTTTCCACCAAGCGCGTGCCACGAGGTGACGCAATAAGGCGATATGTTCCGACAATATCCCGGGGTTTTCGACAAGTGGGGATTTCACTTCAACATATCTGATGACTCGCGACCCAATTATCGGTCTCAACAGGCGAATCCAACGATATTTTACCAATTACAATTAAATCAAAGTCCCAAGAACGGACATTTTCCAACAACCGGAACCAAAGTCTATCTGTCAAGTCAGAGTAATGTCAAAATCAAATTCTTTATGTCAAAAGGGTGCGTTCTGTTTCACGTCGGACCGAACATAAATATAAATATATAAATGGTTGAATGGACATAATTTTTATGATATAAATGATTTTTTTAGTATTAGGACATAATTTGATGATATTAATGATTTTTGGATTATGTTAATGTTTTTTTTTGTATTAAGACAATATTTGATTTATTAATTATATTTTTAAGTATTAAGACATAATTTGATGATGTTAATGATTTTTTTAGTATTAAGACATAAGTTTGAATATGGTTTTAATAGTTATTAACAAAAACATAATCTGTGACATTTCTTTGACATTTTTTTGCATGCAATTTATAGATATTATCTATACAGCTAAACATGTGCACTTTTTATAACCATTTTGTAACACCTTTACTATGATTAATGCAAATAAAGACTTATCTTATCTTATCTTACTTTTCTAATTACCATTATTTTCACCGTAAAAAGAAATAAACTAAATTATCGGTGTCTTGGAGTGATTTCTCTGCCACCCTGTCACCCTGTCTCTGTGTGCGAGCGAGATAAAGAGTGAGAAGCGCTGTGGTAGTATAGGCCCTTAGGGCTGTGGTTTTTAATATATTTGTTTACTTATTCCCAGATTTGTTATAAAATTGTTTTAATTCTACTACTAAATCTAACGATTTGTATTTTGTGAGATAACAGTGAGGTCCCTAAGTTCACACGCACATCAAATTCTCATTCGAAGAAACATGTTTTCTTGGTGCGTGCACTGGGCCCTGGGCCCTTAGTTGATGCGGGGCCCCTAGGCAGTTGCCTGCTCCGCCTAATGGTTAATCCGGCCCTGCTTCTAACTACCCCTAACGACTATCAAAGATGTTCAAATGATAGCCGGGACCTACGACTTAACGTGCATCCGAGGCACGAGGGTATCACACCACACCATCTTCCAAACTCCGGGCTACTACTGAGAAATTCCTTATAGAAAAACCCTATAGCACTTTTGCCCGACCCGGAAATCGACCACTTGACCAACGAGGCATTCTAAAAGATGTATGTGTAGTGTTATTCCAAAATCATTTCATCGAAAAATACTTTTTTTTTATTGATAATAGACTCGCGTTTGACCACCATCTCACCTGATGGTAAGTGTGGTCGAAGATGGAGCACGCTTGCCTAGAAGTAACCTATTCACTCTTGAGTTAAAGACTCCCAGGTTATAGCGATCAGGAAACACAGACTCCGGCAGGGAATTCCACTCAGCCGTACACACAATGAAGGTATTCCCAAAACGTTTTGTGCGTATGAGTGGGATGTCCACCATGTAACTATGGCGCATTGCCGTTTGTCTTGTAGTCCGATCATGGAACGGGCTTGGCGGAATTATATTGTGTAATTCCATCGCACACTCCCCGAAATGTAATCGATAGAAAACCGATAGACTTGCAACTCGTCGTCGATGTCCGTACGTATCGTACGGTCGTACTTAGGTGAAGTGAACATGAAGTAAGCTAGCAGTCAACCAATGCAATCAAGGAGGAATGACAGGTGACAGGGTGACAGTCACCCTGTCACCTGTCATTCCACAATTCAATCTTCAAGGTTAAGCATCACTTACCGAGATCGGTCTGTGGGTTTGTCTGGCGTTTTATAAGTGCCCATGTAGGCGGTGTGTGAAATGAAACATGTATTATTTGATTTCACTGTTGTGGGTGGCTGTATAGTCAGAAGTCAGAAAATCTAACACTGGTCTTACCAAGGGATATCGTGTTACCCAGCCTATACAGTATGTTAACTAACAGAGCGCGTTCCCGATAACTCGCAATAGTATAAGCACATTCAATTAGATCGCCGCACACGCGGCCCGTGATTCATAAATAAATTGCGACGTTGTCGTACTTCAAGTACGCGTGTACAGAGTGTTTCTTTTACGTATCAATTTAACATTTTTAGTGTATATTTTAATATAAAAAAAATATAAAAAGCCATTTGTTTTCCAATGGTAATATTTTTTTAGCATGTATGGATGCTATACTATTGCGGGTTAACAGGAACGCCCTCTGTTAATTAACATAATGTATATTAACCGCGATTTCAGTCGCGTGGAATTTGGCATATTACACGGAGAACATAAGTAAAATACTATTCCAGAATACAATCTATTTCTGAGCCAAATTTTATCCAGATCAGTTCAGACATTTTGATGACACTGTGTAACAAACATCCCTACATCAATCTACCTACATATAACTTGACTTTGGTACCTATTTATAATATTAGAATACATTGAAAAGAAATAGTATTGTGTGTGGGTGTAATAGCTGTTATTATTACAATGACTTAATGGTATTTAGATTGGTATATTAGATTGATCTAAATTATTTGTACCTACTATACGTATCGAGCTGCTTTCAAATTACACATGAAAGACAAATTATTGAATAGAAGCCAATTATTCGTCGATTTTGATTGATAACCGATCAGTGTGTTTTGTTCAGTCCATTGTGAGTTGTTTTCGTTGTTTTATTTTCTTTTGGTTTTCTCCTTTATTAAACTAGTCCATATAAAGTCAACGAATAGCCCTATTTTAACAGTTTAGGAAAACATATTAAAACTAAAAGCAATCTTTTATTGAAACTTTTGAGGTCTACTTGAAAATAATTGCGAATCTTTCCTGTCCTTTTTTTTGTGTTTGAAGAGAGCAGCGTCAGTATAGATTGCGCGGGAGATCCTACCACAGAACAGATAAAAGAGGTTAGAAAGGAAATAGTTCCTGATTTGTATAAGAACGCGTGTCGCCGCTTGTCTCCCCACTCTTTAGCTCTACTGCAAGCAAGAGGCCCGTTACGTATGCGAATTACGCACATAAATAAATTACACACACTTAAATCGAGAGCTTGCTACTGATGGTAACTCACTGTCGATAAACATGCGCCGTGCAACACGGCCAATCATGGCAAAGGAAAAAACGTCAATGGTTGAAGGGTAGCGCATGCAGTACATTGTAAGCAGACTTGGTCATTGCGTTGATTAAGCGAGTACGCAACGGGCAATGTATACTTTTTGTAACTTGTTGCAATAATGTTGTTAATGTTCGGAATTTCATAGTGATCAGAATATTTATATGTTTTTTACAAATAAAATTATAATTAAATGTTATTTTCGACTTACCGATGGAAAGATATACCTCCTCGCTCTATACTTGCGGTCTGACTTTTTGTTTTACAGGTTATAATTGCACAACACGGCATTTTAAAGCAGAGCTCTGTGTTCCGAAGTAATCCGAAGCGCACTAAACGCGGTGAATGAATTAATCGGTCGCGCTATGATTTTTGTATCATAAATGTGGCGCGCGTGCCACCTACATTACCATTCCAACCTTATTCATCTACTAGTACTCACGCGGGGCTTCGCTCCCGTGGATTCTATCACGGTAAAAACATAACTCTCCTTTTTTGCAGTCGGGTAAAAAGTAGCCTATAACCTTCCTCAAGCTTCAAGCTACTTCCATACCAAATTTCATCCAAATCCACCCAGTACTTTCCAAGATTAGCGCGTTCAAGCAAACAAACAAACAAACAAACAAACTAACAAACTTTTCCGCTTTATAATATTAGTATAGATTCCGTGGATCTTACGGTATCATAAGTACATTGATTGGCAAGTTTAATAACTCTTTTGCCGAGCACTGGGCACAATGGCATGTGTCAATATGTAGGCAACACGATTTTTAATTATGTAGCATTTTTAGGGTTCCGTAGCCGAATGGCAAAAAACGGAACTCTTTTAGTTTCGTCATCTCTGTCTGTCTGTCCGTCCGTCCGTATGTCACAGCCATTTCATTCCGAAACTATTAGGACTATAAATGTGAAACTTGGTAGGTAGATGTATTCTGTGAACCGCTTTCCGATTTTAAGAAAAAATATTTAAAATTAAGGGAGGCTTATACATGGAACAGAAACTGAAAATATTTTATTTTTTCATGAAATCTATGCGTGTGTGGTATCTGTAAACAGGTCTAAAAATGACATTAAGGTTATTAAGGTTACTACTTTTTCTTAAAGTTTTAACGTTTAAAAGATATATGCTTCCAAAGTAGTAAAATGTGTGTCCCCTCCGTCTAACTTCTTTAATAATGAAGTGAAAAATCTAAAAAAAATATGTGCTGTTGATCTTAATGTAAACTGTTAAAGAAAATTGTTTTTGAGATATAGCATATTTTCTAAAACCGCAAATATAACTTTGTAATTCATACAAACACTATGAAAAACAAAGTTATTTGGCGTAACTACTACGGAAGCCTTCACGGGCGAGTCTGACTCGCACTTGGCCAATTTTTAAGTTTACTTACTCTCGTCGTTCGAAGCGTCAATAGCGTGTTCGAACCCCACCCGTATGTATTGCCGTAAACCCACTCCAGACACACGCATATTTAGCTTAGTTGGAGGGGTTACCAAGATTGATAGTAATGTGAATTCTACCCATATTGCTAGTTCTCTTTAATAAAAAAAAAAGAAGTTTTTAAGTCTCTACTAACATGGATGTATGGATGTTTTATGTTTTGTCGGCTCGAAATAAGGAATATTTTTATTATTTTTTTAGAACGATGCTGATGTGGACCAGATGATGTCTGACTGACAGCAGCGTGCATCCACGACAACTGAACGAAGACAAATGGGCAAAGCAAGAAGAGATAAAGTGGTAATTTATTTGTGCATTACCCTTTTTGCCATCCATACTTACTAGTCTTTTTTTCGATGAGAAAAGGAGATGCATTTTTATATGGGGTTCTGGCCATAACATGTACATTTCAGCAAAGCTGGCAAACTTACCCCTGAATAGAATAAAGTAATTTTTTTTCATAATATCAAATGTTTTTTATGTAAAAAATGTTTGACGTTTGTCCTAAGTTATGACAGCCATGACAGGTTGTAGAAATGACGTTTACTTAACCTTGTTTTGTTTTTGTTCATCAGAACTAACCCACAGAACACTATTACCCTAGCGGGGACCTGACTGTCTAGTGACCAAGGATCTTCTACCTACTAACTGGATTGCTTACGAATGATTCAAAGAATACAGAAAGTCTTTCTTAACTGTTAAATAATAGAGTATAAACTTGCACGCATAAAACTGAAGGAACTATTCGTTTCGAGCGAGACAGTGCCGTGTGTGGACTGTGTCCCTTTCTTCTGTGTGGCAGATTAAAAATATTTATTTCAATGGTAATTTTTTCGCCCTGTCTGTTGTAGTAATAACACCTAGTTTTAAACTTCTTTGGAATTCTATCTTTAAAATGAATTACCATTATTACTGTATGCATATTAATGAAAATTAAAGTTATTTTACCATGCAAACACAAGATGTTTAAACCAAAAAAAAATGGAATTTGTAAGAATTAGTAGTGATATATTATGCTATACCTGGCAATTACTACATTGCCGTCTGACGTTTACTTGACATCTGTATGTTTGTAAATTTGAATTATATTTAATTTTGTGAGTTTTCGTAATATTAAAGTGCAAGTTATTGTAACCATGGTAAGAACGTGTTTTGTGGTTAATAGCAAGAGTGAAAAGTGTACCCCGGGTCTGGAATTTCCTTTTTTAAGTAAGTTTTGTGACTTTGTTTACAAATTGCATTTAGGGTGACTATGTTTTCAATGTAAAAGTGGATGTTCTTCTCTTTATTCTTCTTATTTATTATTTTTCTTTCTTCTCATTATATATTATTTTTTGTTATTTTAAGCTTTCCTAAAAATGATGATCTTCGAGACCGGTGGCTCAGTGTTCTACACAGAAAAGGGTCAGAAACGGTTCTAAAATTTGTAGCCGCCATTTCAAGCCCGAAGAAATATTGCATTTCGAAACAAGATCATATGATGCAATTCCATCCATTTTCCCTAAAGTAAGTTATCAGTCTTTACAAATGACATGAAGATAACGGTTTGAAATAGAATATGAGCATAGCAAGATGAATTTTCATTTTGAATCTATCTTAACCATAAATACTAAAATTTTGTTCTCATCAATCTATTATTATTTTAGATTCCTGTTATAGCGAAACAAATAAATGTTTTAAGTACTATAATATTGAAACCCACTAAAAAAAGAATATACAACTTGTACTGGGCACATTCAAAGATCAGTAAGTGAAAGTTATGAAAGGAGTCAAATTAATAAGCATAAAAGTCGACATTTTTGTTGATTTATTTACTTTTGCTTAGCAAATTGATGGCAAAAATATTTTATATCATTTTGGCCAAAAACTCAGCTACGCAAACTTGCTTACAAGTGTAGTTTATTATATTAATAATTACTTATAACTTAATTACTTAACTTTTATCCACTGCAGTTAGTTAATGTCGACAAATAATAATAATAATTCATAATTTAAAGATTATTTCCATACTTTTAACTAATAATAGTGTAATACATTTTTTAGGGTTGTGTGTCAAGCCAATCTTGTAACAAACCTGCAGCTGCAACATATGAGGAACTAGAAAATATAGAACCAACCTAATAATAATAACCTTATAATTGTCATTCGATCTGCCTCCTTCATGTTTAGAATTATGTATGTTAATAATATTGATTTCTAACCTTAAATAGCACATGTGGTGTTAGCCTGTAATTAATTGTTACACTTATAAATGTAATATGACTGTTTCATACAAATGTATAGTGTAAACAATTGTAGGTTAACTAACCTAAATAAATATATACATAAATAAATTATATCTCTTCTGTTATTCTTTCTATTTATAATCATCGTTTTTCATGAAGGGTTTTAGTAGTGTTAATTATATATAAACATTGCATCATTTTATTTTTAGTCTACTGGTTCTGACCGTACAAGTGTCGAATAAACGTAGATTACCAATTAATGCACGTTTGTTTGGACGTCTATACCACTGCCTATCAAGGCCAAGCCTTCGAAGAATTGCCAGCTGGTGATTCTGTTATTAATTCTGTATCTGCAATAATTGTATTTGTATCACGGGTCTTAACCACTTTGAAAGTTTATAATTCCACGCAATAAAGTCTGCTTAACAAAACCAATTTTGCGTTTAGTCCGTATAAGGAAGGGTTTATTATAGAAATTAGCGCGCTCAATATAAGTTCCTCAGATATATATTGAGAACTAGCTTTTCACCCACATGGAATTCTGTTATATCGCGCTACCGAGCAATTTTTTTTATTTATAATTGAATTTATTTCTTTCTTTCTATGTAATACGTTATTAAGAAAAAAACCGGCCAAGTACGAGTCGGACTCGCGCATGATGGGTATTTTTATAGGTAGGTAATGAATGGTACGGAACCATTACCTACAAAAAGCGCCAAAAATATCACAACTGTTGTATGGGAGTCTCCCTTAAATATTTATTTTAATTAATTTTTAGTATTTTTTGTTATAGCGGTAACAGAAATACATCATTTGTAAGGTTAATAATAAGTGTCTTAAAAAAACCTGCAAATATTGCATCAAATAAAATTGTCCTTACGTTTATCGCGAATTGATATCCACACTACTAGAAAGAGATAGCTAGGTCCTTCGAGGGTATACTCTTCGGAACGGATTTGAGCTTCGCGTCCGCATTCCAGTTTAGGTACAAGTTCCTTGCTAGTGACTGATAGAGTTTCAAGACAACAATAGTGGTTATTTTGAATTCGTTCAGAAACACATTTCAAAAATGGACACTAAAGAATTTGTAACAATGAAATCATCACACTTAATAATGTTTACTCAAAAATATGTACAAGAGAATAATAGTAATTTATTTTTAACACTACAAGAATACACAAATTTTTTAATTATCTTCTACGTAACATTAATTTGATGAGACATGATTTCAGAACGAATGAAGTATGCAAGCAAACGAGACGCCATGTTGAATAAAACATGGCAATAATCGAAAAACTATTATTTTTTGTACACAACAAATTAAGCTCAAATTCACCAGAGAATATTTTTCCCCAATTTGTAGTATTCTTTCCTCTTTTTCGATAAATGTACATCTGATGGCCGAAAATGAAACATCTCCTTTGCGAAATATTGAAGTGGAGGAATTTCTAATGACTGAAAACCCATCCAGTTCCTACGATTGCCTTTGCGTTTCGGAGCTGCGATATCTCGTTAGAACATTCTCGCAATCCTTGTAGATCCAGAATTTAGTAAACGGATGTTTAGTTAAGTAATTGATTAATTGTACAATATATTAGCCTCATTCGTAACTTTCGAGCTGAATCGGGACGATTTTCTCGGACGCCTGTGCTCCCAGCCATTTTAAAAACGATTGAAAAGGCAGGTTGACGCTTCCCGTTATCTAAGGATTGGCTTTTACTTTGGCCTGAAGCTAAACAATTCCATATAAAGTGGCAATGCCACCAGTCTCTTAAGCAAATGATATAATTTAATTTAGTGTATTATAATATTTTAAATTATTAATATTAAGGCCGTGCGTGCACTGCCTTGCGGTGGCCGCAATTGCGGTAGTTCTACCGCACCGGTAGAATGACCGGGGCCACCGGTGACTCTACCGCACGCGTTTATTCCACCTCAGGGCGCGTATTAAGTTTTAGAGTGGTGACTCGAAACTTGTGAACAGCGGTATGCAGTGGAAGTTGTATTGCCGTGTATAACACTCAGTCAAGAATAAACCAATATATTAGAGCCGAACTGTGTATTATTTAGTAGAATAATTAATTATAGAAATACATAAAATGCAAGACGAAGAATTGTGACATAAGCAATAATTATTTAAATATATAACAAGAAAAGGTTGCTTGGAAACGTCACGTTAATCAATGACCATATAGAGTCATAAAGTAGGCTATACAGTCTTCACACCCTCACAACTTTTTGCAGAATTAAGGGATTCTGTTCAAGCCAATCTTCTTGCTCAAATCTTGCAGTCTGAGCCCATAGAGTGGTTTCGTCAGCATGTCTGCTAGCTGCAGTTCTGAAGATACTTGCTTAACTTCAAGGTCCCCGTTGGCAACGCATTCTCTTACGAAGAAATGCTCCAACTTAATATGTTTCGTACGCTTGTGGTACTCGTATTTAGGGTTCTGTGACAGTTTGATTACTGACTCATTATCTAGATATAGTGTAGGCTGGTTCAACTTCATCAGATCTTTCAATAGACAATTTAGCCATATAAGCTCTTGTGAAGCCTCGCTGGCTGCAATTACTTCCGCTTCGGTAGAGGAAATGGATACAACGTTTTGGCGTTGAGATCTCCAGCTAATAGCAGCTCCTGCGAGTAAGCACACAGTACCAGACGTCGACAGGCCCGTTGGTATAGTGGTCAGTGGCCCTGACTGCTATGCGCAAGGTCGTGGGTTCGATTCCCACCTAGGACAAATGTTTGTGTGATGAGCACGGTCATTTGTTCTTTGTCTGGGTGTAATTTATCTATAATATGTATGTATTTAGAAATATATATGTATGTTTATCAGTTGTCTAGTACCCATACCACAAGCTCTGCTTAGTTTGGGACTAGATGGCGATGTGTGAAAAAAAAAAAAAGTTGTGGAAAGTTGTGGAATCTGCCGGTGGTTTGATCGCCAGCAAAGTCTGAGTCGGAGTAGCAGACGATATTTTCAGTCGAATCATTACAGTAGGTAAGACCTTTGTCACTTGTTCCTTTTAAGTATCGAAAAATCCGTTTAACAAGCGCAACATCTCTATTCCTTGGCTTATCCAGGTTTCTCGATGCTATTCCTACTGCATAGGAGATATCGGGTCTAGTGCCCACGGCCAAGTATGTTAAGGCACCTACGGCTTGTCTGTAAGGAAAGCTTTTTTCAGCTTGTGTTCCTTCATCTCCTCCCATGTTTTCTTTAACAATAGGTGTTGGTACAGACTTGCTGTTGTTCATTGTAAATTTTTCTAAAAGCTTCTTTACGTATGATGTCTGACGTAGTGTGATCTAGTCGTCTTTCCTTACAATTTCCATGCCTAGGAAATATGTAGCAGGCGACGTTCGAATCTTCAATCGTTTTTGTAGTTCGTCAACGAACTCGGCTTCAGCTTCTTGTGAGTTGCTTGCTACAAGCCCGTCATCAACATAAAGAGCTATGAGGACTCTCTTTGTCCCTTTTGTCCTCGTGTATAGACAAGGATCAGCTTCGGACTGTTTGAAACCTGATTGTAATAGAAAAACATTTATACAGGCATTCCAACAACGTGGAGCCTGTTTAAGTCCGTAAAGGCTTCTTTTCAGGCGACATGCTCGGTTTGTGCCATCGTTGAAACCTTCAGGTTGCTTCATAAAAATTTGTTCTTCTACTGTTCCGTTTAGGAACGCTGTAGTGACGTCAAATTGTAGAAGCCTTAAATTTTGTTTGACAGCAGTTGCGAGAAGGGCTCTGATAGTACTGAGACGTGCTACCGGACTGAATGTTTTATCGTAATCGATACCAGCTTGTTGTGAAAAACATTTAATTACCAGTCGTGCTTTGAAGCGTTCAATACTTCCGTCGGGGTTTGTTTTCACTTTATACACCCATTTGCATGGTAAGGCTTTTCTACCTTTTGGTAATTCTACTAGTTCCCATGTTTCATTCTCGTGGAGTGATGAAATCTCGCTTAGCATTGCTTCTAACCATTTGTCTTTGTTTGGTGAGTCAAGTGCTTCTTTGTAAGAAGTTGGTTCTTTTTGTTTGATAACATCATCTGCAGCTGCCAGTAAGAAATCGTCAAATTTTTGTGGTAGGTGTAATAGCGATCTGTCTTGAAGTGTCCGTGTTTCAACAGGTTCATTAAATTCAGGTTCATCAAGTTGGTGTTCATCATTATCAGCTCGAGGTTCGTCAGGTTGTTGTTCTTCGTTTTGTGGAAGAGTGCCCTGAGAAATGTTGTTTTCCTGATCTTGATCATTTTCAATCTCAGCCTGTTGTTCAGTGTCTTCATAGATGCTATCGTTTTGATGATTGTTATCGTTTGTATCTTCGTCGTTTTGAAGTTCAATTTCAATAGATTGTGAATTGTTCCTAGACGCTACTCCTTGCTTATTCACAGCTTTAATTTTAATCGTCTCCGTTTGTGTAAGAGGTATTGGTTGAGTATGAATGTTTTCATAGAAGTTGCTCTTTAAGATTTTCACATCTCTCGAAATGACGGTCTTGGGTTCAGACGGAATGTAAATTTTATAGGCTTTGCTTATTTCTGAATATCCCACAAATACACCAGGTGTTGCTTTTGGAGCAAATTTATGTCCTCTGGGACCTTTCTTCAGAACAAAGGCTTTGGATCAGAATGCATGTAAGTGGTTGACGCAGGGCTTTCTTAGTACCCATCTTTCAAATGGTGTTTGATTGTCAATAGCACTGTTGATACTTCTGTTTGCTAAGTAGTTAGCTGTGTTTATAAAGCAAAAAGCAACATGGCTTCATCAATGTAAAGAAAAATAGCGAGACGAATAGCATTAAAAAATTTGAAATTGACAAGACGGCGAAAATTTTCTTGTCAATTTTCTACGTATTTTATATTTATTACTGCTTTTATTTTTCGGTATAATATCAAAATTAACCGTGTAAATAAATAAAAAAATGAATACCATTGTTCGTACTTCGGCAAATCACAGTGAAACCTCATCAAATACCGTGCAGTGTCCTCATTGTCCTAGAACCTTCAAAGTAAATGGAATACAACGACATTTGCGCGCCGCCCATACTGAGAATCCACCTCCAGCTATAACCCAGACCATACCCACAACATGCCTAGAAGATGCTTTTGGATCCCCGTTTTTTAATGGAATAGGATCGAAGACAGACATATGGCAAAAACGATGGGAAAAAGTGTGCACCCTTCATGGGAAACTCTATGACCTTCCCTCCAACACTGTAAGTAGAAGATTTATTCACAAATTAGCTGAAGAAATAGAATATCTTGTTAAATCAGACTATCCTTCTGAACGCATTTTGATTTACGTTGCTGTCATGCTACAAAGAGAGAAAAATGTTAAACAAGCAAAAGATATAACAAGATTACTTGACCGACGCCAAAATCTATGGGCCGAAGAAAACATTGATATACTAATAACTGAGGCTATGAAAGCAGACCACTCTCTCCGTAACTCCTACAACAGAAATAATTATAATGATAATAATGAATATGTCACAAAAAATTTCACCCGTCTCATACAGCGAGGAAAAACACGTGAAGCCCTAAATTGGTTAATGACAAAAGATACAAGCAAAATTCTTAAACCTGAAGACGAAATTGATGTAACAGGAAAAACGGTAATGAATGTACTGCAAGAAAAGCACCCCCCCGGACTCAATCCCGATTCAAGACTGTTTACACTGCCTGATGGCCTCCCCGAATTGACTCCATTACTAGAAGTAGACATAACCAGTGAACATGTGGAATCAGTTGCTAGAAAATTGCACGGTGGTGGAGGCCCAACAGGTACCACATCAGACAATTGGAAAGATTACTTGCTACGATTTGGAGAAGCAAGCCTGCATCTGAGGACTGCAGTAGCACAATTAACAATGCATTTATATAACAATTTTGTGCCATGGAATCAAATACAAGCTCTTATGTCAAGTCGACTTATCGCCCTAGACAAATGCCCAGGTGTGAGACCGATTGGCATTGGCGAATGCCTACGCAGGATCCTATCCAAATGCATGATTTTAGTCACCGGATCCGAGGTCACCGAAGCCTGTGCTCAATCGCAACTCTGCAGTGGACTAAGCAGCGGTATCGAAGGTGCTATTCACGCGATGAACGATCTTTTCCAAAAAGAATGTCAACCAAGCTCTAACTGGGGAATGCTACTCGTCGATGCAAATAATGCCTTTAATTCTATGAACAGACAGTTAGCTCTCTGGCAAGCAAGAATATATTGGCCACATTGCGCTCGTTTCTTATACAACACCTACAATGGTCACGCAGAACTTGTAATACGTGATTCCGATATGAGATTATATAGCAAAGAAGGAGTTACCCAAGGTGATCCACTGGCCATGCCATTGTATGCCCTTGCAACACTACCCATAATAAACGAACTAAAAAAAGAACAAGCAACTACCCAATGCTGGTATGCAGATGACTCCTCCGCCCAAGGTAAGCTCTTAAACCTACGTCAATGGTGGGATAAAATGAGTAAAATAGGCCCTGAATATGGTTACTTTCCTCAAGATAAAAAATCATACCTAATCATTACCGAGAGCGACAAGCAAACAGCTCAACAGATTTTCAAAGGGATTAACGTAACCATCATAACTGGATCACGCTTCCTTGGTAGTTATATTGGCGAAGGAAAAGAACACTTTGTGAACAAGAAAATTAAAAACTGGCAATCTACAATAGAAAAACTTTCACTTATCTGTAAAGACTCACCCCAAGCTGCTTACACTGCCCTTACTAAAGCAGTTCAATTTCAATGGTCATTCCTTTTAAGAGTCTTAGATGATGTAAACCAATTCTTCGAACCATTAACAAACACACTGCGTACCAATTTTTTACCCACTTTACTAGGAGGCGATATCTCACCTTTGGAAGCTGACCTATTCTCTCTACCCGTTCACAAAGGTGGTCTAGCAATATCCGCTCTATCAAAAATGACAAATATAAACTATGTATGCTCAAAAAAAGGCTGTGCAGTCCTCTCAAATGCTCTGATTGAAAATACACATATGGACCTCTCTCAACATCATAAATCCCTCAAAGATGCACAAAAAGAATGCCGCAATGAGAAAGACTTTCTCAATGACCAACTCTTGGATACCGTCTTAGTCAAACTATCCCCTATCAAGAGAAGAGCGATTGAACGTTCAATTTCGACAAAAATGAAAACTAAATCCTCCAACTGGTTATCTACCTTACCGACTAAGAAGGACCATTTCGATCTGTCACCATTAGAGTTTAGAGACGCACTTGCATTACGTTACCACAGATTACCAGTCTCTATGCCAAAATCATGTGATGGCTGCGGCTGCAATGAATTTAATGTCGATCATGCTCTATGTTGTAAAAAGGGTGGTCTAATAACACGTCGTCATAATGAAATTAGAGATCTGTTCTGTGACTTATGTCAACATGCATGGGGAAACGTAGTCAAAGAACCCATCGGCTCCGAAGGAGATTGCGGACCACGTGGAGACCTTTCATGCCGCGGCGTTTGGGATGCTCAGAGGGAGGCGTTATTTGATATCCGTGTTGTAGACACTGACGCTCCTTCTTACATTTCACGTCCTGTTGCCTCTGTACTAAAATCCGCCGAAGATGAAAAAATAAGAAAATATTCAAACGCTTGTGAATTGCGACATACTACATTCACCCCTCTTGTTACATCCGTTGACGGAGTCTTCGCTCCACAAATATCTACTTTCGTAAAACATCTTGGAACTGCAATCGCTGACCGCTGGAACAGGTCCTTCAGCGTAGTGATGGGTTGGTTAAGATCAAGAATCATCATCTCAATAATACGTGCCACTAGCATGTGCATTCGCGGCACAAGACATAAATTTAAACCATTAGCCAAGTTATTTGGCTTCGGCGATGGAGCAGCCCTACCCGGGCAAAACTAATGCGGATGTGGCCGACGAACCATGAAGCTGTCGTACAAAACCTCATTTTAAAACAAATTTAAGTTCCTCTATACAAGTTCATTTATAATCCTAATCTGTTGTTATGTTGCCTAATTGTTAAATAAATTTCTTATTCTTATTAAAAAAATAGCGAGACTCTAGAAATAGAAGATGTAACTTTAGGGCCTAAGTTAGCAGGCATCAATTAAGTAGAGTTAGTTGTGTGATTCAGAATTGACTTAAGAAATAGAGTTGTTGTTAAAAGTTACTATTAATTCACCTTTCCTATTTGTTATTATATGCAGAATAATTATTATTAGTTATTGCTTTTGGTGGTAGTGCTTACGATAATTTATGTGAAGTTTATTTTGTTAGCTGTGTTTATTGCTTCAGCCCACAGATGTAATGGTGCATTGGCATCAATAACCATCGTTCTGCCTTTTTCCACAAGGGTTCGGTTTTTCCGTTTTGTTCAGGCGTATATGGTGCGGATAGTCGTTGTCCAATCCCGTTTGCCTTGAGGTAATTTTGAAATTCTTTATTAATGTACTCAGTTCCATTGTCAGTTTGTAGGAACTTTATTTTATTTCCAGTAGAGTTCTCCATTAGTTCTTTATATTCCTTGAACTTCTCAAGTACATCAGATTTGTTTTTTAGGAAGTATATGCGGCCATATCTGCTGTAGTCGTCTATAAACGTCACAAAGTACTTGTTGTTTGCAGTGCTTGGAGTTCTTATAGGGCCACACACATCACTGTGTACAATTTCCAATCGTTGAGTTGTTCGTGGCGTAGATCTATGTTTGGGGCTTGTTGCTTGAATGCATGCTTCACAGTCAGATGGTTTTTCATCTTTGTTGAACTCTAACCCAATCAGCGTCTGATTTTTCAAAGATAGAAGGAGGTCGTTGTAGTTCATGTGTCCCATTTTTCTATGCCACTCTCCAATGGAGTTGTCTTGAGTCGTCACCATACTCGTTTCTGGGTTTTCAGTACAGTCATTAATAACTTGGGTTTTGACGTAGTAGAGATTGTTTTTCTTCTGTGCAGTCATTAGAGTTTTGTTATTTTTTATTATTTTAGCTTCATTTCCATTAAAGGTGACAGTTGCACCATTTTGTGTCATTTTGGAAACAGAAAGAAGATTCGCTGTGAGGTTGGGTACATACAGTGTTTCTAGTAGACTTACTGTGTGGTCTGTATTTGTTGCGACTCGGACTGTACCACGTCCTTTAATTTCAGCGGTTTGTTCCTTCGAAGCTAGGTTAAGTTTGCGTGAATCTGCATTCAACGTGGTGAAGCTTTCTCTTGCGTAGGTCATGTGAGATGTGCATCCGCTATCCAATACCCAGTCCTTGCGGTTACCATTGTTGGCAGTCAAGAGACATTCGTCGGTATGATGTGTCGTTTCATTTTGACCCTTGGATGTCGTCTTCTTAGGTTTGTTTTTCTTCGACCAGCAGTTTGAACATATTTTGTGATGGCTTTTCTTAAAATTGTGTGCTCCTGTTTTTTTGCATATTGTGCATGAAGCGTAGAAAGATTCTTGTTGAGTATGAGTACTCGTGCTTGGTTCCATTTGTGAGTGTCGAGCCTCGCTTTCCTCAATAATCTTCGTTTTGAGCTCACCTGGTTTTGGCAGTGTGTCTCTGCACTCAATTGCGATTCTGAAGTTATCGTATTCGGGTGAAAGGCTGTACAGCATCATTATCGTGAGTAGATCATCATTGATGTTTATCTGCATGTCAGCAAGTTTATCAACGGTGTCCATAAATTTGTTTATATGCTCACGAACGTCATTGCCTTCTAGTTTTGTTAGTATTAACTGCTTTAGAAGAGATGCTTTACGAGCTGGACCTTTGCTCGCGTATATCGCTTTCAGTTTGTCCCAAATTTCTTTTGCAGTTTTACATTGCTTTATTTGTTTTAGCTCTGAAGGAGCGATTAGAAGAATAAGGGTTGACTTAGCTTCTTTCTCCTTGTCAATTTCTTCAGTACCTGCTTTTTCAGATATGTTTTCTTGCACATATTTCCAGAGTTTATCTTTAATCAACACAGCTTCTGCCTGTATCGCCCAGGTATCATAATTCTCCTTGTTTAGGGGTTGTATGTTTACCTTAGACATTTTTGGTTCGTTTTTCTTGATGCGATGCTACCATATTAAGTTTTAGAGCTCTGCTACCATATTAAGTTTTAGAGTGGTGACTCGAAACTTGTGAACAGCGGTGTGCAGTGGAAGTTGTATTGTCGTGTATAACACTCAGTCAAGAATAAACCAATATATTAGAGCCGAACTGTGTATTATTTAGTAGAATAATTAATTATAGAAATACATAAAATGCAAGACGAAGAATTGTGACATAAGCAATAATTATTTCAATATATAACAAGAAAAGGTTGCTTGGCAACGTCACGTTAATCAATGACCATATAGAGTCATAGAGTAGGCTATACAGTCTTCACAGCGCGCACTTCTATGACACTCCAAACTTCACAGATTTTGCGTTTCCAAAACGCAACGCAGTGCGCGCACGGCCTAAATAGTTTGTATTACATAAAAAACTCAATTCAGTATTAGTTACCCAATACACGGGTAACCAAGATGCAAACGCCAATATTGTTGTATGCAGGGTACTGCATATTTCCCCCATGTATCTTCTTTCTTGCGAAAATATTATAGGTACGATTGTTACAAATCGTAGTATTTTCTTCTCGGTTGTAATGGGTATTATTCTTGAGGTTTTTGAGGAAAATGTGTTTTGAAAACTCTACGTCATTAAAAGGATATTTTTTAAAGTACTTTGTTTGGCGAGCTCGCACCTATTTATTACATTGTCGACTTATATAGAGAAAACGTCAGGATCAAAAGTTGCTGAAAGAAAAAAAAAAACAACTCGCCTCTTTTAGCTTTTATTTTCTGTTAATATAGGTATAGAAACTACTTTAACGCGTGACTCATAAGAACCCATTGATTAAGACCCAAGGAACTTGTACCTAGAAGATCCTTGTTAAGACCCTATTGAGATTAACCTTTTGAATTCGGATCAGGCTTAAGATAAGTAAAGAGTTTGATATAGAAGTAATAAATTAAACCTCTTTACATAAATGATTTGATTATGACACGCAAAGTGTTGACATACTTTGAAGTTGAGTATAAAGTACAATATGTTCCCAAGGAACTTGAAGATCCTTGTATGTTCCAAATAAGATGATCATAACAAACTATAAATTACAGGAATTAATTAAGTTTTAGTACGCTGTTAGCTTCAAAATCTTGTGTCAAAGTGATGTGAAAAATTATCTGGACTAAAAAGTCCACTCTAATAATTACAATATATTTGATTATTTTGATTGTTACCTAACATTATTCCTCATTAAACGAATACATCAGTTATCTTTTTAGGTGTTTGTTAATATAAATTTACAAACAGTTTAACGGCGAAAGAGAACATAATAATAGACATATTCATTAAGATAATCTTAAAATTTTGTGTAAATTAGAATCAAAGGATGTAGAAAGCTGGTATTTCAATCAATGATGATCGCAGAGCTTTACTTTCCCCCTTCGTCGTGTGCTTATCCTGTAGGTATAATAATATCTAGATTACCTATTTGGAATACCTACTATGACTATAAATCACCATCAATGCTCGTCTCTGGGCAAAGACACATTTGCTCTGCAGTACGTATATTTCTGTCTTCATACTTAGCTTTAGTGTCATTGTGAAGATCTCACAATAATGTTCTGTTTGTGACAGCGGAGTTGGCGGTTCCAATGGAGCGTGGTGATGTTCGCTGCGCTTGCGCTAGTGGCGTACAATGCCGTCGCCAACCTGTGGCTGCTGCACCCCGCGTCCTGCCCACTGCACGCCACTGCACCGCCCTCCGACCCCACCACCTGCGAGCCCTGCATCGGCGGCACGCTGCCCAACTCCGCCATAGATGACGACCCTATCTCCAGACTGGACCTGCGGCTCGGCAGGTGGGACGGCAGCCGCTCCTACAGGCTATTCGACTACGCCGCAGTCGGGGACCTGTTCGCCGAAGTATCAGCCAACAGCCGCGTATGCCTCGCCACGCAGAGCTCCATTGAGAGGCTCCACGAACTACTCCGGATAGCGGCCCACTGGACGGGACCCATCTCAGTCGCGGTCTTCGTGGCCGGGGACGAATTGAGACTGTTAAGAGCTTTCACTACTTGGTTGATTAGATGCCAACCAGAAATTTATTCAAGATTAGCTTTACATATTACTATGCCATCGGATAGACCAGGGTTACACGGCACTATGCCAACGTGGGCGAGGGATTGTGATGCAAACCCACTGCCGCCAGGAGAGCGGCGAGCGGATACAGTCGCGTGGAGAGCGAGGCATCCTTACCCACAGAATCATATGAGGAATTTAGCTCGAAAGAATTGCCACACACCTTTTGTGTTTTTAGTGGACGTTGATATAGTACCTTCTAGAGGAATGGCAGATGCTTTAGACAATTTCCTGGCGAATACGCCGAAGTGTCCGATGTGTGCGTACGTGGTGCCAACCTACGAGCTGGACCGGAGAGTGGCCAAGTTCCCGGCGAACAAGTCGGAACTGGTGCGGCTTTCGCGGAGTAAACTAGCGATACCATTCCATAGGAAAGTGTTCATATACAATCAGTACGCTTCCAACTTCTCTCGGTAAGTTTGAAATACATAATTATCTTTTGATTACCTATTGTGCATTATTGATTTTCAGAAGACAATTTTGACCAATTATAAACTAGGCACTAAAAGTGACTTTTTGAAACTACCTGTCCTTAAAAGTAGTAGTTATTTTGCCCACACCGTATTTTTTCGGGACAATTTTTTGTTACAGTTTTAACCTTTTATAAGCTAGTAGAAGTTTCTTAACTAAGCCCTTAGAACGTACATATGCTAAGACGGAGCGAGTATCTGCTTCGTATAACTGCGTTATTTCTTTGAGTAAAACCCAACACACGCACTATTACCATTTACTGCTCATGCTACTACTTAATACACCATTTCATGCATTAATGATGTCAATATGAATGTAAAAAAGATAAGTTTCCATGGCGATTCTTATACGCCCTTGAAAGCTGACAGCTTGACAGTTCCTTCACTACCGTAAATGTTCCAGATGGGAAGCAAGCGGGGGCAACGAGTCTACCCAGACTCATATCAGCCACAACGTCACCAACTTCGAGCTGCTGTACGAACCCTTCTATGTGGCTGCAGATACCGTGCCGGCTCATGATGAGAGGTTCCTGGGCTACGGGTTCACGAGGAACACGCAGGTGAGAGCGAGACGGATATTTATTTATTAATTTAAGAAGTATGGAGGACTAACAGCTATTAAATACAGGAAATATATAATACAGTAGACGGTGAACCAATTACAAGTCCTCACGTCTAGAGGCAGGAAAATCTTATAGTGAACACTTTATATACAGGATGGCAGGGACATCGACGCGCAACCGCTTACCATGAATTCAGAACATAATTCTGGACCCCCCTGCTTTGAAATTTTTTGTCGCCTTTACTTAATTTAATAAAATTAAGAAAAATCCGACGCAAAAAAACAGTGAATTCACTTGTTTCACTTAAAACAGTAATGTAAATAAAACTCGGAAAGCTACCTGATCAGCTGTGTTGACCTCGCAAATTAACTCTAGCAAAACAGCTGATCAGGTAGCACTTTCGAGTTTTATTTACATTGCTGTTTTAAGTGAAACAAGTGATTTTTTTTTTTAATAAAATATCATTGGGTTAGATAGAAACAATGATTTTATACAGTTTTCAGTAAAAAAAATGCTGAAAAATTAAGAAAAAGCCGACGAAAAATTCCAACGCAGGTCCAGAATCATGTCCCGAATCCCTGGTAAGCGTTTGTGCGTCGATATCCCTGCCACCCTGTATAATCTTAATATAACCATATCGTACAACATTCAAAATGATTAAATAGATAGCAGATATACAAAACAGTTACTACAGATATTAATAATTAAAAAAAAAAATCAATGCTTAGGCGTCCCCTGGCTGCAATCACACTTGTTATAAACGGGTTAAAATCGTGCTGCTTACACCGGTTATTAAAGCTGAGCTTAATGGTACCCGTAAAGGTATACCAACAACATTCTGAACATTATAGCGGACAGGTAGGATAGCCCCATACTGGGTCATTGGATACGCCTACATGCCTCTGTGGCGTATTATTATAATAATTCGTTCTGTTTGTGTCTTTCGTAGTCTTAAGTACTTACTAACATTAGTTTTATAAGTTGCTTTTGTACCAACCAAATGAATTCAGTTCGAAATAAATTTTATTTATTTACTAGCAGTTGCGCTAGGCTTCGCTCCCGTGGTTTTTATCATGATAACAACATAACATCCCTCTTTTACAGTCGGGTAAAAATCTGCCTATAGCCTTCCTCAAGCTTCAAGTTACTTCCATACCGAATTTCATCCAAATCCATCCAATACTTTCAAAGATTAGCACGTTCAAACAAACAAACAAAATTTTCCGCTTTAAATAATAGTATAGATAATACTAAGATTTTTTATTCCGGATGAGCGCGCTCTGGCCCTGGATCACACCTGACGGTAAGCGATAGATGAGGTTTACGATGGAACTAGGGAGTCCCAAAGATGCCTGTTCACTCTTGCTTTAAAGGCTGACGGGTCATATGTAGAGATCGGAATTAGGTAGAGTTATTTATGTACTTGCATCGAAATGTTGATATTAATATGGATCTTCCCGGGATTTCTAATAGACAATCCCGTGTGACAAACAATATTACAAATAAATAATAATAAAAAACCTCCAGAGATAGATAAGACAAAAAAACAAAGATAATTTACAATTTTTATTAGTATTAAAGTCACAATACATACTATTAATAGTTTGACGATATTTAATTGTTCTTAGTGTAGGCGTTAATTAGTCTTTAGTCAGAAGGTTCAGAATTTATAAAATAAGTAGACACTTTGAAAACAGATAAACATGTATTTTATATAACACTTAATTTAATACAATGACACGGTCTATGACGTGAGTCTATATACGGTGTATACAAGGGTCTATACTGTGGCCTATGGGTAGCGACTGAATTCAATAGGAGCGGCTGGCCGTGAGAGCTCTGAAGGAGATAGCTCAGCAAAAGCAAATTCTCATACTTCGCCTTTTTATAAATACGAAAATACTTTTGCTTCTAGCCTAGACTCGTAAACTAACAAATCACGGGATTTTTCTGCTCTTCAAAATGAATCCCGGGATTTGGGGCATATCCACTTTATTCTTTCGTTGTATGAAATCAGTGTAAGTACATAAATAACTCTACCTAATACCGACCTCTGGTCATGTGGCATCACAGAAGCCGTCAGAAAGTGCAACACCTTTAACGTTCAGCATATTGGGTTCTCACTGGCTGGGACACCGGTGTCCTCTCTGTGAGTGGGAATGGGCCGTAGTCCTTCACGCGGGCACGTGTTGGTGGATGTCACATGTCTTCGAATTTTTAGTCCTGGGACAGACCGGTTCCCTCACGATGTTTTCTTTCGCCGATTTGAGAGATAGATTAACAGAGCCGGATTAACCCTGTCAGAGGCCCTAAGGCAATGGCATTCTCGGGGCCCCTTTTCTTACTTTGACTGACCAAATCTTGTGTGAACTGAGGAAACACACATTTAGGGCTATGGTTTTTAATATATTTGTTTACTTATTCCCAGATTTGTTCTAAAATTGTTTTAATTCTACTTCTAAATCTAACGATTTGTATTTTGTGAGATAACAGTGTCAGGTCCCTAAGTTCACACGCACATCAAATTCTCGTTCGAAGAAACATGTTTTCTTGGTGCGTGCACTGGGCCTGGGCCCCTAGTTGATGCGGTGCTCCTAGGCAGTTGCCTACTCCGCCTAATGGTTAATCCGGCCCTGGATAGATAGATAGATATACTCTTTATTGTACACCATAACAGAATTAAATGAGGACTTAAAAACTACAAAGAGTGTTACAATGGGCGATCTTATCGCTAAAAGCGATCTTTTGCAGACAACCTTTGGATGGAATTGACACAGCAGGAGAAAATAAATACGCGGGTAGTCCATGGTGTAATAATCACTAATAAATAAGTAATAACCTACTTACGCAATACACATATACATATATATACATAAAAAAAAAACAAAGCTGAGATATATAAAAAGTAGTAACAAATTAAAGAGAGAGATAGAGATCTTTTACCATGTTTTTGAAAGAAGGAAGGGTGTGTGCTTGTCTTACTGACACGGGAAGAGTATTCCATAGTCGTACTGCTTGAGCTGCAAACTACTTACCGAAGAAATTGGTGGAGTAGCAGTGGTGATGAAATAAATTACACAAAGTAATGTGCGCCCACCACTGCTAGCCGTGCCAGTAGCCAGAACCAATCTACTGGCGAAAACATCGTTGACCAGAAGTGAACGAACTTCATGAAAGGATTGATTTATTTACATGCAATATGAGTGAATTCGCAAAGGTTCTGTTAAATGTAGTAACATATAATTAAGGAATGTGTTTTTAATTTAATGCTGTTAATCTTATATAATATGTTTTTACTATAATTTAGTTTTAAATAAATATAACTGGTAGCCTCACTGTCGTATTAGGTTTAAATCTGTAAAGATACGTTAAGGATGGTTTAATAAATAAATAAAATAAGATGTGTCTGACTGGGTCTGAACGCGTCACCACTAGGCCAACACTGCTCATATACATCTGACTCGTATATTGGTAAACTGCCCGAATACTCTATGCTTCGGTCTGATTGCATGCCTAGTAACCGTCTAGCTATGACGTAATCACCTACTTATAAAATTGTGTCGCAGGCACTGAAGCCGAAACCGGCTAGGATGAACATCATCTCTTTCAAAGTTCTCCAAAGAAACATCAAGTTAGTAATACAAACTGATACTTTGTTTTCTACCATAAATAATAGAATAAAGGTGCTGATAGATTTGAGCATTCACTTGTAAAAGAACGTCGAGCATTCACCGTTTTGAAATGTGTTGATCTGAGCCATAGAGCCAATTAAACATCGCTACTAATGAAATCATGAAAATTCATGATCTTTCTAGAGAACGATCTAGACCTCGATGCTCGTCAAAAAAATTATAAAAAAAAGTGTAAGTCAGACTCGCCCATGAAGGGTTCTGTAAGTAGTAACTACGCAAAATAACAAAGTTATATTTGCAGTTTTATTTAATGAGCAATATCTCAAAAACTACTGACTCTACACTTTCACATGTGTAGTTCTAATATTTTTGGAATGAAATGGCTGTGACATACGGACGGACGGAAAGACTGATTGACGATACGTCCCATATGGTTTAGATTACATCAGCGGGAACATTGTACATTCTGTATTAATATCATCGGTGGGTGCACAATGTATTGGCGTTGACGTCACTGATTTGTTTTAAATCTTTATAAACTGCGAACACGATATTTGTGGATGGCGTGGGCAGGATATCAAATAAGATAATACCTATTGTAGTAGACTGAAAATTATAACTTTTCCAAAGTTTACCGGTCACATGTCACAAAAGACCCCTTGAATAAAGCAAGCAAGTTATTCTTCGTAAACAACCTGTATAAGCTTCTATAACAAGTTGCCAAAATCAGTTACAGAACTTAGAGATGGAAAGTTCAAAACCCACATAAAACGTCTCCTTATCAAAAAAGCATTATTACATACAAGATTAAGGATTAACTGCTTCTGCACATGTGTTATCCTTGGCATATTTCGGCAATTTTCGTAAAAAAGTACTTATAAAAAAAAAATACGTAACAAATATTGAATTACTCGTGTGTCTGTCCATTCGTCTTTCACAGCCAATTTGCTCCAAAACTACTGGACCGATGTTGAAACTTGGCATTTATTTGTTTTTCCACGATTCAAAGAGGAGGGTCTCACGTAAACAACTGAATTTTGTATCGGGGTGACTTTTAACGGCTTTAAAGATTTACATGTAGATGGCGGGTGTTTTGGGAGCTGTCCTTAAACGCCCGTCTACACTCCTAGTGTTTTATCTGAGAAGAACTGGCGCTACAAACTACCGAGCAACCGAGCAACAAAATTGTCTGTTTGAAAAACTTCAGTTTAATACAATAATAATTATAATTTAAAAACTTCAAACTCAACTGATACTCTAAATATTTTGTTTCACATACGCCTAGAGGTATTTGTAAAATGTCAAAAGCATAGTGCACGGTTCCAATTAGTCAATTCCTATGGAGAGAAGCCGGTAAGACACTCCACGGTTACTCTTTACAAATCATAATTGATTTTCACAAAGTTCCATAATAGAGTTTTATACTTAGGTATAAGAGAACAGTATAGACCAATTAACACAGTACAATGTAATTACTACACAAAAACGAATCTAAAAGTCTAGTGTTTTCGCTTTCACTTAGACTAGAATAACATTCAATTAAATACCACATGTTTTCTAGCACTCTGCACGCTATATTATACAAAAACTAAATAAAAATAAATCGTTTAATAAATACTTAAACTTAAGCATCAGCATCTAAAATAAGCGGTGAATAAAATTCGTGTTTACTTACCATATTTACGCCCAAATCCTGTAATATCAATACATTGACGTCATAACATTTGTGTATGTACGTCAATATACGTACGTACCTTAGTATCGGTTTCAGATACTTTCGAGCCGTTCAAAATATCAATGTTTTTATTGTGTGCCTTTGCATCTGGGCCAAGTAAATTATTTTCTTTTTTTTTTTCAATGGTAGGTATGTGTAAGTATGCTCCTGCGGTTGCCAATTTTTATTTTATTCTCGAAAAGGACGCTTTAGGTCTGCCTTTTCAGGGTTCTGTAGCCGAATGGCAAAAACGGAACCTTTATATTATTATATTATATTTATAGTTTCATGTCTGTCTGTTTGTCCATTTGTTCGTCCGTCCGTATGTCACAGTCATTTTATTCTGAAACTATTAGGACTACACATTTGAAACTTGGGAGGTATTCTGTGAAACGCTTTCCGATATTTTGTCAAAAAAAAAAAAAAAAATATTAAGGGGGGCTCCCCATATATGGAACTGATACTAAAAATATTTTTTTTCATCAAACCTATACGTGTGTGGTGTCTATAGACAGGTCTTTAATAATGACATCGAGGTTTCTATAACTATTTTGTCCTTAAGTCAACCGTTTAAAAATATACGCTTCCAAAGTGGTAAAATGGGCGTCCTCTAACTTTTATAATAATGGAGTGAAAAATCTAAAAAAAAATATAATTAACTTTCAACGAAAATTGGTTTGAACTATATATTCAATAGTTTCTGAGATAAAGTAAATTTTCTAAAACTGCAAATATAACTTTGTGTTTCATACAAACATTATGGAAAACAGAGTTATTGGACGTAGTTACTACGGAAACCTTCATAGGCGAGTCTGACTCGCACTTGGCCAATTTTTCGGTAATAAGACTGTGCAGGTAACGTAAAGCTTTGAAAGCTATTCTATATTTGATTGCATTAATGTAGGTAATTAAAAACAGTGTCCGTGGAATTTCTCGCACGTTCTTCTCATCTAAGCTGTGCAACTATCTTCATGGTGCTAACGATTTTTATAGTTCAAAATTGTCTAAATGGTTTACTTAAAATAAAAACTGAGTTTGAGATTGAAATTAATCAAGAGAGACGAATGCGCTATTAGTTTTTAGAGTTTGACACAGCAGAAACAAAAGCAGCAGTATTTAGGTCTGACGCACATAAAAATTACTATAAGAAATCTTAACTGTTCGGTTTGTAAGCAATTCTTTAATTAGCTAATTTCATGTCGTGTTACTACAGGGATAGGTCTTTTATTTCAAACCAGCAAGCAGTCTATCTGAATTTTAAACCCCGAATAAAATTACATAAAATACAAAAGTCGTAAAAACGATTTCGTCTAAGTACATTTCGTCTAAGTACATTTCATGATTGTTTTAATTATTTACTAGTAATTACTTTTTTCTGTTTTGAATAACAACGACAAGCATCGTCGAAGTGTTTTTCAATTTACTTATGTCGGCGGCTCACAGCTGTTACTCCACGAAGCTATTTTAGTCCACCTAGTACAAAATGATGGTGTCCGTCGACCTCGGACTATTTCTTAGAAAACAAGTGATTGAGCAAGCAAAATAAACGTATTTAGTTACTATGTTGATTTAGATGGCATACCACTTCATTTCAATATATAGATAATACGAATATTTTATTTCTGAGAAGCATACTTTACTGTATAAAAACCAGATGCTAAAGCACTGTACTTATGCTATTTTTTTTATTTTTTATTAATGATAGGCTCGCGTTTGACCACCATCTCACCTGATGGTAAGTGATGATGTGGTCGAAGATGGAGCACGCTTACCTAAAAGTAACCTATTCACTCTTGACTTAAAGACTCCTAGGTTGTAGCTGTCGGGAAACACAGACTCCGGCAGGGAATTCAGCTCCTTAGCCGTACGCACATTGAAGCTATTCCCAAAACGTTTTATGCGTATGGGTGGGATGTCCACCATGTAACGATGATGCATCGCCGTTTGTCTTGTAGTCCGATGATGGAACGGGCTTGACAGAATTAGATTGTGTAATTCCATCGCACACTCCCCGAAATGTAACCGATAGAAAACCGATAGACTAGCAACTCGTCGTCGATGTTCAAGGCTCTGGAGCTTTGATTCGACTAGAAATTCCACACTAGGAATTTTTCCTATATTTCGGTGCATATTTACAAACACCCGAAGTCGGAACAACTATTTGTAGGCAATATGCAAATTTGTTCCGCTGCGGGCGGTGAACCCACGACAGTCAGCGTAGCAACCAAACGTTCAACTATTACAATTGTTATTGTAGCCGTGGGTGTTCCCCCATGGAGAATGAAAAGATATAAGAAGGTGGTTTAGATCGTTCAGCCAAGTACCTAGATAATAATTAAGTACTTACATAACAAAAGCGCTGATTGAAATAGAACAATAGTTATGAATCTGTGTGTCAATAGAGACGACGGTGTTCTTCATTAACAATATGATAAATACCACACGCAACAAATCTACTGACTATACGGCCTGATTGCAAATAACCATAAAAAAACCCAGTGGTTACAGGCAAGACTTCCAAGTTGTAGGTCATGGCTTCGAACCCAGATGTGGCCATAACTTTTTATTATAAGCAAACTTTTATCTGGGGGCACGGCAGTGTAATTTATTATATATATGTATTACTTGTGAGATATATTGTGTTTCCATGCGATGGCCGAGTCAATCTATTTATTTAAAACGTTAAAGATTTTTAATATTGATATGGTTAGATTAGATAATTACGTAACGACTTAAGACAGAAGGTCCCTTAAGTAGGAACTGAATAATCGAATAACCGACTTGGTATTACATGAATCTCACAACTTTTTACGGTAGAAGAATTGAGTTGCGAGACTTGGTTTTTTTGACAAGTATTATTTTTTATGGGATTAGTGCTTTTCCTCTTAGTTTGCGAATCGCTTTATAACTTATAATATTCAACAATAGCCTAATGGCTAAGGTGTCGGACTTGTGATCGAGAGGTCACGGGTTCGAACCCCACCCATTACAATATTGCCGTGAACCCACTCCAGACAAGCATTTTTAGCCTAGTTCGAAGGGTTTACAAGATTGCTAGTAATGTCAACCCATTGTTAGTTACCATTAAAATTTGTCATATTTTGTCGCAATCCAATGTATGTTCATTTTACATACGTAAAGTAATGATTAATAGTTAGATATAATCATGCAGGCATTTCTTTGAAAATATTTAAGTTTTTTTTAACAATTTGTACTTATTTTTTTTTCTCTCTGTATCTCAGCTAACCTGTCTGTATTATTATATTGTATATCTAGTTATTAGTGAAAACTTGTAATTGGCCACATTGTATTTATTTTCCTTGTTATTTTCTCTGTCTAGCTGTAAGTTTTCCAAACATAATAAAATAAATGTTAAAGTTTGTAATTAGCGAACTTCCCAAATTCCAAATAATTGTTTTTCGTTTATTATTAGTCATTCTCTCACTCCTCAGTCCTATTGTTGGGCGCAGAATAACTGAGCAATATAAAAACAATATCATTCCCAGCTCTTACTGCTCAGGTTTTTGGGAGAAATTAAATCATAATGCTATTAAGGGTCTTGCCTGCTCATTAATGAATTAGAACACGACACCTAGTAGCTAATATGGACAAATATTTATTTTACTATTATTAAGACTTCTATCTCTTCTTCGTATGTTCTGTCATTCACAATACAATTCAGAATATAGGGCCACTAGCAGGCAGTCCCACGGGGCTTCGCTCCTGTAGACTATTACGATAAAAACATAACCTTCGTTCTTTTGCAGTCGGGTAAAAAGTAGCGTTCCTCAAACTTCAAGCTACTTTCATTCCCAATTTCATCCAAATCCATCCAGTACTTTCGAAGATTAGTGCGTTTGTTTGTAATATTATACACCATAAAATTTTAATGGTTGTTTTCCCATAGCGAAATGGCTTTGTCTTGATAATACAATCGTTTTATAAACAAATAAAATATTAGAAAAAAAAAATGGCGCAGTGTAGTTAATGCATTATCACCATGCGTGAGAGCTTATTTTGCTCTGAACATTTATTAATCACTTTTTTCTTTGTTAGCAGCGCGCGGCGGTGCGTGTTTCGTGTAGGTTAGGTACCTACGTTACGTCTACTTAACTACTAATGATTCTCGCGCTTTCGAGATTATGAATATTTTTTAAAAAAATTGAAAAAAAAACGTTCGTCTTTTTTTAAGTTTAACAGTATGTTTCGATACTACTACTGATGGGTAACCGTCCTGCCGCGGGAAAACAACCATTTAAATTTCACGCTGTAGTATAAATTTCTAGCCAGAAAAATAATAACTTTCGACATATTCTTAGACCTACCAAATATGCATAAAAATCATCAAGGCGTTTCCGAGGAGTTCGATAACAAACACTGACTAGATTTTTATATAAGTATTAGATTAAACTAGTAACCCGTTTTGGTTTCGTATGGGAGTATATTTTACACGTATTTCGTCCTCTGATTTCCCGAATGGCTGTGCACCGGCATTTTTTGGTTACATTTGCCCGTAATTTGAAATCGGCGATTTCAACGGAACTTTTCGTTTCAATAATATAGTGTATACAATCCTAACAAATGTTAAATGCGAAAAGTAAATAATGTATTTATTGAACAAGGATAAATATTTAATGGGAGAAAATAGTTTAGTAAATAATCGTCGTTTTCTAATAAATCTGTCAATCAGACAAAAACGGTTAATATGAGTACCTTAAGGACTTTAATGTAGATTATATTAATACCCTAATCTAGAACTTTGCTTTGATATATCTCTATTGGTTTACGTGGGTGGCGCTTGCCAGTAAAGCGCCCAGCCGGCATGATATTATCTGACATCTTAAAATCTGTTGTGATATTTCAGCCAAATTAAACAAAACCTTAATGAATGAATACCTAAAGCTTCTTCGGGAATCACTCTGTCTTTTGGTGAAAATCGTATGAAAATCCGTTCAGTCGATTTTTTTTTTAAGAGTACAAGCAATATGGATAGAACTCGAATTACATACTTATAATCTTGTTATTCCCTCCACTAACCGAACTAAGCTAAACATGCTTGTGTCGGCAATAGTGATAATGGGTTGGGATCGACCCCGTGACCTCTGGATCACAAGTACGACACTTTAGTCATGAAGCTATTTCTAAGCTATAATTGACTTTATTTGATTGAATTTATTTAGAAGCTATAATTGAAGCTTCAAACTCTCAAAACCTCGAAAAGACGGAGAAAGAGAGATGCGGCGGAGGAAAAGTTCTCCGCCGCATCTCTCTTTCTCCGTCTTTTCGTTTTATAATAATTATGTAAGGCGCATTATCGAGCGATATACAGAGTTGATACGACAGAGGGGCATTAAATTACACTACGTATACTATATGTGTTTAGTGTTAATTGATACTTACAGTAAAAAATAATAAGAGCCAAAAATTTTTTTTTTCAATCTAAATAGCTTACAAATCAGAGTAAAACGCAACCACCCTTTGTGAATAAATGTGACTGACCTTAAATACCCAGGTAACAAAGTGGCAACGTAGCGCGGCGTGTGTTATCTCTTGTCTTGGTCAGATTTATCGCTTTAAGGTGCATCTCATCAAAATCATTTGCGACTAAACTACTTCTCCTATTTAATTTATTTTTGGTACAAAGCTTGAAAATGGTACCTAGTATACGCAGTTTAAAGGAAAGCCCCTCGGTCGTATCAACTCTGTATAAATATTAATTTGACTGCTCCAAAACTTCATTACCCTATCTCTACTTTGTGGCCTTTCCCTTTAATAATATCAATATTAGTTTTGACTATGTGAGTCATCATTAACCCCAAAATTAAACGCTGGCCATCTCTTCATAAACATTATTATAATTCACACGTGTGAGTTTTCAGTGAGCGTCAAATCGTTTGAGTTCATTTGCTGTAACAACCTTGGCAGTCATAGCTAATCTATACTTTGTGGAACGATAACGACTGGCAAACTTATAGAACTATTGTATGTGTTGAATTAAATGTGCGTTAATTGTAATTCCTGGTTAGTAGCACTCAGATATTTGTTATATCTTTAGTTCATTTACAATTTGATTTACTTATGATGAAAAATCACTATTTGCAGAATTCTGTGTTTCCAGATAGCTACAACCTGGGGGTCTTTAAGTCAAGAGTGAATAGGTTATTTTTTGGTAAGCGTGCTTCATCTTCGACCACATTACCACTTACCATTAGGTGAGATGGTGGTAAATGCGAGCCTATTATCAATAGAAAAAAAAAACAATTGTATCTGTATCTGTTCATAGGGTCTCCGCTACCTCTTAAAATACCACTCCAGAGTGTCTTTTGGGCATCACTTATTAGGGCACATCCCTAGGGGGACTGTAAAGAAGCCTCCACTGAGCCTCGCTGTATGTGATCACTGTCATTGTCTTTTCTGGGAGTGCTCATAGACTAAATATATTGTGTTTTATAATAGGTGGCCTAATAAAATCATGAGCTGATGCATGTTCTTGCAATTTTTCAAATGAGTTTCCTCACAATATGGCAAATATGTAAACAGTTTGCATTTGCGGTACAATAAGATCGTTAATAGCTTGTTTTCACCAACCAATTTACAATTTGCAAGCCTACAAAAACCGTCTGCGTGGATGCAAGTTAATCAGCATGTACCAGGCTGCCATAGCGTCGAGCTGGTACTGATAGATTTGTAGCGCCGCCTGCCAAATGGTCCCGTTTGGCTCCTCTCCATAATCGACACTCGGGTTATTATGTTGCTCGCTCAAAGAATATGCAGTGTGTTGCTCGGATTTTTGTACACGCTGGAAAAACATGCGCCCGGATGAAAATGTTGACACTGAACGGTTTTCTGTTAAATACGTTGCAAAAAGGTGTAAGTTATGGTTGCTCATTTAAATAATTATTATTAGTTTTTACATTGTTGCTGACTGACAATTAAGATAGTGGTCAGACACGATCTATCAAAAATAAACCAGCAAAATACGAGTAGCTTTCGTGCATCGAGAGTTCTGTACTTTATCTGAGTATAAAAAAGTGAAAACTACCGAACCAACATCCTATTTAAGTTTTCAGATTTCTCCTTTAAAATTTAAGAAACATAAAAGTTATTGATGAAGACTTAGGTCAGCGGGAAGTATTTCATATTGATTCCCTTGTGAATTAGCGATATGCACAGTCTAATTTTTGACCGTGTGAACTTACAAGTTTGATTTCTTCACAATTGGAAGGGACCGTAGACCAGTATTTAGTATTTTTATTTACGTGTTCCTGAGAAATTCTCTGTCCGTCTTGACAGACGGATAGATGGGCAATGAAATAATCCTATATAGGTTTTTTTCGTTTACGAACACGGATCCCTAATAATAGCTTGAATCTTCTAAACACTCTAAAGATTTTGTATTTCAGAAACTTTTTCTCTTTTAATCGAAAGGTCACGGGTTCGAACCTCACCCATTACCCTATTGCCGTGAACCCACTCCAGACACAAGCATATTTAGCTTAGTTGGAGTAATGATTGCCAGTAATGTGAATTCTACCCACATTGCTACTTTTTATCGTTTTAATATATTTTTGATACAAAAAAAATCATACCACCTGACCCATCGAGGGTTTATCTGTGGTATGCTCGCCGGGGCAAATCGATGCCACACTATCATTATAAGTGACACTTAATCTTGAACCTAAATACTTTCTAGATCGTAGTACGATCCTCCGATTAATCTCCAATTTTTCCATATATTTATTTCAAAATTATAGCTGCAGTATTTTCGATATAACGGAGGATCATGCTAAGCCATTTTGAAGTAGTATAGGCCCTTAATGACGCGTAAACGTAGACTTAGTTCTCTTTTAAAAAATATCGGCTACTGGCTTTTAACGCTGGCACCGATATTGATCGCGTGATTACATAGGTATATAGTTCTTCATTGTATGGAAGTTAGACGTGATCGCATTTTATTGCTCAATTACTTATTGTGACTCAAGTGCACTTTAGCCTAGAAACCACCCACTATACACCATGTATATTGGTGTATGCTTTGCTGATTGTCTAATATAAATAAATATATTATATAATCATCTGTTTAGCCTATTAGGGTCATCTTCCTGACTAACGAATGCAAGTGAGTACAAGAATTTTACATGAAGCAACTATCATTAGAACTTAATACGGGATATTTATATTTATTTTATTTAAATTTAAGTTGCACAGAATGTAATTTGTATTATTTGTACTTATAATTAAATTAGTCTATAATAAATACCTACGACTTTAAAACAAGTAGGAAGGTTGAAATATTTGTAGTATTTTGGCCCAGACTACATTAAACTCTCTCGCTACATGGCAACATATTTGTCGTGTTCGTTATGTTGTAACAACAAATTAGTGCCAATTTAGCAGCACTCGTCCTGATTATCGCGAACGCCGCACGTGCGAATATTTCAGTTCTTATTATCTCAAACAGCTGTGATTTTGTCGGAGTATTACAATCTCATTATTTGTTTAAGCCATCCAAAGATTTTTTTAATAAGATATCCGTTAGGAAAAAAATGCTCATCAATCTATACTTTTTTATTTTATTTTATTAGAAACAAGCTTCTGGTCGCGACTTCGTCTGCCTTTATACAAACCTTCTCTTGACAATAACATACACAACAGAAAAATAATTATTCATAAAATTTTATTCATATAGATGCAAAAATGTGTGTCTGTCCATTACGTTTTCATGGCCAAACCGCTAAAACAATATTGATCAAATTCTGTGTGGAGATAGTTGAAAAATCGGGGCATATATGGGCTTCTTTTTAGAAATCAACTTATTAGGGGCTGAAATTTAACTTAGTAGGTTCCTATATAAGTTTTACCATGTAACTTATATAGACTGGAATAAAATCATCTCCACGTGGAGCAACTTTAAACGTATGCCGATTATATGTAATAGTTATATATAAGTCAATTAGTTCACAAACTTGTTGAATGTAGTAACCCTTCCTTATTGAAAACACCAATAGTGATGGGTCTTACACCTGCTATTTTGAAGCACTTTGTACAATACAATTTTGGCAAACAATTCAGAGTTAATCCCTTGATGTAGTGTCGTTGCAAATGAGCCAAAGCCTTCGATACTAAACCGTGGAAATGATGGAGTTTTGGAATTTTGGCGCGTTTGCAACTATTTCTTTTACGGTACGAAGATAATGCTGCATTAATTTGTATACATAATTGTTTGTTTTGGCAAATACTGTATATTGGGATTGACTTTCAATTTGACCAGATGCAGTTGATAAGCTCGCGTTTGACTACCAAATCACCAGATGGTAAGCCATGATGTGGTCGAAGACGCACGCTTACCTAGAATTAACCAATTAACTCTTGAGTTAAAGACCCCCTGGTTATAGCTATCAAGAAACACTACATGCATAGATTACCTATTTGCCCTTCAGCACCCATCTAAGCGTTATTTCACTTTGAGCTTACTCGCAGCGAAAGTCAAACGTTTACATACTTTTAATAGCCATTTTAATTTATATCCTATTTGTAAATAAGCCCCAAGCCCGTTCCATCATCGGACTACAAGACAAACGGCGATGCGCCATCGTTACATGGTGGACATCCCACCCACACGCACAAAATGTTTTGGAAATACTTTCACTGTGCGTACGACTAAGGAGTCGAATTCCCTGCCGGAGTCTGTGTTTCCTGATAGCTATAACCTGGGGGTTTTTAATGTCAAGAGTGAATAGGTTACTTCTAGGCAAGGGTGCTCCATCTTCGACCACATCATCGCTTACCATCAGGTGAGATGGTGGTCAAACGCGAACCTAATATGAGTAAAAAAAAAATTGGCCAAGTGCGAGTCAGACTCGCCCATGAAGGGTTCCGTAGTAACTATAATAATATAATATGAATTAAATACGAAAAAAAGACCTTAAAAAGTTCTTAAAACTAGCTTATTTACATTTTTACAACTACGCCAGATAACTTTGTTTTTCATAGTGTTTGTATGAATTACAAAGTTATATTTGCGGTTTTAGAAAATATGCTGTATCTCAAAAATTGCTGACCCGATCTCGTTCTTACCAATTTTGATTGAAAGTTTACGTTAACATCTATAGACATATGTTTTTTTTAGATTTTTCACTCCATTATTATAGAAGTTAGAGGGGCGGGGCGGGACACATTTTACCACTTTGGAAGCTTATATCTTTTAAACGATTCACTTTAAGAAAAAGTGGTTTTAGAAACCCCTATGTCATTTTTAAAGACCTGTCTATAGATACTTCACACGCATAGGTTACATGAAAAAAAAAATCTGTTTTAGTTCCATGTACGGGGAGCCCCCCTTTATTTTAAATATTTTTCATTTTTTTTTCTTAAAATCAGAAAGCGGTTCACAGAATACATCTACCTACCAAGTTTCACATGTATAGTCCTAATAGTTTCGGAATAAAATAGCTGTGACATACGGACGGACGGACAGACAGACAGACAGACAGACGGACTGACATGACGAAACTATAAGGGTTCCGTTTTTTGACATCCGGCTACGGAACCCTAAAAATCATAATATTATACAGTTTATAGAAGGATTAGTTACTGTAACTACTCTACCAATTCATGAAACAAATCAAATTAAAACAATTTGGGCATTTAAAAAACTTCAGGAACTAGTGCACGGTTCGAATTATTTCGTTCCCCTCATGTTCCCCTGTTAAATTAAATAGTAAAAGTTATTAACTTCTAGCTTCTACCCACGGTGTCACTATTTTGTTGTAAATATATTTAAGACTAGCTTTTGCCCGCGACTTCGTCCGCGTGGAATAGTTACTTTGGGCTAACGTTAAATTTAACCCCGATTTTGAAGCATTCTTCATTGGCGCTCCGCTCCTATTGGCCTTAGCGTAATGATACAATATAGCTGTGCCCGCGACTCCGTCAGCGTAAGTTAATGTATTGGTAATATTGTTTAGATCACGTTCACATGAGGCTTAAGTACCTAGAGAATGCTTCGACCGCGAGACGCGTCGAGCGCGGCGACCGATTCTCAAAAATAATCCTTATAGCATGATTCAGTATTCACGCGCGATGGCTTATTATTATAAGCGTATTTCATGTATAACTTTGGTGTTTCTATACCGATTTATATGATTCTTTTTACGGTTTCGTAGCCGAATGGCAAAAAACGGAATCTTTATAGTTTCGACATGTCTGTCCGTCTGTCTGTCTGTCTGTCTGTCTGTCCGTCCGTCTGTCACAGCAATTTTATTCCGAAACTATTAGGACTATACATGTGAAACTTGATAGGTAGATGTATTCTGTGAACCGCTTTCCGATTTTGAGAAAAAAATTAAAAAATATTTAAAATAAAGGGGGGCTCCCCATACATGGAACTAAACCTGAAAATATTATTTTCATGAAATCGATGCATGTGTGGTATCTATAGACAGTTCTTTAAAAACGACATCGGGGTTTCTAAAACCGCTTTTCCATAAAGTCAATCGTTTAAAAGATATTAGCTTCCAAAGTGGTAAAATATGTGTGTGGCGGACACAATCTCTAACTTCTATAATAATGGAGTGAAAAATCTAAAAAAAATATATGTCTGTAGATCTTAATATAAACTTTCAACCAAAATTAGTTTGAACGAAATCAGTTCAGCAGTTATATATATTATATATTAATATAACTTTGTAATTCATACAAACACTATGAAAAACAAATTTATTCGGCGCAGTTGTAAAAAATGTAAAAAAGCCAGTTTTAAGAAATTTGTAAGGTATTTTTTCAAAACAAATTTATTTGGCGCAGTTGTAAAAAATGTAAATAAGCTAGTTTTAAGAAATTTGTAAGGTTTTTTTTCGTCAAATAAATTTGCATATTATATTATAGTTACTACGGAACCCTTCATGGGCGAGTCTGACTCGCACTTGGCCAATTTTTTTATGGAATAGTTAATAATGTTAACTTTTTGGGGTGACTGAGAGTGTTATAAACGTAAGAGTAGACAAATATTATAATCAGAAAGCTTCGAACTGCTAAGCTATCGGGAGTTACACGTGTTATTGTGAGTCAACTATAAAAGTTAGACATATGTTGTCGTGGGATATTTTTTATATAATTTTAAGGAGAACATTTCCGTCATGAAATGATTTGTGTAGCTTTAACCATTAAACTTGCACACGCGACGGAAGCTTAAAAAATGGAGTAACTTCTCCCGTTTTCCCAACATTTCCCTTCACTGCTCTGCTCCTATTGATTGTAGCGTGATGAAAAGTATACTATAACCCGCTCAGGAGTATGAAAAATAATTGTACCAAGTTTCGTTAAAATCCGTCGAGTAGTTTTTGTTTCTATAACGGTTATACAGACAGACAGACAGACAGACAGACAGACAGACAAAAATTTAACTAATTGCATTTTTGGCATGAGTATCGATCCTTAATCACCCCCTGATAGTTATTTTGGAAATACACACATCAAAAGTGTCTAGGGATCAAGCATTTTTATGCGGATTTCTTGAGATTGAGATGTGGCTTTGTAATAAATTTATGATTTTATAAATTTATATGGATTCTTTTTGGTGCATTTCATAATTTGAAACAGGAACTGTTAATCAAATTCGAGTAAAAGTTGAAAATCAGCTGTCAATATTTTCCCTATAAAAACATACAACGCATTGAAGACATTATTAGTGCTACTGTTTCCCTACTACTGATTAAAACCAACGTTATTATGGAGCGGCGACGTCATTTAAGCAGGGAAGAAATGCTCAGAGCCGTGGGAATGATAGAAGCTGGTTCCCGGCAACGTACTGTGGCTTTAGCTCTGAATACAAGTCAGAGTGTTATCAGTCGACTTTTGACACGTTACCGAAGCACTGGTACCGTGGCTGAGCGCCATGGAGGACGGTATCGCTGCACCACATGGAGACAAGACCGATACATTCAAATCTTAACTCGAAGAGCTCCAACAATAACCGCCATGATGTTAGCCGTGAGGCTTCATCACTCTTCAGGGAACTTAATTAGCGACCAAACAGTCAGAAACCGCTTGCATGAAGTGAACCTTCATTCCCGAAGACCGCTACGGGTACCACCTATAGCAATGCACAATCGTAGGATTCGATATCAATGGGCTCTTGAACACAGAAATTGGGCAGAAGAACAATGGCGTTCCGTGTGCTTTTCTGATGAGTCTCGTTTTGGTATGAGACCGGATACAAGACGTATACGACACTGGAGAACCCCTGGACGCCAACAGCGATTAAAATCCTGCCAGGAAGTCCATCCTTATAGTGGTGGAACCATCAAGGTATGGGCGGGTATTTGGATCGGCGGAAGAACTGAGTTGATTTGGATCAGAGGCAACCTCAACGCTCAAATTTATGCTGAGACGATTGTATCTGACGTCATCGTTCCTCTACAAGTGCAAATCGGTCCCTTATTTCAGTTAATGCATGATAATGCACGACCGCACACCGCAAGAGTTGTAAGACAGACTCTCGCCGCAGCTAACATCAATGTCCTGCTCTGGCCTGCTCAGTCGCCAGACTTGAACCCGATTGAGCATGCATGGGATATGCTACAGAGAAGAGCTCTGCCGAATATAGAGGGTATCCAGTCGCAAGAAGACCTTTTTTTGTTGTTGCAACGAACATGGGCGGCCATTCCACAGCGTGATTTGGATGAACTCATTTTGAGTATGCCAAACCGATGTTCTTGTGTTGTTAGTGTTCGCGGTAGAAACACGGATTATTAATTGTTTAAGTTACCCAATAAAATTTTAAAGAAAACTGTTATTTCAGTCTTTTTTTCGAACTTTAATGTTAGTGGTTCAAATGTCAAAAATCCCTTTATTAGGAAAATGGCGAATTTCTTTATTAATGCAAAGGTGACTTGGTTTATCGTTACTGTGACAAACGAAAACACTTTATTTGATGAATCCTTAAAGAAAATTTTAATTAATATCAATCAGGAGAAAAGTTATTGCAAAAATATATGTTGATCCCTAGACACTTTTGATGTGTGTATATTTCATGTACAGAATTGACCTCTCTACAGATTTATTATAAGTATAGACTAGCCAATGGCCCGCGGCTTCACTTGCGTGTAAAGTTCTACAGCAGTTGTTCAAGTCTCCGAAATCAATTATAATTTAAGTTGCCATGAAGACTTCAAAGCTATACAAAAAAAAAAGTTTCATTCAAATCCGTCTATTAGTTTCGGAGATTAGCGTGTACGGACAGATAAACAGACAAAAAATAATTAAAATTCTTGCTCTATCACCGTTTCTAAACCCCCTCAATTATTTTTTTGGGAATATGTTCAATGTACAGGCACACCTGTTTACTGTTTTAGTTTGACTATTCAACATTTTAGGTCTAGGTCAGAGATAAGGGCTTGTCGGGGTTGCGGGAATGTTCTAACGAGATACCGCGGCCCCGGAACTTAAGGGCAGCTGAAGAAACAGGGTGGGTTATTAGTCAGTAGAAGTCTGATACTCCCTTCCGCTCCACCCTGAGCGGGAGAAGTTATTCGATGATTTTCCCACCCAAAAAAAAAGGTCAGAGATTTGGGGGACTTCAAAACTTCCTTCAAAGCCGGTCTTTTAGATCTAAACACCGATCCCGGGCTCCGCAATCCGCGTGGTATCGGTCACGTATCGCATTACGCTGCGGTACCGAAATATTCCGCGCGAGTATTTTCATAACCCGAACAGCTATTTACGTTGCGCCTCGCTCACTATTGTTTTAAGGGATTCGCTATGGGAGGTAAACGTTTGTACATTCAATGTTTCTTTACGTATGCATCCGTTACACGTATCATTACTTACAGAATTAGAATAAACTGACATGGAACTAACAAACTGTGGAGAAGTGTTTAAAATGTTTCACCATGTAAACATAATTTGTCTACTCTCATTCGTGAAACTTCAATTATGAAATCAAGTTAAACATTACTAGCTCTTTGCCCGCGACCTCGTCTGGGTGGATTTCGAAATACTGTATAGCCTATAGCACTCACTAATAATGCACCTCCCTACCAAAGAACAATTTTATTTTTTTTAAATTGGGTCGGGCGTAATCTCCGGACCTAATTTCCGGAGATTACGCCCCACATACAAACTTACAAACATACTAACGATTTTTTTAATAATAGTATACTGATATTTTTTTACTTTGTTAAAACAAGTCTGACCTATTATTACCTACAGTCACACATCCCTGAATTTCGTTGTATTAATTTAATTAAATAAAAATATCATAAACATTTTTGTGCGCAACATTACTACTTGATATTTCTTGAAAACAAAATAAAAACGAGCGTGCGCGAAAATTTTTCAATGTGAGGGCGTCCCGGACGAGGGCTCCCCGGAATGAGGGCGCAACGGCTTGACTCCATTAAGGCAGCCGGTATAGTTATTCGAAATTAACAAAAGACAGTGCCTTATTTATTTACCTACCCACATATTTCTGAATGCCCAGTTGGCTTAGTGGTCGTAAGTGCTACTGCAGAGCGGCCCTTCGATTTTCGGATTAACGAAAGTTATTGGATTTTTCCTTCATTGACATTTCGTTTTCTCTAATTCAATGTGGATTTTGTCAATATATACTAATACTAGCTGTGCCCGCGACTTCGTACGCGCGGAATAGTGACTTTCGGCAGCATTTTTAATTTCTTAGACTAATTATTTTGAAAATAAAACTCATAAGCTATTAACAATATTTTACTGCTAACAGCTTGTACATTTTTCTAATCAAAAGTCAAAAAATAAGTTTCAAGCTCAAAATGAAGTGATTTCCATACAAAATTTCATCCCCTACTTCAACCCCTTACAGGCCCTTTTTCGCATTAAAAAGCAACCTATGTCCTTTCTCAGGCTCTAGACTATGTCCGTACCAAATTTCATTTAAATTGGTTCAGTAGTTTAGGCGTGATTGAGTAACACACAGACAGACAGATTTACTTTCGCATTTATAATATTAGTAAGGATTATAAAGAGTTAATATTTGTTTGTAATTTTGTATGTAGGAGATAATCTCCGGTACTAATGATACAATTCTAAAAAACAAAATAATGGTAGTAAGGTGTATTAATGGCGAGTCCAAGCAGACAAAGTCACAGGCAAAGTGCAAGTCAGGAAAAGAAGTATTTAAAAAAGGGATAAAAAGTATATCCTATGTCCGTCCCCTGGTTCTAAGCTACCAGCCTACCAATTTTCAGCCAAATCGGTTCAGCTGTTCTTGAGTTATAAATAGTGTAACTAACACGACTTTCTTTTATATATATAGATAGCTATTTACGTCTGTCCGTCTAAAATTAAATAGACTACGTTGTGATACACGGTATATAATATAATTTTCATTGATACTGTTGAATAAGTAATGGTTTTAATCAAAGTTGTAGTCTTCTAATATAATATTCAGCAAAGATAATTTTAAACGGACTCATTTACTATAATGCTAACTATCTATACTAATATTATAAAGAGGTAAAATTTGTAAGTTTGTATGTAGGGGATAATCTCTGAAACTCCCGAACCGATTTTGAAAATTCTTTCACTTACATGTAGCTGCATTATCCCTGAGTGCTATAGGCTATAAATTTATTTTTGTATCATGCATATTAGCCGAGCTATTATAATCTTTGTCAAGCAAGTCGGAGACGGGATCCCGTGGAATATTTTCGCCTTCTACGCGGATGAAGTCGCGGGCAGAAGCTAGTTATCTATATGCATTATTATAGCCTGTTTGTTTGTTACCGGTATGGATCTCTGTGTTTGTTTCGGTGTTTCTTCTCAGGGTAGTCAGTAAGGAAACACTGGCCTCATCATTTTATGCACAACCTACCAACCTCCCACCCATATGCACTAAACGTTTTGGGAATACTTTCATTGTGCGTACGGCTAAGGAGTGGAATTCCCTGCCGGAGTCTGTATTTCCCGATAGCTATAACCTAGGAGTCTTTAAGTCAAGAGTGAATAGGTTACTTTTAGGCAAGTATGCTCCACCTTCGACCACATCGTCACTTACCATCAGGTGAGATGGGGGTTAAACGCGAGCCTATTATAAATAAAAAAAAACCTTTTCCCCTCGGGTCAGCTTCCAGTCTAACCAGATCCAGCTAAGTTCTAGTGTTTTACATGGAGCGTCTGCCTATCTGAGCTTCTCAACCCAGTAACTGGGTAACACAATACCCTTTGGTCAGACCATTCTCCGCCGCGTCCAAGATTTATTATCAAACCCTGTCTATTTCATACCTTTATATAAATTCATCCTAAATACTGTTGAAAAAATATGATAATAAGAATTATTAGTATTATACAGAGTTGATACGACAGAGGGGCATTAAATTACACTACGTATACTATACGTATAGGTACGTGTTAATTTGATACAATTAAAAAATAACAAGAGCCAATTTTTTTTTCAAACATACTACTTACAAATCAGAGTAAAACGCAACCACCCTTTGTAAATAAATGTGACTGACCGTAAATACCTAGGTAACAAAGTGGCAACGTAGCGCGGCGTGTGTTATCTCTTGTCTTGGCCAGATTTATCGTGTTAAGGTGCATCTCATCAAAATCATTTGCGACTAAACTACTTCTCCTATTTAATTGATTTTTGGTACAAAGCTTGAAAATGGTACCTAGTATACGCAGTTTAAAAGAAAGCCCCTCGGTCGTATCAACTCTGCATGTTTAGATAGGATTTCATGTATTGTAGATGACATTTTACTGTTTGCACTTTAATGTCATCAAAATTTCTTTTTGTTCTGGAAATTGTTAACTTATTGAATTTGTAACAAGATTTTTATGTTAGACATAAGTGTTCCTACATTTAGATTGCATAAGTTTCATATAATCTCTATTATTCAGACTGAAGGACTTTGTATCCATGGTCAAGAAATAAATTATTAAAAAATTAAATTGGCCAGACCAGTGTGAAATTTTCAATGATACTAATGTCAGGGTCAGGGCCAGATCTGACCTCCATAACGCAGTTGCTGGATAACATGGTACCCCTTGGCAAGAATGGTCTCAGATCGTTTACCTTCCGACTCTCTGTAACGACTGTAATAGATGTTCAAATGACAGGCCGGATCGACAGTTCAACGAGCTTTCCGATGCACGGTGGAATCTTGGTATGTTAAGATAGCCACCCATCTTCGGACTGACCTAGGCAAGTGTTGCTTTACCTTGAACATCGACCCGTGCGGCTGTTATTCTATAGCAACGAGTTCCTGCAAAGTTGCATAAATATACAATGTAATTTCAGTCTATAATAAATACGACTTTGAAACTAGCAGGAAGGTTGAGCTGTAGTTTACGGAAAACAGTGACGTGTAAAGTGTTATTTAATAAACAATTTGCAAAACTATTTTTCGTACGGATTTTCCGCTGATTAATAGTTGGTTTAGTAGGTAGGAAAACGATATAAGATTTAATACGGGTAACGCGTGTAGAAGCTATAGTACCTCTTTGTCTGTGGCAAAATCATCTAATGTCTCCACTCGCTCTAGATGGAGTTGACTTCAACTGAGCACCACCAACTGCCCCGGGGCTGCGGAATCTCGTTAGAAAATTCACGCAAACCCAGGGTAGCTAGTAGCAATAAGTTAAATTATTCCATAGGTGACAGGGATCTTAAAAATCAATGGGTTACGTTATTTATGTATTTTGCTTCAAAAACGTGTAGTGCGAGTAGTGTTACTAGAACAGTTAACTCAGACTGTAATTTTATAGCACAACGTCGAAACAGATAGAACATATTTCTTTATTTATTTCGGGAAAAAGTTACACAAAGCACTTAGTCTCTAGTATCATTAAGCAAACAATAACATATGTGTAACCCACTACGTTATCCACAGATTTCATTTTACGACGTGATAAGGTTACAACACTCACAAAACAAAAATAATAACTATAAAAACTGCAGAGGGCCGAAGCCTGCCGGGGTCATGGGACTCATCCCATTACCGTGGCCCCGGTACGTAAAGGGTTATTGAAGGAACACCGTGGATTTTAGTCAGTAAAAGTCTGACAGTCCCTCCCACCCTGGCCGTGGTAGGAGGACTTATTTGATAATTTTACCACGTAAAAAAAAAGTCCCCAAAGACGCTATTAAAATTGTTTGAATACGACGAAGAGGTGCCCGAATCCCAGCGTTAGTGCGACAGGAAGTCACGGCAAAAACATAATCAGCGAAAAGACCATATATCAGCGTAAAGAACATATATCAGCGTAAAGAACATAATATCAGCGTAAAGAACACATATCAGCGTAAAGAACATATATCAGCGTAAAGAACATATATCAGCGTAAAGAACATATATCAGCGTAATACGTTCCCTTTGCTGGGACACACGTTTTCTCTCTCTAAAAGCGAATGGGCTGTAATCCACCACGAGACCAGCTGGTACATGTCTCTGGATTTATCGGCCCTATGATACGCTGGTTTCCTCATAATGTTATCAATCACCGTTTTCAGAGTAGTTTTTTTTTACTTATGAGCCCGCTCTTGACCTCAATCACACCTGATGGTAAATGTAAGATGAGGTCTACGATCGAACGAGCGAGCCCAGAAAATGCCTATTCACTCTTGCTTTAAAGGCTGACGGGTCATATGTGGCAGGGAACACAGAAGCCGGCAGAGAGTTCCACACCTTGGCTGTGCGCACAATAAATGTTGAAGAAAAGCGCTTAGTACGACAAGACGGTATATCGACCAAGTGTGGATGGTATCCTCTGGTACGTTTGGTAGACCGGTAGTAAAAGGGGGATGAAGGGATTAGGTCGTGGAGCTCCTGCGCACACTCTCCGAAGTACAATCTGTAGAAGATAGACAGGCATGCAACGTGATGGTGACGTAACATTTTTAATGATAATAGATTCGCATTTGACCACCATCTCACCTGTTGGTAAGCAATGATGCGACCGAAGATGAAGCACGTTTACCTAAAAGTATCCTATTCACACTTGTCTTCAAAAGGAGGTTCGAAGGTTCAAAACCTTGTAAGTCAGGCCTGTAATCGCTGAGCCATCATTGCTCCTCAAACCAGATACGCCCCTTTAATCACAAGTTCAAATTGCACAAATGTTTAAATCAATTTGTTCAGTTCAGTTCCAAATGGTAGAGATTAAATTAGTGAATCCATTTAGTAATAATGAGAGCCATTTGGCATGCACAAACATTTTTTATAGACGCATTCTGAACGACGCAATAACCGTTAGCATTTCAATTAATGCTTCGAAATCTGCACTTGTGTGCAAATCACCGCACTATGATATCATTCGACGGTAAAATTTGAAACCGTTGCGATTCAATGCATCGTGCTGGTGATGGTAAAAATGTTGTAGTTGGAAGGAAAAACGCAATGTAACGTTAATTGGATGAATAAATCTTTTGAATGGAATGGTTTTTGTCGTAGGTTGCGGATGCACTAAAATTCGGTTAATCCAAAGCGTCTGAATACCTTCAGTTGTTGCGTTGCGAAAGTGTCTATTTTTAAAGATCTGTTGTAATTTATGTCGTGTAAATATAACGCCGACGATCTTGGCCCGCTCGCCCGCCGGAACATTGGAATACGTAAAACTAGGAATGTTCTTATAGCTTTACGAGCTACTATTTTTTCCATGTTACATCAACACTGTTTCCCTCTTTTAATTCCTCGTCTTAGTTAATGGTGTTAGGACTTCGTTTGTTTTGGTTCTACCCAATGAATATTTGAGATGTTGTACTTACTGTTGATATGCAATTTTAATTCGTTACGGGTTATCTAGAAAGTGTCTAAAGTATTAAAAAAATAGTTTATGATGGTTCTTTTTCAATCTATCCTTTTACCAAATTTAGTCAAAATAGGTTAAATGATTTTGACGTGAAAGGGAAACATACAGATAGACAGAATTACATTCGCATTTGTACATAATATTAGTAGAGAAGTAGAGTTAATAAAAAATATAGTGAAACATATTCAACCCAATATCAGTCATAACAAAATCAAATATAGCTCTCCTTAAAAGCGTGGATCCTTGTATAGAGTTACGTGTCGGGTTTAAGGACCGCAATAAAAATAGGGTTTCCTTGAGAAAAATAAAAAATAAAATCCTCGTGTAGGCTATAAAACATGAACTATACTTAGGAAGAAAGTTCAGGGTGGTAGTAATGGGGTGTGGTCTGTAATGCTTCATCGACACATACACACATATATAGCTTAGACGGAGAAGGTATTTCTTATGTGTACTGTTGATAAACTAGTACTTCTTAGTAAATTCTAAAGGCAGTTTAAAGTGTTATTGAATTTTAATGGCCTACGTCTTCATGGCCTTATTTTCCGGTGGCAAACCATCAATTGACTCCTACCGCTCTGAAAGGCAGTGTACTGACTAAAAACCTACCTTGTTCCTTTAGTTGCCCTTGCGTTCCGTGGCCGCGGTACCTGTTTAGAACATTCCCGTAACCCCGGCGGGCAATGGCCTTATGAGGCCCCGTCACTGATGCTGACTGCACTCAAAAGCACTTGTAGAACACGACGCGCCGATTGTCCCATGATTTGTTATTATCTTTTAATATCTTCTACTATACTCCCTGCCAGCCCCTATTACTCTATCATCATTGTAATAAAGTCCTTTTTTGGCCTTAATTAATTTCAAAATATATTCACAAAATTATATTCTGCAATCGTGAACATTTCTGTAGGAACTTGAAAATCTTGTCCCATTTTTATAAATTTTTGCCAGAAAACCTACAATTCTGCGGTTTTAACTTGAGCTTCAAATAAAATAAAAAGATGTTTCAGACAAGATACTAACTCTTCGCCTTTTCATAAAGTCTCTGGTAGCGTAGGTATAGCTTTAAATATTTATAGAAACACAGTACTAGACATGCTCTAAACGACAACCGTAAAAATACAATTTGAATGTCATTTATTTTAGAAATAAAATGCTAAATATTTCTGTAGCGGTCAGCCAGAATTACGATAGCCGAAACACTGAAAGAATTGATTGAGATATTTATTTTTACGACACGGCTTTTGCTTTATTTCTTAAACGGTTCATCCTGCTTAATCGAGCGTCTTATCGACAAGTGCTTTATTCAAATAAGTTAAAATTGCTTCCAGTTCCCCGAGTAACTGCAATCTTGAAGGTTTCATTATAAATGAATTACCGAAGCAGATTAATTCAGAATAATAGCAAATCAAAAGCAACTTTGTGAAATGAACGAGCTGATGATTCGTTAAAAAAAACTGAAACAATCAGTCTGTTTCCAATTTCGGAAAGAAAAACTATCCAAGCACGTGCTCTTAAAGCATGCAAGTATCTATACTAATATTATAAAGCGGAAAAGTTTGTTAGTTTGTTTGTTTGTTTGTTTGTTTGTTTGTTTGTTTGCTTGAACGCGCTAATCTTCGAACGTACTGGGTGGATTTGGATGAAATTTGGTATGGAAGTAGCTTGAAGCTTGAGGAAGGTTATAGGCTACTTTTTACCCGACTGCAAAAAAGGAGAGTTATGCTTTTACCGTGATAGAATCCACGGGAGCGAAGCCCCGCGTGAGTACTAGTTCGTAATAAATAACGTACTTTTTTATCGGTTTGGGACAGGACGTAATTGCTCACAAGGAAATTTATCGACGCTTACGTCCCGATATTGAAACAACACTAGATTAATGAGTTTAATCCGGAAAATTACCAGTCGCTTCGAAAAACATGAACAACTACGAATGTTGTTCAAGTAAATTCTTTGTTTGCGAATTGTGTAATCTCTTTAAACTTAGTAACAAATGTATAAATAAATACTTTGATAAACGTTAAGGGCGTAAACGATGCCGGTGTTTCGGGTATTTTCTAACGAGATACCGCGGTCTCTGCAGGGGCAACTTAAAGAATACTGTGGGTTTCTAGTCAGTAGAAGTCTAACATTTTCACATCCTTCTGCTGCATTCAAAGTGAGAGAGCCATATGATGATGTTTCCTCCGAAAAAGGCGGAAATGATAGCGTAATAGATAACAAAGAGAATGAAGAAACCGAGGATTCCACCGAATTTAAAGCTATACCCCAGTCAGGACCAAAGCTGTAGAATGATTAATTAATTACATATACAATGTGTAATTTAAAATGTATATACATACCGATTGCATGGCTTCTTTGGATGATAACAAACGATATGGCAAGGGTTTTGTAATCCTAAGTCTACGTGTGTAGAACTTATTACAAATTCCAATACACTGATACCAGAGATCAAATTTTTCAAATTAAGAAGAACGAAAAGAATTATCGTGTTATTGGCAAGTGACGTGGAAAGTTATTGACCCTCGTAGTGCTGTGATACGTTTGTTATGATTGGTATTCAAGAAATATATGAAACCAATAATTTGGTATCAATTTTTTGAGTCAGTTATTTTGTGCTGAAATTGTGCATAGGGACTCCATACCAAATGTTGTCTTCAGCCCTTTTGGATAGATATGGGGTTTCCGTTACACGTTGTATTTTTATCATATCTTATAAGGGCTGAATGTTAAGAGCTGAACGGATCAATTTTCAAGGTTGCAATACTTGCCGAAGCCGGTCCGTGAAATGACCATCTTATTATATCGAGATTATTGCGCGTCTCAGGAAACAAGCTAAGCCATTGATCTCGATTGTTATTTGTAGATCTTTGACCTTCGTTACGGATAGCTAGAATCCAGTAAAATCTGACTCCAGTTTTTCTTCTTAAGTCGGCAAAGATATGTAAAATACTGCTACTCAGCCGGTTAGACTGAAAGTAGACCTTAACATAATTGGATAAAGGCTAAGTATAAAGGAAAGTTAAAAAAGATTCATTACAGAAGAAGATAGCACGTACCTGTGAATATATTTCTCTAAGTCGTCTGAAACTCTGATGGTCTGATTCGTATCAATCCGGGCGTCGCGCCGTATTCGTTAACTGCACATTGAGAAAGCGAGACTGCGGAAATATTGAACACGAAGCTGCATATATCGTCGCATACCCACCTGGTTTTAGCACGTGAAATGCCACACGCCCCGTAAATTACGTAGACTGCTGTTTGTTCCGTAATTCCAGGTTACTTTTTAGGGTTCCGTGTACAAAGGGTAAAAACGGGACCCTATTAATAAGACTTCGCTGTCTGTCCGTCCGTCTGTCTGACACCATGCTGTATCTCAAGAACCGCGATAGTTAGACAGTTGACATTTTCACAAATTATGTATTTCTGTTGACGCTATAACAACAAATACTAAAAACAAAATAAAATAAATATTTAACTCACATTTACAACAGACATGATTTTTTATGTTTTTATAGAAAATGGTACGGAACCCTTCGTGAGCGAGTCAGACTCGCACTTTTTATCAGTCTACTAAAAAGGAGGGTTATTTTTTTCATGATAAAGTCCACGGGAGCAAATTTCCGCGTGAATTCTTGTAATATTATAAAACGGAATAATTTGTTTGTGTAAACGTTGTGTAAAATCTTCAAAAAGATTGGGTAGATTTGGATGAAATTTGGAATAGAAGTAGCTTGAGGAAAGTTATAGGTTACTTTATATCCGACTGTACACGAAGTAGTATTATGTTTTTATCGTGATGTAGTCCACGAGAGTGCAGTGTTATATTATATAAATATATATCGTATTGTATGTTAATGTGTTTGTTAAAATGGCTGGTTTCCAAAATATCGATACTAGAGGAAAAAACATTCTTACTACGTGAGTTTTGTAATCTTGACAATGTCGAATGTCATCGAATATTCGTTAGCGTTCTGTCGTCGCGCTTTTAATGAGGTTAGGGCAAAATTAGAGACGATTGAAATTAGTTTGTTGCTGATTTGGTTAGTCATTTCATTTATTTATATACTTTCAGGATATCTTGTATATAAAAATCTCGGGTGATAGTGTCAGCGAGCACCTCCGAAACAGCGTGACCGATTTTTATTATTTGGTAGGTCTGAAATTAGGTCGTACGCTATTTTTTTTGTTCACTACAAATTATTAATGTGGCAAAATAACGTTTGCCGTGTCAGCTAGTATTTTTATGATCTTTATTTTAAACCATACTGTGCCTGTGCGACTTCGTTCGCATGAGATGAAAGTCGATATTACCTATATGGTTTCTCGCGTAAATTCCGATAATCTCTTCTTTCTTCCAGTTTAAGTCCCTTTAGAATCGATAAAGCAGTTACAGAGACGAGAGATGTCTGTCTCTTTGTTTATCCGTGCTAATCTCTTTAGTCCCTGTAAAGAGACAACACTTTAAAAAGGTTTGTTTGAGTTTTAGTGTCGTGTGTATAATATAACCACTTAAGAAATCATAGTTATTTTGAATGCAAAGACGTACACTTGAATTTAATTTTCACATATTGATATATGAAAATTAACTCTTTTACATGTACATTAATCTACATGGTTTTCATATAATTTGACCTGTCCAGATTGTATGGACCTCAAAACAGACGTTGACCTCTGAGTTTGTTTTGGGGTTTCTTTCTTTTTTTTCTCAGAGTAGTCAGTTAGGGAACACCGGCGTCACCTAGTTTAAAACTATCGAAAAATTACGTGTAAAAGTATTATTTAATAAAATAACATTTATCATCAAAATCAGGTTTTGTCGAATAAATCTAGCCTAGCCCTGAAGAAACATCGAAACAAATCCAAAGGTCAAAATCACTTTTAATGTCCATACAATTAATGTCATGATAAAAATTTTAGAAACCTCAGTTTCTAAAATCTTATTTTAAGGTTCTCAACGGGGTTACAGGAATATTCTAACTAGATACTGCGGCGGAACGTGGTGGGTTTTTAGTCAGTAAAAGTCTGACATCTCCCCTTCTGCTTGACCTAGAGTAGGAGGAGTCTTTCGATGCTATCCCACTCCCTGAAAAAAAAATAGTTCTACTTCTTACTCTTAAGTACTAATATTATAAATGCGAAAGTTTGTGAGTATGGATGGATATATGTTTGTTACCCTTTCACGCAAAAACTCCTGAACGGATCTGAATGAAATTTGATAAGTAGATAGTTGACATCCTGGAAAAACACATAGGCTACTTTTTATCCCGGAATTCCCACGGGATCGGGATTTATCCGGGAAAAATCTTCCACGCGAACGAAGTCGCGGGCAAAAGCTAGTAGGCTATAAATTATCTTTATATCATGCATATTAGCCGAGCTATTATAATCATTGTCAAGCAAGTCGGGGACGGGATCCCGTGGAATATTTTCGACGTCTACGCGGACGAAGTCGCGGGCAGAAGCTAGTATTATAAATGCGAAAGTTTGTGAGTATGGATGGATATATGTTTGTTACTCTTTCACGCAAAAACTCCTGAACGGATCTGAATGAAATTTGATAAGTAGATAGTTGACATCCTGGAAAAACACATAGGCTACTTTTTATCCCGGAATTCCCACGGGATCGGGATTTATCCGGGAAAAATCTTCCACGCGAACAAAGTCGCGGGCAGAAGCTAGTTCCTTTATAAATTCATGAACGATTTAAAAAAAACTAAAAGAAAATAGAAAATTTCGTTCGTTCGAAATTTTAGTTTTTTTTTTAGTTGTCTTTCTTGAAGGTACGCCTTCCAGAATACCTCACAGGCTTCGTGCTTGATTCTACGTTCTTTTGGTAGAAACAACTTGGGAATGTACTGTACACGCCAGTACCTCGACTTTGCCGTTCTTGTTTGATCTTGTTACAAAACAGGATAGTATAGATCTATAGATATATTTAGCGATCCTCTCGACAAATCAATACATCATAATTATACACATAATAAAACAGTAAAAAAGTGTGTCTACTGTCTGTACATTGATCTTTTTCCGTAATGGAGCAAGAATAAAAAAAAAATTCTGTCTGTTTATCTGTTTGTAGACGCTCCGTATGTTCATCTCCGGAATTACTGCAATTAATGCAGATCTTTAAACGCGAAGGAAGGCGCAGGCAGAAACTAGTTAAAACTAAAATTAACCGTTAAATTGATTTCATATTTTCACGCATTTTGCGGTTGCTTTTAATTAACGTTGTAATTATTAAGATTCTATGATAGATGTTAATTAATACCTACATAATTATGTAAGATGTTAGCTCTGTTGGCAATACTAAAATATTAATGAACAGCTGTTGCCCGTTACTAGGCAGCCAATGAAAGAAAAGTATGTAAAAATTATGTTTGACCCCGGGTCTTCAACTACCTATCTTCATACCAAATTTCATTAAAACTAGTTTAGAGGTTTAGCCGTGAAAGCGTAACAGACAGATAGACTTTCGCACAGCTATACCAGTTGCCAGTCTTCTTGACTTCTTTCGTGTGGGAGGGTTTACCGCGTAAATGGGGGAATTATGGGCTTATAGGTGACGAGGCGCTATCGGGCAAGCTTCATAGCCTGGCTCATCGGCGAACCGTTGCTTGCCTGTCGGTTTTCTACAGATTGTATTTCGGGGAGTGTGCGCAGGAGCTCCATGACCTTATCCCTCCATTTCCCTTTCACTACCGGTCTACCAGACGCACGGCTGGATACCATCCACACTTGGTTGATATACCGTCTTGTCGTACCAAGCGCTTCTCCTCCACATTTATTGTGCGCACTTCCAAGCTGTGGAATTCTCTGCCGGCTTCTGTGTTCCCTGCCACTTATGACCTTTCAACCTTTAAACCAAGAGTAAACAGGCATCTTCTGGGCTCGCTCGTCACATCGTAGACCTCATCTATCGCTTACCATCAGGCGAGATTGAGGTCAAGAGTCAGCTCATTGTGAATAAAAAAATATTTAAAAGTAGCCTGTGTGTTATTCCTAGATTCCAACAATCTGCATATCTAATTTCATTCAGATCCGTTCAGTACTTTTTGCGTAAAAAATATACAAACATCTATATATACATACTCGTACATCATCACAAATCCTCAGTAAGCAAGATTATTAATTTCTGAGGCGTCGAAGATCGGCTTGCGATCCCCGTCGCTTGGGGCGTCTCCGGAAAATTACATCCCTAACTAAATGTTTAGGCATTGTCCCTTTCACGAAACCATTTATAAAAAAATAACAACTATAAATAACTATGTAAATTTTAGTAAGATAAGATTAGTATGGATTTATTCGCTGCCTCCCATAACTTGTGCCGCAACATCTGGTGTTGTCGCGGTCCAGTGCTGCGGAAGGTCAGTGAGTCATCGACTGATCTGCTCCACTATAGATACCTGTTTATTGTTAATAGTGAGTACTCGTTAGTGAATCGATCGCCAAATTATTTTAATTGTCTTGTTTCTGGCATTCATTGTAAATGATAGGTATAAAAACAGATGCATGAATAGGCGACGCTATTTGTTTTTTTGTTTGATTACACGATTTGGTTTTTGTTGCATTGAGTATAATGTAGCTTATTACTTACTAGTTTCTGTCCCTGACTTGGTCTGCGTTTGAATTTCATTTCCATATAATTTTCGTACATTTTCTTTTTTACAAACCTTCTGCGGATAATAACGTACAGAACAAAAAATAATTATGCAATATGGTGTAGTCGTTTCGAAGTTTTACGCATACATACATTTCGGTAGTTTTGTTTATATAGAAGACTAGCTTCTGCCTGCGACTTCGTCCGCGTAGAAGTCGAAAATATTCCACGGGATCCCGTCCCCGACTTGCTTGACAAAGATTATAATAGCTCGGCTAATATGCGTGATATAAAGATAATTTATAGCACTCAGGGATAATGCAGCTACAAATAAGCGAAAGAATTTTCAAAATCAGTTCGGTAGTTTCAGAGATTACCCCATACATACAAACTTACAAATTTTACCTCTTTATAATATTAGTATAGATGTATAATATATAAGTAATCCATGGACTCCATCCATAAATCCATCGAAAGCTTGTCTGTAAAAGATCGCTTTAGCGATGATATTGTTTATTGTAACACTCTTTTTAGTATTAGTATTTTACGTGGAGCGTGCTGCCTATTTGATCTCCAAAACCCAGTTACTGGGTAACACGATACTCTTTGGGCAGACCAGTGTTAGATGTTAAAGTTCGCTAATTAATAAACTATAATTATTAACGTGGGCTTGAGCACACACAGCATTCATCGAGATACGCTACGATCGTCACGTAGTGATGTGGTGCCCGAGGTCGAGCGTCGTACCTATACAAGATAGGTCATAGAAACGATGCCATGACGAATTCTTGCCTTATTGTTTAAGTAGGTCAATTAAATAATTGAATTATGGCCTTACAATATGTTTGTATCTTCTTACTTACTTAATATTATAAATGCGAAAGATGGATGTTGATTAACCTTTCTCGCAAAAACTACTAAATGAGTCTGAATAAAATGTAGTATGTAGATAGCAGAACACATAGGCTAGTTTTTATCCCGGAATTCCCACGGGACCGGGATTTACGAGACAAAAATATCCCTCGCGAAAGAAGTCTCGGGAACAGCTAGTGCTCTATGAATCTATAAAAAAACAAAAAATAAAATTTTACTTATTAACAATTAATGTATATATTAAAAAAAAATGGCCAAGTGCGAGTCGGACTCGCCCATGAAGGGTTCCGTAGTAACTATAATAAATATAATATACTTAATATGTTTACTTGAAAAAAAAAAAACTTAAAAATTTCTTAAAACTAGCTTATTTACAATTTTTACAACTACGCCAAATAACTTTGTTTTTCATAGTATTTGTATGAATTACAAAGTTATATTTGCGGTTTTAGAAAATATACTGTATCTCAAAAACTGCTGACTCGATCTCGTTCAAACCAATTTTAATTGAAAGTTTACATTAAGATCTACAACATATGTTTTTTTTAGATTTTTCACTTCATTATTATAGAAGTTAGAGGGGACACACACACATTTTACCACTTTGGAAGCGTATATCTTTTAAACGATTAACTTTATGAAAAAATAATTTTAGAAACCTTAATTTCATTTTTAAAGACCTGTCTATAGATACCACACACGTATAGGTTACATGAAAAAAATATATTTTCAGTTTCAGTTCCATGTATGGGGAGCCCCCTTTATTTTAAATATTTTTGATTTTTCTCTTAAAATCGGAAAGCGGTTCACAGAATACATCTACCTACCAAGTTTTACATTATAGTCCTAATAGTTTCGGAATAAAATGGCTGTGACATACGGACGGACGGACAGACAGACAGACGGACAGACATATCGAAACTATAAGGGTTCCGTTTTTTGCCATTCGGCTACGGAACCCTAAAAACCCTAAAGTTAACTTTAGATTTATTTAGTTTAGGATATTAGAAACATTTATTTTTAGTTCTGTTACATTACCCTCAATGTTATTATTAACTTTTATTAATATAATGTTTAATTCGGTTTAGGCAATGACATATTATTTTAAATTTTTATTTCTGTTGTGTACCTTTATGTTATTTTCCTTCGTACCGTCTCAGCTGAAATATGATTTAGTTAAAATATTTTCAATAGCTATTATGACCAATTCCAAGTGTTTTATTGTAGGAAATTATTGAAGCCAAACAGTGTACGTGAGGCGTTGAAATCAAAACTGTGTCTAGGTAGCTGGACTTTGACAAGTATCCTTGGAAATATCCAATATAATAAAACGCAGACAAAGGATAGTTTTTATTGTGAAACCTGTAATAAATCATAATTTACGCAAATGTTTGATATTTTTATACAATAATTAAATAATAGATGTAATATTTCATTACAATGGCTGCAGCGTAGCGCAAAATATTTTAAAATTTCGTAAAGCTCGATGTTGCAAGACTAGATTTATAATTATTTTTGGCCCTCGCCGGATGCTGACGGCTAAAATTAGTAGAAATAGGTATGTGTGTTAGTGAGACTGTTGGTCTCTGTGGAATGTTTTAATCTGGTAGCTTTAAAACATTCTATTACACTAGTACCCACTGTATTTGTGCTCCGCAATTAATATTGTGTGATAGTGTTTTAAGTGCTTAGTCAACATAATTGAAATAAAAAAGGGTTGCTTGATTGATTTAATAAAACCTTTTGTATGAAGTGTCACCACAGATAATGAGATAATTTCTGATATTTTTAAGGTCTATGGAATTCGTTCTCTAATTGTTATTCAACACTAGCTTCTACTCGCAGCTTCGCTTAAGTAAAACTTTGTGAGTGAAACATTTCTTAGCTTATTTTAATCAGGAATAATGTAGGTAACTTCCTAGAAACTTACAAACTCACAAACTTTAGCTTTTTATAATATTAGTAAAGATAACCTATGACCTGTCCATTGTCAGGACACAGGCTTCCTTTGTCTCTTACAAAGCGGACACAGTAAGTCCAGTGGCTTATTAAAAAAGAAACAATAATAGGTATATACGAAGTTTTTTAGGGTTCCGTAGCCGAATGGCAAAAAACGGAACCCTTATAGTTTCGACATGTCTGTCCGTCTGTCTGTCTGTCCGTCCGTCCGTATGTCACAGCCATTTTATTCCGAAACTATTAAGACTATACATGTAAAACTTGGTAGGTGTGATTCTGTGAACCGCTTTTCGATTTTAAGAGAAAATTTAAAAAATATTTAAAATGAAAGGGGCTCTCCATACATGGAACTGAAACTGAAAATATTTTCTTTCATGAAACCTATATGTATGTGGTATCTATAGTCAGGTCTTTAAAAATGACATTAAGGTTTCTACAATGACTTTTTCATAAAGTTAACCGTTTAAAAGATATACGCTTCCAAAGTGGTAAAATGTGTGTCCACCCCCTCTAACTTCTATAATAATGAAGTGAAAAATCTAAAAAAAACCATATGTTGTAGATCTTAATTTAAACTTTCAACCATAATTGGTTTGAACGAGATCGAGTCAGCAGTTTTTGAGAATACAGTATATTTTATAAAACCGCAAATATAACTTTGTAATTCATACAAATACTATGAAAAACAAAGTTATTTGGCGTAGTTGTAAAAAATGTAAATTATCTAGTTTTAAGAAATTTGTAAGGTTTTTTGTTTTTTTTTTTTCTTATAAATATATTAATATATTATATTTATTATAGTTACTACGGATTACGGAACCCTTCATGGGCGAGTCCGACTCGCACTTGGCCAATTTTTTTTCAATATATAGCAATCAAAGTTCTAGAAAAAATTATAGCAAGAAAGTAATCAATATTGCGCTAGAATATTTCAAAGCATTGACACTTGTACTTCTTACCGGAATTGTATTGCGCGATAGCGAATCGATTTAGATCTGTTAGAGTATTTGTACACGGCAGCCGGATATTACTAACCTATTCCGATTTATTAAAGTTCTTATAGTAAAGTTTGCCTCTAAAGACATGCCTTTGCCTGACTGTCATCATCATGTTCCTGTCCTTATTCTTCCTTTTTATTTGAAGTCGGCGTAACACACTTCTTTTCTCCCCTGTCAGACGTCACAGCATAATTTACTCCTTTCTCTGTCATATCATTTCTCACATAATCCACCTATCTTTTCTTTGGCCTTTCTCTACCTCTCCATCTATCAAGATTTAAATCCATTACTCTTCTAGTTACATGCGTGTGTCACATGCCTTTGCCTGTCTTGTATAGAAAATTAGCTTTTGCCCGTGGCTTGGATCGAGTTGTAATAGGTATATTATAAGATTCAAAGCGTGATAAAAACTCACTCACTTTTATTTAATAAGGCGAAGAGTATGCAGCCTCATCTATAGGTAAAAATACCTACTAAATACCACAATATTTTATCTTATTAGACCAATAGCTTTACAATACAATATGAGGCAGTTAGTAATAATCACAATGTATGTGACGGTAATAAAAGTAAATGAAAATGACCATGACTTTAGAGAGTTTGCAACATCCAAATTATTTTATTTCTCATATTGTAGATGAGATAGGATTGGACACTTATAAAATGTCTAAAGCTAGGGCAGTTCAAATTCCGCGGTTCAAGAATCAGCAAGAAACTCCATAAAAACATAATTAATTTTCACACTGTTTTCAAAATACAATTTTTCTAGGTATGAGAGGCAGTATAGGCCAATTAACATGGTACAATGTAGTTACAAATCAAAAATTAATCTAAAATGTTCTCTAATTTTAAATTTTAGAACATACAAATTCAGAGCACGAAATACTTATTTTATTTCTATTAAAACGTCCCAAAGTTAAAAACGTTCCTAACAAACACACTGGCAACAAAAACCACAAAAGTAAAAAAAAAAACCCGGACTACGCACAAACATTTACCGTTAGCAGAAAAATAAATAAAATATTTCCCGCAGAACCATGAATGTGAAGAGATATTGTCGACACATATGTCAATTTTTGTGAACCATTCAAACGAAGTCGTGTGCAAAAGTTAGTGTTTTAAAAATAAACAGTCCAACGGGCCGGAGAGCTGAACGGTTGGAAATATTTTAATGCTTCTCGTAAAACAAGCGACTCGTCAACAATATTATATTTACGGTCGTTGTTGCTAATTTGCGATTGACGTCGGGCGTATTTTAACACATGATGGTACTTTATTATCTGTTTGAAGGTCTGTTAGGTTACGAAATGGTTGTTATATCGTCTATCAATTGATTGATTGATTGACAAGATAGATCATGAGAAGATAGATGAGATCTTGAGATCTACTACTTCTTTTGCTCATCTTCTAGGACTAGCTTTACCCGCGTGGAGATGATCCTAAGGAAACATGAAAAGTACCCAATTCCAGAACATGTTTTTTACGGGGAAAAATCTCCTGCTTGGGATGAAGCGAAAGGATGTGTCAGACTCCTAATGACTAAAAAAAGTTATTTAAAAATCTAAAAAGCTCGAATGCTCAACTGAAATGCAAGAAACAAGCACATTTTTATTTTAAAAGGGTACAAACAGGCGGGACCCAGTTGATAATATTTTTTTTTAATGGGATGAGATGACAAAAAAACTTTATTAAATCTTAAATTTTAAAAATTTATTTTTTAACATTAGTATTTTTTCCCTATATTTAATGGCTTCGCACAGCCGCCATGTTTGATTATTTCAAATGTCACCTATCTAAGAACACTTGGGCTGCTAAGACAAATCTAACGATACCTCAATTATGTGAATCCATTCAGGGGTTCTGGAGATATGAAATAATAAACAATATTACATACATACAAGATACGCGCGAAAAACATTACCCTTCCCTTGCGGGTAAAAGCCACCCAGTTCCTTCAGTTGACTTTACGTTCTAAGGTCGCTTTACCTACTTTTTTAGAATATTCTCGCAACCTCAGTAGAACTTGGTCTAGCCATCTGCCAAGTCTCATCTAAAGTTACAAACATATAGCCATACAGACGGAACTACCGGGGCCGGTGATTAGTTTTAATTGCAATATTTTATAACATTGACGTCGAAATAGTGCTAATTTTCTGCTGATTTGACAGAAAATTACTTCTGAAGAATTTGGTACTTATACTTAATTCATATTTTAATAAAAAAGATAAATCTTTACAGTAAATTACTCAAGTACTCTGCAGTATCTTTTGATAAAACGGCTACCAAAATTGTGTTCAATTCATGAAGGAATTGCGTCCAAAAGCATTTATTTCTCAGTTGCAGTATTTACCGTTTACGTTATTGATACATTTTATTTACTCTTTAGTAACTCTTTTTATTTATTAACGGACCAAAATACTTATTATGCTACCCTCGATTGAAATCGAATTTTACAAATTTCATATAAGACACTTATACAATTCATTTAATTGAATTTCGTGCTAAGATGTAGACATTCGAGTGTTAATGTACTTCTGTCGTATCTATACTTTCGTCATTGTGTAATATCACCTTTATAAACTTGCTGCTTTTTATTGAACTGCAGACAAAATAAAATGACTTTTACTTGGATTTAACCACAGCCTCTCTATGTGAAAATATTTATTTTTATATGGATTTTCATTTCCGTGTGTCGATGATAATTTAAAAGATACCAATAGGTGTAATCATGCTGTAACTACTGAACGCGAAAATCTTATCTCTCTCTGTGTCTGATGTTTTACAACGTCAGAAACACGACGTCGATGATCGCATACAACAGACCAAGATCTTGCCCTCGTACAACAGACACACCTGCGTTACGCATATTAAGTCACCTCGTAAACTTACAGTTTTTTCATCCCAAACTTCACCTTGGCTTAACTCGATTAATGGAAGCCGGAGAAAAGGTCACGACCGTGACTTACCGTGCGAAATTACCTGCGCCAGACGTTTAGCAATAATTTGAATTTGGAACATTGTCGCTGCGCCGGCGCCGCTGGCTAAGTCTGTGCTCGAAGCAGGTGGAGTCTACCTGGCATCATGGTTGCGGTGACCGCTGGCCTGTTCTTGGTGTGCCTCGTGGGGCTTGTGGGTGAGTGATGTTCTTCGTTTGTGGGTGAGAGATGTATTTTTTTTGTAGTTCAATGGTGTTAAAAAAAAGCTTAAAGTTAGTGTAAGCGTGAGGTTCAGTTGAAAACCAGCGTCAGGCATTTTGTAGTTGTCTGGAATTTTACTGAACTGGACCCATGGCTGCTTTATTTAATTAAGTAATTTAAAGTAATAATAAGTTGTTTTTAACATCTATTGTGTGCCCTAAATCTAGGTTAAATTAATGTATTTTCTTTCTGTGTTGGCTCGATGACTTTCATAGTTAAACATCTACTTAATTAAATGTAAAGTGTAAATGTTTATTTAATCTTATTTATATTTTTATTCTTTTATAATATATTTTTTGCCTCTCAAAGAGGCCTATGTCTTAGTGCTGTAATAGGCTGAATTAATTTATTAGTTTTTTTGTGTATCTTATTGTTTACTAAGGGCGTATTTCAGCGATGTAACTTCATACAACAGCACGTAATGTAAACGGAAACAGATTTAAAGTTTAAACTACTTGCAGATCTCCAAGAAGCAGTAGACACAGCATGTTGTTCAGATGCAACAACAGAAGATGCTCAAGAGACAGAGGATTCCCAACAGGAACTAGAAGTGGAGCTAGAAGAAGCTTGTCCCGAACTGAGCGGTCAGATCATAGGGGGCAGACCGACGTCAGTGAACAGACATCCTTACCAGGTGTCAATGGTGCTCAATGGGAACTCCTTCTGTGGAGGCTTCATCATCAGCAGGGATTATGTGCTGACTGCCGCTCATTGTGTGCAAAAGTAAGTGTGACTTTAATTATACATTTAACTAGTAGTCACGCGGTTTTGTCACGTTAAAAATATAACTTCCTTGTTTTGTAGTCTGGTAAAAAGTAAGCTATACGTCCCTATACTTCGAAGATAGCGCGTTCAATCAAACAAACTTTTCCGCTTTACAATGTTCGTGTTGAATTCAATGCTGAATGTTTTGTAGGCTTACCCATATTCGATTCACATACATCTTTGTAGATTCTAACAGCCTTTTTATAGTGTATAGTCCTATTCCAATGCAATGAACGGAAAGTAAATGTATTGTGCAGCTTTAACTTTTCCTGTAATTGAAAAGCCCGATAAAAAGAATCTACAAGCATTGAATCTAAAAGCCCATAAATTTTACGGTCAGCCACTGAATTCAAATTATTTTGGCAGCAAAAATCAAAGGGGAATTTAATGCGACCATAAATGGGGCTTTGTTGATGTTCTATTTTATCAGTATTCATAAAAATAGTTATATTTTTTACTAGGCGCAGTAAATTCGAAGATATTGTTCGTGGACTACACCGTTTTGGTCTCTCCGGTGTCAAGGTCACGCTCGTAACGTTTCTTAACTTTACGACTTTAGTAATAATAAAATTGTGACCAGAGGAGCGGGACTTAGGGTTTATGGTCTTCTTTAACATTGTTGCTTATCACTTCGAGGGTTCCGTTAAGTATATAGGCCGTGGAAAACTATTAATGCCCGGGAAATATTTCGTCGAAGAAAGTTTCATTTCCATAGTGCGAAGTGCTGTGCTAAAATTCTTAATGCTGATTTGCATGTCTTTCATAATTTTCTCAGTATCTTTGGGTTTCATTATTTCTAATGAGCTAATTTGTCAGTCTTTGTCACTTATTTTTTCCTTGGTGATTCATAGCTTTGCAAAAGAAAAACTCAGCTAATTTGAGTAGCATTTCAGGATGTATGGTACATTTTCTCTAAAACAAATTGTATTACATTTTCTCTGAAACAAATTGTATCTCTCAAAGAGTTAATTTTATTAACCTTTATTATTTATTACAATATCGTCCAAAGCAAACAGTGGCACTGTATAATCGCGGTCGTCACAGCCATGACCCGCTAGTTTTTCTTTTCGTGAATATTTTATGAAGTACAGTGTAACGTGGGTTGAAGTGCCCTCCACTTTCCACTACGAATGTTTTGGTTGAGTGCTCCTCCACGAGTTTACGATGCAATGCTCGTACGTCGGATATTCATGGACCTGTAGGGTTCATTTTTGGTTTGATGGAGAGCATGGTTGAATGACTCTTGTGGAGCAATCAGATTAGTTTGTGAGCTTCGAGTATTTTGTGAAGCTATTTGCTAGTACAAATTTGTTGCTATTTCTTTATTGAGCTATATCAGCTTGCACCTTTTTTATTGGTCGGAGTCCTCGGTCTGTTTCTTCAATAACTCGGCAAAAAGGTGCAAAAACTTGGATTTATTGTTTCTAGATTTCCCAGTAATTGATCGGATATAGTATTCAGTGAAGCTATTTTGCTAGATCTTGTTCGGTTTTCGAAACAAGTCTATTAGCGTTGATTAAGATTCGTCGGTTCAATTTTAGATTTTCATTTTCATCATCTTTGTTGCAATTGTTTTCGTTTGGCTTGAAATTTATAGCTATAACAACCTCTATAATCGGATAGTGTACTTGAGAGGTTGTCAGTAGCACTACAAACAGCCAATTGAACGTAATATGTTATTGTGGGTATATAGATTTGGGTAGTTGGCACACAACTTGGCCCGGACGTCCGAATGGAGGAGACAACGGATATAGTACAACGTTGTGTAAACTGATACTGGAAACCAATTTATACAAGTTATAATCTATTTGAAATTTAAATTACAGGCACTATTGAGATTTATTACGCAATAAACAAGGTTCAAACTGGCTTGATGCCAACAGGAAGGATATGTAGACAGTATAAGTAGAAAGGGTGATGAAATTCTTTGCCTCGAGTGCCATAAATCAGCCTAGACAAACGGTCGAAGGGAGGCTTGGTGTCATAATTGGCTGACCCAAGCCAGACGCAAGGGTGGAGAATTCTCATCTTATTGAAATAGGCAAACATAGTGACAGGCCTGTTGGTCTAGTGGTCAGTGGCCCTGACTGCTATGCGCAAGGTCGTGGGTTCGATTCCCACCCAGGACAAATGTTTGTGTGATGAGCACGATACTTTATTCTTTGTCTGAGTGTAATTTATCTAGGTATAATATGTATGTATTTAGAAATATATATGTATGTTTATCAGTTGTCTAGTACTCATAGCACAAGCTCTGCTTAGTTTGTGACTAGATGGCGTTGTGTGAAAGTTGTGGAATATTATTATTATTATGTCTTCTCTTGTTGGAGCTATCTGCTATTATATCTAGTACTCATTTTTGGCCGCGGCTTCGCTCGCGTCAATAGGGTTTGAATAAAAGTCATGTATGGTTATATCACTCGGTGATAACGTAGTATTCTACTGTGTGCTTAGTGCGAGTTTTTTTTAACTTCACCATCGCGTTAGCGTTAACGCAAATTTGTATGGCACTGAGTAAGCGCCACCTGATGCCATACGCGGGAACTAAAAATAGCGAGTGTGAGTTTTTTATTTTACTCGTGACGATTTTTAAATCGGATGAGTAATTTCAACGATAACCTCCTACATAAAAACTCACTAACACTCAACCTCTTTATAGTATAACTAGCTACTGCTCGCGGCTTCGCTTGTGTAAAAAGTTTCAGGGACAAATGTACCTATCCTATGCCACTCAGAAATAATGTAGCTTAATATTAGTGTAAGATTTTTTTTATTGATAATAGGCTCGCGTTTGACCACCATCTCTCTTGATGGTAAGTGATGATGTGGTCGAAGATGGAGCACGTTTGCCTAGAAGTAACCTATTCACTCTTGACTTAAATACTCCCAGGTTATAGCGATCAGGAAACAGACTCCGGCAGGGAATTCCACTCCTTAGCCGTATGCACAATGAAAGTATTCCCAAAACGTTTTGTGCGTATGGATGGGATGTCCACCATGTAACGATAGCGCATCGCCGTTTGTCTTGTAGTCCGATGATGGAACGGGCTTGGTGGAATTAGATTGTGTAATTCTATCGCACACTCCCCGAAATGTAACCGATAGAAAACCGATAGACTTGCAACTCGTCGTCGATGTTCAAGGCTCTGGAGCTTTGATTCGACCAGTGAATCGTTGCCAATGAGACTCTTGGCCCTTTTCTCGATAGACTCAAGCGCGTCTAGTTGGTATTTGGCAGATCCATCCCAAAGATAAGAGCAGTACTACATACACGACCGAACCTGGGCTTGATAGAGATTGAGTTTATTTTTGTTTAAGATTTAAAAATACAAATCTTTCCTCTTTATAAGTATTTTACTTCGTCTTTTTTACTAATATTGTAAATGCGAAACTTTTGAGGGTGGATGTATTGATATATGGTTGACGGAATGAAATTTGGCTACTTTTTATCCCGGAATTCCCGTGGGATCGGTTTTTACGAGGGAAAAGCCTCCCACGCAAAGTTGCGGCATATCGACATATCGACGGTTAAAAGGAAATAGGGTATAAGCGACAAAAAAAGAAATGTTCAGGAGCAGGGATGTCAGACGGCCACCCTGAAATGTTCAGGAGCAGGGATGTCAGACGGCCACCCTGAAATGTTCAGGAGCAGGGATGTCAGACGGCCACCCTGAAATGTTCAGGAGCAGGGATGTCAGACGGCCACCCTGAAATGTTCAGGAGCAGGGATGTCAGACGGCCACCCTGAAATCCTTGTACTGAGCTGTCTGAACGCTGGTATTGAAAGCAAAAAACTGGTACCCCTGTGCTCCGCTGCCGCACTGCCACCACTGATATATAAACTGTATCGGAAATCGCATCCTAGTAACAAAAAAAAATACAATTTCGTGTATATAGGGCAGTAATATCTATAAAGAAATATCACATTTTTATCGGAAAGGAGGGTTCGTTCGCTTAATCAGACAATAGAAAAGAAGTCCGAAGCTGGCGTAAACAAATTTAGATGCCGAAAAACATTTTCAGACTCGAAACTATTCATTTTTAGTTTGAAATTCAAGTTTTAATGATTTTTTTCACTATTAGGTATCATCAGCAAAATGATTGGGGAATGGGCGATAATATTTTTGATATTTGATGTGGTATTTATCTTGTGAACTATGCACAGACTACATAGAGATACGTATGGACTATGTGAACAATTTCAGCAATGTTATTTTTATTGTTTAGGGCTATATAGCGAAGTGTTTAAAAAGGTAAACAAGAAATACTATGCGAAGATGGCGCAGTAGTCGACTAACCATAGCCAAGCAGTTTCACCAACCGTACAGTAGAAAAATATTAACAACTGACTGCGATTTTTTGTCTGTGTTATATTTAACAATTTGATTTCATGTTCAGAAAAACACAATAATAATTGATCATTTTTAGTTAGTAATACCTACTCGATTCTTCCATCAAAATCTTGGTATTTTTGCATACAAGGACAGAGTAGTCTTGGTACATGGTACGTGACACTGAAAACTATACCAAGAAGTTGGTACGTCTGACATCCAATCAGGAGAGCCGTTCAAAGTTTAGAATTTTGGAAAAACTGATGTATTTTTGTGAACTGAAACAGTTTTTAATTTTCCAATCGGGAAATATGTCAAAATAAAAGGTAAAGAAACAGTTGGCTTTCAAAAAAATGTCTAAATACCCTATTTCCTTTTAACCGTCAATATGTATATTGATTATATCACGCTTTTTTTTACAGATTACGCCTGTCTAACCGATTTATATTATAAATTGTAAAAAAAAACCATTCATATTGTTTTTAGCACATCACCCCGTGCTGTCCGCTTGCGGGTAGGCAGTACTCGCCGCGACTCTGGCGGCAGTATAGTTCGCGTGTCCAACGTCACAGTACACCCGCAGTACGGGCGGCCTCAGTTCGACAATGACATAGCGGCCTTGAGACTGGCCAGGCCACTGACCTTCAATAATAACATACAGGCCATCAGACTGCCAACGAGAGGGCAGGCCGTCCCTCTTGTGAGGCTTACTGTGACTGGGTGGGGATTGACTGCTGTGAGTATGAGAAACTGTATATTTTATTTTTGTTCTCGCCCGATCTAGTCTAGTTAGGACCTTTTTTATTTTTATTTTTTTAAGGGCGGGCAATCATCCTATGACTGCCCCGTGATCTGGGCGAAGCGGGAGGGTGTGTCAGACTTCTACTGACTAAAATCCATCCGTGTTCCATCATATGCCCTTCGTGTTCCGTGGCCGCGACTCTTTCGAACTACTATAGTTAAGACAGGTTGATCATAGGTTTATCCGGGTCGCGTTTGACCATCATCTCATAGGCTAAGATGAAGCACGCTTGCCTAGAAGTAACCTATTCACCGTTAACTTGAATACCGCCAAGTTATAATAGCTATCAGGAAACAGATTCTAGCAGGAAATTCCACTCCTTAGCTGAACACACAATGAAAGTATTCCCAAAACGTTTTGTACGTTGTTCAATGCCATCTTTTAGTTTATAGTTCGTTTTTAACTTCTGAGATATCATGTTTTTTTATTTTTTTATTGATAAGAGGTTGTTATGACGTAATGTATCCTTCATCCATGTCCATCCCACAGGTAGGCGCCCGTAGGATCCCGCGCATCATGATGGAGGCTAATGTGCCCGTAGTGCCACACTGGCTGTGCCGCCTGTCGTACGGAGACTCACTCACCAACCACATGTTTTGTGGCGGACACTTCCTCATCGGAGGAGTGTCTTCTTGTCAGGTGAGTGGGACGGTGACAAGAAAGGGACCGCATGCTATAAATTTGACTTTTAAAACGTTATCGTCTTAGTAACTTCGTTGCGAATATACAGGGTGTAAGTGACATCGACACATAAACGGATCCATGAATTCAGTACATGATTGGACCTCCCAGTTTTTGATATTTTTCGTGGTTATTCACAATATTTTGTTTTAAATTTCTATCTAATCCAACGATACTCGTAGTTGTCATGAAAAAGTAATAGATTCATTAATTTCAATAAAATAAGCAATGCATATAAAACTCGAAAGTTTTCAATAAATTGCGCCCTCAAAAATGACTATGTTTATCTGCTCGCAAAGTTTGCGTTACGATGTTCCTTACACCCTATATATTGGTAGGTATTAAAAACTTACCTGTATATAGACCGTCCACTGTGTCGCCCTTTTTAGTTGTTTAGTCCTTATTTGTTTTATACAATAAAGAGTATATCTATATATCTTGTCTAATATGCAGGAGAATCCTCTACCTCACTTATCTACACTAATTTCAGGGTGATTCCGGAGGACCTGCGGTGTTCCGCGGCACGGCATTCGGCGTCGTATCGTTCGCCAGAGGATGTGCATTACCGCTATCACCCACCGTCTTCACCAACATAGCCTCACTGAGAGATTGGGTCACAGACAACACCGGAGTCTAACCCACATTCAACCCTATCCTTAATGACGTAGATTTAAATTTTAGCGACACTGTGATAGATAAATGTGTGTGGAATCCAGCAGAGCTTAAGGTATTCTGGATACTTAGTGCTTGTGTTAAACTGGCAAGACGCCAGCTTTTCGATTAACAGGAATTGTGTTATTTTTTGTAACTTTGTTTTGGTGATTAAGTTTGTGTATTATAGTAAAATTTCCATTTTTTACTGCATATTAGGTAAGAACATCATAGCTCTCAGGATTCAATAGTTGGTTGTATAATACTTCATCGTCTGTGTGGGTTGTCCGTCTGCAAAATTTTAGCGATGTTAAGCTCTGCCTAGACTGTAATAAGTGTAACGTTTATTTATTTTTGTAAAGACAGTTTTATAATAAAGATTTTTTTACAAAATATTGTATTATTTGCATGCCAGTTTGTTGCCATTTTTCTATTTAAAATCTGGCATTATTTTCTACTAAAAATATATATCATCTTGCATATTATGCAAGATATGATATATCCAAGGGAAACTGAACTTTTTCATTACGTTTCCAGGTATACGAGATGTTTTTAATCGGGTACCAGTTCAAGGTGCTGTCTCCCATTTTCACGATCCACTGGGGACTCCAGGCCAGAAGAAATCGCCCCCTTTGGCGGGAGAAACAGAACGAAAAGAACAGAAAACATTTCGAAACGTTCAAGAGGGAACTTTTCGCGAGGTACAGAAAAGACCCTCTGCATTTGCTTAAAAGACCTCAGCAAGGGAAAAAGACCTAGGCATCGCGAGGCCGTGCTCTCTCCGCCGGCCTCGGATTCTTCATAGTTATAGCGTTTTCTTGGCTCTTCTGACGTAAGAGGAGAAGGGATGGACTTGAGTATTACGTAGGCCGTTCAGTATTGGAATCTTCTAGAAAACAGAAGATGGGGATGATGGAAGGACGTTTAGTGTTGTAAAGTGTTGTGAATTTCGAATGGAATTTTTCCAACTTGTGGTAGGTATTAGTGTATAGAAGGATAAGTGTCGTATTTTTACATGATATTGATGAATGTATCAGTCTGTGTACAAGGTGTCTCAAAAGAAAGAATACATTTTTAGCTAAAGTGACGTTGGGGTGTCGCATAATTTTATCATTTTTGTAAAATTCACGTACGCACAACACGCAATCCGCTTCTGAAAAACGCTCTTTAGTGACTAAATTCCCAAGAGCCAGGCTACTGATTGACATATCCCTCGCACCCCACCGAGTCATTGCGTTTACGCAGTAAGCAAAAAAAAAATCTTTTAAAACACCTTGTATAAACTTGTATAACTTATGATATGTATACTCATAGTAGCTAAGCTAAATATTTTTAGTTTCATGTTTATTATTAGAAACTTTGATTTATGTATTTAATCTGTATATATTATAATACACGAGTAGGTAATTGTAAATTTGTACATATTTGTATCACAATGGTAGTTTAATACGCATTTATGATTGTTGTACATTGTGTTATAAGGAAATCATTATTAATTATGTAGATCTATTATTAAAAAATATTTGTTTACCAATAAATTACTATCAAATTTTGTTATCTTAAGTATAAAAACTTGCTCTGAAACTGTAGATTGTAACATAGCAATATTTATTTTACTGGAGAATAACGTTATGATCTACAACGTGCAATTTTTGAATTGGTTATTCAGGAGAATATCCGGACCAAAGATCCAGTCGTTAATTTGTGAAAAAACATGACTTATAAATATTTTTAGGAATATATTAAGTTTTAATTCCGTCAAAATTTGGTTGTTGGAGCTTGCATGCAGAAGTAAGACCACCCTCCCGGCCTCGAATATAAACACACTCTGATGGTGTGAATTTTAAAATGCAACATGCAACCCAAACCGTTATTCGTGTTTCGCCCCTCTACGGAGCATCCTCCTGATATGTTCTTCTCGACAACGTTTGATAGCTAGATTTTGGTGGAATTATCAATTAAAAATATTTTCCTAAAAATATATAAGGGTACAGCACAAAATAATGTTTCTACAGAAAAAGGACCACCAGAAACGCATGAAACCAATGAAGTCTAACATCGAGCAAATAACAGTGAAGAAGTAAGAAAACATAATTTTCACTTCCCTCCATATTAGATAGGAGACACAACAGAGTTAGACCAGCTTGCTAAAAGAAATCACACAAATGGGGTAAGTAAGCCCTGTTGTCTAAAGCCACGATTGAATGAACTCTAATATAATAATAATAAAGCCTTTATTATCTGATAGAGCTAATAACATATACGAGTGTCCTCCTACTCCAATGGTCATAGTCGTGAGCAACTCTGACTGGTCCACAAGGCACCGGTCTTTACTATATCGTCGTCACTAATATTAATGGCCCATAAAGTGAACACTAATATTAAAGGGACCTAAATCGAACACTAATATAAGTGGGTCATAAATCATGAGTTGATACCATTTGATTCTAAACATAGGTATGGCAAAAACGCTTAAATGCACGGGAATATGAAATTTCACGTTGTTTACAACTGAAGATGTTAGCAAAATTCTATCTTAACTACCTTCTTTTTTCCTGTAATCTCCTCAACTTTTTAGTGAAAGTTTCATTAAATATCGGTCACAGATAGCTAAATATTATAAAAAAGTGGGTTTCTGTAAATTATAAGCACTTAAGAAAAGACAGTTATTTTGAAAACACAGACAGACAATGCAATTTTATTTATATATGTAGGTATAGAAGATAGGTACCGTGACGCTTCGGGAGGGGTAACCAAATGCGCATTGTTGTTGTTGTACCCGTTGTTGTAAGGTAAAATTGTGACTTCAGAACGTATCTTATAATGTATGGACTATTGTTGCTATTTTCGAGGCACAATATAACTGCTGATAATGAAGTGGGAAGCTTCGTTACAGTCCTGTTATTATTCTTTTATTTCAAAACTAGCTCGTAGATAGTCCTAATTTCATAAACATTCCTTTCGACACCTAAACACGATCTAATTTTACGAAAGATTTTACTTAAGTAGTACAAATAGAAATAAATCAAATCGAGTTTATTTATAACAGACGTTGTGACTATTTTGTAATGAAGTATAACATGGCCTTACTGTTCAATAAATGATTTAAATTATAGTTTAACTAGTTAGAATGATAAGTATTTGTGTTAGAAAAGATCCGTTATTGATTCTTAGCAATAAAATTTTATAGAATGGTTAGCTTGCCACTTTCTAGTAAGAGCTTTCAGTATTTTATTTTATTTCAGAATTGCCACATGTATCTTATTCATGTGCATGTTTAAGTAGTTTTAGTACGCAGTAATTGAGCACAATGTTTTATATTAATGTAGAATGCAGTTTGTTAACAAGACTTAGCTACACTTTTTGGTGTCTCGACTTTAGATATGTGCCTCTCAAGTCATTATACAAGATGGCTGAAGAGAGGTGCATAATAATTTATTGAGTATTTTGCTTTGTTTCGACGTCAATTTTTTTTGAATTTCCGCAGTCAAATTTTTTTATGGTATCTTTATGGAGTTTGTACACAAAATTGTTACTATCGTAGTAAGCATAATTCTTGAGATAATATTTTTATAGGTTAGCCTAAAATTACAGTAGCTTGACTTATCCCAATTATTTTACAGAACTGATTACTTAAACCTGAAAGACATTCACGGACTTGGCTTACATATCTACATATGTATGTCCGACATTGCTAAACCAGTGTTGAGAGGAATGTTGCTAGAACTAGTGCTCATAGACTCGTAATACACTAGTTTCTATAAAGTGCTACAAGCTTAATTTTTCTCTTGAATGATTATTTAAAGAACAGTGCTTACAATAAGGGTAATATGTAAAAATGTCAATAGAAATAATATTGAAGAAATAAAATGGCACCGGAATATTTGTAGTGCCTCAAAAGGCAGAGTACTATCGAGCGTCTCAACTTACAGTCGATAGATGGCGCGCAATAATATAGTTTCACTTCTGAAACAAAGATGGCGTTGTACATAAGCGATTGTTATCATAAATCTCAGATTTTTTTTTAAATGGTATATAGTTAAGAATGTGTTTTTGATGGGTTTAATGGAAACGAGCGTCAGCCAAACACACCGGCTGGTCAAATCTAAGAGGAACTCACCGTGAACTTAGGTGTCCAGATAAATGAGCTCTCAACCTAAACAGTCAAGATGTATTGTCAGTTCTATTCAAGATCAGAGTTCTATTCAGATTCTTTAGTTCTTACGGCGAGAAGTTCTTAGAATGGACTGGGTGGTATTGGATGCAAAGAGACTGCGGTTAAAGTAAAAACGATTCGTAATTTTTGGTTATTCAATGTTAGAGCTTATGTCGAAGCACCTTATTAGAACCCTGTGAACGTGTGATATGTTGTTTGTAAGTCATAAAATCTAAACTGAATGACGTTTGTAGGTTTAGTAGATAATATTATTTCATTGAGCTGTATTAGAGTAGATGAATCATGATTATACACTTGTTCAGTCTTGTTGAAACTTACATCTTGTTTAATTACCTAGGTAGTTCAAATTTTGAGACTCATATTTATGTTATGACATTAGATTTTTTAAATCATGTTACCCGCAGTGATCTTTGGTTGATTTATGTGTTTATTTTTTAAAGGATAATTTTATAAATCATATATATCAGGTTAATTTTATAAATCATAGTTTATGTGTTTATTTTTTAAAGGTTAATTTTATAAATCATATTAAAGTTGTATAATTATATTTATTTGAAATATAATTAAATAAATGAAATATCTGAAAGCGGAATAAATGTTTTGTAAAGCCTTTAATTAATTTAAATCCAAGAAACATACGAGGAAACAAATTTTCAATAAACAATTTGCGAAATTATTGTTTTTTCTTTCTTGACTATCATTTTCTAATCCTTATCCCAAGGTATACATGAATAGGTTGATGGTAAGGGATTTACCGCAAACTGTAATAAATACGCAAAAATATGCGGCAATTCTGGGTTTCAGCAAATCCAGAGGCATTGCACTTGTTTTGTCGACCAGATACAATGTCTCAAGAGTCGGCCCCATTGCACTATCTGTTTGGGTACCCAGAAACCATACTTACCTATCCAATTAGAATACAGCAACACTGCTTCATGACGGTCATCAGCACTAAGAATAGGAGTAACTGGACGAGCTGCCTGCACCAACAGTTCATCATCATCTTAACCAACCATTAGCCAACTTGTATTATTATACAAGTTGGCTTTTAATCTATTGATCAAATAGAATCTTAAATATATATAACTTAATTATTTTAGTTATAAAAAAGCAATATGTAATTATTTACAAAATATGACATATGACCAGACGGAAGAGTTACTTGCAATATGCAAATAGAATGTTAAACACTAGAAACATATCTTTAACTATTATTATCTAGATTTAGTTTTAGTTGCTCTTCGCTATTTTGAATGATCCTTGTGCTCTTGATTACTTAAAACAAAATTTTAATGTGTTGGGCAGTTCTCACAGTCTTTACCTTCGCGCATCCAAAAACTTACTTCTTCACATTCCTTCTCACCGAACCGGGTTTATGGCTAATTCCTGTGCTATTTCTTGCGTTAAACTCTGGAATATGCTACCCCTTGACATCAAGATGGCTGAGTCTAAATTCTCTTTTAAGCGTAAAATGAGAAACCATTACTTATAAGCCGGTCATTCTTAGTTTGGTTTTCGTCATAAATATATTTTCACTTCTCATGCTCTGAAAGTGCTTCTTTGTGCAGGGTATAGGCTGCACAAAATCGAATTTTGTGCACAAGGGCATTAACGTAGATACGTTAATGCCCTTGTGCACAAAATTCGATTTTATGAGTAGATACTCATAAATGTATAATATTAAGGCAAAGAAAATGAGCCATACAGCCAAATGCAATAAGAAGTTCGTAGATAGAATTTGTTATTATATAATATTTACTTTAATTTATTTGCCTTATGTGTTTTTTAAGATATAATAGATATTAAAATTTTAATTCAAGTACGGTAGGTTAGTTGATTTAAGAAAATTATTATTACAAAATTAATTGAATAGTAGGCTGTATAGGTCTGCAGCCTAATATCAATGTCGTAAGATTAAAAAAAAATAAAGCGGCGGGAAACAGCTCTTGTTCTTTTTTCGTGCATTTATTAATTTCTTAAATTTGCTAAAATTGTTAAAAATGTCCAGTGAAGAAGAGGATTTAACAGTCTCTCCTAATACGCTTATGGAAATGAATGCACAGAGAGTTGTGCAACAGATATTACGGCCAAAGTCTCGGGAAAAATATCTCAAATTTTACGATAATTTTGTAAATTGGAGAAAAGAAAAAACAATTTCCTTCAGTATTCAAAACTGTTCTAATTTTACTTTGAATTTTAATTAAAGAAATGTTATGTTATACTACTGTTTTATTTCCTCGCAATCGAAGTAAAAAGCAGAGTTTATAACTCGACCACAAAACCATTTTTATCCTCGACATTACTATCAGCTACAAGACATTGCTAAAAGTCTCGGATAAAAATAGTTTGTTTTGTGCACTTGTTGTAAAATCTACTATTGTTGTGAATTGTCTTAGTCAGAAAGATTAAAAGCACCGTATCCACACATGCTAAAAAAATATTACCATTCGAAAACAGAATGTTTTTATTTTTTAAATATTAAAATATTCACTAAAAATGTTAAATTAAAACGTAAAAGAACACTCTGTACACGCGTACTTAAAGGACGGCAACGTCGCAATTTATTCATGAATGACGGGCCGCGTGTGCGGCGATCTAATTGATGTGCTTATTCTATTGCGGATTAACGGGAACGCCCTCTGTTAGTTAACATACTGTATATACATATATTCATTCGATAATGACATTTATTTTACATGTACACCTACCACATTGTGGTCTTTTTAACCCAAAGGTTGACTGGTAGAGAATGTCTTGTCCGCACATGTACCACTATTGTACATAAAGTTTAACTAAATAAACAAATCTTAGTGTCAGTTTTTCTGGCTTCTGACTGCCCTAAATACGGTTAAAGATGTACTAATGACAGCTGGAACCAACGGCTTCATGTTCTTTTCGAGGAACGGAGGAATCTCTATATATTAAGATGGTTATTACCCATCCACAAACTAACCTTGGCAAACGTTACTTTACCTTAAAGATAGACTCATGCGGCTGTTATTTTTTTTTAATTGATAATAGGCTCGCGTTTGACCACCATCTCACCTGATGGTAAGTGATGATATGGTCGAAGATGGAGCACGCTTGCCTAGAAGTAACCTATTCAAGACTCCCAGGTTATAGCGATCAGGAAACATAGACTCCGCACAAACTTATCTTATAATTAAAGCCTGCAATACATGTTGGCCGAGCGTAGACCAACGCGAGCGTTGGCAAATAGGTACAAGGCAAGAAATAATGTCCACACGTTCGACAAGTTCGTCGAACGCCAATGCAGGCGACCAATGTAGAAGAGGGTCTGTAGAGCTGCCCACACGTTGGCCGAGCGTAGGCGAGCGCCTTTGTTTTGTGACCAAAAACCGACACAGATCCGAAGTGAGGCAAGTGATCACGAGCAACGCCGAGCGAAGACAAGTTGCACCAAATGAGCTCTATACACGTTGGTGCTGGCCTCCACTCGGCCAACTAGGCAAGTGACACCGAGCGATAGCAAGACAAGGCAAATAAACCGTCTACATGTTGGTATTGGCCTTTACTCGACAACGCTCGGCCAACATGTATTGCAGGCTTTAAAATACAGCATCGCTGCGTGATGAAAGGAATGAGCGCTAGGCATAAGACAGGAGTTTCCCTACCAAAAATATTCATTTGAGAATCGAGAAGCTGGTACTCAGGTGACACCTCAACTACAGCCATTTCCAGTTCCACCTAAGAGACACGTACACACTCAGTAAGTCACACACAGCACATACTAGCACACACACACACCCATCCAAAACACACACGCACACACACACAATCTTGTAGATTTTTTTTTTATCTAGCTATTATTTTAATTCCAAAATGTTTATTTTATTTATAAAACAGTATTATTATCTGTCTTCTTGGTGATGTGGTTGTGCACCCAGTCGTAGATGAGAGGGTAGGAGAGACGCGTGTATACGCCGGGGAAGTTGCCCCGGGCGCACCCCAGGCCCCAGGACACCACGCCGATGAGCACGCCATTGTACACGATGGGACCACCACTGTCGCCCTGGAAAAGAGGTGATAGTGTGAAACTGTCCGTATTATAGACCATAAGAAAAAACTTATACAACTTCTAATTATTTAATAAATAAATAAAAAAAAATATATTTTTCAACACGTACGCAATAAACACTGTTCGTACAACAGTTTTTATCAAAACACAGTCGCGTTTGTCTTTCCTGAGTTTAAGTTCCGTGTGGCTCTGCTAGAGAGTATGCTCTGTAGCAGAGCCACAATCAATGTCTATTTTATCATTACCTAATGCACGTACAGTAATGACGGTATACGTACATTATGTTCGTTACATGTACATCATTTTAAGATATAATTGATCGACTTCTAATATGGTGGCTCTGCGGCAGAGCATGACACTTTTTTTCAATTTCCCCTGACAAATATACGAAATACTAGTTTCTGCCCGTGGCTTCACTCGGTTTCTTTTCTGCGAAATGAAAGTGGCGAATGTCTTTCTCCAGGGGCTAATCTATCCCTGTATCAAATTGTATCTAAGTCGGTTAAGTGGTTTAAACGTGAAAAAGTAACAGACAGAGATACAGAAACATTTTGATAGATTTGCGTGCAGAACAATTGATTGAGAACTAATAACATGCCCTTTGAGACCAGTTTGCCAAAATTCCAATATTTATACAATTCGTGTCGATAGTGCCGCCTTTAGTAACCTCCGTGCTTTTATTGAATGTATTTATAATTAAATGATTCTTGGGTTCTTGTTATATCTACACTACAATCGACGCATATTAAACAAATCAACGACATTACCTGACAAGCATCTGGAGATGACTGGCTGAAGGAACCAGCACAGAACATGGAGGCAGGGTCGATGGCCTTCCTGTCCAGTCCGGAATGACGGCATAGCTTCATGGCAATCGTCTTGATAGTTGAGGATTGCAGGTACGTCGCGCTGGGTCCACCTTCCTAGATGTAGCAAGTTCTGTTAGAGGCTTAATGGGGACCTGCAGAGGCAAGCAGGCTGAGGGCCGCATTGAAGAGTATTTAAGTAGTTCCGCAGCCCCCGGTACAAGTGTGTGAGGGAACACGGGTTAGTTTTAGTTATTTAGAGTCTCACCGCCCTCTTTGCCCGCCCCAGGGCGGAAAACTTAAGGGAGGTCTTCCTCGTTATTACTAATATAGCTTTTTTATTGGTGTAGGCGAATTTCAGGGCAATCTGCTAGCTAGACGACCTAGATATCATTGTACCTGCGATATAGAATATTTAAAGTGTGCGCGAGAAAATGCTTATCCGGTAAGGATCAGGCGTGGGTCGGCGGGCGTTGCGTTATGTTCCACGCGCGTCTCTATGAGCAGTCAACATTGTGCCAACAACAATAGTGGGCTATTGTCTGCCGGGGTTGCGGAAATGTACTAACGAGATACCGTGGCCCCAGTACGCAAGGGCAACTGAAGCTATAGGGTAGATTATTAGTCAGAAGTTTGACACTCCGGCTCCATCGAGAGCGAATCATTTGATTATTTGCTCACTGAAAAAAATGGCATTTCTTTATGAACTTTTCATTTATACATGCCTTTTCCTATCATTGGGATTGTCATTCTAGACAGATCCTTTCAACTCTTCCTTCAAAAATCCATTCCGTGCGGCCTTATCCTGTGGAATATTTAAACGCCTACCTTAAGTTTGCCCCATCCACTGACAATAGCGGGTTCATTCGCAGGCAGCCTAGCCTCCCTCGCCACGAGCCGTATGGGCAGGACCCTGGCAGAGAACCGTAGCGGTGAGTACAGGCGTACCAGCCCCACGTCGTTGGTCTTCGTCTTGCTGACGTAGCGAGGGTGAACGTAACACTCCTTGACGTCATACATTTCTCCGCCGTGGGTCTTCCATGACGAGCCGAGGCGCACGCTTAGCTCGCTCGCTCGGGCTCTGTGGTTGTGGAAAGTTTATAATGCAAAAAATCCTAGTGGATAAAACGTTTCAGGAATACTTTCGGTGTGCGTACGGCTAAGGAGTGGAATTATCAGCCGGAGTATGAGTTTTTTGAAAGCTATAGCTGTCTTTAATTCAAGAGTAAGTAGATTACTTCTAGGTAAGCGTGCTTCATCTTCAACTACATCATCGCTTACCATCAGGTGAGATTGTGGTCAAACGCGAACCTATCAATAAATAAGTATCTAAAATGTTATCAATGAAAGGTTGGGTTGCGTAGGTTGTTTGGCGGGTAAGGTGGAAGTTCTAGTACCATGTGACGGAAGGCGAGGCTATTTTCTATGATTTATTTCTGTGTATCAGCCCGCAATCAGATGTCATAGCATCTGGGAATCGACACAAAGAATTATATTAATTTCGGTATTATTTCGCCGGATGAAAATTCGCTCATGTAAGATAAAAGCATTTAGTGAGATACCTTATGACCTTAAGCAAGAGTGAACAGGCATCTTCTGGGCTCGCTCGTTCCATCGTAGACCTCATCTATCGCTTACCATCAGGCGAGATCGAGCTCAAGAGTGGGCTCGATAGCCGCGTGACAAAAAACCCAAACAATTATTTCCGCTAATCTATTCTGGCTATTACGGAATCCTTCATGGACGAGTTCCGATTCCCACTTGGCCACTTTTTAAAATGATAATATATTACATACACTTTTCAAGTTGATTTCTACGGTACAATACAATGCCTATAATATGTATAACTATTTTCGTGGGGATTATCATGAAATGACCTTCTTCCGAGGCCGTGGTATCTCGGTAGACGCTGGCAGTCATTTGACGTAGCAGCTCATACGCAGTAACACTACAAACTAAAAGCATTGCCCTCATTGTTAGCAAGTCGGATCAGAACCAACTAACCAGATAATATCACAAGCTAAGTTGGCTGACTAGTACACGAGGGTGCGAAAGAAGGCAATGCTCACAGCAGCTTGCATCTCGATCTCACCGCACGGCAGCATTCAGAGGCAGTTTCCGTTATGCGGCATCAAAAGTCTGGAATAATCTGCCGCCTCCGATTAGAACATCCAACTCGTCTAATTCCTTCAGAAAACGTTTGCGACAGTATTTGATAGACGCACAACGGAAACTGGACATGGTACATTTAAATGTTTCTTTGATATGATGCTGTGCCAATTTGAGTGGAATGTGGTGGGGGTTTGTGGTGTACGGGCAGTGCGCGTGCAACTACAGGGAATACACATATATGTATTGTATATATATTTATCTATTAGATTATTAAATACTTTATTATTATTTCTATTCTGTTTATATTTTATGTTTATCATTATTATATTATACATATATCGTAGAAATGATTGACATCCGTACACTCACCATTAGGACCAGTTGAAAACCAGCGTCGGGCACTAGTTGTCCGGCATTTTGCTGAACTGGGCCTATTTTGCGCAGCCGTGAGTCACACAGTATTATTAGTAGTCCTAGATGTGTTGAATTCCATTATTTTTTAATGTATAATTTCTTTTAATAATAATAAGATGTTGTTTATTTTTATTTTTTACTGTGTGTACTTGTGGCATGTGTCAATAAACGTTTTTTCTTTCTTTCTTCTTTCTATCTCCATACATAACGTTCATAGATAGATAGATAGAACACTCTTTATTGTTCACCAATAATTTAAACAAACACTTGATTAACAATACTGCAAAATATGGTTATAATGGCGGTCTTATCGCTGATAGCGATATCTTCCAGACAACCTTTGGATGGACTTTAAGAACATAAAACAAAGAGGGGAGGGGAAAGTCAGAGTACTTACTTCAAGTATATATCATACACAAAAAGTACTAAAGTAGTTAATATATATATACACACATCAAAAGTGTCTAGGGATCAAGCATTTTTATGCGGATTTCTTGAGATTGAGATGTGGCTTTGTAATAAATTTATGATTTTATAAATTTATATGGATCCTTTTTGGTGTATTTCATAATTTGAAACAGGAACTGTTAATCAAATTCGAGTAAAAGATGAAAATCAGCTGTCAATATTTTCCCTATAAAAACATACAACGCATTGAAGACATTATTAGTGCTACTGTTTCCCTACTACTGATTAAAACCAACGTTATTATGGAGCGGCGACGTCATTTAAGCAGGGAAGAAATGCTCAGAGCCGTGGGAATGATAGAAGCTGGTTCCCGGCAACGTACTGTGGCTTTAGCTCTGAATACAAGTCAGAGTGTTATCAGTCGACTTTGGACACGTTACCGAAGCACTGGTACCGTGGCTGAGCGCCATGGAGGACGGTATCGCTGCACCACACGGAGACAAGACCGATACATTCAAATCTTAACTCGAAGAGCTCCAACAATAACCGCCATGATGTTAGCCGTGAGGCTTCATCACTCTTCAGGGAACTTAATTAGCGACCAAACAGTCAGAAACCGCTTGCATAAAGTGAACCTTCATTCCCGAAGACCGCTACGGGTACCACCTATAGCAATGCACAATCGTAGGATTCGATATCAATGGGCTCTTGAACACAGAAATTGGGCAGAAGAACAATGGCGTTTCGTGTGCTTTTCTGATGAGTCTCGTTTTGGTATGAGACCGGATACAAGACGTATACGACACTGGAGAACCCCTGGACGCCAACAGCGATTAAAATCCTACCAGGAAGTCCATCCTTATAGTGGTGGAACCATCATGGTATGGGCGGGTATTTGGATCGGCGGAAGAACTGAGTTGATTTGGATCAGAGGCAACCTCAACGCTCAAATTTATGCTGAGACGATTGTATCTGACGTCATCGTTCCTCTACAAGTGCAAATCGGTCCCTTATTTCAGTTAATGCATGATAATGCACGACCGCACACCGCAAGAGTTGTAAGACAGACTCTCGCCGCAGCTAACATCAATGTCCTGCTCTGGCCTGCTCAGTCGCCAGACTTGAACCCGATTGAGCATGCATGGGATATGCTACAGAGAAGAGCTCTGCCGAATATGGAGGGTATCCAGTCGCAAGAAGACCTTTTTTTGTTGTTGCAACGAACATGGGCGGCCATTCCACAGCGTGATTTGGATGAACTCATTTTGAGTATGCCAAACCGATGTTCTTGTGTTGTTAGTGTTCGCGGTAGAAACACGGATTATTAATTGTTTAAGTTACCCAATAAAATTTTAAAGAAAACTGTTATTTCAGTATTTTTTTCGAACTTTAATGTTAGTGGTTCAAATGTCAAAATTCCCTTTATTAGGAAAATGGCAAATTTCTTTATTAATACAAAGGTGACTTGGTTTATCGTTACTGTGACAAACGAAAACACTTTATTTGATGAATCCTTAAAGAAAATTTTAATTAATATCAATCAGGAGAAAAGTTATTGCAAAAATATATGTTGATCCCTAGACACTTTTGATGTGTGTATATATATATATATTTATCCTGCAACCAATTAGCCGTCCTCTGAAGAAAAAAGTACATTTAAACTGGCGTCCACTGGCATATGGCGCCCGCATACCGGACGCCACTTTTTTGGTCAGTGGCACTTAGGTCCTATTGGTCCTGGTTAGCCGTAGGACAAAATTCGATAGAAGCCAAAAAATTTTATAAATGGCTGCAAAAATATCATCAAAAGTTCCCGAAGAAATCTTAGCACAGGTGAGGCGCTGCTGTAGCGCGTATATTCACAGCCGTATATCTCGGGGACTTCCTGACTGCGAATCTGCATATTTGGCGTCCGCACACGCGACGTTGCCAGCTCGCTCACCTCATGCTTAACAGAGTTTCTGATTTGTATTTTAATATATTGGATTTATGTGTGACACATTTTCAATTTGCAATATTAAAAGAAGGAACATAAAATCAACTTTTAATTATAAATAAACATTATTTCGGCTTCATTTAATGACCACTAACTCTAACTCTGAAAAGCAGTTAAAATTTTTGATATTATTAGTAACACATAGTTACTCAGACTTACTTCCCCACTTTCCAAACCACAGTAATGAGACTTCTTCCTATAGTGCATCTATAATCCTCATAAATTTCGGACATTTACTTTCGCGTCGATAAATGCAATTTTGAAAGTATAGAGGTATGTACATCTATCTCACATTTTCGCACGATAAAGCGCAATCGGTACGTGCGCAAGATCCAAACCTTATTTTATTTTATTAATAGCTATATACGGACGTCTTATAGCTTTATACGGACGTTCAATAGCCTAGCGGCTTTTATTGCAGGAATACGATACTATTTAACGTACATATTTGGCTGCAAATTGCTGTAAGATGAAAGCACTGTAACCAATCCGGCTGCGCCAGATTTAAACGAAAAATCACACAATGCCCGCGCATTAGTCTTCAAGGAAGTCCAGTTTGCGATTCGACCAATTTTAGTATCTTCACATGTTCCCACCATATACTCGCCGAGACACCGACCTTCCTCCGAGGGAGAGACTAGGCCTTTATAACGATGGATGGATGACCAGAAAAACTTGACTACTAATTAACTCTATAGAGAAAGAAAAGACACTAGAAAAATATGTTTTGTGTGAAAGAGAAACATACGTTTAACATTCAATATATTTTTCTATGCTCATTCCGATACAATCTGAAGTCTTCCTAGGTTTCGGACATTTTAAGTCGACCATTTGCGAGAATAGAGCTATGTCTCTGGGCTCACATTTCCCCACGGTAAAGCACCATCAGCGTGTGATCAAGAGCCAAACCTCTCAAATGGGTATTGTATTGCCGAACTACATAGTATGTTTGGATAGGGCACTGTGTCTTTGAGGTTCCTGTCTTTATATTACCTCAACACATGATCAACACGTGAGCATCAATGTAAGAACCGGCCGCAGTAAAACATTGTCATAAGAAGGAAAGTCGCATGCGCGCTTGAAAAATACAAGTAAGAAATTGATTCCCGTCATCTTCTTTACGAGAATTTAACAATACCAGGTAGACTCAAGTGCGGGATATATTGTTTTCGCAGCACTCGGTCCATCCGAGATGAACCTCCACATTTAAGAAAAGTGAAAAATACTGCTTCCGCGTTTGTCTAATATCGTTTAGCTCTAGGAGCATCTACCTTCCGGACGTGACCTACAGAAAACAATCTCTCGACTGCGAATCTCGCACTCGGGCACTTTTGCCTGGTAAAACCATGTCCTATCTATTAGCGTGCCCGAAATACGGAAGTTCAATAGCTATATACGGACGTTCAATAGCTATATATGGATGTTCAATAGCCATATACGGACGTTCCAAAGCTATATATGGACGTTCAATAGCTATATACGGACGTTCAATAGCTATTTAATGCACGGTACTTAAGGTTATGCAGTCAACAGCACAGTTGCTGAAGGATATATATCATGCGCCCATGCTAGTGAGTTTCAGATTCGGTCTACGTGAAGTATGATGGGCCGCTTAATATGTCCTTAAAGGTCGTCCCGAATGGGTTGATGCTAACTTGGTTAAGTTTAATGCCGCTTGGACCCAGGCGTTTCCGACCGGCTCCATTATTCCGTGGTGAAAACGAGCCGATAAGCGATCATAGCGAGCTTCTTGGGGTAACGTTGACCCTTACTTTTTGGTCTGTACGTCGCGGCTAAGACTCAACTGGTTGCCAATAATTGAGAATCCTAGCAAAGGAGACAGTATTTCAAATCGGAATAATTATGTTGATGCGCTTGACTCATTCGAGACACGACCAAACGTCTCATTAGCAACGAGGGACTGGTCGAGTCAAAGCTTTAGAGCCTTGAACATCGGCGACACGATGCAATTCTATCGGTTAAATTTTAGGGAGTGTGCCATGGACTCGCACAATCTAATTCCATCAAGCCCGTTCCATTATCGGACTACAAGACGAACGGCGATGAGCCATCGTCACATGGTGGACATCCCACCCATACGCGCAAAACGTTTTGAGAAATTTCATTATAGCTGTGAGCTATGGAGTGGAATTGTATTAAATATCTATTATAGCTATACTAGGGCTATTTAAGTTAAGAGTCAATAGGTTTCTTCTAGGTAAGCGTGCTTAGTCTTCAACCACATCATCGCTTCACCATCAGGTGAGCTGGTGGTCAAATGTGAGCATATTATTAATAAAGATGAGGTCTAAGACGGAATGAGCGAGCCCAGAAGTGTCTGTTCACTCTTACTTATACAGGAGCCGGCAGACAGTTCCACACCTTGGCCGTGCACACAATAAATGCAGCTTACCATCAGGTGAGATAGTAGTCAGAATCGAGCCTATCATCAATAACCACAATATATACGGACGTGCAATAGGTATATACGGACGTCAATAGCTATATACGGACGTTCAATAGCCTGGTGACCTTAATTGCAGGAATGCTATTTGGCTGCAAACTACTGTAAGATGGAGGTACTATATACCCAATCGGGCTGCACCAGATTTGAACGAGAAAGCCCACAGTGCTGTCGGTTGCACTTTCGTGTTCAGGGAAGCTCAGTTTGTAAATTGACTAGTTTTTACTAACTTCATAAGATCCCACCATGTACTTGCTGGAAACCGGCCTTTACCCGGCGACGGAGACACTAGGCCTTCATCACCTATGTGGCCCTGTGTGTCACATCACCTGTGTGTTTACCATTCAATACGTTTTTCTATGCTCATTCCGACACAAAATACACACTTCCCAAACCTCAATAATGAGAATGTTATCTATAGCGTATCTAAAGTCTTCCTAGGTTTGTGACATTTTAAGTCAACCATTTGCGAGAATAGAGCTATGTCTATGGGCTCACATTTCCCCACGGTAAATTGCCATCAGCATGGACGCAAGAGCCAAACCTCCCAAATGGGTATTGTATTGCCGAACTACATAGTATGTTTGGATAGGGCACTGTGTCTTTGAGCTTCTTGTCTTTATTTTACCTCAATACATGATCAACCACGTGAGCATCAATGTAAGAACCGGCCGCAGTAAAACATTGTCATAAGAAGGAAAGTCACATGCGCGCTTGAAAAATACAAGCAAGAAATCGATTCCCGTCATCTTCTTTACGAAAATTTAACAATACCAGGTAGACTCAAGTGCGGGGTATATTTTTTTTGCTGCACTCGGTCCGTCCGAGATGAACCTCCACATGTAAGAAAAGTGTTGTGGAATTAATACTGCTTCCGCGTCTGCCTAATATCGTTCAGCTCTAGGAGCATCTATCTCCCGGACGTGACCTACAGAAGCCAGTTTGGAAAACAATCTCTCGACTGCCAATCTCGCACTCGGGCACTCTTGCCTGGTAAAATCATGTCCTATCTAATAGTGTGCCCAAAATACGAAAGTTAAATAGCTATATACGGACGTTCGATAGCTATATATGGACGTTCAATAGCCATATACGGACGTTCCATAGCTATTTAATGCACGGTACTTAAGGTTATGCAGTCGACAGCATAGTTGCTGAAGGATATATATCCTGCGCCCATGCTAGTGGGTTTCAGATTTGGTCTACGTGAAGTCATGATGGGCCGCTTAATATGTCCTTAAAGGTTGTCTCGAATGGGTTGATGCTAACTTTGGTTAAGTTTAATGCCGCTTGGACCCAGGCGTTTCCGACCGGCTCCATCATTCCGTGGTGAAAACGAGTCGATAAGCGATCATAGCGAGCTTCTTGGGGTAACGTTGACCCTTACTTTTGGTTTGTTCGTCGCGGCTAAAACTCAACTGGTTGCCAATAATTGGCAATTCTAGCAAAGGAGACAGTATTTTACATCGGAATATCTTGATGCACTTGACTCATTCAATAAACGACCAAACGTCTCATTAGCAACGAGGGACTGGTCGAGTCAAAGCTTTAGAGCCTTGAACATCGGCGACACGAGGCAATTCTATTGGTTAAATTTTAGCGAGTGTGCCATGGACTCGCACAATCTAATTCCATCAAGCCCGTTCCATTATCGAACTACAAGACGAACGGTGAGCCATCGTTACATGGTGGACATCCCACCCATACGCGCAAAACGTTTTGATAAATTTCATTTTATAGCTATGGAGTGGAACTGTATTAAATTCTATTATAGTTATACTAGGGCTCTTTAAGTTAAGCTTCAACCACATCATCGCTTCACCATCAGGTGAGATGGTGGTCAAATGTGAGCATTTTATTAATAAAGATGAGCTCTAAGAAGGAATGAGCGAGCCTAGAAGTTCACTCTAACTTTGAAGGCAGACAGGTCATATATGGTAGGGAATACAGGAGCCGGCAGATACTTCCACACCTTGGCCGTGCATACAATAAATGCAGCTTACCATCAGGTGAGATAGTAGTCAGAATCGAGCCCATCATCAATACGGACGTCAATAGCTATATACGGACGTTCAATAGCCTGGTAACCTTAATCGCAGGAATGCTATTGGGCTGCAAACTACTGTAAGATGGATGTACTATATACCCAATCGGTCTGCACTAGAATTGAACGAGAAAGCCCGCAGTACTTTCGGTTGCACTTTCGTGTTCAGGGAAGCTCAGTTTGTAAATTGACTAGTTTTTACTAACTTCATAAGATCCCACCATGTACTTGCTGGAAACCGGCCTTTACCCGGCGACGGAGACACTAGGCCTTCATCACCTATGTGGCCCATTACCTGAGGATTTGATGACCAGAAGTACTTAACTCTCTCTCTCTCTCTCTCTGTAAGCAGACCCCACGAGGAAAAGAGAGACATGCAAACGTCTTCGTGATGTTTTGCATAGACATACTAAGCTTAGCTAAGCTAGTTCTATCATACTAAATCTTAACTTGACTCACCAATGAACTTACTGCGCACATTGTTTAAATTTGTAAAAAAGTAGACAAATATTTACAATAGTATGTCATTCTAGATATGTCCCGCGACTTCTCATGTAACATCTCACTGGAACCTCAATAATTATTCATCTTATTATTAACTAGGTATTTCAGTCCCTAATGTAATTCAAATCCGTTCGTTAAGTTTTGCATGAAAGAGAAGCCATACGTTTACTATTCAATCCTCTTATTCAACGCTCCTAACAACACAACACAACTTTTTAATAATATTAATAGCATAATATGCGATATTCATAGATATCAATATCGGGCATCCGTATATTAGCACATCTTACAAATATTGTGATAAGTGTAATGTTCAAAGTGTGGACTACTGTCAAGCAATAATAAAAGAAAGAGATGAGTAGATAAATCGAAAGCTGGCAACGTCGCACTCCCAAATACCTGCGGGGACGTTAAGTAGTCAATGCAATAGGTAAATCGCAATCAATATATCCAGGACGCATAGAATGTATTACCATGGTTCGGGGTTCAAAAATGTTGGGGCATGACTGCAAGAGATATATCGCGAAAAATAAAATTATTGTAAAATGACGTACCCCACGTTGCTGGAAATCGACAAACTAAGCAATATTCATTGAGACTTGTTAAAAAATATAAGGGGAACTGGGGGACGTAAGATTCTAGGATGTATATATATATATATATATATAATATATATATATATATATATACATCCTAGAATCTTTTTGGCGTCATGCACGTCGTGCAACCTTACGACGTCCCCCAGTTCCCCTTATATTTTTTAACAAGTCTCAATGAATATTGCTTAGTTTGTCGATTTCCAGCAACGTGGGGTACGTCATTTTCCGATAATTTTATTTTTTGCGATATTCTTCTTACAGTCATGCCCCAACATTTTTGAACCCCGAACCATGGTGATACATTCTAGGCGTCCTGGATATATTGATTGCGATTTACCTACCTGACCTATGGCATTGACTACTTAACGTCCCCGCAGGTATTAGGGAGTGCGACGTTGCCAGCTTTCGACTTGTCTACTCATCTCTTTCTTTTATTATTGCTTGACAGTAGTCTACAGTTTGGACATTACACTTATCACAATATTCGTAAGATGTGCTAATATACGGATGCCCGATATTGATATCTATGAATATCGCATTTTATGCTATTAATATTATTAAAAAGTTTCTTGTGTTGTTAGGAGCGTTAATAAAAGGATTGAATAGTAAACGTATGGCTTCTCTTTCATACAAAACTTAAAGAACGGATTTTAATGACATTAGGGACTGAAATACCTAGTTAATAATAAGATGAACAATTATGGAGGTTCCAGTGAGATTATTACCTACATGAGAAGTCGCGGGACATATCTAGAATGACATACTATTGTAAATATTTAATACTTTTTTTTACAAACTTAAACAATGTGCGCAGTAAGTTCATTGGTGAGTTAAGTTAAGATTTAGTATGATAGAACTAGCTTAGCTAAGCTTAGTGTGTCTATGCAAAACATCACGAAGACGTTGGCATGTTTCTCTTTTCCTCGTGGGGTCTGCTTACAAAGAGAGAGAGAGAGAGAGAGAGAGAGAGAAAGAGAGAGTTAAGTACTTCTGGTCATCAGATCCTTAGATAATGGTTCACATAGGTGATGAAAGCCTAGTGTCTCCGTCGCCGGGTATACGCCGGTTTCCAGTAAGTACACGGTGGGATCTTATGAAGTTAATACTGGTCAAGTTACAAACTGAGCTTCCCTGAACACGAAAGTGCAACCGAAAGTACTGCGGGCTTTCTCGTTCAATTCTAGTGCAGACCGATTGGGTATATAGTACATCCATCTTACAGTAGTTTGCAGCCCAATAGCATTCCTGCGATTAAGGTTACCAGGCTATTGAACGTCCGTATATAGCTATTGACGTCCGTATTGATGATGGGCTCGATTCTGACTACTATCTCACCTGATGGTAAGCTGCATTTATTGTATGCACGGCCAAGGTGTGGAAGTATCTGCCGGCTCCTGTATTCCCTACCATATATGACCTGTCTGCCTTCAAAGTTAGAGTGAACTTCTAGGCTCGCTCATTCCTTCTTAGAGCTCATCTTTATTAATAAAATGCTCACATTTGACCACCATCTCACCTGATGGTGAAGCGATGATGTGGTTGAAGCTTAACTTAAAGAGCCCTAGTATAACTATAATAGAATTTAATACAGTTCCACTCCATAGCTATAAAATGAAATTTATCAAAACGTTTTGCGCGTATGGGTGGGATGTCCACCATGTAACGATGGCTCACCGTTCGTCTTGTAGTTCGATAATGGAACGGGCTTGATGGAATTAGATTGTGCGAGTCCATGGCACACTCGCTAAAATTTAACCAATAGAATTGCCTCGTGTCGCCGATGTTCAAGGCTCTAAAGCTTTGACTCGACCAGTCCCTCGTTGCTAATGAGACGTTTGGTCGTTTATTGAATGAGTCAAGTGCATCAAGATATTCCGATGTAAAATACTGTCTCCTTTGCTAGAATTGCCAATTATTGGCAACCAGTTGAGTTTTAGCCGCGACGAACAAACCAAAAGTAAGGGTCAACGTTACCCCAAGAAGCTCGCTATGATCGCTTATCGACTCGTTTTCACCACGGAATGATGGAGCCGGTCGGAAACGCCTGGGTCCAAGCGGCATTAAACTTAACCAAAGTTAGCATCAACCCATTCGAGACAACCTTTAAGGACATATTAAGCGGCCCATCATGACTTCACGTAGACCAAATCTGAAACCCACTAGCATGGGCGCAGGATATATATCCTTCAGCAACTATGCTGTCGACTGCATAACCTTAAGTACCGTGCATTAAATAGCTATGGAACGTCCGTATATGGCTATTGAACGTCCATATATAGCTATCGAACGTCCGTATATAGCTATTTAACTTTCGTATTTTGGGCACACTATTAGATAGGACATGATTTTACCAGGCAAGAGTGCCCGAGTGCGAGATTAGCAGTCGAGAGATTGTTTTCCAAACTGGCTTCTGTAGGTCACGTCCGGGAGATAGATGCTCCTAGAGCTGAACGATATTAGGCAGACGCGGAAGCAGTATTAATTCCACAACACTTTTCTTACATGTGGAGGTTCATCTCGGATGGACCGAGTGCAGCAAAAAAAATATACCCCGCACTTGAGTCTACCTGGTATTGTTAAATTTTCGTAAAGAAGATGACGGGAATCGATTTCTTGCTTGTATTTTTCAAGCGCGCATGTGACTTTCCTTCTTATGACAATGTTTTACTGCGGCCGGTTCTTACATTGATGCTCACGTGGTTGATCATGTATTGAGGTAAAATAAAGACAAGAAGCTCAAAGACACAGTGCCCTATCCAAACATACTATGTAGTTCGGCAATACAATACCCATTTGGGAGGTTTGGCTCTTGCGTCCATGCTGATGGCAATTTACCGTGGGGAAATGTGAGCCCATAGACATAGCTCTATTCTCGCAAATGGTTGACTTAAAATGTCATAAACCTAGGAAGACTTTAGATACGCTATAGATAACATTCTCATTATTGAGGTTTGGGAAGTGTGTATTTTGTGTCGGAATGAGCATAGAAAAACGTATTGAATGGTAAACGTATGTTTCTCTTTCACACAAAACATATTTTTCTAGTGTCTTTCTCTCTCTATAGATTTAGTTAGTAGTCAAGTTCTTCTGGTTATCCGTCCATCGTTATGAAGGCCTAGTCTCTCCCCCGGAGGAAGGTCGGTGTCTCGGCGAGTACATGGTGGGAACATCTAAAGATAGTAAAACTGCTCGAATTGCAAACTGGACTTCCCTGAAGACAAATACGTGAGCACTGTGTGATTTTTCGTTCAAATCTGGCGCAGCCGGACTGGGTACAGTGCTTTCATCTTACAGTAATTTGCAGCCAAATAAGAATACCTTAAATAGTATCGTATTCCTGCAATTAAAGCCGCTAGGCTATTGAACGTCCGTATAAAGCTATAAGACGTCCGTATATAGCTATTAATAAAATAAAATAAGGTTTGGATCTTGCGCACGTACCGATTGCGTTTTATCGTGCAAAAATGTGAGATAGATGTACATACCTCTATTCTTTCAAAATTAAATTTATCGACGCGAAAGTAAATGTCCGAAACTTATGAGGATTATAGATGCACTATAGGAAGAAGTCTCATTACTGTTGTTTGGAAAGTGGGGAAGTAAGTCTGAGTAACTATGTGTTACTAATAATAAAAAAAAAATTAACTGCTTTCAGAGTTAGATTTAGTGGTCATTAAATGAAGCTGCAATAATGTTTATTTATAATTAAAAGTATTTTATGTTCCTTCTTTTAATATTGCAAATTGAAAATGTGTCACACATAAATCCAATATATTAAAATACAAATCAGAAACTCTGTCAAGCATGAGGTGAGCGAGCTGGCAACGTCGCAAGTGCGGACGCCAAATATGCAGATTCGCAGTCAGGAAGTCCCCGAGATATACGGCTGTGAATATACGCGCTACAGCAGCGCCTCGCCTGCGCTGAGATTTCTTCGGGAACTTTTTATTATATTTTTGCAGCCATTTATCAAATTTTTTGGCTTCTATCGAATTTTGTCCTACGGCTAACCAGGACCAATAGGACCTAAGTGCCACCGACCAAAAAACACCTTTTTTGACACCGCCTACCGTATTATAGTTATTTTTGCCTTTGTAGTGTTTTTATATAGATCCCGGTTCTATTTTTTGCAAAAAAAAAAATTTTTCACGGTTTTCGTGGGTCGGTTTGTAATTTATCTAGTTACAAAAGCCAAAATATCAACTACTTATCACTTTTACAAAATATAGCTTTTCCCGGTGCAGAGCCGTTAATTTTTGAGGAGTTCTCCTGGTACATCACCATCAGCTCTACTTCACCATGCATTGTGACGAGCATAAAGTGCTTAACATCTATATTCAAGTAATAATCTAATCGCAATCCACGAAATACTTATTATTGAGTAGTTTCGGTGGCTATCTGGGGTCTTCATCATCAGTTCCACTTTCTCAAATGGTGCTTTTCAAGAGCAACTACACAAGGTACTATAAGAAATACCCAAAACGCTATAGGTGTGCCTATAATATTTGACGAGTTCCTTCGATTTTTCCATGATCCCATCATCAGATCCGAACATGACGACAATGGGACTAACTAGAAAGTATACCCTTTCAAACAAAAAAAGAATTTTCCAAATCGGTCCAGCCACCTGCGAGTAATGAGGTAACATACATAAGAAAAAAAAAGTTCAAGCCGAATTGAGAACTTCCTCCTTTTTTTTTGAAGTCGGTTAAAGGCAGCAAGTGACTGCGCTTGTCTAACTAACAACGGTTTAATGCATTCCACAGACGGGTAGCCTGCACCGTATACGACGAATCATAAAATTTTGTGGAATGTGCATTTTTCCCTACCATGCTAACAGGTCGGCTCCAGTCTAACCGGCTACAGCTGATGATTAGTGTTTAACATGGAGCGACTGACTATTGGACCTCCACAACCCAGTAACTGTAAATCTTCTGATTGCTGTGATCTCACTGCTGGTGTGCCTCAGGGTGGCGTTCTTTCTCCTCTTCTTTTCTCTATCTTTATTAATACAGTTACTCAGATTATCACCTCGCACTTCCATCTCTATGCAGACGATTTGCAGCTTTACCGACACTTCTTGCTGGCTGACGCGGACTCGGCGATTAGTGCCATGAATTGTGACTTGGAGAATATTAGTCAGTGGGCTAAATCATACGGATTACAGATTAATCCGTCCTAGTCCCAGGCTATGATCTTGGGTAGTCGATACTATCGCTCTGCACTTGACACTTCCTCTTTGAGGCCATTATCCCTTAACAGCTCGATCATTGCGTACACGAATGTGGCAAAGAATCTCGGCGTATTACTTGACAACAATCTTTCTTGGCGAGCGCAAGTAAGTGAGGTTAGTCGAAAGGTGCACTATTCCTTCCACTCTTTAAAATCCCTTCAAAGCTTCTTGCCTTTCAAAACTAAAATCTCTTTAGCTCAAACTTTAATCCAGCCGATTATTGATTATGCCGATGCCTGCTATTTGGATGCCACTGAGGAGCTCTTATATAAGCTTGAGCGCTTGCAAAACTTGTGTATTCGCTTTGTTTTTGGTCTGAGGAAATTAGATCATGTCTCTCAGTTTCGCAAGGATCTCAAGTGGCTCCCTATCCGTCTTCGCAGGAACACTCGAATATTATTCCTTTTGTACAATATCCTATTCAACCCTGCATATCCTAACTACCTGCGCGATCGTTTTTCATTCACTCGTCCTACTGACGCACTTTGTAGATCCCACCTTAAACTCCATCTCAATTTCCCGTCCCATAAAACCCGTTTCTATTCCCACTCCTTCTCCTTTCATGCAGTACGACTGTGGAACTCACTTCCCGCTAAAATCCGGGAGGCTAAATCCATTAATATTTTCAAAAAGCAGGTCAAAGATCATTACCTATCTAACATCCCGTAATTTTATATATTTACTAGCTTTTGCCCGCGACTTCGTCCGCGTGGTATAGTTACTTTGGGCTAACGTTAAATTTAACCCCGATTTTGAAGCATTCTTCATTGGCGCTCCGCTCCTATTGGCCTTAGCGTAATGATACAATATAGCAGTGCCCGCGACTCCGTCAGCGTAAGTTAATGTATTGGTAATATTGTTTAGATCACGTTCACATGAGGCTTAAGTACCTAGAGAACGCTTCGACCGCGAGACGCGTCGAGCGCGGCGACCGATTCTCAAAAGTAATCCTTATAGCATGATTCAGTATTCACGCGCGATGGCTTATTAATTATATAAGCGTATTTCATGTATAACTTTGGTGTTTCTATACCGATTTATATGATTCTTTTTACGGTTTCGTAGCCGAATGGCAAAAAACGGAATCTTTATAGTTTCGACATGTCTGTCCGTCTGTCTGTCTGTCTGTCTGTCCGTCCGTCCGTCTGTCACAGCAATTTTATTCCGAAACTATTAGGACTATACATGTAAAACTTGATAGGTAGATGTATTCTGTGAACCGCTTTCTGATTTTGAGAAAAAAATTAAAAAATATTTAAAATAAAGGGGGGCTCCCCATACATGGAACTAAACCTGAAAAAATTTTTTTTCATGAAATAGATGCATGTGTGGTATCTATAGACAGTTCTTTAAAAACGACATCGGGGTTTCTAAAACCACTTTTCCATAAAGTCAATCGTTTAAAAGGTATAAGCTTCCAAAGTGGTAAAATGTGTGTGTGGCGGACACAACCTCTAACTTCTATAATAATGGAGTGAAAAATCTAAAAAAATATATGTCTGTAGATCTTAATATAAACTTTCAACCAAAATTAGTTTGAACGAAATCAGTTCAGCAGTTTTTGAGATACAGCATATTTTCTAAAACCGCAAATATAACTTTGTAATTCATACAAACACTATGAAAAACAAATTTATTCGGCGCAGTTGTAAAAAATGTAAAAAAGCCAGTTTTAAGAAATTTGTAAGGTTTTTTTTTTCAAAACAAATTTATTTGGCGCAGTTGTAAAAAATGTAAATAAGCTAGTTTTAAGAAATTTGTAAGGTTTTTTTTCGTCAAATAAATTTGCATATTATATTATAGTTACTACGGAACCCTTCATGGGCGAGTCTGACTCGCACTTGGCCAATTTTTTTATGGAATAGTTAATAATGTTAACTTTTTCAATTAGGGGTGACTGAGAGTGTTATAAACGTAAGAGTAGACAAATATTATAATCAGAAAGCTTCGAACTGCTAAGCTATCGGGAGTTACACGTGTTATTGTGAGTCAACCATAAAAGTTAGACATATGCTGTCGTGGGATATTTTTTATATAATTTTAAGGAGAACATTTCCGTCATGAAATGATTTGTGTAGCTTTAACCATTAAGGTTGCACACGCGACGGAAGCTTAAAAAATGGAGTAACTTCTCCCGTTTTCCCAACATTTCCCTTCACTGCTCTGCTCCTATTGATTGTAACGTGATGAAAAGTATACTATAACCCGCTCAGGAGTATGAAAAATAATTGTACCAAGTTTCGTTAAAATCCGTCGAGTAGTTTTTGTTTCTATAACGGTTATACAGACAGACAGACAGACAGACAGACAGACAGACAGACAAAAATTTAACTGATTGCATTTTTGGCATGAGTATCGATCCTTAATCACCCCGTGATAGTTATTTTGGAAATATATTTCATGTACAGAATTGACCTCTCTACAGATTTATTATAAGTATAGATTATAGGTATATATTTTTTATAGCATTAATATAAATATGTATTTTAATTCTATGTATGTATATATTTGTTTATTATATCATTATAGTTTAATTTTATAGCTAAGTATGTTTTATTTATCGTAACTAGTATTTATACACACTGTGTCTATCATCTCCTCTTGAACTCTCCTGTCGCAGGTCTGCTGGAAGAAATTTCTTAGGAAATAAGCAGCACCTTTGTGCTCTTTTGTCTGTATTTTTTTTTGTAAGTGTCATGTGTGTACATAAATAAATAAATAAAATAAATAACTGTGTAACACGATACTCCTCGGCTAGACCACTGTCAGATTTACTGACTTCTGACTTCTGATCCGTAACGGCTGTCAAAGATGATCAAATGACAGCTTGGACCAAACTCCAGAAGAAAAACCCAATAAGTACTTTTTCCTTACCCGGGAATCGAACCCGATATATCGTGCTCAGCAGCAGCTCTTTCAACCACTTGACCAACGAGGCTGTTCTCAATACATAACGTTATAGTTTTAAATAAAACTGGCCATGACGTCACGTAACAATGCAAATAATATAATATTTGTCGACTTGAAGCTGAAACCAACAGTTGGGAAAGCATCTGTTGTCGCAAAAAAGGCGGCCTTCGATAAAAATGTAATTGGAATCGTTCACGTGCCCGTTTAATTTGTAATTAGGCACGAGTTATTGTGAAAACATCTGAAAACAGAGAAGTATTCAACTAAATAGGAGTGTACGTTTGTTTTTGTTGCAAATGGATACGACTCAAATGGTTATATTGGGTTCTAGGCTGTAGTGTTATTGGACTAGTCTATGCCCGCAGCTTCATTTGCCCGGAAAGTATTTTGGTTTTTGGTAAATGGTAATTGATTGAACAATATAAAAAGGTTTCGGGTTAATGCGTGAAGAAAATGCTCGAAAACCATTGAAAACTTTTGTACCTCTTTTTACGAAAATCACGAGGATGGAGGAGTGTGAATTATAAAAGTAATTCAGCACAGAGATAGATTTATAGTTTGGAATATTTAGTAAATTTCCTGTGTACATAATGTAGCATTATATTTGAAAGAGTTTAAGACTCCGGGCTGATCTTGGAGTGCCACAATCTTCTCAACCAGGTTAGTAGACACAACAATCTAACCATTCAATGGATCAAAGGATAGCGACTCCCGAGGCAACGATGCAGCGGGCGAACTTGCTAGAAGGGCTTCGATTATGGCGATTATGGGATCCGAACCCATTGCACCACTCCCCTTCGGTTATCTGCGTCACCTGGTAAGGAAACGCACCATAAACCTACACCACAAACTATGGGAGGACCATGGTGAGGGCAGGCAGGCCATAGAGGCTCTCCCGACCCTTGATGGCCGCTTGTCGAAACAGGTCCTTAGACTATCTAAATCTATCTAAATTGCGGCTGGTTACAGCCGCTCTTACCGGTCATGGATAATTTAATAAACACTTCTATGTAATAGGAGTCACAGACAGCCCACTCTGCAGAGTCTGCATGGAGGAGGACGAAACAGCAGCACACCTGCTACTGAGCTGCCCTGTAGTCGCGGATTACAGGACTAAATACTTCGGCAACCCAGGTACTCTCCGAGAAGTGGTAAGCAAAACAAGGGCGTTGCTCGCCTTCCTGGAGGAACTGGCATGGATTGAGTGAAAAGAAATCCTACCCTTACGCAAAATAAGCGCATGGTCGTGGAGTTGCGGATACCTGCCGGACATACATACATACAAGAGTTTAAGACTCAGCCAGAGAAGTCGACGTTTGCGGAATAAGTTTTATAAGTTGGTACTTACCTTGTTCATTCTAGTTAGTGATGATAGTTTTTTTAACTTTAGGACATTATTTTACAATAGTGTAGGTGTGACTAACTTTGCAGCATCAAAAACTTCTGACAAACGAACAAACAGCAAAACTATATTTCACGTTTGATAACGGAACCCCAAAAAGAAGCATCACCAATAAACCCCTTACACAAAACACATAATAAGAAACAAACAACTCAATCCTAATACGAAGGATATTGAACGGAACGTGTCCCAACATTTTGCCAGCAATGTATCGCTTTCCAAGTAGGTGACAATAAATTTCTCCTGAGCAATCGTAAAGTCCCAGAGACCTACTACCTCTGTAACAAACTGTGGCTGCTTTGTTCCATGGCCTCTGGCGATTGCTATTTTGCATCGGAAAAACTCTTCCCCCGCCCCCGCAGCCTCGCTAGGGTATAAATTGAAATTGGCAAAAGGAACGCAATTCGCTAGGGGCGGACCATAAAAACTGCGCTGTACTGCGTGAATTTATTTCGAGTAGTTCGCGGCTCCTGTAGTCTGCTGGTTTTTGTTGAGTGTTTATTGTTTTTGCTTTTATTCTTTCGCGTGTTTTTAGTCTTAGGTTTAGATTCTAGGTGGTTAATTTAAATTAAACCAACGATATTTCATAGGTCTACATGGGTACTTAGAAAACAATAGAAACGTTACGGATCGAATTGGTCATTTCCTATAGAGAAGTATTGAACCCCAGGAAACTAATAAACTATATGGTTACTCTTTTCAAAACATAATTGATTAATAAAAAAATATATAGGCATGAGAGGACAATATCGATCAATTAACATAGTATCTACAATGTAATTACTAATCAAAAATTAATCTTACAGTCTACATTATTCTTGTATTCACATGAAACGAACTTTATAAAATGACAAGATTAGATTTCATTAATAATGGATGGAAACTAAATCAATGTATACATATAAAGACTAAAATAGGATTGAAAAATCTGTTATTTGAGTAATTCTATATCTCAACTTTAAATGTCTTGCAATTTTACTTTGAAAATCTGCGTGACGAAATTGTCGTGTTCATTCTTAGTTTGCAATATTATGAAAATTATAGTAGGCGTTAATGCTTTTCAATACAATCGCGATAAAATCTATTGTATTATTTTGTTTTCGAAACGATTTCTAAGAGCACTAAATAAATTCCGAAGATCATGTTGCTCCGACTTATCTTTAGGTGTAGTTATAGTTATCCCGGCTAACTTGTTGTATTAAATTTCAAGATATTACGCTGGGTTAGTCTTCTAAAAATCAGGTACTTTACTTTATCATTATCTGTTTAGCCTTTTCCGAACGATGTCGGGATTGGATCCTAGTTTAACTAGATGCAACCGAGTACTAGTGTTTTACGTAGAGCGACAGTAAATGGCTTGTGGTGAGAAATAAACACTTTTTATCATTATTTTTTTCTTATATTTTAATTAATTCTCAAAAATTACATTTTTAAATATTTTTCTATAAAAAGTGACAATAAAAAAACATTTAAAAAATATAAAAAATGGCAGTCCACTGGTATCGGGAACAGGGTCCAAGCTACCGGTATTTACTTAGGTCTCCAGAAAAAGGAACCTCCTCACAATACGAGCTGTATCGAGGAGAATTGCCTTCTGTATCAGGCCCTTTATGGTCGAAGCTTTTAGCCATCAGTCCATTAACTGAGATGACGATCGGCACAATGACAGCAATTATTATTATTAAATTTCGTTAAACTCAGGTTAGTTAAATGGAGGTTAGATATAACCTCCACTACCCAGTAGCTTACACGATATCAGTGAGATTAGCGAGTCATAGAGGAATTTCATATGTTAAGATCCTTCTACCGAACTCAGCAAGCATTGTTTAACCTTGGTCCAAGCGACTGTTATTATTAAGCCATGAACTCCATCATCAGGTACTTGTTGCACGCTATACTGGTTTAAAGGTAACTAGGGGGCAAATTACAATGTATGAAACAAAAATACCTCAAAAGGCAATGAGCAGCAGTCAACAGCCACACATCCGTGACCACCGAGCCGCCACAGATGGGGTACGTCTTCTCCCTCAGAGAGACCTGCCAGGGCACAGCCGCGATGGAGGTGTTGCGACCAGACACGATGCGGCGCGTTGAAGTCGGCAGGATCTGTTCTGGTGTAGCAGCTGGAATAGATGGACTTTTTAGTACTTTATAACTCTTGTCTATCTTAATGATTAGCGAGTTGCGAGTTGTTGGGTGAGCTCGAACCTAGTCAGAAACATTAGTTTATATAATTTATATCTTATTTTTTCTTTTCTTTCTTTTTTCATATCATCACCAATGCTCTAAAATCTTTGAAATAAAACATCATGTCCTGGGACCCACACTGGCCTCGAGTGGTGGATGATGGCAAATTCTCTATCATAGAGAGAAGGCTGTCTCAACAGTGTGAACGTAATGGGCTGAATTATTTATAGTAAGTGTTTAAGGTACCTTTGTGAGTTTGTGTACTAAAACTAAATATACTAATTTCATTATTATTATATGGCTTCTGATATTTTCCAATGAAATTCTTTCCCCCCGATATATCACTGCACTTTCTGTATGTACATATAGGTACATATTCGCGGGCGGGAGGGTGGTGCTGCACACTATATACTAGCGTGAACAACTGGATTTAGACGGAATTAGTACTAGATACTTTTCTGTAGTATTAGTTCGGTGATATCTACCTGGATGTGCACCCATAATATCCATGTGGACGGTTATTCCAACTGATTTGAGATAACACCACTTTTCATAGGCTGGTACAGACAACAATGAAGTCGGCTTTCAGCTTTTAAAGGCATCTTCTGGACTCGCTTGTTCCATCGTAGACCTCATCTATCGCTTACCATCAAGCAAGATCGATGTCAAGAATGGGTTCATCGATAGTAAAAAAAAATGTCTTTATTGCCCTCGTGCATTGTGGTAAAATCGTAGTAAGTTCATTAAGATGAGATCGACCATATCACCGTTATGGAGAGAGTTGGAACGTATTGGAACAGATAAAAAAGTCCATTCCATATGGGTTTAGTTGTAAGTATAAAAAATTACCTCGTCTTTCTGGTTTCGTTTGATTGTCACCTGAAACAAAGCAATATTTGTTATCTATTTGTATTATGAAACTGAGCTGAGGAGTTCGTTGTTCAAAAGCGGTTGTTATCAACCGCGCGGATCGATCTTCAAGGTTAACTCTTGCTGAGGTAAGTCCGTTGATGCAGATCCTCTTAACCTGTCAAGGTCCACCAAACCTCAAAAAGCACCTTAAGCCATGGCTGTCATTCGTACTCCCCTAATTTCCCCAATCAACCTTGAACCTAATTTCTTTAACAATAAAGTTGAAAATCTATTAAAGAAATTTGACAGATTGTTGTAGCTTGATGTGCTGGCGTCTGTACATGGTTGATAGTCGTTACGGGTAGTCTTAAGCTAGAAAATCTGACATCAGTCTTCCCATGGAATATTGTGTTTCCCAGTAACTATACAACGTGTAACAGAAACCCCATATTTATTTTTTTTATATCTATCCAAAAGGACTGAAGACAACATCTGGTATGGAGTCTCTATGCACAGTTTCAGCACAAAATAACTGACTCAAAGAATTGATACCGAATTATTGGTTTCACATATTTCTTGAATACCAATCTTAGCAAACGTGTCACAGCACTACGAAGGTCAATAACTTTCCACGTCACTTGCCAATAACACGATAATTCTTTTCGTTCTTCTTAATTTGAAAAATTCGGTCTCTGGTACACTGCTGTGTATTGGAATTTGTAATAAGTTCTACACACGTAGACTTAGGATTACAAAACCCTTGCCATATCGTTTGTTATTTATTTATTTATTTATTTATTTATTTATTTACTTTATGGAGGACTTACAGCTAATAAAACCATAAAAAAAGGAATACATAGTCGCCAGAGAGCCAATAACAAGTCCTCACGTTTAGACTTATACTAAAATAAAGTTATAAGCAATAAACAAGCAATAATAAATCTAATTATAAATTAAAGATACAATTAACACAGTAAGAATACATAATATATAAAGATTTGCTTGCAATGAGTCAACAGCATAACATAACCACTACCGCTTGAAAAAGTTTAAGCTTAAGCACCTTCTGGCTGAGTTCACACTAGTTGTGAAAGGATCCAAATCATACTGCTTGCATATCTTATTAAAAGTTCTGCTTGCGCGCACAATATAGCTATTTTGCCTATAATTAGATGATGAATGAGGTGAAAGAAGCCATGCACTTGGTATGTATATACCCTTTAAATTACACGTTGTATTGTGGAGGTCAGATGGGCAGTCGGAGCGATATCAAGATTCGAATGACGTTATTGCGACGCACGCTATTTCGAATACACTACTTCGAAAACCGCTATATCCAATGACGTTGTCGCGAACACGCTGATTCGAAAAACTGTTGAATGGTACGCTAGTACGAAAGTCTTGGCATTGAAATCCACTGTTGCTAATAGCATATTCCAATCTGAATTTATCTGGGGATCGAATTCGTGACCCTGTGATTACCAAGAACTACCTACGCTAAGATGATAAAACTGACACTGAGCTAGTTGTCTGTACTACGACTAAGTATAAATTAATCTTAGTACTTATTATGATTTAGCTATGTATCCCTAGAATGCTTCCCATTTTGATAAGCTAATAACATTACAGCCCGTTTTGATAAGGCTTTATCAGGGTCGCGAGTTCGAACCCCAGACAAATTCGAATTGGAATATGTTATTCGAAACAATGGATTTCAATGCCAAGTCTTTCGTACTAGCGTACCATTCAAACAGTTTTTCGAATCAGCGTATTCGCGACAACGTCATTCGATATAGCGGTTTTCGACTTAATATGTTTTCAAATTGGCGTACCACTCTTAATTTGTTTCGAAATAGCGTGCGTCGCAATAACGTCATTCGAATCTTCATGTCACTCCCATCTAAAAGTATAGTAGGTACTCAGGAAACTCAGGAAAACTCATTGGAAACCGACCCCCCTGACATGGTAAAAGATTAACTGAATGTAGATGAAGTACTAGTCTTATCTTTTGCTCAGCTTGTGAGCATTAACAAAGTGATCAGCAATAACATGTACAAGATATTGTAATTATATTAATAAGATAGGACAAACACTTCTCAAAAGATTGTAGATAAATACAACGTGTAACAGAATAAACGCAATTCCTGAAAGTAGTTGGTTCAGAATCGGCTTCTGAATCGAAATACCGTCATAAAAATAGGTGTTAAATTTTGATAGAAAAACCTTTCATTTAACTTAAAATGGAAACACAGTATCATGACAAATTAATACCACAGTTAATACAATCCTTAATTCAAGGAAATGCGCTCGTGTGCGTGTCGGCCACTAACATTGCATCAGTGTATGCGTCTGCGAAAGGATATTGTATGACGCACATACGTTTTGTGTTTAGTAAGGATAATTATTTAATAAAAATATCTAGTTTTGGTTTCAATTTATTTAGTTACGGATGTTATTTTAGACTTATAATAAAAAATTCTAATTGGGGTGTCTGAGGAATACTTCAGACGCTTAATCTGTTACACCTTGTATACCTATAGGGTAAGATCCGGTGTAGAATAAACTTATTCTTCTTTATCTAAATAGTTGTTTTTCTTTCGATATTGTGTAGTTATAGAATCCGATAGGTCTGTTATCGAACCCGCATGTCACCCACATTGAGCAAATACAATCGGACAAAAGTCGCTTGTACCTATAATTTAGTAGGTACTGTTATTTTCTTGACATTATTTATAATAATTTTATGCATGCGCGTTTCCACACAATATAAAAATTGTTTATAAAATAAATCAATCAAATCAGACCAAGTTATTTCGAAATATCGCGCTTATTATCGTTACCAAAGAGACAAGAAAGTCTAAAAAACAAGAAAGCAACTACTTAAGAAACACAAAAATTTAAATTAAACATTACCGACATAGTGATTGATTCTCGAGCAATCGTTTGCAAGTTTTAATTTATTCCTTCGAATCGTGTCGCGTTTTGTAGGCACGATCAATAATAACTCACCTTCGATTAACTTCGATAGTAGGCAGTTGTATAATGTTTTATACTGTTCCCTAACATAACTCTGATTCAAAAAGTCTAGAATGTCACTCTTATGTTTTTCTGCTTCCGCCGCCAAAACTGTATAGTCCATTTCCTTAGTCGCACCAATTGGTTTATCATCCTCGTCACAATAGATATCGCAAACATTCACAATAACGAACAATAATAATTTAAGCTGCATTGTATTCAAATTTGATAAAAAAACTTAACTAAAGACACACTGTTTGAAACATTAATATCATTTTCTTCTTTAAGAAACTTTTTACGACATTTCTTTTGCAAAGTTCAGTTTGACAACTGTGCATGTATTCTATTCTGATCCATAGAAGTCAAACATAATTTTAAAAGTTATAAAAACAAATGGCCGTGAAATCAAAGAAGTTTATGGGTGCATTAATTATTATTTATGCCATGGCACGAGACGGACGCCTGCTGACAATGGCTGACAGAGCGCTGGGGTGAAACTTGTTGCTATTGTGTTTGTGCAGGCGCTTAACAACTTTTCCTCTCTGCTTAACATTATTCGGAGTTAATGATTGCGTCCTCTTGTTGCAGGGAGACAAGGCCATTTTAAAAGGAAAGAAAAGGTGTTATGGAAGAAGTTTTTCAGTTTTTATTCAAAGCTGGAAATAAATTTATTCACAGTTTGACTTGTTTCCACTTGGACGTTGCTGTTCAGGGCGGCAAGTAAGTGTAGATGTGTTGTACTAGAGTTAATTTACGAAAATTTTAAACACAATAACTTATTCAAATTATGTTTTTTTTTTGAGAGTCAACTACGCAAGGCGTGCATCGGATTATGTGTTGGTTCTAACTAATACTTTTAAATCCTGCCTTTTCGAGATCAACATTTTTTTTAATCAACATTTGCCATCAATTGGCTTTGTACCTATCATTTAAGAAAGCTTATACATGAAGTACCTACTAAATATTCACTTCGATTTAACAGCCTCAATCACCAAGTGATGTGAATGAAAAATGTTTATAGCGTTAACTTTACGACGGACGCTTCATTTCCAAAGTCCTGAATCCTAGATAATTTTATGATAAATTATAATTCGATCGATTTATTCGTTTCTGCGCTGTCAATTAAGCATCAGTTCTCTAACTAAAGTGGAAGAATTTTCTCACAAATTATAACTTTTTGTCGTGAGTTTTCGGTGTCTGAATTCTTATGAATTTGCTTTCGGCGTCATCGTAATAGTATTAATATTTGTAAGCAGTAACTCGAAAATCAACTAGCTACTAAATGTAATAACGTACTTTCCTAAATAACCAGGCTATAACGTATACATAGGGCTGCCATCACCTAAATTGCCGGCCCCAGACAGACTTCATAAACCCCGGATATTTGAGCAAAATCGCAATTTTTCCCCGGACACCGTAGAAAAATACATTTTTGTACTTGAAACTACAAACTATGATGTGTAAATATGGTTTTTATTTACTGGTAACATTGTTTTTTAAAAAGAGAAGTTTATTAAAAATAGGCTTTCTTTTTAATTAATCAACGTAACAAAAACAATAAGATGCAATACAAAGATCGAGCTTATTGTTGCCCGTAAGACCAATACGTGTCCGGGTTTTACCCGGACGCTTATAGGAAAAATCACCCGGACGCCCCCGAACCCTGTCCAAACTAGGACAAATCCGGGGAAAGCCGGACGGATGGCAGCCCTACGTACACATTATGATAAGGAATAGGCCGTATACCACACGGGCTCACTGCAGGTTGGTAGATTCCGCAGGTCTTCGGATTTTAAATAAATAAAATAAATTTATATCGAGATAATTTATCTTAATTTATACATAATTATGAACATTTATTTCAACGCTTTGAGACCACATACATTTAAAAATAGAATTCGGTAAAATGTCGAAATACCTACTCGTACACGTCGCTACCGTCCTGAAAAGTATCGAGAAGACTGGCAGCATTGCTATGTTGAATGGAAATCCTAATTCATCAAGCAAAGAATGGCCTAAGCCTCAGGTCACAAGAAAGCAAATTATGTTAAGGAGAACTTCATTCAATTTCCAAAAATAATCCATTTAGTCATCAGAAACGACAGTCAGTGCGTGACGTATCACAGAAAACTGCTTTCTTCATCAAGCTCTTGATTCGACCTTCCATTGAGAGTGTCTCTTGAGAAGGGTGTTTTTTTTTAAGTACAGTAGTTTAAGTACACTTTTCGGAGCAGCTGAGAGGAGCAGGTTTATTACGTTGCTGGAACTTTTAACTTGTTTCGACTTTTGATTTTTTATTGTTATTATTTACGCTTAAGTTACGAATTTTTATTTCTTAAATATGCCACTACCTATCGTCGACTTACGTACACAGTGCGCAGAATTTAGTTTTATTTTGCCCCACTTAAAAATCTAACGGGATTTGCAAACAAATATGTTAAAAAAAGGTATTTAAAAAATCTAAAAAACCCGACTGCTCAACTGAAATGCAAGAAACAAGCACATTTTTATTTTAAAATGTGACAAGCAGACGGGACCCAATTGAACATATATTTTTTTTAATGGGATTGGTCCGCCTGCTTGTTACTTTTTAAAATAAAAATATGTTTATTGCATTTTAGTTAAGCAGTCGGGTTATTTAGATTTTTTTAATAACTTTCTTTTTCAACTTTTTAGTTCAAATATTAATTATTTTTTTTTAGTTTTCCCGGTCGTGTCAAAATGGCACCCCACCGGATTCAGAAAATGAAAGAGCTAAGTCCATATTTTTAAAAACCACTTAAAAATAGACAGAAAATAATTCTTAAAATAAGTTTATTTTTTCCTACTTTCTTTAAATATACAAACTCATTGTGTTCTGCTATGTAATAAACTTATTTATTTTTGATAGGGTACCGTACTACAATTCTGGTGGAAAGCAATAATGTGGAAGACAATGGAACACGCTTGCCTAGACATAACCTATTTTATATTTCGATGCCTCCCACGTGAGTTATTGTAACCCATAAATTGCAATATTACAGGAGAGCGTTTCAAAGACACTATTTTTGAGTTGACTGTCTCTACATAAGGCACTGTTGTGGCCGGCACGTTGCTGTTGTTTGACGTCTAATCTCATACTCTGGCATAGAGATTACAATTAATTTGACATTCTGATATTATTAATTTTTATTTTATACTAGCTTCCGCCCGCGACTTCGTCCGCGTGGAAAAAGAATCCCCCGATTTTGAAACATTCTTCATTAGTGCTCCGCTCCTATTGGTCTTAGCGTGATGATATATAACCTATAGCCTTCCTCGATAAATGGACTATCTAACACTGAAAGAATTTTTTAAATCAGAACCGTAGTTCCTGAGATTAGCGCGTTCAAGCAAACAAACAAACAAACAAACATGTTTGTTTGTTTCTCTTCAGCTTTATAATATTAGTATAGATATAATTTTAAGGAGAACATTTCACGGAAATAATTTCTGTGTTGTGTGTGTAATTTGTGTGTTGCACACGCGACGGAAGCTTAAAAATGGAGTAACTTCTCCCGTTTTCCCTAACATTTTTCCCTTCACTGCTCTGCTCCTATTGATTGTAGCGTGATGAAAAGTATACTATAACTAGCTCAGGAGTGTGAAAAATAATTGTACCAAGTTTCGTTAAAATCCGTCGAGTAGTTTTTGTTTCTATAACGGTTATACAGACAGACAGACAGACCGACAGACAGACAGACAGACAGACAAAAATTTTACTGATTGCATTTTTGGCATCAGTATCGATCCCTAATCACCCCCTGATAGTTATTTTGAAATATATTTCATGTACAGAATTGACCTCTCTACAGATTTATTATAAGTATAGATTGACATTTAATTTGATAGTTTGACATTGTATAACAGGATAAGTTGTTCTCACTCAATCACCTTTGTATTTTTCTTTTAAATCTGTTTACTCGTATAGTTATGTTAAGATATGTTATTTTGACATTTGGAATTTATGACTGTAAGCAACAGTAACATGATTTTAATTTAATTTTATATGGACCTGCAATAAATGAATTTTATTTTATTTACTATTAGCAATAAAAACTGCATTTTTCAATTAATCTTTATACAATTCCGTATTACTAACTATATTTACATATTGAATTGTATAAAGATTAATTGAGAAATGCAGTTTTTATTGTTAATAGTATCTTTGAAACACTCTCCTGTAAAATTGCAATTTTTGGTTTACAACAATGTACGTGGGAGGCATCGATTTTTTGTATTTTTAGATTTCCTTTTATTTTTGAGTTAGGTAATAGGTGTGTTGCAGAAACTTTTTAATGGCTGCGGGAAGATTCTAACTAGTTACCGCTGCTCTGGACGTAACGGTAACTGAAGGACATACTAAAAAAGCGGCTAAAATTATATCTAGTTGGGAAACCATATTATAGTACTTTAGAATTTTTAAATGATAAAGTAGAAATCTAACGACCACACACATTATACCACTTTGGAAGCTTATATCTTTTAAACGATTGACTTTATGAAAAACTGGTTTTAGAAACCCTTATATCATTTTTAAAGACCTGTCTATAGATACCACACACGCATAGGTGTCATGAAAAGAAAAATATTTTCAGTTCTAGTTCCATGTATGGGGAACCCCCTTTATTTTAAATATTTTTTAATTTTTTTCTTAAAATCGGAAAGCGGTTCACAGAATACATCTACGTACTGAGTTTCACATCTATAGTCTTAATAGTTTCGGAATAAAATGGCTGTGACATATGGACGGACGGACAGACAGACAGACGGACAGACATATTGAAACTATAAGGATTCCGTTTTTTGCCATTCGGCTACGGAACCCTAAAAAGCCAAGCGGAGGTATTCATTTAGGCGACTTTGGCGCTCTGACTGTCTTAAGATTACATAATAGGTATACATAGAATAGAAAATATGTGTCTCTTTCTTTATTTATATCATCAATGGATGGTATGTCTAAATTTGTGAGGAACGAAGTGTCCTGTGTAAAAATGTAAGTTTAGGGTTGTCGCTTAGCCGTAATAATTAATAACTGGGTCGCTTCATCTACAGAACATTAACACGAATTCAAAAAGGAGATTTTCAAAGTTTTAAAGCGCTCTAAGCACGTCCCGGGCGGTGTCTTCGTCTCATAAAACCTGTATAAAGGGTTCCCGGGAAGTCCGTGTTTCGGTTTAAAAACTGTCCCGGATAAGTTCTGGAAAAAAACCACATTACGTACGGAGTTTTATCATGGACGGTTAGCAGGATACTGATTAAAACAATTGCTTATTTTGAAGGGAAAACTCTTCCTCAAGATTTTCGTTTGACTGGCACTCGCAAGGAAAATTATAAAACTTTAGCGTTCAGCGTAATGAAGTATCCCAATGAATATTTTTACACAATCAGTATAAAATACTCTTTTAAGCTTAAAACAAGATAATTGAGATTACTTAATAATCTAAACAATTTGTTACCTTCATTGATCAATTGAATGATTTGAAGTTACACAATAATCTAATGATGATTTGCTTACTACAGTTGTGACTGCCTACAGTTTACTTGGTATAGTTCGTCAAATCGTTGAGCTCCTTTAAGTTCTGAGTTGAGTTGTATGATACCTGACAAAAGCTTGCAAGGTCTGGAAAGGCACACTCAAATCTGTGAGGTTATTTCCTCAAAAGAATCACCTCCGACACTAACCTAAACGGTTCTCACATGATTTGAACAGTATAAATTATATTAAAAGAGACTTTGACCTTTGAGTTTGTTTCGGTCTTTCTTGTCAGAGTAATATTTATTAGAGATGGGCCGAATTTGGTTTGAACCGAATCCGAACTTCGGTTCAATTTCGCGCGCTTTCTCGAGAGCGAATTTTTTACGCATTTACTGAAGTAAATGCGTAAAAAATTCGCTAAAAAAAGGGAACATCTAGCAATAATTGAAATTATTGCTAGATGTTCCCTTACATGAGTTATTTGGCTCGAATATATTTATCGTCTCCTGAAAGTTCTGTATATTCTGAGCGACTTTTTTCGGAAGCAGGAAACGTATACAAAAAAAAAACGTAGCATACTTCTGCCACATAAGGCAGTCTTTGGTCTTTTTGCACCATAACCTGCCTCTAGTAAATTTTAAATATGAGTGAGTAGATAGATGAGAAAAGTTTGTATAATTTGATTGTTGAAAAAAAAATACCCTGTTATTGTGATAAAAAATACTTGATGATAATGAATGTTGAGTTTGTGAACAAAAAACGTGTTCTTTTTTATTCAATTTACGAATTGTAATCCAGATATTTGATACAAGAATACTAAGTTTATTTCATTTTTGTAATATGTAGTATGTCCAATCAATTAGGCAGAGATTTTCAAGACTAATAAGAAGAACTGATTTAACTTAAGGTTTACATTTACAATGTTCGTAACTAAAATAAATGACCATGAGTGAGTAAAAGACATAAGTTTATTTAACAGTAATGCTATTCTAATTTTATTAAATTTCAGTCAAAATAGTGCAAGTAGGTTTTTTTCTTCCACTTTTCTTCCGCCGAATGTTCGGCATCTGAACCGACTTTCAGCCGAATGCATTGAGGCCGAATGCCGAAGTTCGGTTCTAGCTGCCGAAATTCGGTTGAACCGATGTGAACCGAATCGACCGAAAATCAAAGCATAATAAAAATCATTCATCAACTATTTGCGTTATTATTAGAGTAGTTCAGAATAAATAAATATAACCTACAAGGTTATAATGGCTCCCTATTTCTATACAACCGGGACATCTCACAGGCTTTCCAAACTTCTTTCACAGATAATAACCGTGGCCCGTATTCTTTTAAAAGCTGAAAAGGGCCGCGTTCATTGTTCTCACTTCACCAAGTGTTCGCGAATAAAACGATTACTGTACAAGTTTGAAAGTGGGTCTCTTTGTGGCGCAGACAATACGCTTCAATTATATGTAATCTGTGAAATGTATAGCTTTAGAATTACTTATAATAAGGCTTTTCTATTCGTAAATTAAATGTGAAATTTTCATTATACTAAGTTTGGTTTTGTGTGAACTATAATGAGTTTGCATTTTGGTTGGAAGGTTTTTAGTTTACATGTATTTGATGTCTTGCTTTTTGAGAGAGAGAGAGAGAAGGCTTGTTTATTTTGAGATTTACTCACTGTCCCTTTTTAGGGTTCCGTAGCCGAATGGCAAAAAAACGGAACCCTTATAGTTTCGACATGTCTGTCCGTCTGTCTGTCTGTCCGTCCGTCCGTATGTCACAGCCATTTTATTCCGAAACTATTAGGACTATACATGTAAAACTTGGTAGGTAGATGTATTCTGTGAACCACTTTCCGATTTTAAGAGAAAATTTAAAAAATATTTAAAATAAAGGGGGCTCTCCATACATGGAACTGAAACTGAAAATATTTTCTTTCATGAAACCTATACGTGTGTGGTATTTAAAAATGACATTAAGTTTTCTAAAATGACTTTTTCATAAAGTAAATCGTTTAAAAGATATACGCTTCCAAAGTGGTAAAATGAGTGTGTGTCCCCTCTAACTTCTATAATAATGAAGTGAAAAATCTAAAAAAACCATATGTTGTAGATCTTAATGTAAACTTTCAACCAAAATTAGTTTGAACGAGATCGAGTCAGCAGTTTTTGAGATACAGTATATTTTCTATAACCGCAAATATAACTTTGTAATTCATACAAATACTATGAAAAACAAAGTTATTTGGCGTAGTTGTAAAAATTGTAAATAAGCTAGTTTTAAGAAATTTGTAAGGTTTTTATTTTTTTCAAATAAATATATTAAGTATATTATATTTATTATAGTTACTAAGGAACCCTTCATGGGCGAGTCCGACTCGCACTTGGCCCATTTTTTTTTCTGGGTGGGAAAATTATCGAATAACTTTTCCCGCTCTGGGTTAAGCGAATGGGAGTGTCAGACTTCTAACTACTCTTCTACTCTTCTGACTAGAAACCCACCCTGTCCCTTCAGCTGCCCGTAAGTGCTGGGGCCGCGGTATCTTGTTAATACATTTCCGCAACCCCGGCGGGCAATGGCCTTATGAGGCCCCGACACTAATGCTGACAGCTCCTAGAGGCACGCGTGGAACACGACGCGCCGCCGACACGGGCCTGATTCCTTACCGGACGGTGAGCCACCGCTGCTCACCGTCCGTAAGCCCGCTACTCACTGCCCCTATTGACCCTATTGACAATAACTCAAGCTATATGGTCAGTTATCATCATCAACCGCTAACCTAGTCCAGTCGACTTCCAGTTTACATCGGGTGCAGCTAAGTATTAGTATTTTACACATGCAAAATCTCTGAGGTCATCAGAAAGCTTAAGGCTTGCGGTACCGAGTCACAACACCAATTACTATGGTAAGTCGTTCGCAGCTCAAGCAGTACGGCTGTGGAAAGTTCTACCCGTGTCAGTAAGACAAGCACAAACTCTATCTTCTTTCAAAAACTTAGTAAAAGATCTTTATCTCTCTCCTTAAATTGTTATTATTATGTGTTGTCTTTGTTTCTTTATTTTTTTTTTAATTTTTATATGTGTATATATGTTTTGAGAACGTTATTTATTGTTTTGTATTTTATATACATAAATGGTACACCGTGGACTACACGCGTATTTATTTTCTCTTGCTGTGTCAAATCCATCCAAAGGTTGTCTGTAAAAGATAGCTTTTAGCGATAAGACCGCCCATTGTATCACCCTTTTTAATTGTTAAGTCCATAATTTTGTTTTACTGTTATGGTGTACAATAAAGAATATAATTATCTATCTATCTATCTATATATATATACTTTACGCGACTGCCTATCTGACCGCCACAACCCAGTAGCTGGGTAACATTCCATGTTCCATGTATACCCCTTGGCCAAACCAGTGTCAGGTTTTCTGGGTTCCGACTACCCATGACTAATATAACTTTGTATTTCATACAAACACTATGGAAAACCAAGTTATTTGGCGTAGTTACTACGGAACCCTTCATGGGTGAGTCTGACTCGCACTTGTCCATTATATTTTGTTATTGGGAGGAAACCTTCAAAAGGCACTTAGCGTTTTGGGGAAAAGAAAAGATCAGAGAAAACCACCATCAGCATATAGAAAGGGTCCCGTTACACCTTAATAAACCACTCCGAAATCCCCTCTGTACAACGCCTATCACGCACATCTCTGGGTAGATATTATATACCTACACAGGTAACAATTCAATAGGCTAATGGTTAAGTTGTTGGACTTGTGATCGAGAGGTCGCAGGTTCGAACCCCACCCATTACACTATTGCCGTCAACCCACTCCAGCCACAAGCATATTTCGCTTAGTTGGAGGGGTTAACAGGATTGCTAGTAATCTTTAAAAAAAACATACACACTGCTTCCTGCTTGCCAAGCAGTTTCTCTTAAAAATTACCCAACTGCTTCAAAGTCTCTCCCCTCACAATTGTAACCGCCTTCCCAGTTATTTACATCCGGAGTTTGAGCAGAAGTTCAAGCAAATGATCAACAATTCACTTAGAGCGCGCATTCTATTAATTAGATACATAGTTCGTACTTCGGTTACTGTAACTTTGTTACTAGTTTGAACCGACAGTGACCATGAGTTGAGCATGTGGCTAGTGTGTGTGTGTAAGAGAGAGAGAGACCTATTATTATATTACTATTGCAATTATTATAATACTGTGAGCCTGCATCATCACACTGCTGGCCAAAGACCTCTCCCTGTGATTTCTAAATTGTTCTGTTGAGGCTAAAGTGGAACACGGGTTGTTAGTTTTGTCCAGATCGTCCCGCCATCTTACAAGGTCTTCCACGACTCCTGTGTCAGGGATCCACAAATTGATTACTTTGGCCCGAAATTCATTGAGCTTAAGGAGCATGACTAAATGATAAAAAATATCTAAGAATTAATATTTATTTAAAAGCTGTTATGGTACGTAGTAGGTATACAGAAAGACTTGTTAAGGAAACATCGGTGGAAGATATAAGGAAAATAGACACATTTGAAGTTATTTTTCGATACTGGTTACATAAAAAATGTTTACATATATAAGTATAAAATAAATTAATAGTTTAAAAAACACTAGAAAAACACGATTTTATAAATGCACGTAATAACAAAAATATGTTAAGAAAACCGATAACGGATTTTCTTTGGGTTTGTTATAACCTTGAAACCTGATCGTGTTCAAAGTCCATTACGTGGCCTTTCTCACAAGTGCAAACACGACTATAATACGATATTCCATCATGGAATGCCAGTGCCTATCTTCCGGCTTCATCATCAGATCTTGAAACCTAATTGTGGTCAAAGTTCATTACAAGACTTTTCTAAGAAATCCAAAACAGCTATGATACGATTTTCCATCATGAAGTTCTAGTTTATATCTTCCAGCTCCATCATCAGATCCGTTCGACAGTACCATATTATTGTATTGTCATCAGAACTACATACAGCTGCCAATTTTCATTACGTTACGACCTTTGGAAGATGGTTAAATTAGTTACCTTAGATTCCATTACATAGTCATACAGGTCGACCTAATAAAAGCGTGTTAATGAGTACATACTGTAATGTATTGTATATCATTTAAACACTTTGATTCTTTTGTGATTTTACAATAAATCTTTTCTTTTCGCTAAGTTTACTTCCTAGAATAGTGTTCAGACCGAGTACTTAGTGCTTATTCGAGAGAAAAGATACAAAAAATCAATGCAAGTGTTTAGTCCAACGTGAAACCGAACGTACCTTTTGGTTGGCAACATTATTCTTTTGTCTATAACTTTTTTCTTTGACGTTTCCGTTCTTGTAAAACTAACCACCGCTTGGGAGATTGATTTTATTGATTATAATTGGAAATCGAATTGGATCTCACGTGATATTAACAGATTGATTGTGATCAGTGATTAATTGAACTTTAGAATCCCGAATTGACGAAAACCCAGGGATATTTCTCGGAACATATCGCCGTCAGCCCGGTCTGACACGCGGACTGTGCTGAAAATAGTGATAAATAGCTTCAATCCGGTGCGAGTTTGTGCTGTGATGCTATCTGGACCGCGCCATCTGGAGACCGGCGCCTTGTGACCGTCCATAACACTTGACTTCATCACACTTTCACTTACTCATATTTACATACATACCACACTTGGGCGTGGCCTAGGAAGGTCGAAACTTGGCGTCTGCAGCTCAGGTGAGTGTCATTAACTTAGTGATTGATAAAGCCTCAGAGGCTATATATTGTTGTCGGCCGGAGAGCCTGTAGTTTGTTCATTGTTTGAAGAGCAACGTTAAGCTCCAGGTACCGTGGACAAGTTCGGACACACTAGTATCGTTGCACTGGCCCTTTGTAGTCTTGAACAATTTTGGTAGCAGAGCGTGGTTTTTATAATATAAAATCCACATAGTAAATTGGAAGTTTTGAAAATTGTTGAAAATAACTTTAGTTTAATTACTTAACATAACTTATAACTTTGAATATATTACTTTGTCAGCCGGGCTCAAATAGTACTGTAATTTGTAGTGCTAGTCCCTTGTTGCTGCACTGACAAGTAAGATTGTTTGAGAAATTAGGAATTATTAGGTTATATTTTGGTATATAATTTGGTATATTTGTTGCAATTAATAATTGAATGTCACTGATCTGAATTTAAAAGGTGATCTAAATAATAATCACACATAGTCTAACATAATAAGACTTGAATTGTGTGTATTGGTTTATTGTTTAGTGTGATTATTGGATTGTGTTGTTAGATATTGTCCGCTCAATATTATACTTCAATTGTTGTATTTAATTGGTGTTGATCCAGCATAGTATATACATTGAATTGTTATTTATTTTGTAACTAGCCATCTGTACCAAGCTAGATTCATACTTGGAATAAGTACAGGGTCGGATTTGGACTTGAAATAATTGAATTTAAGTTTTATTTTGTTGAGATTGCTCGGTTGGCTAACAAGTCATTGTTTGTTTAGTTAGTGAATTTTAACCGATTTGTATTAATATTTGATTGTTGCAATGGCCTCATTAAAGGCAATCAGGGAGTCTGCTGCCGGATTGATCTCACAGTTGAGATGGTTCACATCGGCGGTAGCAACGGTTGAGCGTTCGGACTTGGAAGAGCTCACCCTTGCTCGGAACGGGCAAGTGAATGAGAGGATCAAGTCAGCTGATGCTGCGCTCACACGCTTCAACGAGTACATCATGGACGTGGATTTGGCGGTGATGGACCAGGCAGCCCGCGATAAGGTTTTGGGTGACTATGACCAGATTGTCAACCTGGGGGATGTCATAGGTCAACGAGCCCGGGAAATTTTGAGGAGCCGGATGCCTGAGGAGGCTAAGCCTCAGACCTCCGTTGTCAAGGGCCCTGGACTGTTGGGTAGGCTGCCCACCCTGGAGCTGCCACATTTTGACGGTCGTTTGGACCACTGGCTGGGCTTCATTAATCTTTTTGAGAGTCTTGTGGATGCACGCTCGGACCTCGGACCTGCCCAGAAGTTGGCCTACTTGTTGTCCGTTTTGGAGGGCGAAGCCAGAGCCTTGGTGCAGCACCTGCCGGTGACGGACTCCTCCTACCCTACCGCTCTGGAGCTTCTCTCCCGACGGTATCAGAACAAGCGCTGCATGGCTGATGTGCACATCGGCCAGATTTTGGAACTACCGGCCATTGCCAGCACGTCGACGTTGCGGACTGACTTGCTGAACCCATTGGTCTCAGTGACCAACGCCTTGAGACGCTTGAAGTTGCCGGTGGAATATTGGTCCTACCTGTTGGTGCACATAGTGCTGCGGTTGCTCCCTGCGGAGTTGAGGTCACGGTTTGAGCAGAAGTATGGTGGGGATAGTGCCACCCATCTTCCCACCTTTGACGACCTTCTCAAGTTCTTGGAAGACGAGTGTCGGTTTTTGGACAACACTCGTGGCGCCACGGGGTCACGCCCACCACCTTCTCGGCCTAGAGACCAGGGACGGACTAGGGCTCAGGGGGCCTGTTGATGTTCGCCCCGCCCCCCGTTTTGCTGGCGCCCGGAGTTCTCACGATTGCGACTTTTGCAAGGCCACGGGGCATGTCATGGCAAGTGGCTCGGCCTTTTTGAACTTGCACGTAAGTGCCCGCCACCGTATTGCCAACGCACGCCGTTTGTGCTTCTCGTGCTTGGGGGCCCATTTCCATCGGGACTGCCTCGACCCCCGTCCGTGTAGAATTTGCACGGGATCCCACCTGGAGATTTTGTGCGCCAACGCGAACCGCTCCAGCAGACCATCTTCTGAGGAGGGTTCGCGCAGGGGGGGGGGGTATTCCGGAGACGAGCACCGGGCTGAGGCCCGCAATTCTGCGCGACGCTCCCCACCCCCCGCGCAAGTTGTACGGGAGCCCCGCGAGCGCCATTTGGTCTCCCCTCGTCAGGGAGAACGCGCGTTGGCTGCTAGGCAGCAGTGGCCGGACCAGCACCGCTACCTCTCCCCTCCGTTGGCGGAACGTCCCCGGTTGGAGTCGCGCCCTCCGCCCTTCAGGCATCCAGTGGGATATGCCCTTCCGGCGATGGCGAGCGGCTCGGGACACCGCGCGGACGAACCATTTGATGTCTACCCTCGTCGTGAACTAAGGCAGCCTGGATGCGGCGATCGGTCGCCGCCCAGGCACCGCTAGGCAATTGGCGCCTGCCCCGCTAAAGGACCCCCCCCGATCATGACGGTTTTGTTGCCAACGGCCTCGGTCAGGGTCTGGGGACCCTTGGGTGACTCGATTGTGGTCCGTGCCATTTGGGACATGGGAGCCCAGGGTTGCCTTTTGTCGTCTTGGTTAGCGGGACAGGTTGGCCTGGAGGTGAATGACATTTCAGGCCAGATTCGGGGAATTGGCGATACGGCTGTCACCACTGTTGAGGGAAGGACCTGGTTTGAAATCACCCCTTTGAGCTGTCCGTACCCTAAACTTCGTGCTCCTGCCCTCGTTATGCCGACTATATTGGGTAGCCATCCCGATTGTCAGTTGCCTTTGGAGGTTCTACGGTTGACGTCAGGTCTGGATCTGGCGGACATCCGGTTTGATTCCCCTTGTACGGTGCATTTGCTGTTGGGTTCTGATATTCTAGGGAGAATATTGTTGGGAAATACGACGGTCTTCCAGCCGGAGGCCCCATGGTCCCTCGGGAGGGGCTTGGTGGCGGTCTCAACCATCTTCGGTTTTGCGGTTATGGGCCCAGTGTTGGAAGTGCCCCCTCCACCTGAATCTGGTTTAGCGTTGGTGTCCAGCTCAGCCCTCTTTGACGCTGTTCAGAGGTTTTGGGAGGTTGAGGAGCCCCCTCAGGTGGCCCGCTTGAATCCGGAACACGAAGAGTGCGAGTTGTTCTATCAGAACAACACTGGTCGACTCCGCTCCGGTCGGTTTGAGACCCGGGTGCCTTTTGTTGCGGTGCGACCACCTCTCGGCCAATCCAGACCTACGGCTGAGAAAAGATTGTTGGCAATGGAGCGCCTCATGGCCAGGGACACGGTTATTTTTTTTTTATTTTATGCGTGAGTATGCAGACTTGGGACACATGTCGGTGTCAGATTTGGATTGGCGCTCAGTAGAGCATTTCTTCTTGCCGCATCACGCGGTCCTCAAGCCATCCACTGGTAAACTGCGCACAGTGTTTGATGGGTCTGCGCGGACTTCTTCCGGCGTCTCCTTGAATGATTGCCTGCATTCCGGCCCCAAATTGTTGAGGGACTTTGTGACGTCATCACGTCTATTCGTCGTCATCAAGTAGTCTTTGTGGCCGACATCAAAATGATGTTCCGGCAAACGGTTATTCACCGGGATGACAGACGTTATCAGTTGATCCTGTGGCGGGAGCATCCCCAGGATCCCATGATTGTGTACGAGCTCAACACGAATACGTACGGCCTTCGATCAAGCCCCTTTGTTGCTATTCGTTCGCTTTGGGAGCTTGCGGACCGGGAGCGTTTGAGGTTCCCTCGTGCGTCCGCCATCTTGAAAACAGACCTGTACGTCGATGATGTCTGTACTGGAGCTCCTACAGTTGAGGAAGCTATCCTGTTGCGTGACGAGTTGGTCCAGATTCTGGCTTCCGCTGGCTATGAGTTGCGTAAATGGGTGTCCAACTCGCCAGCGCCATTGGAAGGTGTGTTGGAGGATCATAAGCAGGATCTTCACTTGTTTGAAAACGTTGACAACCCCGCCATGATGGCCGTCCTCGGCGTGCAGTACCGACCAGTTCAAGACACCTTTACGTACGATGTCGACTTGGAGTCTCCTCATACTTGGACTAAACGACTGGTGTTGTCTACTGTAGCGAGGACCTTTGACCCTAATGGTTGGATCTGCCCGGTATTGTTTTGGGCGAAATGCTTCCTTCAGCGCCTTTGGACCGCTGAACTTGGTTGGGACGAGCCACTTCGGGAAACCCTGTTGGAAGACTGGCTCCAATTTGTATCCGCGCTCCCTGCGGTCAATGAGGTCGCGCTGCCACGCGCCATCCTCCCCCCTGGGGTTTATACTGCCACCCTTCATGGGTTTTGTGACGCGTCCTCTCACTGTTATGCCGCCGCTGTTTATTTGCGCACCGTCAGCGCCACGGGCCAGGTGAAGTTGTCGCTGGTCATGGCCAAGAGCAAGGTGGCCCCCCTCCGGACGGCATTGACCATCCCTAAGTTGGAGTTGTCAGGGGCGGTGCTTCTTGTGCGTCTCCTAAATCACGTTGCGCATACTTTGGGGGTCCGTCCAGGCGTAAGAAGCCCGAATGTCAACATTCGGGCTTCTTACGCCTGGACGGACAGTCAAATTGTTTTGTGTTGGTTGAAGACGTCCGTCCACTCTTTGGAGGTCTTTGTTGCGAACCGAGTGTCTCAGATTCAAGGTTCTGAAACGCCTTTGATTTGGAGGCACGTGCCTGGTGACCTGAACCCGGGCGACGTAGCCTCACGCGGATGCATGGCCCCCCGCTTGATTGCCCACCCCCTCTGGTGGGGACCGGACTGGCTGACTCGCCCCGAGGACGATTGGCCTCGAACGCCAGTCTTGATGTCGGATCCTTTGCCCGGACTTAAGGTGTTCGCTGTTGGGACGAAGGATCCTCCGTTTGATCCTGATTTTTTGTTGAATCGATACAGCTCCCTCGACAAATTGTTGAACGTCACCTCGTGCATCAGGCGGTTTGGCCATAATTCTAGGAATCCAGGGGACAAGCGCCTTTCACCAGTTCTCTCTCCTCAAGAGCGACAGGAGTCACTCCTCCTTTGGGTCCGCTCTGTGCAGGCTGCACACTTTGAGAAGGAGATCGAGGTCTTGAAGTCTGGTAGGGTTAAGTTGTCGGGAGCTGTTAGTAAGCTGAATCCCTTCTTGGATAAGACGGGTCTTTTGCGTGTTGGAGGATGGTTGAGGCACTCTAGCCTTCCTTATGGGGCCTGTCACCCCCTTTTGTTGCCCAAGGAGGGCCACTTGGTACAATTGTTGGTGACTGATCGTCACATTAAAAACTCGCATGCCGGTTGCAATGCGCTGTTGGCCATTCTGCAGCGAGAATTTTGGATTTAATCGGCTCGTCGTACTATTAGTAGCATTGTCTTCCGTTGTATGCCGTGTTATTTATTTATTTATTTAAGGTCAGCCAACAATTGTTTACACATATCATTACAATATGATTGAAAAATTTACATATACAAGTGTAACAATTACTAATAAGCTAACACCACATGCACAGAAAACGGATTAAACGTGTACAAAAATAATTATTTTTTCTAATTGATACAATAGTTTAGGTTAGTTTTGTTCTTAAGATTAGGTTATTTACACACAATACAATGATCACAAATTCAATGCATTAATAATATGGATGTCAAATTTAAATATTAAGAAAGAACATTAATTATAATTAAAATAGTAATTAAGATAATAAAATAATAATTTAAAAAATTAAAACAGGCACATAAATTAGATTAAATCTAATGATATCAAATGTCACATTATTTGGCATAATAAATTAAGGGATTAACGGAATTAAAAAATATAAAAATATACTGTATTACAAGATTATTCAAGTATTTGTGACTGTATTATTCACAACTACTTTAATAAATTTATTAATACTGTCCTGGTTTATATCCACTAAATCACTGCAGCTATTGAGAATTCTACATAATCGAGGTATAGGTGAGTTTGCGCTAGTACTCACGCGGGGCTTCGCTCCCGTGGATTCTATCACGGTAAAAACATAACTCTCCTTTTTTGCAGTCGGGTAAAAAGTAGCCTATAACCTTCCTCAAGCTTCAAGCTACTTCCATACCAAATTGCATCCAAATCCACCCAGTACTTTCGAAGATTAGCGCGTTCAAGCAAACAAACAAACAAACAAACAAACAAACAAACAAACAAACTAACAAACTTTTCCGCTTTATAATATTATTAGTATAGATTACAAGATTATTCAAGTATTTGTGACTGTATTATTCACAACTACTTTAATAATTTTATTAATACTGTCCTGGTTTATATCCACTAAATCACTGCAGCTATTGAGAATTCTACATAATCGAGGTATAGGTGAGTTTGCGCCTAGTACAGACCTATATTGTGGTGGGCATAATGGTGTAATTACATTTCTCGGATATCTAGATGGAGCACAGAACCTGATAAGGCCCAACAATTTAGAGCAATCTATTCGATTTCTTAGTAGTTTGTATAAAACTATGGCATCGGTAACGTCTCTGCGTGTGGCTAGAGTGTGCATTCTAAAGTGGTGCAGGCGGGCTTTGTAGGAGGGTAGCTATTTAGATTTCCCTTCACAAAAAGCTAAGTGCCACACAAAACGTTTCTGCACTCGTTCTAACCGCAACATATGAGTAGCATAGTGAGGTCTCCATACAACACTGCAATATTCTAATATGCTACGCACAAGACTGTTGTACAGCATTATTTTGGTACTAGTCTTACGAAAACTTCTTGTGTTACGAAGCAGGAAGCCTAACATGTTTGACGACTTTTTAATTATGTGTTCGAAGTGAGGTATAAAGCTAACTTTTCTGTCAAAAAGTACTCCTAGGTCCTTGATGGTTTCGCGTTCTTGTACTTTAACTAGGTTAATGGAGTATTCTGTACTTATAAAGTTGTTTTTCCTCGTAAATTTAACATGAAAACATTTGTCGGAATTCAGTTGCATTCCATTATTTTTACACCATTCAATAATTCTGTTAAGGTCGTTCTGTAGAAGCTCATTGTCTATTGGTGATTCAATCATTCGAGCAAATTTCAGATCATCAGCATATAAAAATGGTTCAGAATATTGTAAACATAGGGGAAGGTCGTTAGTAAAAATATTAAATAATATTGGAGCTAAATGTGAACCTTGAGGAGCGCCAGATGTTATTATGCGTTCTGAAGATTTAAATCCATTCACAACGACGTAGAAATTGCGTTCTGTAAGATAGGATTCAAACCATTGTAGCAAGGACCCTGAAACACCGTAAGCTGCAAGTTTGTAAATTAGTATGGCGTGGGACATTTTGTCAAACGCCTTACTGAAGTCCGTATATATTACGTCAAACTGCTTGTTTTTGTCCACAGCCTGAATAAGTGACTCCATAAAGGTTGCTAAGTTCGTAGTTGTAGATCTTGCTGTCACAAAACCATGCCGATGCTCACTAAGGTATATTTTAAAATGATGCTGAATATACGTACAAATAATAGACTCAAAAATCTTTGCGAGGGTGGAAAGTATTGAAATAGGCCTGTAGTTTGAAACTATATCTTTGCCATCTGACTTGTGCACGGGAACCACTTTTGCTTTTTTCCACTCTGTCGGAAAAGTCCCTGAGGCTAATGACGCATTAAAAATTATCAATAAAGGAGAAACCAGAGCCGCTGCGCAGGAAGAAATGAATATCGGTGGGATACCATCAGGTCCTGGTCCCTTGTTAAGATTAGTTGCTTTAAGTTTCTTGAGCAAACAATCGCGATGAATTAACGGGGTACTCAAACACTGACTAGTACTATGTAGAGCTTGTAGAAACTCTGTCTTGCATTTTAATTCTGTGTCACTGTCAGATGTGTATACGGACGAGAAGTAATTGGCAAAAATGTTGCAGATTTCAGAACCATTCGATGTTGTAGTCTGTCCGTCCGTTATCGGACTAAGGCCTCCACTATGCAGCCCCTAATGGGAGATTTGCCGGCTGATCGTGTCAATGAGGCGAGGCCCTTTGCTGGCGTCGGAACGGACTTTGCTGGTCCCTTTTCGGTGAAGACGTCCACACTTCGAAATAGTAAAATTGTCAAGGCTTATTTGTGTGTTTTTGTCTGCCTGTCAACCAAGGCAGTACACTTGAAGCTGGTAACCTCCCTCTCGACAGAGGCCTTTGTGGCGACTTTGGACAGATTTGTGTCTCGCCGTGGGTTGCCTTCTTTGATTAGGTCTGATTGCGGTACGAATTACAAGGGTACAAGTAACTATTTGAAGGAGGTATACGCCTTCCTTAATGAGAGCCAGGTTGACATTGGTAATAGTTTGGCCCGCCGAGGGGTCACTTGGTTGTTTGACCCGCCAGCCTGCCCCCATTGGGGGGGTATTTTTGAGGCCGCGGTGAAAGCGGCAAAGGGACACTGGCGGAGATTATTGGGAGACACCGTTCTCACCTTTGAGGAACTAGCTACGGTATTTTGCCGCATTGAAGCTGTGTTGAATTCGCGCCCATTGTGCCCGCTCTCTTCGGACCCGAATGACTTGGAGGCTCTAACCCCAGGCCATTTCTTGATTGGACAGCCACTTGTCGCCTTGCCGGAGTACCCCTTTGTTGATGTGAGCCAAAATCGGCTCTCGCGGTTTCAGTTGGTGCAACAGCTCGCTCAGAACTTTTGGAAGCGTTGGAGCTTAGAGTATCTGCACATCCTCCAGCAACGCATCAAGTGGACGGATAAAACTCATCCGCCCAAGATCGGAGACCTCGTCCTGATTAAGGATGCCAACCTTAAGCCTTTGTATTGGCGCAGGGGGCGCATTCTCAATTTGGTTTCTGGCACCGACGGGGTCCCTCGTTTTGCTGAGGTTTTGGTGGACGGATCCATCATAAAGAGAGCGGTCGCAACTTTGTCAAGGCTTCCAATTGATTAGCGGACGGGTAGGCCCGTCCGGGGGGGGGGGGTAGATGTTTAGTTAGTCCAACGTGAAACCGAACGTACCTTTTGGTTGGCAACATTATTCTATTGTCTATAACTTTTTCTTTGACGTTTCCGTTCTTGTAAAACTATCCACCGCTTGGGAGATTGATTTTATTGATTATAATTGGAAATCGAATTGGATATCACGTGATATTAACAGATTGATTGTGATCAGTGATTAATTGAACTTTAGAATCCCGAATTGACGAAAACCCAGGGATATTTCTCGGAACATATCGCCGTCAGCCCGGTCTGACACACGGACTGTGCTGAAAATAGTGAAAAATAGCTTCAATCCGGTGCGAGTTTGTGCTGTGATGCTATCTGGACCGCGCCATCTGGAGACCGGCGCCTTGTGACCGTCCATAACACTTGACTTCATCACACTTTCACTTACTCATATTTACATACATACCACACTTGGGCGTGGCCTAGGAAGGTTGAAACTTTGCGTCTGCAGCTCAGGTGAGTGTCATTAACTTAGTGATTGATAAAGCCTCAGAGGCTATATATTGTTGTCGGCCGGAGAGCCTGTAGTTTGTTCATTGTTTGAAGAGCAACGTTAAGCTCCACGTACCGTGGACAAGTTCGGACACACCAGTATCGTTGCACTGGCCCTTTGTAGTCTTGAACAGCAAGTATGTAATTATAATTTGGTAGTTAGAACCCAGAAAATCTGACATCAGTTTTCCCAAGGGGTATCGTCACATAGGCATTCGCATAGACTGGACTGGTCAGTTTTCAGTAAAATTGTCGGGGCCCGGGTCGGAAGAGTTACCACGGCCTCGGAACACGAAGGGCAAATGACGGAACACGGATGGGCTTTAGTCAGTAAAAGTCTGACACAACCTCCCGCTTTGCCCAGATCGGGAGATGATTTCCCATCCTTAAAAAAAAACCTGAACATAGTTGCTAAAAGGCTAAGCAGATAATGATTGTCCAACATATAATTCATCCCGATTATGTTCCCAAAAGCCCTGTCACCCTACCTGCATAGCGGCAAGTCCCCGGCGGCAAAAGTTGGGATGTTTTAAAAGGCTGTGAGTTAACAATTTAGTTCGTTGCGGCAGATGAGCCTCGCTTCCGGCCCGAACACGGCGCTATCCGGCTACCCGGTGCATCTTACTTCTTAGAGACGGGGTATGCAGAAGCCGTATGCTTTTGGTTTTACTGTTACTGATTTATTGCATTGTAAGAACTTTGTCCTATTACTTGCGTGTACATTATGTGAATCCATACACTATACATATTTTTAATAAGCGAAGCAAATTGTAGGTACCCCTTTTTTACGAAGACGAAGGAGTATGAAATTTTCTAAGTGTAAATGGAGAAGAAGTGCAGAAAGATAAACTTTAACATAAATCTTTAAAGTTGTCGACATTCTATGGCTTCAAATAATAAATCTAGTGTGCGGTTTTGTCGCACAGGGCAATCTCTTATAGACAAAGTTGTCGAATATCGACCATCTCTAGTATTATATAAAACGGTATTTTTAATTTAAATATCCATTTCTAGTGGCAACTTGACCCGCAGATGAAAAAAGGTGAAAATACTGACGTCTATATTTTTTGAGCTTTTACTCGTAGTTCATTCCTATTATACTCATTCAAAGAGGCAGTTTCTGCTTTACAATTCACGAATATTCTACATGTTGTTACCTTTTGAACTACATCGCAAATTTCTACGATCTGAAATCCAAGCGAAGCAAACTTCAACCACAAAAAGACCAAAACTAAACTAAATAAAAAGCGACTCAACCAATGCGACGATTGTGTAATATTTTATCCGCTTATTATTATTGTACGTTATATTTAGTAGCCGGAGCTCGCGCCAGATGAGCTCGCGTCCGGCCCGCGACCGGGACAAATCCCGTGCGACCCGCCGTGCACGCTGCAGTGGCGTAGGAACGCATATAACAGTAGGCCAACCCAGGTAAGCTTATTGTATTATAAGTATTTTTTTTCACAAGGAACAAAGCAATTTTACAATATTTATATTTGGCTAGGTCGATACACATAACTTGAAACTTCCGACACCCAAACCAGGACACGTCCTGTATCTCAGGTGTCGGGGTTCCTTCCAAGCTGGTCACAAAAATATAGCCTAAAAGAGTATTACAAGACAAAAACTAAAAATTAAAAAAATAAAATTAATTAAAATTGTTATTTTGGAAGCGATGGTTGCATATTTATTTTAACTTTGGAGTGGAATTCCCTGCCGGAGTCTGTGTTTCCCGATAGCTATAACTTAGGGGTCTTTAAGAAAAGAGTGAATAGATTACTATCAAGTAAGCGTGCTCCATCTTCGACCACATCGTCACTTACCATCAGGTGAGATGGTGGTCGCGACCATCTCACCCATTGATATACTAAAAATTTAGTATATCAATGATCTCACCTGATGAACCTATTCACGAATTGGTCGGAATCGACCACGCGACGCGTTGGATGTCGCATGTGTTCGGATTTGTCACTCCTAGAACATGGCGGCTTCCTCATTTTGAGAGCTGTGATGATGTTGAAATTTAAACAAAGTAGACGAGTAAGTTAACATTGTCAGTCACAATGAACAATGTTTGCTCGTAAGGTAGTAAGTAAACTTCTAACCACATTTGTTCCAAGGAACACAGTCAATTACCAATAAACCCTATATAATCGTCAGTTAGAAGCGTCAATAGCCTAGTCGTTACGGGTTCGAACCCCACCCATTGCATTATTGCCGAGAACCCACTCCAGACACAAGCATATTTAGCTTAGTTGGAGAGGTTAACAAGATTGCTAGTAATGTGGATTTTGACCCACATTGCTAGTTCTCGTTAAAAAAAAAAAACAATTGTGCTACTTGGAATCATGTGCTGTGGCGCTGGAATTGAGCTTTTCCGTGGATTTTTTCCGTGGCTTCCACTGAGTCGCCGTCGTGGCCATTGTTTTATTTTATAGAAAAGTTATAAATGATGCATAGCAGTGGAACAATTTTGATTTTACTCTAGGTTTCTTTGTATACGTAGACTAGCAGTTGCGCGGGACTTTGCTCCTGTGGTCTTTATCATGATAAAAACAAAACCCTCATTTATAGCAATTTGCATACCAAAGCTATTTCCATACTAAATTTCATCCAAATCCAGCCAGTACTTTCAGAGATTAGCGCGTTCCCACAAACAAACTTTTCCGCTTTATAATATTAGTAGAGATAAACCTAAATTTTATTTAGGTTTAAAGATCATCGGACTATAAGACAAATGGCGATGCGCCATCGTTACATGGTGGACATCCCACCCATACGCACTAAACGTTTTGGGAATGCTGCATTGTGCGTACGGCTAAGGAGTGGAATGCCCTGTCGGAGTCTATGTTTCCTGATAGCTCCTAACCTGGGAGTCTTTAAGTCAAGAGTGAATAGGTTACTTTTAGGTAAGCGTGCTTCATCGTCGACCACATCATCACTTTACATCAGGTGAGATTATGGTCAAACGCGGCATGCGTTATTATAAACGATAAAAAAAATATCTTTGTGCAGTTAACTTCATTACCTATCATCTAGTTAGTTAGCTTTTTCCCCACGTTTGAGTCGGCACAAGTGTTCGCTCGAACGAAGTTACCGCCGCATGAGATAAGATTCTATGCTACCTACATTAATTAGCTCTACGCAGCACATCGGTGTTCCACATGCGATCTTCTTAAAATAAAAAAATCTAAATACTTAAGATCCGATGTTCTCATCGGATCTCAGACATCTGAGGTGGAATCGGTCTAACATGCAGATGTGCCAGCGGTACACGGTCCAGGTTTCAGCTTAATACAAGATGTTAGGCAGCACGACCGCCATTTTGTATACTGAAATCTCGGTAGCCAATTTAAATCCTCTCAATATTCAAATTGTGAAGCGCACAGATATATAACGAGTAATTTGAAGGGTATATACATACCTAGTGCACGGCTTCTTTTGATGATAACAAACGATATGGCAAGGGTTTTCTAATCCTATGTCTACATGTGTGGAGCATATTAGAAATTTCAATACATTGATACCAGAGGCCGAATTTTTCAAATTAAGAAGATCGAAAAGAATTATCGTTTTATTGGCAAATGACGTGGAAAGTGATGACCCTCATAGTGCTGTGACACGTTTGTCATTACTGGTATTCAAAAAAAATATAAAACCAATAATTTGGGGTCAATTCTGTGAGTCACTTATTTTGAGCTGAAACTTTGCACAGAGACTCCATACCAGATGTTGTCTTCAGTTCTTTTGGATAGATATGGGATTTCCGTTACACGTTGTATAATGACAGTGTCTCTATTTCTACTGGTGTCTAAGTATCTGTATGCGAAACTAGAATAGTCTCGGAGACCGGTAACCATTTATAGTTTTCATGTTTTAAAAGTATAGTCAGCGCATAACCATGCTACATGCATTAAAAAACAAACTACAAATTTTGGTTTATTTATTTATTTATTTGCATAAAAACATGGTATAAGAAGCTTTTCACAAAAATAATTAAGTAAGAGGCATTTCGTCAGAATCCAAATGATTAAAATACAACGAAAATATAATTTTCCTCTACTTCAGAACTTTCATAAGTATCAGAGATATAAAAATAAATGCGTCACTAAATGAAAAGTCATCGTCGCGCTTCACGGGTTATTGGAAAACCCCTTGCATCAATATTATGCGTGCTTTGATACTAATATTATAAATGTGAATGACTGGATGTTTAGATGGATATGGTTTATTATGGTGGTTAGATTTGATGATACGTGTCCTTAGTAGGTACTGTAATTTCGGGTTACTTTGACTGGAAAGCGGCTAACTTAGGACAACTCAATACTTATACTTAACCCAACAGAAAATGCCTATATACTATGACTGAAATATCGACGTCCAAAACAACGAAATTCAAAATACCGAAAGCTTTAAATGCCGATAGCCGTTATATCGAAACATATAATACCGATGTCCAAATGCCCGAAAGGATGAAACCCCGAACGGACGGAATACCGAACGGACGAAATACCGAATGGACGAAATACCGATAGACCGATAGCCACCGATCGCCACATCCAGGGGGGATGTGGCGATCGGTGGCTATCTATTATTATATCTATTGTTAGTGAATCATTTGATTTAAATGAGGTCAAACTCCACCAAATTGTCGGCGGAGCCCCACTGAGCGGGGCTCCTATATCGAGGGCTTAAAGGAACCTAACCAAACCGAACCTCCGGGTGCCTCTGACGTCAGCCGTGTAAGGTTAGGATTTAGGGTACTAAAGCAATTTAGAACTGTCATTTTGGGTATTAATGTTACTATTTCAGGGAAATAAGATTTGGTGAACATAGATATGGATCTTAGGGATTTTAACCTTTCGGGCAAATGAATTTCCATCATCGGACTACAAGACAAACGGCGATGCGCCATCGTTACATGGTGGACATCCCACCCATACGCACTAAACGTTTTGGGAATACTTTCATTGTGCGTACGGCTAAGGAGTGGAATTCCCTGCCGGAGTCTGTGTTTCCTGATAGTTATAACCTGGGAGTCTTTAAGTCAAGAGTGAATAGGTTACTTCTAGGCAAGCGTGCTTCATCTTCGACCACATCATCGCTTAACATCAGGTGAGATTATGGTCAAACGCAAGCTTATCAACTATAAAAAAAAACTTTCGGGATTTAAAACTTTCGGTCAAACAATCATTTGGCGTTTAATTTTTCGGGATTTCGTCCATAGGTATTTTAAAATACGGCCTTTTAAATATGGATATATACGTACCCACCTAGATTGGCATGGTTTAATCAAACGTTATTTAGAAACGAATTTAAAGTATTAATCAGTGTTTCAATTTCACATTTACTGATTCGTTATAACTGTAAGTTAATATTTTTTCGCATTGAGTCAATGTTACTCCCGGTGGCCAAAGTACCTTGACTTTACAGTATGTAGGTCTAGCTTACGTAACAAGACTCCCGTACAATATCTTAGGGACTTGACCTATCTGCATGACCCTGGCTAGTTAGTCGTTAGAGCAGCCCTAGTGTTCCTACATCGTGAGAGCACCTCATGTCTACCTACCGTCTGCTGAGCTAAAGTTTACCAGCTCTGTGTACTTAATACTTATACAGTCTTTACTGTACCGTTCATGTGTATAATGCTGTAGTTTATCCTTATATACGAATGAAAGGAAATTTTAAGAATAGAAAACATTATTAATAAAAACTTTTTTGCAAAAAATAAAACCGACTTCCATATCAAAACACTACAAAGCCAAAAATAATTTTAATTTCGGTAGTCGGTTATTGGTTTTGTATTTTCTTTTTTTTTCACACCGCCTTCCGAAATTAAAATTATTTTTGGCTTTGTAGTGTTTTGATATGGAAATCGGTTTTATTTTTTGCAAAAAAGTTTTTATTTTCGCGCTTTTTAGTGGGTCAGTGAATTTTCTAAATCGGTTCGTACATGACGGAGTTATGCGCGAACAAAAAACGCAATGCAGAGTAAACGAAAAGATCATCAACGTAAATATTTTTTTAGACTTTGGTTGATTTTTCAGAAACGTCTTGTCCGATTTCGATAAAATTTTCATGGGACCATTTGGGAAGTACCTATACCCTTTTCAACAAAAACTTGCAAAAAGAATTTTGCAATTCGGTTGGCAAGCGACGGAGCTATGCCCGAACAAACATAAAAAAAAAACAAACAAACATTCGAATTGAGAACCTCCTCCTTTTTTAGAAGTCGGTTAAAAAAAATGTTGAAAGCTTTGAACACAACTGAAGTATATACATAGCATAATCAGTCTGCGTTTCCCACTGCTGGGACAAAGGCCTCGTGTCTTTGAGAGGGAATGGGGCGTAATCGTTTTTAATTTTTTAATACTTGTTCTATTACTGTTATTACCTGTTATTACATTCACCTGAAATAGAGATTGCAGGTATAATTAGCTTTCTAGCTATTCTTGTTAAAATTGCAAAGGTATATGAATGGAGTCAACTTGGGAGTGGCCCATAACAACAGGTTAGAGTGGAGTATAGATAAAATATGAATTAGTGATCGTAAAACAAGCTCAAAGGAGAATGGGTGAGTGCAGTGTTCATGTAACATCGTTTACGGGACTCGCATTATGAAACATAGTAGTTTATTACTATCACTTCAACTTACCATCGCTGCATCGTTAGTTATTTAACAACTAATAAAACGTAGATAGAAATAACATCTGCCGGGGCTGCGGGAATGTTCTAACAAGATACTGCGGCTCCGGAACGCAAGGGTAACTGAAGAAACTGGGTAGGTTTTTAGTCAGTAGAAGTCTGACATTTCAGTCTCTCATTAAGGCGCGAGTGATCGGTACTTACGAAGGTAAAAGAACACGATAATAATAATACATTTTTATTTCAGACCAAGGATCCATTATTCTTGTTAGTATTTACAAACTTAAAATCTATAAATCTAGAACTACAAAAATAAATAGCATGCACAAACAAAAAGATAAACACACATCATTTGGCATATCAACTGTCTGAGCACCATCAATTTTCATCAGCCTGACCTCACCTGATGCGCTGCAAAACCTAGGCAACAGCATTCTCAACACATTACTGTACTAAACGCGCAGAACTGTAAGCCTTCTGCGTATACCTATCCCACAGGCACGAGTAAAATGAGTCGCAATACGTCCTGAACACAATCAGCTTGACTTTGCTTGAATACTTGATAAGAAAACTATGTACTCACATTTTGTTCCGAGTTACCTACATAACAGTCACACACAAGAAAATTTTGATTGCGCCGTATCCAAGGTAGAATACTTTATTAATTTTATCTGCCAACAAAATCTTTGGCTGTGAAGCCGATTTTAAATTCTGCGCCTCAAGAGTTTTAGTTAATTCAGTTTTACGGTTATTGTTTTAATAATATCAATTTACATTTATAATTTTGGGGGTTGCTAAATAACACCAGTTTCTGCAAACGGGACCATACTCTTTTTTTTTTTTTTTTTAACGTGGTAAAATTATCAAATAAGTCCTCCCACTCCGGGCAGGGTGGGAGGGACTGTCAGACTTTTACTGACTAAAATCCACGGTGTTCCTTCAATAACCCTTTACATACCGGGGCCACGGTAACGGGATGAGTCCCACGACCCCGGCAGGCTTCGGCCCTCTGCAGAGGGGGCCTCGTCATGTTGCTGACGCTCTTTGAGGCGCGCGTGGAACACGACGCGCCGTCGACCCGGGCATGGTCCATGGTCGGACAGCGAGTTGCCCTTTACTCGCTGTCCGCATGCCCGCGCCTACGGTGGCCGGAGATCGTCGGCCGACGTCCGACGCCGTGGGCGTCTACCACTGCGGCTGGGCTGGAGGGAGGACGCCATCCTCTCCCTCTCGCGGCCCGCCTCCTCCTTCGGAAGCATGACTGCTTCGCAGAAGGAGGCGACCGCTTCCCACTCCCTCTCGCCCCGCAGCATGGCCTCGACCAATGCCGGGCGCGAGAGGTCTCCACCTATCGCCGCCGTGAGGACACGTCGGTGCTCTGCCCAGGCGGGGCAGTCTTGCACCGTGTGCTCTACGGTGTCCTCAGGGCGACCCTCGCAGTGGTGACACCCAGACGTTTCCTCCTTTCCCATCAGACACAGGTACCTCCCGAAACTTCCGTGTCCGGTGAGGACCTGCGTCATGCGGTAGGTCAGGACGCCGTGACGCCGATCTAGCCACTCCTCAAAGAGGGGTCTTACCGCCGCAATTGCGGCGTGCCCGGCCGTCGGTTGCGACAGTCGTTCCCTCCATACTGCCCTGAGATCGCGCCGGAGCTCTTCCCGCCGCGCCTCGACTTCTCGAGGCAGCGGGGATACGCCCCGGCGCTGCGCCTCCACGCGCCATTCATAGACGCGCTGGAGGGCAGTCGCCTCCAGATCCCAGGGCAGCAATCCGGCAAGGAGGTTGGCCGATTCGCCGGCGATCGTGCGGTATCCCCGGATCATTCGGATAGCCATGACCCTCTGGCATGCGACCAACTTTAGTGGTCGCGTCCGGATGCACAGGGCCCACACTGGGGACCCGTAGAGGGCCATGGACCGCACGACGCCGGCGTACAGCCTTCGGCAGGAGGCGTTTGGCCCGCTGAGATTAGGCAGGAGTCGCCTGAAGGCGGCTGCTGCCCGGTTCAGCTTTGGGGCCAAACTCAGGAAGTGCTCCCTGAAGTTCCACCGGCTGTCGAGGACGAGTCCCAGGTACTTCATCGTCCTCCCGACGCCGATGCGAACCCCCTCCACCGTTATGTGGGACTCGGACCGTGGCGCGTTCCGACCGCCATGAAAGCACATGGCCTCGGTCTTGTGCAGCGCCACGTCGAGTCCCAACTGCCGGATCCTATGAACGACTGTCGCAACCGCTTGCGTCGCCAGGTCGGCCGCCGCCTGGTGCGACTCTCCCTGCGCCAGGACGAGCGTGTCATCAGCGTAACATACTACGCTGACGCCGTCAGGGAGGTCGCCGCGCAGCACCCAGTCGTATCCGATGTTCCACAGGGGCGGCCCCAAGACCGATCCCTGTGGGACACTGCACGACATCTCTCGCCGGTTCCACTCTCCCCGGTGACCGGGGTAGATGACGGCTCTGTCCGTCAAGTAGTCCTCGACTATGCGACGGAGGTAGGTCGGCACCCGGTGATACCGGAGTGCCTCCCTGATGCAACTCCAGGGCAGGGTGTTGAAGGCGTTGGTGATGTCCAAAGACACCGCCAAGACGACCCTGCCCCGGGATACCGCGTCCCCCGTCGTGAGGGCTCTCACGCGCATGACGGCATCCACCGTCGAGCGCCCCTTGCGGAAGCCAAACTGGCACTCCGCAAGATCCGGGCCCACCCGATTCAGGTGCCCGAGGAGGCGGTCTGCAACTACTCTTTCCAAGAGCTTGCCCGCCTCGTCGAGCAGCACGATGGGCCGGAATGCGGACGGAGAGTCCGCAGGGCGCCCGGCTTTCTGGATCAGGACCAGCTTTCCCGTCTTCCAGCGAAGCGGAAACTGGCCCCTCTCCAGGCATGCGCTAAAGAGCCCCCCTAGTCGAGGCCCGAGAGTCTCCGAGGCCAGGACCCACGCTTTCCCTGGCAAGCCGTCGGGTCCTGGGGCGGTATTTTTGGCCTTGAGCCGTTGTACCGCCACTCTCAAGTCTACCTCGGTCACCTCTGGAGCGTCGTAGACGTCGTCGTCGCTGTGGTCCGCGTTTGCGCCAGCTTCAGGTTCCGTCGGAGACGGAGCCATGGGCGGGGGAGCGTGCTCCCCTCGCGATGGGAACAGGGCGCTCACCACGTCCTCCAAGAACTGAGGCTGGAGACTCTGCATTAACGGGGGAGCCCAGGGGCGGAGCTTCGCTCGCACCCACTTGTATGGGCGGCCCCATGCTAGTTCCTTGGCCCGCCAGATCTCGTCTCGGAGGACGGCCTTCGCTGCCCTGTAGCCCTCGTACAGCTCCGCCTCTACAGTCACCGCATCCGAAGGTCGGGTGCGGCGCCTGCGGAACCTGGTGTACCGGCGTCGCGCCGCAACGCACGCTTCACGCAGCGCTGCTAGCTCACTCGACCACCAGTACAGCTGACGCCGGGCGCGTCCTTGCCGGACCCGGGGCATGGCCACGTCGCAGATCTCCGACATGGCCTCCCGGAACCACTCCGCCTCGTCGTTTATGTCGGCAGGCCTGTCCGGGGGTGACCCCCAGGCCTGCACGATCGAGGCTTCCAGGAATAGCTCCCGGTCCATCTCCTTCAGCGCCCATCGCGGACCACTCAGGTCCCGTCGGACCGGCGCGTCTGGGGTCTGGGCGGAGACGTCGAACCGGATATACCGATGGTCGGAATAGGTCTCCACCTCCTCCACAACGCGCCAGTCGGTGACGCGCGGTGACAGGCTGGGGGTGGCGAACGTAACGTCCACCACCGACTCGCCCGTAAACCGCACGCACGTAGGGACAGAACCCCGGTTCTCGATCACCAGGCCCTGCGCACGGGCCCAGTGCTCGAGCATCCTGCCCCGCCCATGGTCCATGGACCGGGAACCCCAAGCCGGATTTTTGGCATTGAAGTCCCCGAGGACGAGGGCGGGGAGGGAACCGAGGGCGACGATGACGTCTCCCAGCTCCGTTAGGGAGTTCTGGAACTCGGCGAGAGTTCGGTTCGGGGAGAAATAAACGCCTACCACAGCGATCTCCCCGAACCGTGCTGCGACGATCCCACGCCCTCTCTTGACGCGATCGAGGGGCGGGGTACCGGCGGCGGCCGACGAAACGAGGGTCACCGAGCCGTCTAAGTCCGCCACCCAGTCATTCCTGGGCAGGACAAAATACGGCTCGGCGACCACGGCGACGTTGATCAACCACTGCGCCATGCTCTGGAGCAAAAGTTCCTGAGCAGCGGCGCAGTGGTTGATGTTCGCCTGGAGGAAGCGCAATGGGGCCATTAATCGGGATCCATTGCAGCCTCCTCCAGGGCCCCTCGCGGGGGTTTGGCCACGACTTCGGCGACGACGGCGGCAGTAGTGACGGCGGCGGCGGCGGTGGCTGTGGCGGTGACGGCGGCGGCAGAGGGCCTACCTCTGTGCCTGGCCTTGGTGGGTGGGGCGCAGGACTTGCCCCCAGCCCGGTGATCGGCCTGCTTGCCAACCGCCCCACATGCGAAGCAGTGAGGCGGGGCGGAGCACGAGCCGGCCTTGTGACCGGGCTGACCGCAGCGGAAGCACCTATCGCTGCGGTCTACCTCCGAGGTGCACACGCATGCCGCATGGTTGCCCACTTGGCAGCGGAAGCACCTCAGGGGTCTGGGGTCCAGGATTTTCACCTGCGCAGACACCCAACCAACCAGGAGCCTTCGGCCCTCCTGGATCTTTTTGGCCGCCGGGACGGGGCAGCTAACCGTAATGGTTTGCGTCCCCGTGAAGCCAGGACGCAGGGCGCCCGCCCTCACCTGATCGGGAGGGCACTCCCCAGTCCTGGCTACGGCGGCCACCACTTCCTCGGCCGTCACGGAGTCATCCAGACCCAATATGCGCATGTCTGCGCGCTTGGTGGGTCTGGAGACTCGGGCCTCCTCCGCATTTAAGGACGCTCTGAGCCGTTCGGCCAGAGCGTCAGCGGTAGGGCCACTGTCCGCGCCGGGGATCTCCAACATCCGAGCCCCCGTCGCAGTGACCCGGTGACGGAGGCCACCGGTGATGCCGAGCTCCGTGATGTCTATCACCTGCCGCGCCTTCGCGAGCACGTCGCGGTACGACACGCCCCTCTTCACCGCGTCCGGCTGCAGTGTGATCACTACAGCCGTGGTCTTGGGGGCGCGCAGTCGCGCCGCGGCGTCTCGCCGCCGCCGTCTCTCCCTACGCCGCGAGGACCTGGCTGCGCCAGCAGCCTTCCTCTTCTCTCCGGCCACTTGCCAGTCGGCGCCGGCCGGAGGAGTCTTTGGAGGAGGCTGCTGGGACGGCTGGTTCCGGGCCTGGGCCTTCTTCTTTTTGGCCGCCTGCTTCGGCCCCGCAGGTGTCGGGGTCGGAGGCGGCTTTGATGGGCCCGATTTCGGCTTGGCCGGGGCCGTCTTTGCCCTCGCAGGGGCCGCCGTCACTGGTGCCGTCCGCACCGTGGCCGTCTTCGCCTGAGGCGGCCTCGTCGTCGTCTGGGGAGGCATGGACGCGGCCGCAGCCGCGTACGAAGTCGCCGCCAGCGGGGGTCGCAGCACGCGGCTCTCCAATACGGAGAACCGCTGCTGGAAGGCGGCCAGCTCCTGTCGCACCAGGTCGAGAACCGAGTCCTCCGCTGGTGTGGGCTGGCCTTTCTCCTTTTGGCCCCGCGGCGGCGCATTCCGCTGGCCGCCTCCCCGGATTGCAGCCAGGTCCGCCTTGAGGGCGGCGTTCTCCCTCTGGAGAGCCTCTATGGCGGCAGTCAGGCGGGTGACCTCCGGCCGCAGATCGGACATATCGTCCCTTGCAGCCGGAGCCCCGCCGTAAGTCCGCGTGGCCGCCAGGATGGAGGCCGTGGCTTCGCCGATCGCGTCCTCCTTGCTCTTGCGGTTGCGCTTCCGCGAGATGGTGCGGATGGCAGCCGCCACGGCCTCTTCTAGTTTGGCCTCGCTCGAGGCCAGACCAGTGTTGGGCTCTCCAGAGGGAGGCCCCCTCCCCGAGGTCTTGCCTCGGCCTTTACCCCGCACGCTAGTGGGGATCTTGCGGGCCGAGACAAGCCCCTCCTCCGACGACGACTCGTCGTTGCGGGGGCGCTTGAGGAACTCCTTCCTCCTGTCGGCGCCCCCCTCGTCACTCCTGACTGCGCTCCCAGAGATTAAGCTCTGGAAGCTCTCGGCGTCTGATGCCGAGTCGGTCTCCGACCCGAGCACCAGCGCCCCCTTCCTCCGCAGAGCGGCGCTCTGCGCTCGCTCAACGTTCGGTGCCGGTGAGGTGGACGTGCTGGACAAGTCCAGCGACTCCACCTCACGGGCACGTGAGCCTCCCTGGCTCAATGCGGCGACTGCCGGGGTAAATTTGGGGTAAAAGTTGTCGCTGTCCCCCCCAGAATACGACGGGACTGACCGGACGTGTCATTTCATTTTCATTTCATTTATTCAAAAACAATTTACATTGTGTGCGAATATAAAAGCTTAACAACTAGGTACACATGCAGTAAAAACTAATAATTGAATTGCTTATAATGGGACTGATAACAATAAAAAATATAAGAAAATAATGGTAATAGTAATGTCAAAAAAAAAAAAAAAAAAATTATACAACAAGAATTTAAAATAAAAATACTGAAATCTTGAAAACAAACAATGTCAATACATTTCAAAAAATTAAAATTATTATTAATAGTTTTAATAAATAAGTAATAACAATGTCAACAAATAATAAATAATTTTAATCTAGTATTTTACAAATCCTTTACAGAGTAGGGGCATTTCTCCAACAGGAATCCCTTGAGCCTTGCTTTGAACGAGCTTGTATATAATATGCTTTTTAATTCAAGCGGCAACCTATTAAATATTTTAACTGCCTGGTACAGTGGACTGTGTTTAACAATGTTAAGTGTCGGAATGAGTTTGCTATCTAAATCTTTTCTACGTGTTTTTTCCCTTACCAGTCTTTCTTCATGAGTTTCAAAGTAGTAAATGTATTTCTTCAACGTGGATAAAAGTACCAATATATACAATGCAGGCACTGTGAGGATGCCAAGTTCTTTATAATAGGGTTGACAGCTTTCCCGTTGCGAAGTACGAACAATGGTTCTAATTGCTCTTTTCTGGAGAATGAACGCCCTTTGAGAATTATAATTGTAGCTGTTACCCCAAAACTGTATGCTGTACCGTAATCTAGACTCTATTAGCGCGTAGTAAACTAGTTTTAGAGCTTCTAAACTTACTTCATCCCTGAGAATTCGTAGAGCATAACACGCCGATGATATGGATGAATCAAGTGCTACTAATTCTTTTTTCCAATTTAATAAGTCATCTATATATATTCCTAGAAACTTTACTTCCCTGACAAGCTGAATTTTAACCTTATTTAGTTCAATATCCATACTATCTTTATTACGTGCAGTCGTTTTAAATAACATTATATTCGTTTTTTTCACGTTAATTATAAGTTTATTCGCAGTAAACCAAGAATGAAAAACAGCTAGAGCTGCATTAACTGCATCGCTAAGCGTTTGAATGTCATTTGCTGATACTACTGCATTTGTGTCATCCGCAAAAACTATTAGTTTTATGTCAGGTAATATTTTATTAAAATAATTTATGAGATCGTTGGTAAATATAATAAATAATAAAGGTCCTAAGATCGATCCTTGAGGCACACCAGCTGTAATATTGAGCAAGGATGACTTATAACTTTTTTTACACCTATTAAATTGCGTGTTTTCGACTTCGACAAACATTTTCCTATTTTTCAAATATGAAGAGAAGAGTTGTAAAGCTTTACCTCTTACACCATAGTGCTCAAGTTTAGCGATGAGTAGTTCAAAGTCAATAGTATCGAAAGCAGAGCTTAAATCTAGAAAAATACCAGCTGCCTTCATTTTACGATTAATTTGGTCAACTACATCATTTATTAATGTATAAATAGCATCTCCAGTGCCAACACTCTTCTGGTATCCATACTGTCTATCACTTATCACTTTGTTTAAATTAAGATGTTTACTTAAACGATCCTTTAAGACTTTTTCAAAAATTTTTGATAGCGTGGGTAATAAGGAAATGGGCCTGTAGTTTTTTGCATCCGTTTTTGGACCCTTTTTATGAATAGGAATGATCTTAGCTACTTTTAATTGTTCCGGAAATATACCTTCCACTATGCACTTATTATAAAACGTGGAAAGTGGCCCTGATAAAATTTGCAAATTGTCTTTAATAATTGAAATCGGAATTTCATCGTACCCACAAGATTTCTTATTTTGCATACTGGTAACGATCTTCGAAATTTCAATAGGAGTAGTAAGTTTAATATCCATATCATTATTCACTCTTGCCGTACTTTGCTGAAGAAAAGTTACGGCATCTTGGCTATGGCGTTTAGTCGTTACATATTTGTGATCAAATTGTTTTACCAGAAGGTCAGCCACTTCCTCCGGATTGTCTATGATTTGGTTGTTTACTTTTAGTCTAATTTCCGTTTTCCTAGCTTTAACCCTGTTCGTACTTTTGTTTATTACTTTCCAAATTTCCCTACTTGAATTTCTAGATTTACAAATACTTTCACTTATAACAAGTTTTTTTGCCTTCGAAATAACCCTTCTATAAATTCTAACGTATTTATTTCTATAGTTGAGAACACTAGAATCAATTTTATTTCCACCAGTACATAATAAACGTTTCATTTTACTCGAAGTTTTTACACCTTTTGTAACCCATTTTAGTTGAAAACAGTTTTTTTGATAAATTTTTTGCTCCCGTCTCTTAAAACTACAACTAAAAATCTTATTAAAAGTCTTAAGAAAAGTGTTGATTCCCATATCATCCCAGCCAAGTTCAAGTATTCGTTGCCTAAAAGTTAAACCATTTTTACTATTAAAAACTCTCCTATTTATAGTGATTACATTATTGCTATTAAAATTGTCAATAACATTTTCCATTAAAAACTCACCCAGTTGAGCCCCGTGTCCATCCGCTAAACCATTGTGATCCACCTCACATCGCTCTACACAGTCATCAGGCAAATTTGTTAAAATATTATCTATACAGGAAAAAGAGTTATTACGAACAAAAGTGTAAGTATCAATCAGGTGTCTAAAGTTATAGCATGTCCGGTGCGGGACTCCCCAGCTGCGGAGCAGCTAGGACCCGCCTGGGTAGTTTTTACTCGAACTTTGTCTGCCATTTTTTGTTACTTTTTTAGTGAGGTGAGTTCCTCCGACCCTATCTCCCATTTCCCCTCCCCTGGTTCACTTCACGGTTACGTCTAAAGATTAGACGCATACCGGAAGTGAACCTTTCCTCCCCCGGGACCATACTCTTGGGATAAAAAGTGTTCAATGTCCTATTTCCGATCATGGTGTATGCAAGGTGGGGAAGATGATACGACCATAAATGAAAACACTGACTATACTTATCCCGAGGAAACCATAGTGAAGATGTAATAAAATGTCACATGAAAATAAATAAAAAAATATATTTTCAAATAATCTTAATAATATGAGAAAAATATGAAATTGCCGTTTTGTAGTGAAAGATGCTTTGAATTGACTTAAAACCTTCATGTTGTGAGAGTTTTTGTGCTTAAATGCAGGATATTTGACCCTGCGTTGAAGCACATTAGCTAAATAGAGCCTGTGGAAGAATATGAAAATGGATAAATAAAATATATAAAATATTTTGTACAGATTAAGGACATCATCATTTAGGCTATGGTAAATTTATGATCGTATTGTCTTCTCCACTTTGTATAATAATATGCTGTTTTCCGTATTACACCATCATCTAAAATTATTCAGTCGTTAAAAGGTCAAAAGATAAAAACAGAGAGGTTTATCTACTTTCGCAATTATAATTAAATAGCAGTCACGCGAGGCTTCGCTCCCGTGCAGTTTATCACGATAAAACATAATCCTCCTTTTTTGCAGTCAGGTAAAAAGCCTAGCCTATAGCCTATAACCAGAGAATATCTGAACTAAATGAAAGAGCAACTTGAATTTCGATAAATTTTTATTTATATTAATAAACAAATGAAAATTTAACCAAAACTTGAAACAAAAACTAAATATGTTAATAACATCTCAGAAAAAAGACATGTATCTAAGGTGCATATTTAACAAGGCCCCTTGTGCCGTATAACAGGACGGAAGCCGATGTTGCTGCAGCGTCTATTGCACCAGAACCAGCAGTCGTTCCAGTAGGTGCGCCCGTCGCTACCGCACACCGGCTCGTACTTGCGCGAGCAGTGGCCGCAGCGACACTTGCAGCGTCCTTGGCTCGCAACATAAATTAGCGCCATGCCCAAGTCAGACCGTCTCTTGTTCTCACATCTTAGTTTGCAGATGTTAGGGTAAGTTCTACCATCTGAACCGCACACGGGTTTATATACAAACTTGCACTTGCATGGACACACACTGTGGCTGTCTATTGTCAGAAGTTCCAAGCCCTTTGCTTTACGCCTTTTGTTCTCACACCACAGAGTGCAGGGGTTTGCAAAAGTCTGTCCGTTACTAGCGCAAACTGGATCGTATATATTTAGACAGCGACATTCCACACATTCTCCCTTGTACTGAACAGTGAGAGGCCCCTTTCCGAGCTGATGGCGTTTTCTGTTCTCGCACTGAACGTGGCACAGACTGTTGTATGTTTTTCCATCGCTGCAGCAGTGTGGGTCTACGACAAGAGGACATGTGCAAAGTTCATGTTCGCAAGCTCCTTCACACTTCACTCCGATGCCTGGCTTACAGTTGGCGTGATTGTGGCGACTGACGCACTGCAAGACACAGATGTTCCTGTAGGTCCTACCATCAGTGCCGCATACTGGGATGACGTCTTTGGGACAGATGCAAGTGGGCATTCTGCATTCTCTGGGATGTTCCTGTTTAATGGGGGAGAGGCAAAGGAGCTCACGTCTCCTGTTCTCGCAGTTGAAGTAGCATTCATTACCGTAGATATGGCCGTCAGAGCCGCAGATTGGTTTGCCGCCAGCAGGGCAGTTGCATGGTTTGGATGGGCATACCCCTTGGCTCTTTATATGGATAGGTTTGAGACCATGTTTGATTCTGTGCTTATTGATGCATTCGACTATGCACTTGTTGGAATAAGTCCTGCCGTCGCTGCAGCAGACCGGCTTGTAGATTCGTTCGCAGTTGCAGGGAATGTGTGCAGAGGGTGCGTTGTAAGTGGTGGTGGTGGCTGCGGCGGTGGCGACGGCAGTGGCAGCACCGCCGCCTTCGGATGTCCCAGCTGCTGATGCGGCAGCAGCTGCGGCAGCTGCGTCGGAGTCAGCCCATACAATATAAGGTAGAAGGCTTGCAGCCAGAATTAGTAATCCTGTAAACAAAGTGTTTGTTAATATTTCGTAATAATTATGAAAATCATCACCATCTGCGTAGGCTCCCCCCTTACTCCTTGGCCCATAATTACTGTCAAAGATGTTCAAATGACAGCCGAGACCAACCAACTTCCAAACTTCGGGCTATTACAAAAACCAAATAGCACATTTTGTCCGACCCGGGAATCGAAACTGAGACCTCGTGCTCAGCAGTCGGACTTGCGACCACTGGACCAACAAGTATGTGCTTGTATTGAAAGGGTAAAAAGTTATTAATGGCACCCTAGTTTAACTGAGGATAATTATTATAAAACGGATAAATTTAAGCATAAGCAATTAAATAACTATAAGGTGAAGGGTTTTGTAATTACTTATATGTTCAATTTAATTTTTGTTTGAATAAAATAATAATCGTAAAAATAAACCTGTTAAGATCTTCATGTCGTGATGCAGACTGCACTTGACTCTGAAGAACCACCCCCATGTATGCAATATATATGTTTCTCATATTTATCTAGTCTTTGTTTTTACAACAATATACCAAACGATGTACGATTTATTGCTTGCCTAACAATACTAGTCATGATTAGTAAAAAATAATAATATTTTTTTATTGCAAAGTAAATAAAAAAAAGTTGATTGTTTAGGTCATATTGAAAAATGTGTTGGTATAGTCATGCAAAACATTATAAAATTAAAACAGGTATTCGCAATGAAACTAAGAAAAGCTTATTTAAATATAAATTAATAAAATTTACGGGTCGACCTTGAGGCTAAGCAACGCTTGCCGAGGTCAGCCCAGAGATGGGTGACATTTTAACATGTCGAGTTTCCTCCGTGCTTCTTAAAGCACGTGAAGTCGTGGGTCCCGACTACAACTTGTTCACCTTTGACAGTCGGTACGAGTAGTCGGAAGCCAGAAAATCTGGTACAGGTCATTCCAAGGGGACCTATGGGGTTGTACAACACTAGTCTCAGCTGCATCCGGTTAGTACATAGTCGGTAGTAGAATTCCATACCAGAGTCTGTGTTTCCTGATAGCTATAAGCTAGGAATCTTTGTGTCAAGTGTGAATAGGTGACTTCTGAGAAAACTTGCTTCATCTTCGACCACATTATCGCTACGGGAATAATTTATACCTGTATATTTATGCATTTACAATAGAGTTAACAATGATATATTATGTATTAAAAATAATATCCGTCATAGAATCTTCATAATTGCAACCCTAATTACATGCAACCATAACATGTGAAAATACATGAAAACACAAAAAAAATATTAAAACTTACAGACTTATTTAATTTAAACGTGAGGATGAACAACAAATATCCATTATTTAAGTTTTGAATATTCTGAGAGTATCGCTAAAAATATCTTTATCATCCTGTTTTGTAACTAGATCATTATAAGTTCCTGACAGTCGAAATAATGGCCAAAACTTTCCTAAGTTGGTTGGTTCTAAAAATCTGTGTGGCATTCTGGAAGGTATGCCTATAGATAACTTTATGACACTAAATAAAAATAAAAAAAAAAAAAAAAAAAAAATCTTTTTATTTCAGACATTGGGTCCATACATCTTCAAAATCATCAACAATTCATCTTAAAAAAAAAACATCACACACATCGAATAAAATAAATTATGACGTAATTTAATTTAATTTATTAATTTAATTTAATCTACTAATTTAATTTAATCTATTAATTTAATTTACTGCACATTTAATACACATTAATTTAATTTAAGTATTTGCCTCCCTCTGGGGCACCGGGCACGCGCACTTGTGTTTGAACCCAGTGTCCCAGAAGGGGGCTGTCTAGCTTGTGGCTGAGCACGTTCAGGATGGTGTTGGTGCTCCCACGCGTACGGAACATCAGCGAGGCGATGCGGCGAATATACTACATACCTTACAATAGTTCTTAATTTTATAAATGAGAAAGGGGGAAGGGGGTCATGTCGATGGAGTTTGTGTGAATAACATCAGCTACGCTGACGATATGGTGCTGCTGAGCCCGTCGATCGGTAAGTTACGAAGTCTCCTGAGAATTTGTGAGTCCTACGCAGACTGTCAAAGTTACGCTTTTTAAAGCATATTGTCAATCCTTTTACACCTGCAGTCTATGAAATGAAATGAAATGAAATGAAATATTTATTTTGTAAATTGGTTATAAATAACACTTTTACACGTCATGTTTTTTTGCGTGTTAAGTTTAGCTAGATGAGGCCGGTATTTCCTAACTGACTACTCTGAGAAGAAACACCGAAACAAACTCAGAGGTCACAGTCTCTTTTAAAGTCCAGACAATTTGTATTTTTATATGAGAAGCATGTAGGTTCATGTCTGTGGTATTCTTTTGAGGAAATAACCACACAAATTTGAGCAGACCTGTCCAGACAGTGCAAGCATTTGTCAGTTATCGTGTAGCTCAACTTAGAACTTAAGGAGCTCAACAATTTGACAAAAAATACCAACGGACATTTGGGTAGGCCACACAAGTACTCAAACTGCTTGACATCATTAAATTAATTATAGTCAAAGTAAAAACAACGAAGAAAGAATAACCTACATTGTCCTCACATTAACAATAGTGAAATAATTATGTTAAAAAAAAAACAAAAACAAAATAAATAGGTATATACAATACTTAACAAAACAAATATTTTAATCAATAAAAAATAAATCAACTATCAAAATTTTAAAAATAAAAAATGCTCACGTATATCACTGGAGCAGCTCATTCCCAAGCCTTCTTGTCCTCAATATAATCTTTAACAGTGTAAAACGCTTTCTGACATAGCTTACGTTTTATAAATAATTTGAATTTATTAATACTTAGTTCTTGAATATGGCTAGGAATTTTATTATAAAAACGTATACATTGGCATCTAAACGAACCACCTATTTTTTTTAACCTTGTTTTAGGAATGACATATGTGTCTTTGTTCCTTGTATTTACACTATGAATATCACTGTATTTTTTAAACAGATTAATATTTTTGTGTGCATACAAGAGATTCTCATAAATATACTGAGATGGCACAGTCATAATATTAATCTCTTTAAATTTGTCTCTTAAGGAGTGCTTGGGACTTAATTTATAAATTGCACGAATGGTCCTTTTTTGTAATACAAATATTGTGTGAATGTCGGCTGCATTTCCCCAAAGTAAAATGCCGTATGACATCACACTGTGAAAGTAACTAAAGTAGACTAAACGTGCTGTTTCGATATCAGTTAATCCACGTATTTTTCTAACGGCATATGCTGCAGAACTTAACTTTTTTGACAATTTATCTATATGGGGGCCCCACTGAAGCTTCGCATCCAAAGTTATGCCCAAGAATACTGTGGTATCTTCGGGTTTCAATATTTCGCCCTTTATTGATACACTAGTATTCACTTGTCTAACATGAGGTAATGTAAATTTTAGGCATTTGGTTTTTTTCTCATTAAGAAGAAGATTATTAACATTAAACCAGCTAACTACAGTTGCAAGGGCTCTATTTACTCCTTCAATAACCTGCTGTTGACGTTTAATTTTAAATAAAAGAGAAGTATCGTCAGCGAATAACACTATGTCATGATTTTTGATCAGGTACGGCAAATCATTTATATAAATAAGAAACAAAAAGGTACCTGAAATTGAGCCTTGGGGGACCCCCATCTTGACCACAGATCCCGGCGATCTTTTGCCGTTCACATCGACTCTCTGAATCCTTTCACTCAAGTATGAGGTTAAAAGATTCAGAAATGAGTCCCGGAATCCGTAGTGGTGCAGTTTCCTGATTAATGTCTCATGGGGAACAGTCAAATGCCTTAGACAAATCGCAAAAAATGCCCAACACATCGCACTTATCTTCCCATGCATTATAAATGTGCCCTAAAAGTTCAACATCAGTCATCAGTTGTTGAACGACCCTTTGTAAAACCAAATTGTTTATTATGTAGCAATTTGTGTTTATTAAAATATCTTTGCATCTGCATTAGAATAATTTTCTCAAAAATTTTACTGAAAGTGGGCAGTACAGAAATAGGTCTGTAATTAGTAGGGTCTACCCGATTTAAATAGTGGGATTATTTTACTATATTTCATTAGATCAGGAAACTCACCGCAATCAATACAATTATTAAATATAACAGCTAATGTAGGAGCAATAATGTGTATAGTTGACTTAGTAACTTCAACAGAATTACCCCACAGGTCTGCAGTCTTTTTCATATTCAAAGAATTAAATGTTTTAATGATGTCATTAGAAGTAACATATTGGAATTTAAACTCTGAACTACAAACTGGAACATTTTTTTTAAGTAATGTTTCTGCAGCAATGGGACATGATTTTAGCGACTTGGTTGTCGATACGGGAATGTCAGTGAAAAAATTTTCAAATTCTGTGGCGACTTGCGAATCTAATGTTATTATATTATCATCAATAGTGAGGGTGTAATCACTATTTCGGTTGCAAGACCTTCCCGTTTCGCTTTTTATAATATCCCAAGTCGTTTTAATTACATTACTACTATTTTTAATTTTAGAACTCAAGTAGCGAGACTTGGCAATATAACAGACTTTTTTAAATAATTTAGAGTAGTTCTTGACATATAAATTAAATTCTACCGAGTTAGAGATAGTTATGGGTTAACTATACGCAGCGGACATGCAGCGATCTGCGCGTTCAATACAATAACGCATTCCGGGTGCTGATGGGGCTGCCGTGCTACTGCAGCGCTTCCGCGATGTTTGTGGCGGCTGGCACAGATGGCTTTGCAGCCGTCATCTTGCGAGCCAACAGCATCCTGCGAGCGCTGGTGGACCGGTGGGACTCCCCGATGTTGGCTCGCTGGATACGGTTGCACGCAGTCGTATAATCATTTGTCAACATCATCGGAGATTCCACCCGGACATGTCCGCTGATTAATTAGTTAGTAAAACTTAATTATTATTATCTTTTTATTTTATTTTGTCGATAATGTATTTTATGTGCCACAGGAGTGGACCAGATATCCAGCAAGTTCTTAAAGAGGTATGCAACCTATCTTACTGAATCTATAACTTACATTTGCAAACTCGCTATGCAATCAGGGATCTTCCCTGAAGCCTTTAAAATCGCACTCATCAAGCCTATACACAAGGAGGGGGGGGGGGGGGGTGAGTGACTGTGCCGGTACTTACAGACCAATCTCTATTTTACCTACATTATCCAAGATCTTGGAGCGTCTTATAAATCGTCGACTAACAAATTATCTTGAAACAAATAATCTACTATCACCAGCCCAATATGGTTTTCGACGTAATAGATCAACCAATGATTCAGTACACGAACTAATACACTCTATCATTACGAAACTCGACCAAGGGAATAAATGTCTCGCGGTTTTTATGGATCTTACAAAAGCCTTCGACACAGTCTCTATCCCGCACCTACTTAAAAATGGGTGGATAAGCGATGAGGTTTGTGTTGATTTTGGTGTCCCCCAAGGCAGCATACTTGGTCCACCATTGTATCTGGTGTATATCAACGACCTCTGCCACCTCCAGCTACACAATGGTCAAATTATTACTTTCGCAGATGATACTGCCCTCTTTTTTAGTGGACGGAGCTGGGACGAGGTTTTTAACTCTGCCCAAAATGGCTTTAGCGTAGTGTATAAAAGGTTGCGCACGAACATTCTGACTTTGAATGTTAATAAAACTAAATACGTTACCTTTGCTCATAGGTCTAATCTTCTACCTTCATCGTGTTTTTCAGTTTCTTGTCATGATTGTGTTACTGAAACCTCACCGTGCTCCTGTCCTATTCTTCAGAGAGTTGGTGCTATTAAATACCTAGGAGTCACCATAGATCAATGTCTGATATTTAAATTACACACAAAACTCCTGGTATCCCGATTGCGGAAATTAATTTATATATTTAAGACTTTAAGATATGCAGCTGACAGGCGGGTTATCAAGATGGTCTATGATACTCTGTGCCAATCCCTAATCGAGTATTGTATTACTTCCTGGGGTGGTACCGGCAAGAGTCACTTGATTGAAGTAAAGAGGGCACAGCGTACCATACTCAAAGTTGCAGCCGGATTCCCCTTTTTTTATCCAACCGTCGATATTTTTAAGGAATGGGACGTTCTGACTGTTAGGCAAATATTCATACTCCATATGGTGCTAAAGCAACATTCATCTTTGCCTTTCGATACAAAACTCCACATGGATAAACGCCGAAAAGGTAGGGTGTGTCTAACACAATCCACTAAACTGCGCACTCTCACAATTTCTTCTTCTTTCTGGGGCCGTTCTTATATAACAAACTTAACAATAAACTCAATATATACCCCCTCACTAAATTAAAATGTAAAGATCAACTATATAAATTTCTTAAAAGCCTTGACTACAAGGGAACTGAGGATTTGTTGGTCCCGCTGAAATAATACTGTATTTCTTGTTTTGTACTTACTGTCATCACGCATACTCATGCCTCTTTTTTCATACATTCTTCAAACTGCATAACAACCTCATACACTGATACACTTAACAAACTGCTTCCACGTCTTCTCATGTATGTAAACAATAATTTTCATCTTTTTAGTCTTTAAGTAATATTGCTTCATTCTTGTATTCAATTCTCTATCCATTATTTAAGTTACAGCGGGTCTCAGGCCGCGGGAGGGAACTGGTGACCTGTAATACAGGTTCTCGTTGAAACCCACTTCAGGCACCAGTCTCTCACAAAGTCAAACCCCTACTTTAGTTTACTGTAATTTTAGCTTTAAGTTACTTTGTGTTGAGAAAATTAAACGTCTTATATTATATTATTATTATTATATTATAAATGATGTTTTAACTTTTTTTTGCTGTTTATCAATTATAAATTAGATTAAAGGATTAATTAATAGATCTTATTGAATTATATTGAATCAAATTATTAATATTATTTTTTAACTTTTATATGGGCCTGCGTGCCTGCAATAAATGGTTTTTATTTTTTTATAGTAAGGAACTCGTTGCTAAACAATAACAGCCAGACTGGTCAATTTTCAAGGTTAAGTAATGCTATCCAACGTCGGTCCGTAGATGGGAAAATGGAAAGCACTTTAAACTGGTCCCAGTTATCATTTGTACATCTTTGAACACATAATATATAACCTCAAAACATTGGGATAATCGATTCCTCCACAAGGAAGAAGCCCAGAGAAACCTTTAATAAAGATTTAATGACGACACTGAAACGAACTTTTATTGCTTTATTTTCTTTTGTAACGGCCCCTTTAAATAGTAAATTGGAAATTTAACATTAACCTCAAAACATTGGGATTATCGATTCCTCCATAATGAAGAAGCCTAGAAGACTCATTAAACCCCTGATGTGTTATAGGTTTTCAGTCCAATGGTGTGAGTATTTTTGTTGATTCTAGATTAATTTATACAAATGCATTATGGTGGATGGTGACTGAAATAGGGTGACCATTAGGGTGGGTCAAAAAAATATTTTTTTAGTAATCGAGTTCTAATAGCGAAAATATGTTGAAATATGGTATCGTTATCGATCCTCTAAAATATTATTGAATTATTTTAAGTGGAAGAGCCCGCGCAAAGCCGTCGAAGTTTTGAAAAAAAAATGTTCAAGTAGGTACTTTTACATCTCAAGTTACACGTTTGTGGTTAGATGTAGATTAGTGTTCTACTTGGAATTCACTAAAATACATGTCGATTGTGATATTTAAATTGTGTTGTTTATTCCGAAAAATCAGTTTTGAGGTAAGTACATTCAGAAAGTTCTTGTAAAAAGGTGACTAAATTCTTGTGATATTCCGTAAAACTTTCATTTTTGTTTTAGAACTTGGAGTTAAATTTAACCATCATGTCTAATAATAGACAGTCGTACAAGTGCCCTATATTTGCCTCATCGTATATATATACTATGCCCTTCAAAATGCAAGAGCAAGAATAACTCTCATTAACAAGTAGTGAAGCTGATACAAGTATTTCATCTCCGGAAAAGCTACACAAAAATATAGAACAATCCATACCTTCTATATCAGGAACTACGGAAGATAAGAAAAGCATCAAAAGTTTACCGGTGTTGTCTCAAATATGTGACCGTTATGGAGTGTCTGACAGAGCTGGTGCTGCGATTGCTTCTGCAGTTTTACACGAGATTTCATCAGATGTCGTAATTGATAAATTAAAACTGCGAAGACAGAGAAGGAAAATACGTGACGTTCAACACTTCTGAATTTATCTGCTTTATATTTTGATGGGCGGAAAGATAAAACCCTGAAGATAGTCACAAAGTGTACGAAAAGGTACAGGCAAGTAATTATTGAAGAACACGTATCTGTTATTGAGGAACCGGATTCCATTTATTTATGGTATGTGACACCAGCACAAGGAATAGCTAAAACCATTGAGATATCAATAAACGCTCTACTTTTGTAAAAAATATTAGTACTGATGATCTCTTGGCTATTAGATGCGATGGAACAGTAACAAATACAGGTAAATTTAGTGGTGTCATAAGGCTTTTTGAAAAAAGACTTCAGAGACCTTTGCAATGGATAATTTGCATGCTTCATTTAAATGAACTGCCTTTGAGGCATTTTTTTGATTACATAGATGGTAAAACTTCTGGTCCTATTGGTAAATTGCTGGATAAGTGTGAAACGCGAGCTGTAGTTGAATTTGAACCAATACCAGGTCAATTACCAAAGCTAAAACCTGATGACTTAAGTATAGACCAAAAGTATTTGTATGAAATTACCTCAGCAGCAATTACTGGAAGATGTTCAGATGACTTGGAAAATAAATCGCCTAGAAAAATGTCACATGCCCGTTGGTTGACTAAAGCTAACAGGATTTTACGTCTTTACTTTTCTACACACAAGTAATTCTACAAGTATTCTACATACAACACCATCAAGTAATTTAATTAATTTGGCCCAATACATTGTGAAAGTATATAGTAGCCCCCGTTTGGTTCCAAATAAAGACACACCCATCATGTAAAGACGGATCACGGCAGCTTTGGAAATTAATTGAAAGTTCGCGATACTTACCAAGTACGTTAAAAGCAGTCATAGATCCTGTTATTCAACGGAACGCATATTTTGCTCACCCTGAAAATGTATTTTTGGCGATGTTAACAGATGAAGAAAAGCATATAAGAGAATTCGCAGCTAGAAGAATTCTAAAGGCGCGTAGTTTAACTGTAACTGGAAATCTACCACGTACTTTTGAAGTGCCTAAACTCTAATTTGATGCTAAATGTTTCATTGATCTAATAAACTGGCCAGAAGTCAACTTTGATCCACCTATTCAAAGAAATCACACGAATGAAGATCTTATTAAGATAATAGAGAAAAAAGTTTCGTTGCTACTAGTATCATTAACAGTTCCATGATGGAACTCCTGATATTTTTTTTTTATCACTGGTTCCATTCTAAAAGAAACTGAAAATAATGGAGCTAGTGTTGAATTTTTTATTACTAGTTCCATTTTAAAATAATCTGAAAATAATGGAACTAATGTTGAATTTGTTATCAGTTTACGCCAGTTTCTGCAAAGGGGATCGTACTCTTGGGATAAAAAGTGTTCAATGTTCTATTTCCGATAGACATCGACCTATTTCTACACTTATCCCGAGGAAATCATAGTGAGGATATAATAAAATGTGACATGAAAAAAAATGATACTTTCAAACAATCTTAATAATATGAGTAAAAGTAAGAAATTGCCATTTTGTAGTAAAAGATGCTTTGAATTGACTTAAAACCTTCATGTTGTGAGAGTTTTGTGCTTAAACGCGGGATACACAGTAGCTAAATAGAGCCTGTTGAAGATTATGAATATAGATAAAATATCCTGATTTTTTTTTTATGCAGACTAAAGACATCATCATTTAGGCTATGGTAAATTTATGATCGTATTGTCTTCTCTACTTTGTATAATAATATGCTTTTTTCCGTATTACACTTTCATCTAAAAGTATTCAGTCGTTAAAAGACGAAAAGATAAAAACAGACAGGTTTATCTACTTTCGCAATTATAATTAAATAGCAGTCACGCGAGGCTTCACTCCCGTGGACTTCATCACGATAAAACATAATCCTCCTTTTTTGCAGTCAGGTAAAAAGCCTAGCCTATAACCATCCTCAAGCTTCAAGCGAACAAAGGACATTGTTCCGGCTCTATACATGTCACGCCTAAGAATCGTTTGAATCGAAAATGACTTAGATAGACTCTAAACATTTTATGGAATCATAGTAAATTAATTTTTACTAACGGACACTTGAACATACAAAATAATTAATGCATTCAAATCAAGTCCGAAAATAGCCAGGCAGTGAGACTCACAGAGTCCTTTATACACAGCCGAGTCTACCAAGTATGCAATCTGATCAGAGTCCGTTATCAAGCCATAGTTGTTAGAATAAAACCATAAACCACATAGAAAATCGCAAAGAAAAGAACATTGCAATAAAAATTGAAACGAAATGAAATATAAGCACACCAGTGTTGCCAATTACGAAGAGCTATAATACCCGAAAGCCATGCCAGAAATTCCCGAGCTAGTCAATTCAGGCATTTAAATGAATAAAGTGTTAAATAAATATTTTTTAAATATTAATTAATTTATTGTCAATAATAGGATACAGTGCCTATTTGATTTATTGCATTCGTATTATTATGTACATGTACCTATATGTGATCAACTCAATTTCAGAAATAAACAGTCAATTGAATAAATGAATGTGAGCTTCACTAAGTGAATGAGACAAAGCGTCAGACTGAGCATGGGGCATTTCCCGTCCTCATTTAGTTGACGATTATATATTATTTACTATAGTTAAATTAATAACGTAACCCATTCAATATTTTATTATTATTTTTATTTCTATCTAGACGTTGAAAATACCCGAAATAGTCCGAATTTTATCAATTTCTGATTTAATCCAGACTACCGTCCGTATTTCCTGAAATCGGGAAAAATTCCCGTAAATCGGCAACACTATCTGGCCAATAGACATTTTTTATGGCACCACGCATTCGTTAATCGTGACCCAACTTTTTATTTTGAATTTATTTATTTCAAGTATCCGTGGAATACTAAAATATGTTTCAAGCAGTATAAAAAGAAATGAAAATTATCATGTAAGTTATATTCACATCGGTTATATAGGCCAAAATCGAACAATGTCTTTTCATTCAAATCCACCCAGCACTTTCAATGATTATCGCGTTCAAACACACTTTTCCGCTTTATATTATTAGTATATAGTATATTAGTAAGGGGTACGTATATGACATTCTCATTTCAATTGATGTTAAGTTTTAATGATTAGGTATAGGCAGCATCTGGGGAGAATCGATAAAACTTGCTCACCAAGATTCTAACAATGAAATGAAAATAACAACACCAAATGAAAGTGTCTCAACACCGAAAATATGTTGCAAAGATTTCAAGAATAACACACGATCTCGACAGGATGGCGTCGACAGAGAATATCTGAACTAAATGAAAGAGCAAGTTGAATTTCGTTCAATTTTTATTTATATTAATAAACAAATGAAAATTTAACCAAAACTTGAAACAAAAACTAAATATGTTAATAACATCTCAGAAAAAAGACATGTATCTAAGGTGCATATTTAACAAGGCCCCTTGTGCCGTATAACAGGACGGAAGCCGATGTTGCTGCAGCGTCTATTGCACCAGAACCAGCAGTCGTTCCAGTAGGTGCGCCCGTCGCTACCGCACACCGGCTCGTACTTGCGCGAGCAGTGGCCGCAGCGACACTTGCAGCGTCCTTGGCTCGCAACATAAATTAGCGCCATGCCCAAGTCAGACCGTCTCTTGTTCTCACATCTTAGTTTGCAGATGTTAGGGTAAGTTCTACCATCTGAACCGCACACGGGTTTATATACAAACTTGCACTTGCATGGACACACACTGTGGCTGTCTATTGTCAGAAGTTCCAAGCCCTTTGCTTTACGCCTTTTGTTCTCACACCACAGAGTGCAGGGGTTTGCAAAAGTCTGTCCGTTACTAGCGCAAACTGGATCGTATATATTTAGACAGCGACATTCCACACATTCTCCTTTGTACTGAACAGTGAGAGGCCCCTTTCCGAGCTGATGGCGTTTTCTGTTCTCGCACTGAACGTGGCACAGACTGCTGTATGTTTTTCCATCGCTGCAGCAGTGTGGGTCTACGACAAGAGGACATGTGCAAAGTTCATGTTTGCAAGCTCCTTCATACTTCACTCCGATGCCTGGCTTACAGTTGGCGTGATTGTGGCGACTAACGCACTGCAAGACACAGATGTTCCTGTAGGTCCTACCATCAGTGCCGCATACTGGGATGACGTCTTTGGGACAGATGCAAGTGGGCATTCTGCATTCTCTGGGATCTTCCTGTTTAATGGGGGAGAGGCCAAGGAGCTCACGTCTCCTGTTCTCGCAGTCGAAGTAGCAGTCATTACCGTAGATATGGCCGTCAGAGCCGCAGATTGGTTTGCCGCCGGCAGGGCAGTTGCATGGTTTGGATGGGCATACCCCTTGGCTCTTTATATGGATAGGTTTGAGACCATGTTTGATTCTGTGCTTATTGATGCATTCGACTATGCACTTGTTGGAATAAGTCCTGCCGTCGCTGCAGCAGACCGGCTTGTAGATTCGTTCGCAGTTGCAGGGAATGTGTGCAGAGGGTGCGTTGTAGGTGGTGGCGGTGGCTGCGGCGGTGGCGACGGCAGTGGCAGCACCGCCGCCTTCGGATGTCCCAGATGTTGATGCGGCAGCAGCTGCGGCAGCTGCGTCGGAGTCAGCCCATACAATATAAGGTAGAAGGCTTGCAGCCAGAATTAGTAATCCTGTAATCAAAGTATTTGTTAATATTTCGTAATAATTATGAAAATCATCACCATCTGCGTAGGCTCCCCCCCTTACTCCTTGGCCCATAATTACTGTCAAAGATGTTCAAATGACAGCCGCGACCAACCAACTTCCAAACTCCGGACTATTACAAAAACCAAATAGCACATTTTGTCCGACCCGGGAATCGAAACTGAGACCTCGTGCTCAGCAGTCGGACTTGCGACCACTGGACCAACAAGTATGTGCTTGTATTGAAAGGGTAAAAAGTTATAAATGGTACTCTAGTTTACCCGAGGATAATTATTATAAAACGGATAAATTTAAGCATAAGCAATTAAATAACTATAAGGTGAAGGGTTTTGTAATTACTTATATGTTCAATTTAATTTTTGTTTGAATAAAATAATAATCGTAAAAAGAAACCTGTTAAGATCTTCATGTCGTGATGCAGACTACACTTGACTCTGAAGAACCACCCCCATGTATGCAATATATATGTTTCTCATATTTATCAAGTCTTTGTTTCTATAACAATATACCAAACGATGTACGATTTATTGCTTTCCTAACAATACTAGTCGTGATTAGTACAAATAATATGTTGTTTTTTTATTATCATGTAAATAACAAAAACGTTAATGGTTTAGGTGATATTGAAAAATGTGTTGATATAGTTTACCTGGTTGGTGAGTTAAATAAATAGAGATTATCTGAATCAAATGCATTAATGGTTCTTTTCAGGAATATTTATTTTATTGACATTTTATTCAGATGTTAGTTACATCCATACATTGGTTAGTAATATTTACAGCTATGTTAGTGATTTAAAATAATTTTGGAATACATTATTAATTAAGAAATCAAATAAAAATCAAACAATTACAATTAATTTTCAAAATAGTGTAATACAATAAATTAATCAATAAATGCGGGACTGGTAGAACCTTCCAAAATTACTTCTGAAAATCTTACACAATCTGCGCAAATACTTAGAGACAGTGTGATACATACGCACAAAATTAAGGGTGATAACGAAATCAGTTTTTATTCGTTTCAAACGCAGGCCGGATCGTTTGATAAGGGCGGAGATGCCATCTTTATTCAATCTTCGCCACCTTTCAATTCGGCGCGGCGCGTGACATGAATCCTAGACTACTCAGTGGTCACCATAACGTGTGTGGGTGGAGGGAATTTCTAAGTTAAGATAGTAGAATACTACATTGCTTTTTGCAAAGCAAGCGAATCGATTATTATAAAGTTGGTACTAGCACTCGTAATTTTTTTTGTTTTTCTGTGTAAGGCTCAATTTACACCACCGCGGAATGGAATGGAAGCGACTTTCATTGTTCATAACATAATGAACTTTATGTCAATTGTATAACACACAAACTAAATAGGAGCCAAAATTCTCGAGAATGCGCCAGGATTCCCCGGAAGACGCGCGACATTTTTTTGGTACAATTTCGTTGCAAAAAGTCGCTTTCATAATCCATTCCATTCCGCGGCGGTGTAAACTGAGCCCAATACAATTTTGACCACAATCTGCTCTTAAAATTCTGCGCACTAATTGTAAATTGAAAAAACCAAGATTACCAGTCTCCCACAATATGTTTTTTTTTTTAATATTGATGTACAAAATGTGTAAAACCATTGTATTGTGAGTAGAAAATGAACTATTTACTTACTTACTGCTGGGTACAGGCCTTTCTTCGTTTGTGATAAGCTCCAGGTTCCTGAGCCAGTCTCATCTAGGGTATACTCGCAATGGCAACAATGTCGTCTCGACCCACCTCGCTAGCGGACAACTAACATTCCTCTTTCTAGTCCTTGGACGCCATTTAGTCATAGTTTTACACCACCTGCCAACACTGCGCCTTGCTAAGAGTCCTGCATACTTTTTTCATCGGGTGGGAAATTAATCGAGTGACTTCTCCCGCTTTGGTTAAGCCGGACGGGAGTGTCAGACTTCTACTGACTAAAAACCCACCCTGTTACTTCAGCTGTCCTTAAGTTCCGGGGCCGCGGTATCTCGTTAGAACATTCCCGCAACCCCGGCAGGCAATGGCCTTATGGGTCCCCGTCACTGGTCCTTACAGCTCTTTGAGGCGAGGCTACCGAAATTAAAGTTATTTTTCATTTTGCAGTGTTTTTGGGAGTCGGTTTAATTGGTAAAAAGTTTTTATTTTTATCTAGAAATGTTGGTAAAAATCGCATTAGAATAGAATAGCGTAGTGGGTGGGTGGGGTTCGAATCGATGATCTCTCGATCACAAGGCCACCTTAGCTTCTACATATTATGTATGGCGTTATGCGTAATACTGTTTATTATCCAGGTAGGTCATATATGCAGCTAGGTAAATATTTGCCTGGATGGGACTTGGAACGTTCACGTTAAACCAACGGCCGGGTATGTGTAGTCAAATTATATCAAAACATTGCTGGCCCTGGGCTGCATAACTTAGTACGTTTGGTTAGTTAGTATTAACATTAATGGTGTTTAGGTATAGGCAAAATCTCAGGTAAGTAGTTGGTAATTTTTATTAGTGTCTAATTTAAAATGTTGCTCAGTGGCCACGTGAGCTGCTTTTGAGCTGGTCAAATAAATAAAATAAAATTCTTTTATTGCAGGCCCATATAAAAAGAAATACAATTAAAACTCAATTCAATCATAATAATTCCAAAGGCATGTGTCTTTTTATAGGGTTTTACCTTTTGGGTACGGCCCAAAAGGTAAAACGGACCCTATTAATAAGACTCCGCTGTCCGTCCGTTTCCAGAATGTATTTCATGAACCATGATAGTTAGACAGTTGAAAATTTCACAGATGATGTATTTCTGTTGCCGATATAACAACAAATACTAACAAATAGAATAAAATAAATATTTAAAGGGCTCCCATACAGCAAACGTGACTATTTTTACGGCAACAGGTAGACGCTTGAAATGTTCACAGAATATTTAGTTATATATTTACTTTTAAAATAAATAATTAAATTAAAATAAAACAAATATTTAAGGGGGGCTCCCATAAAACAGACATGATTTTTTGCCGTGTTTATAGATCGTGCGACTTGCACTTGGCCAGTTTTATTTTAAATAGTGAGCAAGCAATGTAAGCACAATTCACATTACCTACTAGCAATCACTAAGGTTCACGGCAATAGTGTAATGGGTTTGAACCCGCGACCTCGCGATCACAAGTCCGATACCTTAAGTTATTAGATTATTGTCACTTAAATTAATTTTGTTTATGTGATAAAAATAATACTTACACGTCAGTAAGTTTTGGTCAGTCCCGGTCGAGACCGGTTTTCTCTAGCACACTACCCTGAAAAGAAACACCGAAGCAAACCCCGAGGTCAGTCTCATTTAAAATCTATACAACTCATGTTGGTGTTATGAGTACCATTACCATGGTTAACGCCATAACGTAGGCTTTTGAGGAATGCACCACAAAATTTTTCAGTAGATTTAAAGAAGAACTTATAACGCAGATAAAGTTAGAACTTAATGTGCTCAAATATTATTATTATTTTTATTCTGGATGAACCCGCTTTTGACATCAATCTCGCCTGATGGTAAGTATAGTATAGATGAGGTCGACGATGAGACGAGCAAGTTAAGAAGATGCATGTTCACTCTAACTTTAAAGGCAGGTAATATGTGATAGGGGAACACAGAAGCCGGCAGTGAATCTCTCGAGTATGTGCGCACAATAAATGTGGAGGAAAAGCGCTTAGTAAAACAAGATGGTATATCAATCCAGTGTGGATAGTAAAAAGGGATATGGAGGGATTAGGTCGTGGAACTCCTGTGCACACTCTCCGAAGTAAAACCATTAGAAGACCGATATGCAAGCAATGCTTCGCCTATGAGCCATGCTGTGAAGCTTGTCCGCCAGCGCCTTGTATCCTATAATTTAACTATTTGACTAACAATAAAACAGTAAGGACATTTGGGTAGATCATAAAGGTACTCAAACATCAAGACATCGTTAAATCGTTACAGATAAAATAAGTCATCGATAATAATGAAATTAATCTGATAAGAATAAAACACTTTACAAAGTAAACACGTAGCCTTGTCACAATGTTTACTCAGGAAAATACTTTCAGTTCTTTTTTTAAAGACCTATCTTATTATATCTACTTCCAGCACGTATGCTTCTGATGATGTTTTTAGTTTACGTTCCCTGCATGGAAAGCCTTCCTTATTTTTTTATTTGTCTTTACGAATAAAAAAATAAGCCAAAGCCAAATAACCACTTTTGGTTCACAAAATACATCTAGAGTGGCTGTGTCATACGGACGAATAAACAGACAGATATACAGGGTGGCCCGTTTACAGTGGTCCAAAGATTTTTTTCAGCTTGAGAGCATCATAAGTGTTCATTTAAAACATACTTTAGTTAAGCGAAAACTTATGGTTTAGAAATTATGTTTTTTTAAATTACCCGAAATTTCAATATTTTTGACACAAAACCACTCTGTTATGAAAAGTACTGGACCAAATCGAATGAAATTTGGTATAAGCATAGTGCAATAATCTACCTATCGCGATATAGGCTCATCTAGTGTAAATAACTAGACTAGATTGTTAAAAAAAATCATAATTTCGAAACCATAAGTTTTCGCTAAACTAAAGTATGTTTTAAATGATCACTTATGATGCTCTCAAGCTGAAAAAATCTTTGGACCACTGTAAACGGGCCACCCTGTATAAACATGACAAACAAACGATTAACCTTGAATGTTGCGAGCACATTCGTAGTATGTATGCACTAAAGAATTCCTACAAACTATTTGTACAAATTATTGTGGTAATATTTAATTTAATTGCTTACATTCTGTATTTAAATTAAAATGTCAGGAATTCCCTGTCGGAGTCTTCTCGACAGCTGTCTGTCTGGGTGTCTTTAAGTCGATAGTGAATTTTCAGTTGCTTCTAGGTAAGCGTGATTTATTATCGTTCACGTCAACGCTTACCATCAAGTGAGATGGCGGTCAAACTATCATTAAAAAAAAACCTAAAAAACATGAAGAAAATCACCTAAACCATCCGTCTGTCTCCACTTCCTAGTGTTTTAGCTGGGTATTAGAAGTGAAGTTACGAAGTTCCCAGCAACCCATCTATCCGGTTTAAGAAGAGTGCCTAGTTTTATCCCCATATTGCATATAAAACTATTTACCTCTGCTTTTCCTAAATTTAACTGGCAGAAAATGTAGATGACTTCAAGACCGCCATTGCACTTAAATTTGTGGCGCATAAAGTGTTAAATAAATAATTAACAAAAACAGCGAAAGATCCTGTCTGTATTGTAACACATTTTTACAGATGGAAGCATTTTTCATCCAGCTCGTATTTGAACATGCAGTGTTTATTACAAAAGAGTTTTAATGTTAACAAAACAATACCCTCTCATTATATTCATTATCACGATAAAAAGACTGAAAGAAACATTTGACAATGCAGTGAAATGAATAAATATTGATTATGTGATAACATGTGGCTGGTTTGACGTCATAGGCTTGACTTACATTGTTTATGTAATCTGTGGAAATGTCACCTTCGTTAGGAAGTATAAGTGTAAAAAACAATTGAATCCAGTATTACAATAATACAAAAAAAAATAGTCTACGACCTATTTTCAACAAAAAAACACGAGATATTTATTGATTAGAAGATTATTTTTGTATCTCAGCAATCTTTTGCCGGTTTTATAGAATTGCTGGCTTTTGGCCGCGACTTCGTTTGCGTGGGAGGTTTTTCCCGCGTAAATCTCGATGCCGTGGGAATTCCGGGATAAAAAGTAGCCTATGTGTAATTCCAGGATGTCAACTATCTACTTACCAAATTTTATTGAAATGCGTTTAGTAGTTTTTGCGTGAAAGAGCAACAAACAAACATACCGCCACACAAACTTTCGCATTTATAATTTTTCCCACATTTCGTATTAGTAGGAAACGGGCCAAACCTTAAAAATACAGAAATTAATTGTCTGTTGCTAATGTTGCTGTGCTGTGTGTTATAAATGTAATTTTGCAAGATTTTTAATTGTAATCATTTACTTATACTTGAACATAACAGTCAGCAAAGTTCTCAGTAATTCAGTATCACACGTTAGCGTCAAATACTCTCTCGTTCATAATTAACCGGAGCCTACAAAGGGAACTCATAAATATTTGCTGATAACATATTCAGTGGTGGTATGATGATTGCCTAGGCCGTATTATAGGAGCTGCCTGATTTCGGCATTCTCTGTGATTAGGGAATCAGTTTATGGTTCTATCTATGGTGATTGCATTTCTGGTTGGTTAATGGAGTGGGATGTACATAAATGCTACTGGAATGCTAAATGTTGCGTGGAAATTGTTTTAAGGAGATATAATTACAAAGGGCTATTAGTTTAAGAATGCATTATTTCTAATATTTTTTCAAATAGATTGCTTTAGTTTCCAGGCATCATTAGTGAAATCTAATCTTGAGGTTATATTTAATGTAAATGCGAAAACACTGTTGACTCTTGATTCGTTTTGAGTATTAATTACGTTGTACTTTTTCTTTATCTATTATGTATTTGATATTTAAGAGTATACGGTTTTAGTATTGTATTTTATGTGTATTTTATATTATTCTGTCCATCCAAAGGTTGCCTGTAAGAGATCGCCTATTGCGATAAGAACGCCCATTGTACACCAGTTTACCTTTTTGTATCCATATAAATAATGTAAGGTGTACAATCTTAACATAGTATAAAGCATAGTCGCTTCCCTGTGTCTGTCCATATGTATGCTTAAATCTTTAAAACTACGCAACGGATTTTGATGCAGTTTCTTTCAATAGAAAGAGTGATTCAATAGGAAGGTTTTTAAGTATATAACATGCATAATATAGTAGAGGAACACTGATAATTTTTGAGGTTTCTAATGTCATGTCGCAAATAAACACATTTTTTGCGCTTGCTTTGCAAACGCTGGCTGAACCATAAGAGATAGATCAAAATAATGTACTACAGTATTGTACACCTTAAACAGGTCAACAAAAATATCCTGGATGGCATCTATCTATCTCTTATAGATAACCCACAACAACCATTTTTTATACTTTACTTTTTACGAGAAATACGAGCATATTTTACGAAGCGATTTTAAGCAATACAGCATTAATCCTTATCCAATTAAGTACCATAAATACATTGTGCATTTAATATAAATCAATATTGCCCTTCACAGAATAAAATTTAAATGAATAGTTTCGAAGATATTACAGATTTAAAATGCAAGGACATAGCGGTTGCGGCGCGGTGCCGGCGGAGGCACGGCGCTGTTGCTTAGATTTGAGCGTTGAATGTTTTTCCCATGGTAAATTATGTGTCGCACTTTCAAGAGTAATTACTAAAGAGAACATGTATGTCTAATGACAAAAACGCTGTCAACGATGTATATAAAGACATGCTATAGTATATTTAATATAAACATTACACCCGTGCGAAGCCGGGGCGGGTCGCTAGTAAAGTATATAATAAATAAAAAGATACTTTTTTTAATTGGACTATACTGTCCTCTTATACCTATAAAATTGTACCTAGGTATCATGAAAACATTGTGAAAATCAATTGATGAAGCGTCAATTGCTTCTTTCAACATTAAATAAAATTAAAATAAGATATTAAATGAAGTAGGATTTTTCTGTAGAATTGACTATATACTTAGCCTATCCTTTGTAAATAAGGTTGCATAATTGAGTAGCTATTGATGGATCCTTTCCCGCCAATATTTGATTTCGCAGTGCCCATTGGTACTGAATTGTCTTTGGAACCAAGACAGAAGGCGTTCGCGGGACAATAGTACTGTATCCGCTCCGCTGGCTCATTAGGTGTTTGCATTTCCGCTTATGAAAATTGTTTTTCTGTTGTAAACCTGAGGATTCTCGTAAAATAAATGGATCTGTATCTATGAGACATTGTGAACTAATAGTGCAGTGTTGGTTTTTGGAGTTTCAACCGTTCCACCGGTGGATTATTCAAGATTCTTCTCACCGGCCGAGGCACCAATTTTTTTTTTTTTTTTTTTTGTTTTGAGAGAGAGAGATCTTTATTTGTTTAAACATGGTATACATACAAGAGCATGCAAGATATTATTTTGTTTGAGTCCAGTCATGTTTAGCCGTCAGTATCGGCGTACAAATATTTCACATAGTTGATGAGAGTAATTACAAATAATCAAAACATTAACTCAAATAGGCATCTACAAAGTTGAAAATTATATAAATTTAAAATCATTCTTATCCAAAATTTCCATTGTCAATTTAGTATTACATGTCAAATATAAATATAAACAAAAAAACAAATATAAACAACTGTAGCTGCCGCGCGGACTCATTCCTCCTGTGACTAAATTACGCTCTCAGGAATAAACAAGATACGTGGGCCTTTTACTGTAAATAGTTGAATTAATGTTGGTTTATCAGGGATTCCATCAATAGAGATTCAATTTTTTTTTACCGCCGTACTTTTATATTATTACGAATGAGCCCGCTCTTGACCTCGGTCACACCTGATGGTAAGTGTAAGATGAGGTCTACGATCGGACGAGCGAGCACAGAAAATGCCTATTCACTCTTGCTTTAAAGGCTGACGGGTCATATGTGGCAGGGAACACAGATACCGGCAGAGAGTTCCACACCTTGGCTGTGCTCACAATGAATGTAGACGAGAAGCTATTCGTACGACAAGGCGGTATATCGACCAAGCGTGGATGGTATCCTGCGGTACGTTTGGTGGACCGGTAGTAAAAGGGAGATGAAGGGGTTGTGGAGTTCCTGCGCATACTCTCCGAAGTACAATCTGTAGAAGATAGACAGGCAAGCAACGTTTCGCCGGTGAGCCAGGCTGTGAAGCTTGCCTGCCAGAACCTCGTCACCTATGAGCCTTTTAGCTCTGCGTTCGATCGAGTCAAGTGCAGCTAGCTGGTATTTGGCTGAGCCATCCCACAAGTGACTGCACTAGTTGTTCTTAAAAAAAATCGCAAAATAAGGTAGAGGCTATTTACACGCCTCAACATCAATTATGTTTTGAAAAGAGTAACCGTGGAGTTTCTTGGTGGTTTTTCTTCCTAACACTAGCTGCATTAGCTTCTTATGATGAATGCCCTTTTGAGTTTGAGTTGCCTTTAATGATTTCTCGTAAATAAAAGTTCTCTTTTTAAATTGATAGTATCAAATGAATTGTTTTCCGAATCATATAAAATCATCTGGCCTCATCTAATTTGAATTTAAAACGAATAAGAATGGCAGGTAAAAGTGTAATTTATTCTTTTTGTTGGTGAAATCGTCGAAACTATTCACTCATTTTTTTTAAATTATTTCCTTAGTAGACTGCTACGTTATCACTAAGAGATACAAGCATGATACGCAAGCAAAGCCGCGGGCAGAACCTATAGATCTGTATAATTGTATATTGTAGACGTAGACGCACCATTGCTTTGATTCTGAAACTCTAACTTATGTCATGTATCTTGCTTCCTCTCTTCCCAACGTAGGCATTATGGTGGCCAGAGGTCATTGTCGTGCCCTAATTTTTTCGTTGGGAAAATGATCCGATGACTCCTCCCATTCTGGGTAGAGTGGAAGTGAATGTCAGACTTTATAACTGACCAATTACCCTAGTCCTTCGGTTGCCCTTACGGTCTAGGGCCACGGTATCACTTTAGAACATTCTCGTAACCTTGGCAGGCAATAGCGCCATCATGAGTGCTGATTGTTTTTGAGGCGAATACAGAACACGATGATACGTGGACTCGGGGTCGTGCCCTTAAATCCTTACTAATATTATAAATGCGAAAGTAACTCTGTCTGTCTCTATGTTACGCTTTCACGCCTAAACTACTGAACCGATTTTAATGAAATTCGGTACGAACATAGTCTAGGCTGCTTTTTAATGCGAAAAATGGGCTGTAAGGGGTTGAAATAGGGGATGAAAGTTTGTATGGAAATTACGTCATTTTTAAAGCTAGAAGCTTGAAACTTATTTTTTAGACTTTTGATTAGATATTAATAAATACGACATTCAAATTATGTATGAGTTTTATTTTCAAAATAATTAGCCTAAAAAATTAAAAATGCTGCCAAAAGTCACTATTCTGCGCGGACGAAGTCGCGGGCACAGCTGGTATGGAAATAAAATAGATTCGGACTTGTATTTGGAAGAAAATTAACCATAAAACATGCGAAAATCAAGCGGAAAAATGTGGTCGAGAATTAATGAGGTACTCTCTTGAGCACATTCAGTAAACACTATGTCTCTTGCTAAAGAAGCCTCGCGTTGAATAAATCATTATTTAAAAGCAGAGCTATTATTATATTTAATCCAATCATGAATATAATTTTGCTACATTATAAATTTAGTTGAACTGAAAACGGCTCATGTGTCGTAGAATATTCTAGTAGGTGTCACCGCCTCGCCTCCGACACCGTATGCTACTTACTCACTATTAATCTATACATCATCTATATTAGTAAGTGTTAAAACGTTACAAACATTTTACTAATACTTTATGGATGTGTCTCCTCGACATTGCTTTGAAAAGAGTTGCCGTGGAGTTTCTTGCCGGTTCTTCTCCATAGGAAACAACCCGTCCAATAAAATATTACTAACCTGTTGGGTAGTAATATTTTTTTATTTTATTGAGTTACTAACCTGTTGGTCTCTTCGATATCCAGGTAAAAAAAAAGCTTGATCTCGAAATATAAAGCGCAAAAGTTTGTTTGTTCTTCGAAAGTACGATTCGTATTTGGATGAAATTGTTGTAATTCGGATTGGTATGGAAGTAGCTTGAAGCTTGAGGAACGATAAAAGCTTTTTTTTTAAACTGCAAAATAATGAGTATTATGTTTTTATCGTAATAAAGTCTACAGGAGCGAAGCCACGACGGCTAGTATCGTAATATATTTATTATATTTATTTCACAATGGGATTGCAAAGTTTACTATTGTTGGAATTTTAGATTCTATAATGCAATATAAAATTGGTGAGATACTCTTCTCCTAGCTAGACTAAAAGTTAGCCTGTGTTAAGGAGAAAAAGTGCCGATCCTCTGGTTGTCACCCGATTATCTATTATTTGTCAAATATATGTTTTTCTAATATAGATATTAAGTTACATAGAAATAGTCACATGTTTCAACTAGTTGATCATGAGAACTCGCCTGATATAAGTAAAGATACACATACATAATTATTGTGAGACCACCACGCATATAGTAGTCCATATTAAAATTATTCTTTATCGTTGACAGTAATTTTTATGAAAAAATTATGGTTTTCTTTTGAAAATATCGTGTAATTGGTCATTCCGGAATCATCTCATTGCTAAACAGCAATCATGTTGTTCAAGCAGACTGCGGTCGTGTAGCGTGTTAGTCGATTAAACTACAGTCGATTACCACACTAATCCCAAATGTCTATGGTTTCACTGAGTGACAACACTTATGCGGTGACCGGCTATAAATTCTAATCCCCGGTCCGCGGAGTTCTTCTTTCACCGCCTACTGTTACAAGTAACTAATATTGAAATCTCTCTGTGCCCAAGGGTAAGTGCTCAATCGTATCTGCCATTTTTCTCCATCTCAATCCTCTTATTTCGCCATAATCTGCAGCGTTTGTAAATTTATATAATTGCCCGGTTGTCAAGATGGCTTCCGTCTAGAACATGACTGTGCTATTTCATTGTCATCTGTTTTCCACTAGTGATTCTAAATTTGTGAAGCGTACGCAGGCCGCAGCATTCCTTTCCTGCTGTGTCATAGCAGCTACGAGCTTAAACGCTTTGTCACGCGGTTACATTCTATATCGTTGCACGCGGCATGCGCACGCTTATCTATAACCTTTGTGAACCGCCGCGATGGTGAGTTTCCCTTTCGTTTCCCTGAAGCTGTTCCTTGGGCTTACGGCTGGGAGACGCACGCATCGCTGGCACTCACGAATCCTGGCACCACGCTTACGGAAGCACCCTTCGTGTTGATTCCAGGGTTTTTTTACTTCTACTGTCTTCGTCTCGAATATCAACTACCTCAACGTCTGCCACGCGACGGGTGTCACCGCTGCCTCCGCGTACTACTGCTGGAGAGACGCGCTGTCGCGTGGTCCACCTTCAATAACCTCTGCGCCTGCCACGTGCGAGTTGGGTGAGGAAGAGAGACATCCTCTCCCGTGGCCTGCCCTGCACAACCTCTGCGTCAGACACGTGGTCGCTGCCGGCTTCGGGATCGGCTCGCCGGTCTGCGTGCGTCGCGGCCTGAGCTCAGGGCAGTACCATCCACATACCTTCGACCAGTGAAAGAACCCTTGTGAACTGAATCCACCCCGCTACGAATTAAATGCTGTAAACCTGTGGTCTATTTTTCTACCACCACCTCAACCACTACGCCACAGTTGGTTTATCGGCGAATATTTAAAAAAGAAATATATATATATATATAAGTATATATACGTATTACGTTTTCCAAGTTCAGGTTAAGATGATTTCACTTTTTGGTACAGTAATTACAGTAATCCTGTAATCATCTTCCAGTCTAACCGATAAGATTACCAGAAAACATGAAATAACTTCCTCAACCCAGGAACTGGGTAAGAGCTGTACCATATGATTTGGCTTCTGACAGCCGGGACCATCTCTTTGACGTGATTTCCGAAAAACAGGGGCGTTAAGTTGACCCACCCACAAAATGACCTCAGCCACCGTTGCTTAATCTTGAAGATCGAACAGAGCAGTGTTATTTTTAATCGACTTCAAAAAAGGAGGAGGTTCTTAGTTCGTCTTGAACTTTTTTTTTAATGTATGTTACCTCATAACTCGGAGACGGATGGACCGATTTAAAAATTCTTTTGTCGTTTGAAAGGGTATACTTACCAGTTGATTCCATTGTTATGAAATTAGGATCTGATGATGGGATTCTGGAGATATCGAGGGAACTCTTCAAATATTATAGGCAGACCTATAGCGTTTTGGGTATTTCTTATAGTACATTGTGCAGTTGCTCTTGAAAAGCACTATTTGGGGAAGTGGAACTGATGATGAAGACCACAGATGGCCACCGAAACTACTCAATAATAAGTATTTCGTGGATTACGATTCGATTACTTGAATATGGATGTTAAGCACTTTATGCTCATTACAATGCATAATTATGGTGATGTAGAGCCGATGGTGAAGTACCAGGAGAACTCCTCTAAAATTAACGGCTCTGCATCGGGAAAAGCAATATTTTGTAAAAGGTGATAAGTAGTTGACATTTTGGCTTTTGAAACTAGATAAATTACAAACCGACCCAGTAATAAAGCGTGAAAAAAGAAAAATATTTACCAAAAAATAAAACCGACTTCCATTTCAAAACACTACAAAGCCAAAAATAACTTTTTTTTCGGAAGGCGGTGTCAAAAAAAAAGAAAATACAAAATCAATAACACCAACTACCGAAATTAAAATTATTTTTGGCTTTGTAGTGTTTTGATATGGAAGTCGGTTTTTAGCTCTACTTTATGTTACTTGTTGTATCTTAGAAGAAAATCAATATTCATTCATACAATATGAGCAAGTTTAACGTTTAAAATGGTTTCCCGTATAACATCAATCGCCTCTCAAATAGAATTTAACATACGTCTCTAAGTCCATCAATATCAAAGTACGAAAACCCGTTTCCTTATCAATGAACCACATTGAAACATATCGAGGCGAAAAAAATATTTTTTGAAAGTCGATTTACACCGTAATGAAGCCACAGCCTAAAAAACTTCTCCACTTTCGGCAACAAGACGGAAAACGATTTCCCGAAGTCATTCTGTATAAATTCAGTTGGTGGATACACTGTGGGATTCATTTATTTATGGTTGGGATACGATGCGAGCATTTTTATACGGAAAGTTCTGAAGTCTTGGTAGTGAGGCAGGTCAGGATTTGTAGTGTAGTCTATTCTGACTCCTAGGAGTGTTAGTGATGGGATTGAACTCTGCTTGGATGTTGCTGATGTTTATTATCCTTTCCGATAGTTTACGGCCGTGTTTGAGACGGTTATTTTATTTCTTTTTTTTTCTTTAAGTTTCTTTAAGCCCGGAGTTTGGAAGTTGATGGTTTGATAACCTCGTGCCTCGGAAAACACGTGAAGCTGTTTGTCCTGCGCCTGATTTATCTCCGGTTGTGTCGAATTGTCATCCTATTGGACAATGAGAGCAAAAGGAACAGACAGTACACCTGTATCGGCACACATACTTGGGCACTATAATATCTCCTGTGCAGATGGCTAATCAATTATCTAATTGGCTGCCGTGCTGAATTACTAATATTATTTCTTAATTTTTTTTAGTCACAAAACACGACACTGCGTTCCAAAGCATAGTGAGCGTTGGCAAGAAGGCTGCTAGGCTGAAATGGGATTAGGTGGGTTCCGTCAGCCGCATGCACGAGGACCGCTGAGGGAAAGTCTCTAAATAATGGATGCCGAAGAGTAGCTGACTCATGGAAAGGTGGTTAGTGTACCAGCAGATTGAAGGCGCTAGAAAATAGGTTTTGGAAGGAATTGAGGGAGGTCTATGTCCAGATGTGGGTATATGTAATAAACTAAATTAAATTAACTAAATACAAAAGTATACATATACAAAGTGTAATTTAAAGGGTATATACATACCAAATGCACGGCTTCTTTGGATGATAACAAACGATATAGCAAGGGTTTTGTAATCCTATGTCTACATGTGTGGAGCTTATTAGAAATTTCAATACATTGATACCAGAGACCGAATTTTTCAAATTAGGAAGAACGAAGACAATTATCATTTTATTGGCAAGTGACGTGGAAAGTGATGACCCTCATAGTGATGTGACCAAATTATCAGTTTCATACCAATAATAACAAACGTTTGTTATTATTGGTATGAAACTGATAATTTGGGGTCAATTCTGTGAGTCACTTATTTTGAGCTGAAACTTTGCATAGAGACTCCATACCAGATGTTGTCTTCAGTCCTTTTGGATAGATATGGGATTTCCGTTACACGTTGTATATATGAGTATGTACAAATAATATAGAATAGTGATTATAGTCTTCAAACAAAAAACGAGTCAAACCCAACATACTTAGGAAAAGTCTAAGCAAATGATGAAGTGAAGAATAAACAGTATTAATGTAAGTTAATCAACTTCCAAAGTGGTTCTACAAACTTAAAATAGTAAAGAATCAAAATAATTTGACTGACAAGATTTCTACATTTTTAACCGACTTCAAAAAAAAGAAGGAGGTTCTCAATTCGTCTTGAACTTTTTTTTTATGTATGTTACCTCATTACTCGCAGATGGCTGGACCGATTTCAAAAATTCTTTTTTTTGTTTGAAAGGGTATACTTTCTAGTTGGTCCCATTGTCGTCATGTTTGGATCTGATGATGGGATCATGGAGAAATCGAGGGAAATCTTCAAATATTATAGGCACACCTATAGCGTTTTGTTTATTCTTTATAGTACCTTGTGCAGTTGTTCTCGAAAAGCACCATTTGGGGAAGTGGAACTGATGATGAAGACCACAGATGGCCACCGAAACTACTCAATAATAAGTATTTCGTGGATTGCGATTCGATTACTACGAATATAGATGTTAAGCACATTATGCTCGTCACGATGCATATGGTGAAGTCGAGCTGATGGTGATGTACCAGGAGAACTCCTCAAAAATTAACGGCTCTGCACCGGGAAAAGCAATATTTTGTAAAAACTGATAAGTAGTTGACATTTTGGCTTTTGTAACTAGATAAATTACAAACCGACTCACAAAAGTGCAAAAAATTTTTTTTGCAAAAAATAGAACTGACTTCTATATAAAAACACTACAAAGGCAAAAATAACTTTAATTTCGGAAGGCAGTGTCAAAAGAAAAGGAAAATACGAAACAAATGACACCGACTACCCAAATTAAAGTTATTTTTGCCTTTGCAGTGTTTTTATATAGAAGTCGGTTCTATTTTTTGCAAAAACTATTTTTTTAGTACCTACAATATTACAGGACAGGACGTAACTACAATATATGGAGCTTCCTTTGTATGCCAATCGATACCAAACGTCCTCGATCAGACGACCATTTTACTAAATAGAGATCCTTAAACCCGGTCGTCCCATCTCTATAACATTATTATGCGCATCGGGTCCACCCGGGTTGACATTATAACTTCAGCGATATATTCCGCGGAATTCATGGCCGTACATTCTTGAGTCGCCGAGTTTGGGAAACAAATTATTCTTCAAGTTAAGTCTTACGAAACTATGGGACAAGACGGGATGACAAAGTTGCCGGCTTAGATTTTATATGGTTTGTTGCTTTTTGTTATGAACTTAAGAATTTAGGTATTTAGGGAATTGTGAAAGGATTTGTTTCACTTCGATCAAGATACTTTGTTTAAAGATTATAAGATCGTGAACTTCCAAATGCCTCCTCGCGCTTTGGGTGGAAGGCAGTGTCTGACTTCTATTGACTCAAAAACCACCATGTTTCTTTAGTTGCACTTGTGGTTCGAAGCCGTGGTATCTTGTAAGAACGTTCCCGCAACCCCAAGGTTGTGAACGATACCATAACCAGAACTTACCTTAAGTTCCACCTCAGTGTTTCACATTCTGCATTAATTGATTTATAAACAAAAGAACAGTTCAGCAGTCAAACTCAAACTCAAAATGTTTTATTTCAAATAGGCCTACTAGGCACTTACAAAACGTCAGCAGTTAGTGCACGGTTCGAAATTGGTCGTTTTGTATGGAGAAGAACCGACAAGAAACTCCACAGTTACTCTTTTAAAATATCATTCTTACAGTGGTGGCCTAGTCCAGATCTACGAGTTGTGGGTCATGGCTTCGAACTCAGGCTGGTACTTACTTATTGCTATTGTGTTTTATTAGTGAAATGTAATGTTGTCGCTTGTGAAGTTTTTTAATATTTTATAATGCTGCTTTTTATGTGAATGGGAGAACACTCTGGTTTTATTACATTGTGCTGTGTTATTTGGTCTTTACTGTCCTCTCATACCTACAGATTATTTTATAAGTGCCCATGTAAGTATGCGAAACAACATATTTTGAGTTTGAGTTTCATCATTTTTTATCCATATTAGTTTTGCCACCGATAGTAAGCGATGATGTGGTCGAAGACAAAGCACGCTCACCTAGAAGTAACATATTCACTCTCGACTTGAAAACCCCGTGTATGTTGTGTAATTAACCGACTTCAAAAAAGGAGGAGGTTCTCAGTTCGTATTGAACTTTTTGTTTTATTTATGTTGCCTCATAACTCGAAGACGGCTGGACCGATTTGGATTTTTTTTTCTCGTTTGAAAGGTTATAGTTTCTAGTTAGTCACATTGTTATGAAATCAGGATCTGATGATGGGATCCTGGAGTAATCGAGGGGACTCTTCAAATATTATAGGCACACCTATAGCGTTTTGGTTATTCTTTATAGTACCTTGTGCAGTTGTTCTCGAAAAGCACCATTTGGGGAAGTGGAACTGATGATGAAGACCACAGATGGCCACCGAAACTACTCAATAATAAGTATTTCGTGGATTGCGATTCGATTACTACGAATTGTATGGACTTTAAAAGAGACGTTGACCTATGAGTTTGTTTCGGTGTTTCTTCTCAGAGTAGTCAGTTAGAAAACATGCCGGTGTTTCTTCATCTAGCTAAATGTAAAACGGCAAAAATACGCATAAAAGCATTGATGTATTAAAAGGAGGAAGATACGGTACTAGACACAGCTTTTGGTCCTACTAAACTAAGTGATTGCCCGTAGTTGGCGCTCAGTCGCGCACGGAACGTTGTTGATCACACAGCTCAAGAAATTCTCGTCTCTTCGTGTTTTTAAGGATTTTTTTGAAATAAATACGTATCAAAATGACTTCTTGTGTAGCTAAACAGTGTTTTAATTACACCAGGAAGAAAAATAAGAGACATGGGCTGTGACATGGGTCATAGGATCACTTACTACTTACTTACCTAATACATGCAATCTCATTTCATTCATAATCGCAAACATTCGGCAGCTGAGGCAATATCGCTCGCACTACAGCGCCGTCTCCTATCTCTGTCCTTGTCTATCGGTAACTGTAGGTTTGGGACTGATGATGACACTGAACACAGATGTTGAGTTTCCGTGCATGTATTCGTGAGCCGAGCCCAGGTTTACTGATTGCGGTGTTAACGCGTAACATATCTTCCTCCTTTTAATACATCAATGTATAAAAGTGTTATTTAAAACCAATTTATTTGTGTTATTTATAACAAACAAAACTGAATATTTTATTTCATTTCAATAAATCGGCATTTACAGAGGCTGTATATAATAATATTAATACAATATTTTGTACAATAATCCACTAGCATATTAAAAAGCAAACTATTTACAATCTAAAATCACAAATACCCTCTTCCACCCGTAACAACTTACAAAAATTACACGTGCAAACCGCCCTCTTGTTATGTCATATTTTTAAAATAAACAACGTTACGCAAGACCCAGATTTTTGCACAGACGACAAAACACCGTACAAAAAGGTAGAACACCTTCACAATGGCCGACACGCAAATATTTTCCACCAAGAAGAGAAACATTCGTGGCAAGGTAAAAACAATAAGCTTTAAAAGGGGCAGGCTCGCTTACGGACAATTTATGCTCGGGAACTACGGAACTCGAGTATAATTTTTGCATGAACTTGGTCCCACGCTTCCGTGCTCCCTTGCAATCTTTATAAACGGAAGCGGCGGTTATTTTTTTAGGGTAATGTGCGTGGCATTAAATACGAGCCCTTTGAGTCCGTCTTGTTTGTTCTACTATTTTTTGCAGGCTTCGGTTAGTATTCTAGTGGGATAAGTTTTTGTTTTACTAAATTATGAGTATGTTACTAGTATGTTTTTTATTCAAGTACTTTTGTTTCCAGGTCTAATATTATAAGGTGAACATCAGAGTCTCAGCTAGCAAGAGGAAATGATTCTTATATTACCTAGATATTAAATATCTTTTAAAGTTTTCCCTATCATCTGTTAGTTGAATAATTTGGAAAAAAAAAAAACATTTTTTTTGTCTCAGCAGTTCCGGAGTCCTCAGAACCGGGGGAATGGTCGATTTATTTTAGTGAATTCAATTATGATATTTTTTAATTAAGCTCAGTCAATAAACCTTTTCATTTTGTTTGCCTCATTTTATAGCTGAAGCTGAATTGTTTAATATTTAATTTGATGCGTAATAACGATCCCATATTCAATAGTTATTTCTCAACATCACGCAGCCTTTTTAAGGTCAAAACAATACATTTACAAACCAAGTTTCAACTGGATCGGTTTCGTAGACTTAGACATAATTTACTGTAAGTTTATAAGCGTTCTGGTTTTCCACAAGGGTGTGCGGAACAATAAAAAAGAATATTTCAGAATGAAACAATCATATATTATTCAGCTTAGCTTTGGACGTTCGGCTACTAGTCTAATCGGATTCAGCTGAGTCCAAGTGTCTTAAATTGAGCCACTATATGTCCTCACAAACCTGTAGCTAGGTAACACGATATGCATTGGCAAGTCTGGCATCAGATTTTTTGGCTTCTCAGTACCAGGAACGACTCTCAAAGATGTATAAATGACAGCCGGGACCAACCACTTACCATGTTTTCCAAAGCACGAAGAAATCTATACTAATATTATAAAGCGGAAAAGTTTGTTTGTTTGTTTGCTTGAACGCGCTAATCTTCGAAAGTACAGGGTGGATTTGGACGAATTTTGGTATGGAAGTAGCTTGAAGCTTGAGGAAGGTTATAGGCTACTTTTTATGGGACTGCAAAAAAGGAGAGTTATGTTTTTACCGTGATTACTAGTCTCTATATATGATGATTACCCATCTACAGACCGATTTGGCCAAGCGTTGCTTAACCTCGATTAAACCCATACGGCTGGTATTATTGTTACGCCAGTCGTTTAGCAAAGTACGACGAGAAACTTCGACAGAAATCTAGAATGTTCGAGACACTAACGCCATCTAGCGGCGAATAGCAGTACTAAGTATCTAGAGTAGCTTCTGGAATATTCTTGGCAGTGTAGGCGGTGAGTCGATTTTACAAGAATGTTCTAGAAGTCATAGACCGGGGTATAAATAGATCGCAGAGGAACGCAGACAGTCAGTCTTATTACGAGGCGTATACGCGATATAATCGAAGTTCTACAAGTGAATTTCAGTGCGTTTTAAGTGTTTAGTGACAAGTATCGTAATGTGAATAACTGTGTTAATTTTTATTTTTGTGTTTATTTAATTAAAGTGTAAATTTTAGTTTAATTGGTGTAAATTATTTCTATTCCGAACCCCAGCTCGTAACGTTATTCAGCTACGAGCTCTTTTTGAAAATGAAACTAACAACAGTATTATAAAGTCTATATTCACCAATTTCCACTAACACAATAATACACGTGTCTACGTTGCTCCTCAAACCAATACGTTCTACAATCGGTATCGGTATCGATGCGATACAAAATGCAAGGCGTGGAGAACGCAATATATTGGCCCGGCGTGATTTAGCTAAAATATAATTCGATTTGTGCGAGCAATAGGTTCCAGATACGAAGTGACTTTTCGAAATATACAATGGATTAGGAATTGTGGATGAACTGGCGATTTTTGATGCCCCTTTTGCTTTGGTAATTTTTATACGAAACTAGAAATGTAATATGTTGGAACTGTAGGTACTTCTGGCAAAAATAAATCAAGCCTACTTTATAAGGTAAATACAATTCTATGATGCACGGTTTTTTTTCTAAGTAGGTAATAATAAATGTGCAGATTATCAGTAAGATATTTTTTTATTGATGATGAATAGGCTCGCGTTTGCCCATTATCTCACCTGATGGTGAGTGATGATGATGATGAATTATTTAAATAATACTTTGTGTAGTAAGTTTTGCAACTTATTGAAGTTCGACCTTTGGAGAGAACCCGTAGTTATTGGTTCCAGCCTTTTTAGTATAGACTTATTATTATTAACTAGCTGACCCGCAACGACTTCGTTCGCGTAGTATCCTACCCCTACCCAACCGATACCACTACCCCTATCCTACCGATACCCTACCCATATCTTACTCTACCCTACCCTACCCAAACCCTACATTACCCTACCCTACCCTACTAATACCCTACCCCAACCCTACCCTACTGTACCGTACCCTACCTCTATCCTATCCTACCCGTACCCTTGAGACCTTTCCTACTTTTTTTTGTCATAAGAACCTTCTCCTGACAAAACCAAACACAACAAAAAAAGAATCAGCCAAATAGGTCCAGCCGTTTTCGTGTTTTGCGCTTAGCAACAAATTTTGCGATTCATTTTTATTATATAGACTAGCTGTGCCCGCGACTTCGTCCGCGTGGAATAGTGACTTTTCGGGCAGCATATTTTGAATTACATATACCGTTGTTTGGGTAGGTAGCTAAAAATTTACTTTACAGTGATGCTTCTCTGTATACGATATTTGACGTATGGCCATCGGGGATGAAAGCATATAGGCTCCTAGGATTGCTTACCCATGACAGAGCCACATAAAACTGACCGTGCGAGAAACAGCTGATACTTAGATCTACACCCACAACTTTCAGCGTCTGACCCAAGGTCAGACGCTGAAAGTTTATTAATTGTCATCGCAAAACATAGGCTGACTGGAAACTGCACTCGTTTAAAACTAAATAGAAAATTGTTTGGAATGAGAGGAATCCGAGGAATGAAAACACTTTCACATTTTCCACACCCTGTTAAAATCTCTGCTTCTATCAAATTTCGTTGTAAATTGGTCACTTTTAACCTGGTGCCATTGCAAAGTTTTGGGGGGCTTCAATTTCTAAGAAGCATTATGGGTACGCTTACTTTTAATTTTATTTTATGTGCTGGTAGTCCAGGAGCATTGAGGGATTCTAAAAATTCTACTGGGTAGCTTGTAGATTCTCCTTCTTCCATGACTCTGTTAATGGAGATATACTCAACATAATCCCCCGGAACATAGCTCAAAATTTCAGCGTTTGTTGTTGCTGCTTGGTCGTTTCGTGGCGTCAAAATAGCTCTTTCGCAAAGCCAGGAATGTTGGCAAGTTGGTATTTGCGTTGCGTTTCCATACACAGATGATATGAGGTCTCGCATTGATGAAACTATGTTGCATAGGTTTTCATTAAGAACAACTTTTCCTTGTTCCTGCGGATACACACCGTTACCAATCTCAAGTAGCAAATCTGAAAATTCTTGAGCATTTTCGTTGCCTCCAATTTGCACATGCATATTTAATGTCAAATGCAAAGGGATAATGTAATGCCACAGTCGAGAACTCTTTAGGCAGGCTCTAACTTCATCAGCCCTTGTTCCACGTGGTATTACAGGGAGAGCCTGACGAAAATCGCCACAAAAAAGCATAGTAATGCCACCCATAGGTTGATCATTTTGCTTGACATCACGCAACGTTCTGTCTACTGCTTCTACTGCTTTTCGATTGGCCATTGTAGACTCATCCCATATAATAAGGCTACAATCACGAAGAACCTTAGCTTTATCGCTGTTTCTTGAAATATTACAAACAGGGCTTTCTGTGCGGTCTAAATCGATCGGAACATTGTATAAGCAGTTTTCCCACCTGGCAACAATGTGGCTGCTATGCCTGATGAAGCGACAGCAAGCGCAATTTTACCTTGGCTTCGTACCTTCGCCAAAATAACTTTCGTAAGAAATGTTTTACCCGTTCCACCGGGTGCATCTACAAATAGCATTTCTCCCAAAGTACTATCAACGCTGCGGCACACCCGATCAAATATCAAACGCTGTTCATCAGTTAGCCTCGAGACATCAGTTTGTAAAATTTCGGCTAGGTCAATTGGATCATAGTTGGTTTCCATCGCGTAATCTCTATTAATACGTTCACCGTCAAATGATGCCTCCGGCATACCATATTGAGAAATAGGATTACCCCCAATAGATGTAACTATATCTTAAATAACCAACAAACAACGATTCAATTGACTTTCACGTAATCTCTCCTCAATTGGGTTGTTATCATTAAGTTGTACGTGCCTGAAAAAATCCTCAGCCAATTTGTTCTGATACTTATACCACAACTGTGCAGCGTCAGAAAGTGCACAAAACGCCAGGATGACTGCAAACAAATGTTGCAACCGCTGACGACTTTTGCTAATACTTGTTTCTGACAAAGCACCATCCCAATGTTGATCCCCATTCAGCAAGTGACGTGCCCGGCAAGCGGCTTGGTATGTAGGGTGTACGATATTGTCAACCTTTCGGAGATCGGCAAAAGAAGTAGGCCGTCGGACAACGTGCAGCAGTAGGCGCAGGTAAAAGCATTCGGAGTTATTTGGATGAACCGTATAAACCTTACCAATGACATGATCTTTAAAAATACCTGGTTCATCTACTACAACTGTTCCACGTCTTCTGCGGTTAAAAATACCCTGTTGTTTATTATAAGTATAATACGATGGAACTTCGTTGTATAAGAGTGTCTTAGCAAATGCGTCTGTTTCGCAAAGATTAAAGAAAGCGAGCAGAGTGGTTTGTCTTGGGTTGTCCAAACGCTCCGTTACATTATCAGGGTTGAAGTATATTCTTTGTCCACCTTCAAGATGAATGTCAAGGTGGATGACGGATGGATATCTCTCGTGGATCGAAAAACTTAAAATACGCCAAACTGCCACGTTGTCCGTACTCTCTGGGAGCTCAGGCGGGTTTCCCTGTCAGCAAAAGTCTCAGACTCCCGCAATAGCGCGTGAGCTTCGCGATCGACAAATAAACGTGCCTTTCGTTGTTCCTCGTTTTCCCTATTTGGAGTTGTCATCATTCGAGAACGATTTGAACTCAGTCGAGATTCTCGCTGAGTCAAAGTTTCTGCAGCACGAAACCTAGCCTGATGTTCCCGAGTTGCAGAGAGCCTTGCCTCCCGACCTTCCTCAGATTCCTGTGATCGAACTAATCTCATCCTTTTAGCATTTCTGCTACATTGTGAGAGGTTGGATCTTCTTCGAGGCATTCTTACAATAAAATAGTACTTACTACTTAACACACAGTTATTTAGTAAACACGTACTATCGTAAACAATTAAATTATAAATACTTACAGATTATTATACAGTCTAAAATTATCACAGTTTAAGTAATAAGTGTTAAGACATGTAAACCAAACGTACTAACTTTATAAAACAAAAGAATTGCTAGAAAAATTAATTACTAACCTGATTCTGATACTTAATAAAGAAAATCAAGAAAAGAAATAACGAATACCAAATACTTATAATATTTATATCCTAAACAAAAATTAATAAAATTATACCGAAAATCAAGGAAAGAAATGCCTAACTTATAACAAATGCTTACAATATTTGTTTACAAACCCTAAATAAAAATTAAGATAAGTAAATACCCAAAAATCAAGGAAAGTAGTACGTACTCTGATAGAATACCTTAACAAATGTTCGCCGTGATTCTTTAAATTGACATTACTTTTTTATTTATGAACCGATTGACATGAAATAAACACTAAATGTTAATTGAAGCTTACTACAATATATTCGTGAAAACCGCATCTAAATCTAATAAGCCGTTTCTGTTGTTAGCGTGCAAAAACACAGACAAACAGACACACAGACAAAAAAAAAATTAATTACAATTTCGGGTTCGACATCGATATAATAACAACCCCTGCTACTTTTTTTTATATATTTCCATTGTACAGACACCACTTTTCTACAATTTTATTATATGTATAGATTTAACTGTACACGAGCTGTTGCTCGCGACTACGTCCACGTTAAACTCGGTAAATAACATAAATAACAAAACATTTTCCTTAATAAAAACTAGCTTAATACTTATTAACCGTTATAACAACAATTTTCAATTATTCGTCTTTGGAAATGATAAGAATTTTGCAAGCAATGGCTCTCAAAAATCAAATTTTAAAGATTTCATTGCTTTTACGTGTGCCATAAACTACTTTTTTTTCTTTATTGTAACATTAGGGTTCATGTTTAATAGATCGGTATTTTATAATTAAAAGTGGCACGTGGCACTCACCGAATCGCAAAACACACACCTACCCAGAATACATTGGAATAGTTAAATTGGAGTATAATCTGGAGTATTTTAATTAAACGGCGAGAGTTCCCAATCTGATGGTTAACTTTATTCATTAGGGTTGTCACTGACAATTTGGAGCGGCGGGAACTTTCCGTGTCACACATACTTTCGATCAGTTTTCCAGCCTTTTATTAAAGGTCTAAAGGTATATTTTTTCATTCTGTGCTGTAATGGGTTTTTACCTTTATGGCTGACGTGATATTTTCTAATTAATTTTTATTGTTATGATGATAGGACATATATAAACCAGTTCCTTGGTGAAATAATTGTCCATTGATCGTAAAGGTGCTAAGCCAATTACAGGGTTTTTTTCTCTGGGAGAAAACTTCAAACTCCTCCAAAATCTCCTCCTGCGCTAGGTTTTTTTTTATTATTGAAAATAGGTTCACGTTTGACCACTATCTCACCTGATGGTAAGTGATGATGTGATCGAAGATGGAGCACGCTTACCTAAAAGTAACCTATTCACTCTGGACTTAAAGACTCCTAGGTTGTAGCTGTCAGGAAACACAGACTCCGGCAGGGAATTCCACTCCTTAGCCGTACGCACAATGAAGGTGTTCCCAAAACGTTTTGTGCGTATGGGTGGGATGTCCACCATGTAACGATAAGCGGAAGAGAGTGTCAAACTCCTACTGGTATTGTTGCTTCAGTTGCTTTTGCATTCCAGAGCCACCGGTATCTCGGTAGAACATATCCGCAAGGCATTGGCCTTATCGCAGCCCGTCAACTGTGCTGACTGCTGATTGAGGCGCAGTGGAATATGACGCTCTGCCGTAGACTCGGAGGCTAATAAGAAACTTGAATAAATAAAATATTAAACGATGACTAAGCTCATTCAATTCAAAGCCATCAACGGTAAAAAGCCCCGCATAATAAACATAATATACAAAACCTATTTTTTATTGATAATAGGCTCGCGTTTTACCACCATCTCATCTGATGGTAAGTGATGATGTTGTCGAAGATGGAGCATGCTTACCTAGAAGTAACCTATTCACTCTAGACTTAAAGATCCCCAGGTTATAGCTATCGGGAAAACCAGACTCCGGCAGGGAATTCCAGGGAAAAGAAATAATACATGGCTTGAATGTAGGAAACATTTATTTAAGTTCTCCTTTAAATATAATGTACAACTATAACCGCAACAACGAATACGAAACAGTGAATAATAACATAAATTCATAAGAAGATAAATGTTCTGGTGACCACACATGAAGTTCTGTGAACACTCTGTATGAACTACAGGCCGTTTATTTCTGAAACAAATTTATAGCATGTCTGACACGACCGCGAACTGGGTTATTAATGCTTAAGGGTTAGCTTTATTTTGTTATGAACATAATAAACTTACTTGTAATGTCGTTAAAGTGAAATAGTATTATTTCCTTATTTAATGACGTGAAAGATGCAGTTTCCTAATTCATAGTGGTGCTTGTGAAACATAAGTGACCACACTCTTAGTATCTTTAATAATGTTTTCGCTGCTGGGTGCCAACTGAAAACCAGCGCTGGATGTCTTTCGCCCAGCAAATGCTATGTTGCTTAAGTGGATTCCACCATGTCGGTGTGGACAATTTTTTTTTAATTGTTTGTAAAGTATGTTGTTATGTGTGTTTTTATCCTAATAAATAACATACCTAAATATATAATATAAAGTTTATTTCTCACCACAAGCCAAAACATACAAGTTATATAACACAAATTACGATTGCTGGTATTTAACATTTCTGGTTGTAGATCGCTTGTGCCTGAGGTAGGTATGTCCCCACCTGTTTGTAGTTACATATTTAAGTAGCATAAAGCAGTTACTAAAATAACATTTCAACAAGTTCCAAATAAATAGTGAACTATGAAAAAATATCATAATAATTATATATGCACAATAATTTATGCAGACTTGGCAAGTATCAGTTGGAGTAGCTACCGTACTAGAAATTTTATCGTGAGGGTTATAACTTATTGAAATGAAATGAAATATTTATTTTGTAAATTGGTTATAAATAACACTTTTACACGTCATGTTTTTTTGCGTGTTAAGTTTAGCTAGATGAGGCCGGTATTTCCTAACTGACTACTCTGAGAAGAAACACCGAAACAAACTCAGAGGTCATAGTCTCTTTTAAACCTTCATGTAGTTATCAATTTAAGAAAAATATTGGTGATTCGGAAATTATCGGAACCTTTCGGAAATACGAACACGCACACTACTGTAAAACATGGCAACACAAAGCATAGAAGCTATGCTTCTGTGAGGTTTACAGTGTCGTGTGTTTCTTGTTGGTCTGTTTCCGAATGTACCCGAAATTAACTTTAACCGAAATTAAAGAAACAAGCCGAAGCGCATATCAGTTCTGGTTAAATGTACACATAACCAAATCCAAATCTGATGAAATATACAAACCTGGTTGAAAATAAATACATGTGAAAATAAATTAAATATAACACATTCAGCCAACAGGACCTGACGGAGCTGTTAGCTTAAAGTGCTCCCCACAGATCATAGCACACATTAGCTCGGAAAGGGACCGTCACCTACGTTCCGCGCTTACGTTAGGTAGACGCCTGATTGACGGCGAGACAAAAGGCGATATGTAGACAATAGCGGCGAAGGGTGAATTATTATAAAAGGGAAGTCGGACCAAAAAATGCTTACCTTGCTCAAGTGTGATGCGTGAATTCCAGTAACTGTGGCCCTGTGGCTGACTTCGAAATCTTGTAACTTCGTAAATAATTATTTGTTTAATTGAAAATAATAGATTACTATTTATATATTCATATATAAAATAATAGACTAATGTTTGCAATATTTCAAAAGGGAAGCCGGTAGAAATCGAGTTGTATGGAGTTTTCGCCACTGGTAGACAATCCTTTTCTGAGTTGCTATGTGTGCCTTTAACTATACCTATGTGTTACCTATCATAATTACATTTACCAAACATTAATCTGAGATACTCTCAAAATACAATTTCATGTGTTGTCGATTACTTTGCTTCTGTTTTTTTCTGACACTTCTTTGTAAGTACGTGCCAGCCAAGCTGCAGTAGACCAAGCAACGTGAGAATACTGCAACCGAAGAACACGCTGAACATACCCCCTATTTGAGCTGCAACAACACATAAAACGGTATAAATCACCATTATTTCCATCTATACTGATATTATACAGCGGAAAATATAGTTTGTTTTAACGCGCTATTGGAAAGTTCTGGGTGGATTTGGATGAAATTTGGAAGAAAAGTAGCTCACAACTTAAGGAAGGTTGTGTTACCCGACTGCAATGAAGGAGAGTTATGTTTTTATCGTTATAAAGTCCATGAGAGTGAAGCCTCGCACAACTGCTAGTTATCTTTACATATAATTCAAATTGTAGTGTCTGTCTGTGACTTCAAATAAACTTTTTAGCAATAAATAAAACCGACTTCCCAAAAACACTACAAAGTGAAAAATAACTTTAATTTCGGAAGGCGGTGTCTTTAGTTTTGTACTTATATATTTTCGTTTTTGACGGTTCGTCGGTCGGTTTTATTTTTTGCAAAAAGTTTTTTGTCTCGCTTTGTAATTTACCTAGTCACAAAAGCCTAAATGTCATCCTCTTATCACCTTTTGCAAAATATTTCTTTTTCCTATGCCGAGCTGTTAATTTTTGAGGAGTACTCCTGGTACTTCACCATCAGCTTCTTATCACCATATGCATTGTGATAAGCATAAAGAGTTTTACAACCATATCCAAATCGAATCACAACCGATGAAATACTATTGAGTAGTTCTAGTAGCCATCTGTGGTTTTCATCATCAGTTCCACTTCCCCAAATTGTGCTTTACAAGAGCAGCTGCACAAGTTACTACAAAAAATACCCAAATCGCTATAGGTGTGCCTATAATATTTGAAGAGTTCCCTCGATTTCTCAAGGTTTCCATTATAAGATCCTGACTTCATGACAATGGGAGCAACTAGAAAACATACCCTCTCAAACAAAAAAGATTTTTTTAAATCGGTTCAGCCTCTTCGAGTTATGAGGTAACATACATTAAAAAAAGTTCAAGACGAACTGAGAACCTCCTCCTTTTTCTGAAGTCGGTTAATAACTGTGGTCTCTCAAGCTCTGTCTCTATTTACAGAAATATTTACTCAATTTTAATCTGTCTCTCTATCTGGTTTTCTGTTTGTCCTGGTATATCCTTGGTATGGCTACATCGATTTTAGTGGGTTTTTCCCTGGAAGATAGAAAATATCAGGATTTATTAGAGAAAAACCTATTCTGCCAACGAAGTCATGGGCACAGTTAGTTTACAATATAATTAAGGAAGTATGACGTATTGAATATGTATTAATATAATGTTCTAATTTGCCACATTTTATAAATATTTGGAAGTAAAGAATTTGTATGAAAACTGTGTCAAATATTTCAGTAAGTATATGTGTCTAGTGATTTTCAACGAATAAGTATTCGATAACCCGCATTTTTAACCGACTTCTAAAAAAGGAGGAGGTTCTCAATTCGGATGTTTGTATTTTTTTTTTTTTTTTTTTTTATGTTTGTCCACGCATAACTCCGTCGCTTGCCAACCGATTTGAAAAATTATTTTTTTGTTGGAAAGGGTATACTTCCCAAATGGTCCCATGAAAATTTTATCGAAATCGGACGAGCCGTTTCTGAAAAATCAAAAAAAGTCGAAAAAAATAATTTACCTTGATGATCTTTTCGTTTACTCTGCATTGCGTTTTTTGTTCGCGCATAACTCCGTCATTTACGAATCGATTTGGAAAATTCACTGACCCACTAAAAAGCGCGAAAATAAAAACTTTTTTGCAAAAAATAAAACCGACTTCCATATCAAAACACTACAAAGTCAAAAATAATTTTAATTTCGGAAGGCGGTGTGAAAAAAAAGAAAATACAAAACCAATAACACCGACTACCGAAATTAAAATTATTTTTGACTTTGTAGTGTTTTGATATGGAAGTCGGTTTTATTTTTTGCAAAAAAGTTTTTTTATTTAATTCTTTAGAATTTTATAAGCGATTATAGAACAGTACCACCTTTTAGATTTTCTTCAAAACCTTTTTGTTTCGGGGGGAAAATAGTCAAATGACTTCTCCTGCTCTGGGTGGAGAAAAGGGAGTATCAGACTTTTACTGACAAAAAATCCACCCTGTTTATTTCGTTTGCCCTGCGTACCAGAGTAGCGGTAACACGTTAAAACATTCCCGTAACGCCAGCAAGAAGACTAGCCTTGTATGAAACATAGATCATTCATAAAAAAAATATTAATAAATACTTACAGAACAAGTCCAGGTAATCGAAGTATGACCATCGTTCGAGGGTAGGCTGTTTGCGACTCTGAATGAAAACCCGCACCACACTCACTTTCTTGAAGTTCAAACCCCTGCTGTAGAACACAGAACACGTAGAGATAGAGAATAATGAATTGAATCTAGACAAATAATAAATAAAAAAAATTGAGTTAGACTTCCCACCCATATGCACAAAATGTTCTTGGACTATTTTCATTATGTGTACAATTAGGAGTGGAATTTCGTGTTAGAATCTGTATTTCCTGACGGCTATATTAACCTGGGGGTCATTAAGTCGGTAGTGAATAGCGTCTAGGTAAGTACTTCATCTTCAACCACATCATCATTTCCATCAGGTATGAAGGTCGTCAATTAAAAAAAGTCGATCTTTTACGAATGCTGAAAATAATAATCTTCTTGTCCATTAATCAGCATAAAAAATAATCATAAAAATACTCTATGTCAAATTGCATAATTATTATTATGTAAATTACAATTAAAAATATCATAAATCAATTCATAATATTCTATAAAATTTTCATTTCTAGTCAATACAATTATGTAACCTTCGACCACTTAATACTCAATACTCAATCATTTATTGCATTCCATATGTGTTATATGGGTGGTTTCATACAATTTAGATTAATATGAACCCTGTCGGGCACAGTAAAAATTAGAAGAGAGGAAGAGCGCTAATTATATTATTAACATTTTTTTTAAGTTTTTAACTTTAACATAAATTATATTACTATTACAATATTTATGAATTTCAATTAATATTAACTATTTATGTATAAGTAGGTATATATTATTTTATTGGTCTTTATAATTAACTGTATATTAAAAATTATAAATTCTTAGGTACTCATTTTGTATTCCATTCTGGTCATTCCACACATACATCAAACATTCTCGTCTTCGTTACGTACTATCGTTTTTCATCCATCTTCACAGAAAGTAATAACATACTCACTAAAACGGTTCCACTGTCTTCACAGACTCATCCAGTGTGAAGCTAGAAGCTATGACGCTGGCCTTCTCTACGTCACACGTCATGGGACACGAGGTGCTCGAGCCGTCGTACGCGACTGCAAATATTAACACCACATTGTTATAATACAATCTGGAATAGCTCGTAGCTAAATATGTAAAAAGAACTGATCTTCAAGGTTAACCCTTACACGTTTGTAAGTTTTTTGAGATAGTAATAATGGTTTAATTTGTTTATATCTATTAGTTTTAGATTAAATTAACAAAAATAATACATTATCTAGGTATTATAAATATTTTAGTATTTTTAGAGAGGGGACATATATGTCCCTGTGTGCGATAAGGCATACATTTTTTGATGTATTGCATAATATGTACTTGGGGGCTTTTACTACAAAATAAATCCAAAATATGTATGAAAATATTGTTTATTAAACGTAGAAAGTAATATATGATATTAAAAACAAAAATTTTGTGATATTCAACGAAACAATTACGTTCTGAGGTATAACACAAAAGACATTACATGTGGAGCATGTATTGCAGGTGCGATTCTCTACACGTCTTTTGGCACATTGTGCGCATCTTTTCCTTTTTTTTAGCATTTTCGTCAAAACCCCTGATGGTAAAGCTCTTTGTCGAGACGAAAAAATACCAATCAATGCATGAGAAACAACCTGGCGAAATTCTAAGCTTGAAAGCATACTTCCTTCTACTAGTTTTGCTTCGTGCAGTTTGGAATAAATAATACACGAATTATTCCTCGCAATATCCAATAAGTCAAAAAATAATCTCATGTAGTATTTTATTTTTGCCTTCCGATCAACTTCATAATAAACCTTTTTTTGATCCATGAGATCGACTCCTCCCATATTTTTATTGAATTTTTGCGCCAGTTGAAAGAAGGTAGAGTAGTGCTAAGTTTTCGATTTTCAATAAGATTTTCTTCTAGAGGCGCTGTGCTTCATTCAATTGCAACAGTTGACATACCCACATCTATATCTTGCGGTAAGAAAGTTCATCGAGCACCAAACCATCTTTATCGTCGCTGTTGTCAGCCATCAAAACTTACATAATGTCGTTTTCGCGCAGCGAAAACTCTCGTTGCGTTGAAGGCATGTTCTGTAACCATAATATATGACGAAACGAATAATAAACGGAAAATAAAAGCAAGTCTTCAAGTCAAGCAATAATTCCATTTGTTTGAGACAAAAGTCTGCTTTGACGCATACTGGGACACCGGCGTCCCATTACATATTTTCGCAAAATATGCTAAAGTATTTTGTAGGAAATCGTAAATGTATAATAAAATGATACATTACTTACCAATGAATAAAATCCGAACTAAAAACGACTGCAAAAACTCAGTACATAAAAATAAAAAAGTATTTTACATTTACGTCTAGTGAAAATATTTTTCACTTTTTCGCGGCGATAACTTTTTGAAAGATATGTACTTTTTTTAGTGCTGCCAGTGTGCAAACTTGAAAATAAACAGTTATTTTTTCAAATGGGTAGTAAAAAGTGGTTTAACCTTGCCAGAATTAGAATTTAATTGTTAAAATTATGCGGGGACAAATATGTCCCATATGCGTGAAAGGGTTAAGCAACACTTGCCTAGGTCAATTCGTGAATGGGTGACCATCTTAGCATTTTGATATTCCTTAAGTCTTTGGTCGCGCCTGTCATTTGTAGGTATATCTACGTGAGTTGTTACAGGTAGTCAGAGGTCAGAAAATCTAGCACTAATCTTGCCAAGGATCTACCTAATTTTATACAGCCGAAGCTTAATGTCATTAAACATGCATCAAGAGTGCAATCAGTAAATATTTATAATAAATTGTCTGTATAATTTAAAAAGCTTATGAATTCAAATGAATTAAAAAACTTTTTACCAAAAAATTAAACCGACTCCCAAAAAACACTGCATAGTGAAAAATAACTTTAATTTCGGTAGTCGGTGTCTTCAGTTTTGTATTTTCGTTTTTGGCACCGACTTCCGAAATTAAAGTTATTTTTCACTATGCAGTGTTTTTTGGGAGTCGGTTTAATTTTATGGTAAAAAGTTTTTATTTCACTCTTTTTAGTTGGTCTATTTTTAATTTACCTAGATACAAGAGCCTAAATGTCAACTACTTATAACCTTTTACAAAATATTGCTTTTCCCAATGCTGGGCCGTTATATGTTGAGGAGTTCTCACCATATGCATTGTGACGAGCATAAAGTGCTTAACATTCATATTCAAGTAATCGAATCGCAATCCACTCAATACTTATTATTGAGTAGTTTCGGCGGCCATCTGTGGTCTTCATCATCAGTTCCACTTCCTCAAATGGTACTTTTTGAGAGCAACTGTACAAGTTACTATAATAAATACCCAAAACGTCATAGGTGTGCCTATAATATTTGAAGAGTTCCCTCGATTTCTCCAGGAGCGCATCATCAGATCCTGACTTTTATGAAAATGGGACCAATTTCAAAGTATACCCTTTCAATCAAAAAACGAATTTTCTAAATCGGTTCAGCCGTCTTCGAGTACTCGATGATCATACATAAAAAAAAAAGAAATTATACGCGTCGAATTGATAACCTCCTCTTTTTGTCATCGGTTGAAAAAGTAAATTAAAGACGTTGTTATTGAAGAAGTATTATTACAGCAGGGAAGAGTTTTTCAAAGATAAATAGTAGTTCAAACTAATATGTATTTTAATGATATTATGACGATAATTTTAGTGACGTTTATATTAAGTATTTTTATTATTTATTTATTAATTGAATTTATATTGTATAATTGTTTTGAATTTTGTTATTTTAGATTACTTATTATAATTATTAATATTAAGACTAATAATGTTAGGACCAATGTATTATGTAGTGTTTGCTTTATGACGACTATTTAATTTTTGTATTGTAACATTTGTAATCACTGTTCGCACAAATGTAAATTGGTTGAGAAGAATAAATAAATAAAGGGCCTAATCTGACCTCAATGTAAAGTACTAGTACTCAACGCTGTTACGCAACCCCAACATAGCCTTAGCCCAAGAAGGCTAAGCAGATGAATATCTAAAAGACTTATCATGTCTTTAATTTTGAATAATAATAAAACCGGTCAACTGGGGACCTTCTAGTGTATGCCATTCATACCTGGAGTGAGGCCATTGAAAAGCACGGGGAAGCACTTGCTGTTTCCCTTGACATCTCTTTGGCCTTTGATAGGGTCTGGCACGATAGGCTTATTGCTAAGCTTCCTTCCTAACCTAGGAGTCTTTAAGTCAAGTGTGAATAGATTACTTTTAGGTAAGCGTGCTCCATCTTCGACCACATCATCACTTCATCACTTACCATCAGGTGAGATGGTGGTCAAACGCAAACCTATTTAAAAAAAAAAAGAGAACACGTCTGGGAAGAGAGAAACAGGAGTGGATTATGATATTGAGGAAAATCTTAAAATAAAGTGTGTCGACATTGGCGTCGTAAAATACAGCAAAAGATTGTGGTGATCGTGCTAATAGATTTTAGTGATACTTACTCAAGGCTTGGGCGGAGCACTGAAGCATCGCCGCGCGGCAAATGCTAGCGCCCGGCGGCTTCGGGTGATTCACTCGCACACACTTGCATTTGTCCAAGGTGTTTGAAATCTCTTCCTCTAATGTACAGTATTTTCTGAAATTATGTAACTGATCTTAAGATTCAAGACATGTATTTGTTAAAGATCAGTACTTATACAATGCATGCAGGTTGGTCGCAAAGAGAAGAAATCAAATATCTGTCATGTTTGGCAAAGCTAAAACATTATCAAATTGTTACATAAAATAAAGAATCGAATTATTTAAACAATACACTATCGATTTAAATTAAATTAAATGGTGCCAGATTCTAATTACAAATAATGTCAAAATAAATTATAAAGCCTGAAGCCTTAAGCTTAAAGCCTCTTATTTAGTTTTGTTTCTGTTATATGTGTATTTAAAAAGTGTATATGTGTTTACTGATTAAGAACAATAAACATGAATAATTTAGTAAAAGTTTAAATAGGCTCTTTGATAAAATGTCCAAATAAAAGCGGCAATAGTCTAATTAATGTCTAAGTTCTCGGATTGGTGATCGAAAGGTCGCGGTTTTGAACCCCACCCGTTACATTATTACTGACTGAGACATTTTAAAATAATATCGCTAGACAATCGTCGCCGCCTTATGGACGCAAGGTTTGTGTGCAAAGTGATGGCCCATAAAATTGATTGCCCACAGATACTGAGCCTCTTTAACTTCCGTGCCCCTTCCAGAATACCTCGGAAGCCAATAACGCCACTCTGCCCACCACAGAGTAGAACAGTTTTGGGTGCCAATTCTCCTGTGGCGAGGTTATGTAGGGTTGTGAACAGTTGCGGTGACCAAATTGATCTGCAATTTGATTCCTTGATCAAGCTAAAAGCCAAAATTTATAAATGTATCGACATGGAGTAGTCATAATTATTGTTAATACTCGTATCAGTGTTAAAGGATTGATTAGAATATTAAGCTAATATTAGATCTTGTTGTGTGTACTTAAATTATCGATAGAATGTTATTTATAATTATAGTATAGATATAAATATAACTAATGCATGCAGAGTTTACCTTTAAGTGATTGTTACACTTTAGTCTGCTTTTAAACATATTGTGTTAGCCATAAAACGCAAGCAATTATTGGTGAACTTATTTAAATAATAAATAAATTATCATGAACCCGTTCCAGACACAAGCATGTTTAGCATAGTTGGAGGGCTTAACAAGATTGCTAGTAATATTAATTCTAGCCACGTTGACAGACAACAAACAAAAATCGAGCAGATAATTATGCTAAGCTATATTGTATAGTAATGCTCTCAACCTCTAGCTAAAGTAAATGATAGTCCCCAAGTCTCGTCGGGGTTGCGGGCAGTTTCTAACGAGACACTGCGGTCTCAGAACGTAGGAAATGAAGGGGCAGGATTGGTTTTTAGTTAGTCGAAATCTGACACTTCCTTTGGTAAAGTGCAATCTACTCATATGTTGAATGATTTTGCTGCTAAGCACGCCTTTGGTACACGAGAAGTGTGTGTAGCCTTTTCGAAAGGGCTGAGAACACAAGTGTCTGTCAGACCGATAGTGATTGCCTTTACTTCTTTCCCATAAATGAAGCGTCATTAGCCTAGTGGTTATAAAGGTGTCGGTGATTGAGAGGTTGCAGATTCAATCGCCACCACTGATTTGAAAACCACTTGATCGCACATACATTGCCCCGACGCACGAAAACTATGCGAGTTTTTGCTCCTATATATTGGCTACGATACACGAACCATTTTAGTTGTGACCAAGTATTAGGCCTGTATGCATGCTAAACAATTACAAATTTTAAATTTTTGTATCCAATTTATAACGCATAATAATGCTTTCATGCACGTTGAAGTGGTGTGGAAAACATTCCCAGACATCTAGATACCAAATGGATGACATAACTATTCATCAGTAATGAAATAATATGAAAATTATTTATCATTTAATCCGATTATAAGCTACCGCAGAGGTCCATTTAAAATGGTGGTTTGGGTGGTCAAGGACAAAATTGTGTCGCGCGTTGATGTCTTTTGGAAATGTCTCTTTCTTACATGAAGAAATTCTAATTCTTTTATCCCTGTCTTTTCATCTGTATTTTTATCGTAAAAATCTGTGCTGTTACCTATAACGGCTGGATACGATATCGATAATTATAAAATTAAACTTATTTTTTTTTAATTCAATTCAGATAGTTGTCATAAAATACCTATCTACATTAACCGACTTTAAAAAAAATGGCCAAGTGCGAGTCAGACTCGCCCATGAAGGGTTCCGTAGTAACTATAATAATATAATATAATAATTATGTATATTTATTTGACGAATAAAAATAAACTTAAAATTTCTTAAAACTAGCTTATTTATTTACATTTTTACAACTACGCTAAAAACTTTGTTTTTCATAGTGTTTGTGTGAATTACAAAGTGTTATTTGTGGTTTTAGAAAATATGCTGTATCTCAAAAACTGCTGAGCCGATTTCGTTCAAACCAATTTTGGTTGAAAGTTTACATTAAGATCTACAGACATATATCTTTGTTAGATTTTTCACTCCATTATTATAGAAGTTAGAGGGGTTGGGACACACATTTTACCACTTTGGAAGCTTATATCTTTTAAACGATTGACTTTATGAAAAAGTGGTTCTAGAAACCCTTATATCATTTTTAAAGACCTGTCTATAAATACTACACACGCATAGGTTTCATGTAAAAAATATTTTCAGTTCTAGGTTCATGTATGGGGATCCCCTTTATTTTAAATATTTTTTATTTTTTTTTCCTTAAAATAGAAAAGCGGTTTACAGAATACATCTATCTACCAAGTTTCACATGTATAGTTTTAATAGTTTCGGAATAAAATGGCTGTGACATACGGACGGACGGACAGACAGACAGACAGACAGACAGACAGACAGACAGACAGACAGATAGACGGACAGACAGACAGACGGACAGACATATCGAAACTATAAGGGTTCCGTTTTTTGCCATTCAGCTACGGAACCCTAAAAAGGAGAAAGTTCTGATATTTTTCTTCTGTGTGACATGCATGTTTTCATTTTAGATTTCCCAAGATTCCATATTAAAAAGAAAAGTGGATGAATAAGGTTACTAGGCAATATTGGTTTCTAGTTTGGTTCTTATTGATATAATGTTGAGAAAAGTCAAAATAATATAAGATACCTATATCCAATCTTTCTAGGCTTCAAATAGTATGACGGAGTCTAATATTAATTAACTTGGACCTTTGCATTACAATATCGCCCTCGTTATTTACTTTGGTTCCGGGGATGCGGTAATGGTCTCTATGAGACTCCGCGGCCCCGGAACTTAAGGGCAGCTGAAGGAACAGGGTGGGTTTTTAGTCAGTAGAAGTCTAACACTCCCTTCCACTTTACCCAGAGCGGGAGAAGTCATCGATGATTTTACCACTCAGAAAAAAGAAACAGGTTCCTTTGTTTCGATGTCGAGTCCACGGGTTAAGTGTATGTAGGAGGGAGGAGTCATTAGATAAATCATCTAATGGTGGTGAGTACCACAAAAAAATAATTATTACCTAGTGCCTGCTGAAGCTACAGTTGTTGACACATCTGATTTTAATGAAAATATTTTTATTATGGAATATAAAATAAATATAAAAAAATAAAATATAAAATAATATATGGCCGGCTACATTGTCCATGCTCTGATAAAGCAAATAAAATGCCTAACTTGTATTGGAGCGTTGATTGGTGTTACAAATCAAAACGCCTTACAATTTCAAAAAGACACTAAACAAGTTATTGTACGGATCCACCACAGTAATAGAAATTTATCATCGTTGTGAAATTTATATTAAAAGGGCGATCAACGAGAGTGGTTCGAAAGTGCTGTCTCAGAAATATAATTCCAATTATTTTTTGAGATCGGTTTTAAAATCACTGATTGGGTATAATTTATTCCCGGATATTAATTTTCATCAATATGAAATAGAAACTACCAATCATTTGATTGAATTAGCAAGATGCATAATTCAAAAATATGTAGACGCTCGGTTATCATTTTTTAGCAAAAACAATCAGGACCCTAAAACTTTAATTCGAAAAACATTTACCAAATTAATTCATTTTAAAAATTAATAATAACAGCATACTTGTTTTTCTTTTTGTAATTGAGACTGATAATGAATAAATATTATTATGTGATTTTATTGAGTAATTTTATAATGTTAAAGTTCATTTTATCGATATCGATAACTTTCCTTCAATCAAGTAGAGCAATCCCTAACTCGGCATATCTATGAAGCTTGACTTTGAACTGACCAATTGCAGTAGCGCATTTTTTCCTCGCCTCCCAACCCGTATTGGTGAGTTGTGTTCTTCAAAGAAATCGGCCTATAAGCTCTCTAGGTTAAATACTCTCTGATCGCCACCAATTACACAATTGCCGTGAACCCACTCCAGACACAAGCATATTAACTTAGTTGGAGGGGTTAACAAGATAGCTAGTAATGTGAATTCTACCGAAATTTTCTCTTTAAAAAAAATCTCATAACTACTATGGCAATATTAAATACTTTTTTTACCTTTTATATAATTTTATTGAATATAATTATTATTCTAATTTTTTTGACATTTAATTTTGAGATTTGATAATATAATGATAATGACTGGTTTATATGTAATTTCACACTGGTATCTTTAAGAACATTTTTTTTTACTTTTATGTTTATATTTTTAATCTGGATAATTTGACATTGTTTTAATTCCTGATTAGTGATTTTGCATTAGTTGAGCAATTTGTGATTTTTATTAATAATTTAGAAACATTTTTAACCTGTGTAAGCCCAATGGATAGACTTTTGAGTCTGACATTCTGTATTTACCAATAGTCACACGAATAAATGATTTATGATTTAAAAATATACTTACTTGGAATACATTGGGAAGTAACGCAACTTGTCAGTGGACATATAACACTTCCTCAAGGCAGGTTTGAGCGACCTCGCTCCTACTGCTATCTGGTAGCCTCTCGAGTAGAAGGCGATCCACTGCTCGGAGCCGGGGTTGAGGGCTGTTCCATTCATCGACATGTCTACAAAGTGTTGACTTGTCAGAGTTGCTACCTGCGAAAGTTAAAAAGATATCAATATGTTTTCAAGTAAAGTCTTAGTGATGCAGATTCCGTTTAAAAACTATCTCGCTATTGCAGGGCATCAGAGATGTTCGCGCAAACCTGCATCGATAGCTTCCATGCGACTCTGCGCAAAAAGACAGAATCTTTGCTAAGGCAGGTGAGAGAGAGTCCCAACAGCATGCTGCAAACGGTAGCGGGGAGCTTTAACTCGCCAATTCTGAGCCATTTTATTAATAAGTACTAACACTAGATTGTAAGATATTGTTACTAACACTATATGGATAAAAAGTCTGAAATAAACGTCTGAATAATAATAAAACAAAAAAAAAACTGGTGCCCTTTGGTACTCTTTGAGAAGGTTTAGAGGTTCTATTACATTTCATATATACATATTTATCGTAGGGCAATGTTTTATACAAAATATATCTTTGCTGCGCTGACATTGATTTTATCAAATTGATTGTCATTCACATAGTGTTTTGTTAGGTATTGGTTTATAATTTATTATTATGCGTACCTTTTGTCCTCTAATCCTAAGCCCAAGACTAACACAATATGGATAAATTTATCAGAAATAAAGAGTTTGAATTTGAAATAGCCATGTAAAATCACTTAAGAAAACACAGCTACATTGAAATTACAGACATGCAAAATGTAACAGATTAAGCGCAATACCTCAGACACCCCAATTAGAATATTAAATTATTAGTCGGAAACAACATCCGTAACTAAATAAATTGAAACCAAACCTAGATATTTTTTATAAAATAGTTATCCTTGCTAAACGCAAAACGTATATATGCGTCATACAATAATCCTTACGCAGACACATACACTCATGCAATTTTAGCGGCTGACACGCACACGAGCGCATTTCCTTGAATTAAGGATTGTATTAATTTGTCATGATACTGTGTTTCCATTTTAAGTTAAATGAAAGATTTTTTTGTCAAAATTTAACACCTATTTTTTATGACGGAAATCCATTCAGAAGACGATTCTGAACTAACTACTTTCAGGAATTGTGTTTATTCTGTTACACGTTGTATACTTCCACAGAAGAGTTAAAAGAGGTTAGAAAGGAAATAGTTCCTGATTTGTATGAGAACGCGAGTCGCCGCTTGTCTCCCAAGCGCCGCTTGTCTCCTCTTGGTTAGGTTAGGTTGGGTTACGTATACGAATTACGCACACAAATAAATTACACACACTTAAATCGAGAGCTTGCTACTGATTGTATCTCACTATCGATAAACATGCGCCGTGCTTCACGGCTAATCAGGGCAAAGGACAAAACGTCAATTGTTGAAGTGTGGAGCATGCAGTACATTGTAAGCGGACTTGGTCATTGCGTTGATTAAGCGAGTAGACATCGGGCAATGTATACTTTTTGTAACTTGTTGCAATAATGTTGTTAATGTTCGGAATTTCATAGTGATCAGAATATTTTTATGTTTTTTACTAATAAAATTGTAATTAAATGTTATTTTCGACTTACCAATGGAAAGATATACCTCCTCGCTCTATACTTACGGTCTGGCTTTTTGTTTTACAGGTTATAATTGCACAACACGGCATTTTAAAGCAGAGCTCTGTGTTCCGAAGTAATCCGAAGCGCATTAAACGCGGTGAATGGATTAATCGATCGCGCTATGATTTTCGTATCATAAATGTGGCGCGCTCGCCACGCCCACATTACCATTCCAACCTTATTCATCTATTCCGTGTATACTTCCGTTTTATTTATATGCATAATATAATTATGGATCGGATGCCAGTCTTTTTTTCCCTGGGTGGGAAAATCATCAAATCATTCCTCCCGTTGTGGGTGAAACGGAAGGGAGTGTCCGATTTCTACTGACTAAAAACCCACCCTGCTTCTACAGTTGCTCTTGCGTTCCGGGGCCACGGTATCTCGTTAGAACATTCCCGCAGCCCCGGCCGAGTCTGACAGGCCACAGCGACTACATTACCGTTAGTTGTTATGGTTTCTCACATGACTGATGTATCCAATTTTATAAATAAACGTGCGAGCACAAATACTAGTAATAATTTATTAGATAGTGCTTGTGGTACTCACCCATTTGTAGGAGATATCAATCATCGTGGGCTTCTGGCTTTGGTTGACAGCGATCATCAGGCCGCTGGTGAAGCCGAAATATTTCGTGTAGTGGTGCTGGTGAGGCTGGGTCAATGCTATGTCTTTGCCATATTTTTCCATTTCTCTGTGTAGCAAAAGTTATAAAGGATCTTTGACTGAGGATTAGTGTTCTACATGGAGCAAGCGCCTTTCTAGTCTCCACAATGCAGTATGAAACGTCAATAGCCTAATAACTAAAGTGTTAGACTTGTGATAGAGAGCCTGCGGGTTCAAACCCCGCCCTAATGGGTCATCACTATTGCCATAAACCCACCCCAGACACAAGCATTTTTAGCTAAGTTGGAGGGGTAAACAAGATTGCTAGTAATGTGAATTCTACCCACATTGCTCGAACACTTAAAAAGTATCTAGGTAACACTATAACCCTTAAGAAGACCTGTGTCAGTTTTCTGGCTTTTGACTACCCGTAACGACTGTTGTATGCGTCATTCGCATTATTTTATCTATACTTATTATTATTAGTATTTTATCATAAACTCATACTTGCAACATTATATTACACTTCACTCATTACTCACTTGAGAAGGATCTTTCATTCAAAATCGATTCCTTACTCACACTCTTTTCTGTTTCGTTCAATTCGAACAATCCTCGCCCTCTATCCTCTCGCAAACCCACTCGCAAACTGGCGAACGTATCATCTTGCACTCGCGCTCCGCTAAAACTCTAAAACGTGATAAACTATTGGTGTTGTGTTGAATCCTCGAACTCTCTCTCCTCTCGTGAAGCTTGGAGGAAATATCGTCTGAACCGGTGCGCTGGGTACTCATATCGAAGGGACTCATAATCTACATCATCCTGTAAGTACCTTTTCCTTCCAACTGTCAAAGATGTTCAAATGACAACCGGGACTTGATCTGGATTAGTTAAGATAGTCACCCGTACCAACCAACCTATGGACCAACCTAGACCGTCCAAGCGTTGCTTAACTTGAAGATACAGAGTACAGTATTTTTAATTATATTTATACAGGGTGGCGATTAGGTTATCACATTAAATTGTACAGCAAGTATTACAAGTTGTTATCAGTCCGTTAAAATAATAAAATAAATAATTTTACTAAAATTAAGAAAACGCATTTTTGAACAAAATAAATAATTAATAATCCTTTATAATTTACTGACCTATTATTTATTAGTTTACTGACCTGTAAAAATGGCAACGTAGTGGTGCCAGCACCGGCGGAGCACGCGCTGCGTGATTGGCCAGCTGGTTACGTTTATGCAATACATGATGTTGTGAAATATTAAAATGGAAAAACTTTTTTGCAAAAAATAAAACCGACTTCCATATCAAAACACTACAAAGCCAAAAATAATTTTAATTTCGGTAGTCGGTGTTATTGGTTTTGTATTTTCTTTTTTTTTACACCGCCTTCCGAAATTAAAATTATTTTTGGCTTTGTAGTGTTTTGATATGGAAGTCGGTTTTATTTTTTGCAAAAAAGTTTTTATTTTTGCGCTTTTTAGTGGGTCAGTGAATTTTCCAAATCGATTCGGAAATGACGGAGTTATGCGCGAACAAAAAACGCAATGCAGAGTTAACGAAAAGATCATCAACGTAAATTATATTTTTCGACTTTTTTTGATTTTTCAGAAACGGCTCGTCCGATTTCGATAAAATTTTCATGGGACCATTTGGAAAGTATACCCTTTCCAAAAAAAAAAGAATTTTTCAAGTCGGTTGGCAAGCGACGGAGTTATGCGTGGACAAACATAAAAAAAAAAAAAAAATATACAAACATCCGAATTGAGAACCTCCTCCTTTTTTAGAAGTCGGTTAAAAAAGGTCCCACGGCTACAATATTGCTTATTATTCAATTATTTTAATTATATATGATAAAATACCTAATATAGAGTACGTGGTTTCAATTAATGTGATAACATAATCGCCACGTTGTATAGCAAATTGTTTATTAAATATTTTTATGTCGTAAATCAAAATAACATTAAAAATAGGCCAGTGTGTACTAACTGACTGCCCTGAGAAGCTAACGAAATAAACTCAGGGATCAGTCTCTTTCGTAGTCTATACAAATGTGTCAAACTAGTCAAACATTTGATTGTCATCGAATAATATGTAGATTTGTAGGTAATTATATTATAGATGAGGTGAAAAAATACACTCCTTTAATATGGCAGTAGATAGTTGTGTTATGGGATTTTTGGAAAACCTCGATTGCTAAAGCCACGTTAAAATCAGTTCAAAAATAGACCAACAAACATAGATATTTTCAGATTATGTTTTATTATGGAATAAATAAAAGTTCGCAGAAATCACAAAAAGGCAATCGAATTTTATTTATATATATGTAATGTCATTTGTCTGTCGACGGTGATTGACTTATATACATATAGCATTACCTAAATTAATTTCTAACAATCAATTCAATAATTTCTCATATTAATTATCCTAAATAATAATTAATTAATAATTAATTAATTAAATTAATTAACTAATATAGCGTTGGTAGGCTATTGGGGTGGTCTGAAACACTGCGAGTCTTGTTTATAAACCGTTTATTGTAAAAAAACTAGACATCGAACATGAAACCACACTTCTTAAACAATCTCTGGCGCAAGCGCGGGAAAAACAGTATGATACGTGGGTCGTGGCACCGCGCAGCGCGTCTCGAAAAGCACTACTGTAAACTGCGCGCGCATCGGCGCAGGGGAAAATCACCCCGGGGTTGCCAACTACATACCTTACAATGTGCCAATGGTCTCACGCTATAGACTCCCCCTCGAGTCGTGAGAACGCTCTCGCTCACGAACTCGCACAACACACAATTTAACAAACGGGACAAACGTGCTTCCGTGGGCGTCCTCTGTGTCTTTTCGGGATCACGGGACGAGGAGGCGCGTCACCGCGGGAATGAAAACGCGTGAGCTCGGATACATGAAACTTACCTACAACACTATCCGGATTATCTAATTCTGCAATGCAGTAGGCTGTAGGACTAACCCTTTTTTCAATAACATAAGGACCATCTCTTTTAGGAATGAACTTGGCAGATATATTCCTAGCTGCATTACTAAGCACATGAGACTTTAAGAGCACCTGATCTCCAATCTCGAAAACTTCGGCAGGCTTCTTGGACTTGTCCGCACATTCCTTGCGTCGATCCTGCTGAGTTTCAACTCTTTCTCTAACCGAAACCAGACGGTTAATAAAACTTTCCAAATAGGGAGTAATTTGAGGAACAAAATTATCCTTGTTAAGAATCGACCTAATGTCGTGCTGCACGTCGATTGGCGAACGAAGCTCTCTAGCAAACATGAGGTAAGCAGGAGACGAACCAGTAGTTTGACAAACCGACGAGTTCATGGTAAACCTTATTGCGGAAAGGTGCTGTGGCCATGACGAGTGGTTGGTATCAACTAGACGTGACAACTGAAACTTCAAATCCCTATTTTTACGTTCAGCTGGATTGGCTGACGGATGGTATAAAGGTAACAACTCTTGACCTATACCTAAAATGAACATACACTGCTGCATAACAGCTGAAACAAACTGGACGCCATTGTCCGATACAATGCGTCGAGGAAAACCGTAACGGAGAAAATATTCTTCAATTAATGTACGGGCGCATACCTCCGAGGTTGCCTCCTTCAAGGCGTACAACTCGGTCCAACGGGTCGCTGTGTCCTCTACCAACAATATCCACTTCTCATTATTGTTTCCTTTAGGAAGCGGGCCAAACAGATCTATAGCCAGCACTTCTCCCCTTTGGTTCAAAACAGGAGTCTGTAAGAGTCCCGACGGCTTCGTGTTTGAGGACTTATACCGTTGACAGGTGGTGCAGGTCTTGATGTAGTCTGTGATGACCCTACGCATACCTGGGAAATAAAACCCTTGAGCGACTTTACTGTACGTTCTATCGACTCCGTGATGACCCCCTATGTCGGAGTCGTGACACTGCTTTAAAATTTCTGAGCGGAGGGAAAACGGAACCACCAGCTGCGGTTCTTCACTATCCACATCAGCATTATACCTATATAAGACGCCTTGCTGCAAGAAATAGCCTCTTTCTGACCAACGCTTAACTCCTATAGATTCAGCATCAGACGTATCTTCCAGATCACTAATAATTTTCTTTAGTTCCAGGTCATCGAGCTGCGCACGCCGGAGATCAGCTGGACTTCTAGCAGGTAAGTCGACAACGACAGAACAAATTCCACACTGACTTCTATTTTCTTCTTTACAGGGCGGACGGCTGAGTGTATCTGCGATCACATTAGCTTTTCCAGGCGTATACTGAAACTGAATGTTAAAACATTGTAGTTTAAGAGCCCATCGAACGAGCCTACCGGACGGGGACTTCAGAGTAAGGAGCCACTTTAACGGCTGATGGTCGCTACCTATAATGACCTCATGACCTTCGATATAACCTCTGAAACGTTCGACAGCCCACACAACAGCTAGCGCCTCTCGCTCTGTAGTACTGTAATTCCTCTCGGCTGGGATGAGCAGACGGCTAGCATACTCTATTGGGCGCTCGTCTTTACCTTCGCCCTGCAACAACACCGCACCTATGGCATAGTTGCTAGCATCCGTCCTTAACACAAATGGCTTACTATAGTCTGCTTGAACAAGAATCGGTGCCGAAGACAACCGCATCTTCAACTCTTGAAAGGCACGAGCTTGGTCTGATCCCCAAGACCATGGCTGATTCTTCTTCAGTAAGCGTGTCAGCGGCTCAGCGACAGCAGAGAAACTGGGAATAAATTTTCTAAACCACGAGCACGTCTGTAAAAAGGTCCTAAGATGACGCAGCGATGAGGGTGCCTTCATGTCCAGGACAGCACGGACTTTATCTTCGTCAGCTGACACACCATCCTGTGTTATAACATGACCGAGATATTTTACCTTGTATCGTGCAAAGACACACTTTTCTCTGTTCGCGCGTAACTTGAACAACCGTAATCTCTCGAATACAGCGCGCAAATCTGAGATATGCTTCTCGAAGCTACCATCTGAAATTAATAAAAGACCATCTTGGTACGCTAGCAGGGTCACGTCTTTCAGTGAGGCACCTGCACGAAGTCCGTCTATGAGCCGCTGGAACGTTGAGGGAGCGTTTTTCAAACCAAACGGCATACGCTTAAAACGGAACAAACCAAACGGCGTCAGGAAAGCTGTTTTGTCCCTATCCTGTTCACGGACAGCAACTTGCCAAAAACCACTGCGCATATCAAGAGTACTCATGATACAATTTTTTTTTGTAGACTGAACAAGCTCGTCTATCAATGGCATCGGATAGACGTCGGTTTTCGTAACCGCATTGAGCTTCCTATAGTCAACACAAAAACGTACCTTACCATTAGCTTTCGGCACTAGGAGCGCGGGAGATCCCCAAGCGGACTCACACTCCTCGACTATATCGTCAGCCAACATCTTGTCGAGCTCTGCCCGCATAAGTTCTTTCTTAGCAGGCGTCAACCTATACGGCGGGACTGCAATGGGGGGGTTATCCCCGGTATCAATAACATGCTCGGCATACGGAGTCGCGTCTCCCCCTGGCTCAAAGATATTCTCATATTCCACGAGGAGGTTGGCAAGAACCTGACGTTGTTCGGAAGTAAGCGAAGTCGCCTCATCGTCCCGGAGCACCTCTAAAGCAGCACATGAAGATACAGGTGACGAAACCTTTTCAAACTGTATTTCGAACTTTTGTTTACTATCTTCCGCAAAGTACCATTTACTTTCACCGAAATTGAACACAAGGTTAAATAAGGTAAGGAAATTTATACCTCACAAGCTTTCATTATTATTAGTTACAGGAAAGATCAAAAACTTTATGACTCTAGTTTTATGGTGTAGTGTCACCTTTACCTCCGTGGTAAGTACATTCATCTCCCTACTAACACCATCCGCCAACCTAACATTTTGCGTTGACGGCACTAACGGGTGTCCTAACCTGAGTAGGAGAGCGTAGAGCGTGTGACCGGCAATACAGCTAGTAGCTGCAGAATCCACGAGCGCAGTACCACAATTTCCCAGAATGTTTATATTTAACACGGGGCGCCGAAAAGGTAAATTACAACTATAACCATCATCTAAACTAGATACACAAGTATTATTAATATACGAAACACTTTTATCAACATTAAAGTTACATAAATCTCCTACAGCACATGTAGGGTTAACTTGAACGGACAAACTAGTGTTATTGAAATGCGAAACATTTTCATCAACATTATTACAATTAAATACATCACCCACGGCACGCGAAGGGTTAAATTTCAATGATAAACAAGACTTATCGTAAACATCACAATCATATACAACATGATCAATACAGTGACTTAAATCACCCGCGGCACGCGCAGGGTTACCTTGTATAAACATACGCGTTGGCGGGTTAACTCGCTGCGACGACGCGGGGACTGCTTCGGCGGTCGATCGAGCCGCGGGCCTCCGATGCGCGTCAGCGCGGACGTCGCCGGGGGAAGCGGCGGCGGCGCGGGCGGTGGCGGCCGAACGAGCGGGGACCGGCACGGCGGCGCCGGCGACGGGTACACGCGCTTTATAACAAACGTTGCGGCGAGCTAGGGCTTCGCTATGCGACGTACTGTCAACTGAATAAAACGCTTGCTGAACCGAACAGTTTTTACACTTAGATTTAATAACGTTCGCGGCACCACAGCCGTAACACTTTATTTCACTTTTTAGCTTTAAGTTACTCTCAATACTGTTATCACTATTATCACTATTGCGCTTTAAAAGTTTCTCACACATATCCTTTACGTGGCCTGAACGTTTGCAGTACGTACAGAACTGCTTCTTGTCCTTGACAACGGCGGCGGTGGCTGTCCCGGCGGACTCGGCGGCGGCAGCAGCGCCGGCGGCCGGTACATTCCGCGGCGACGATGACGTTGGCGACGACACTACGCGTGTACTCGTCTGCGTACGTGATCTCGCGGGAGACGAGCTACTAGCCTGACTGGGACTAGCCTCCTTCAGGGAATCCTCCACGTTACGGCACTTGTGCAGTAACTCTTCGAAACTGTTGACATTTTCTCTGCATACACGCTTTCTAATGCGTTGACTGAGCAGCCCATACGCCATATCCAGTTGTACCTTTTCCGATAAGTCGTCCTTCGGGAACTTGGCCAACAGTGCACGTACCTTGGCGATGAACAAGTCGGTATGCTCCTCTCCTTGAGTCAACGAAAACAGTTTAACGTAAAGTCGGTGTGGCGGGTCACGGTCGCCGAAGGCACTCTTTATTCGTTCTAGGGCTTCCGACCACGACTTGGTAGACCGCTTTACCCCTTGCCACCATACTGCAGCAGGCCCCTCCAACAACATCGACAAACCGCGTAGAGCATTTTCGTCAGAAACAGCGACGCAATCTTTATAGGTAACTACCGCGTCTACAAAATCTTCCAAAGATTCGTCCGCGCGGCCGCCATAGCGTGTCGTGCACTTCGCGAAGTTTCCATTCGCGCCAAATCCAAAGCCCGATGCTTGGACCTCCGAAACGTTACTATGCGGCGTTGACGATCGCACCTCGCGTAATAATTGCTGGCAGAACTCTTGTTGGGTTTGCTGCATGGTATTAAGCAAACTTGTGAGCGTTTCATGAGACATTGTAATGTTGGCAACGGCGGTCGAGCCGCCATCATTGTTCGATTTCACGCGATCTTCAGACCGTGTTCGCGGCATTTTCGATACGATATGCACACGCTACTCGTATAACACCGACGAAATACAACACAGGGTTCGATATAAGTCCCAGATAGTCACTTGTAGTGTTAGTTGTAACACATGACAAACTTTTCACCACGAGTTTTATATACCTACACACGTTGGGCAGCCACTTATAGCGTTGGTAGGCTATTGGGGTGGTGTGAAACACTGCGAGTCTTGTTTATAAACCGTTTATTGTAAAAAAACTAGACATCGAACATGAAACCACACTTCTTAAACAATCTCTGGCGCAAGCGCGAGAAAAACAGTATTACAGTATGATACGTGGGTCGGTCGTGGCACCGCGCAGCGCGTCTCGAAAAGCACTACTGTAAACTGCGCGCGCATCGGCGCAGGGGAAAATCACCCCGGGGTTGCCAACTACATACCTTACAATGTGCCAATGGTCTCACGCTATACTAATTAATTATAATTATATTATTAGTACTATTACGTAATAAGTCTTAAGTTAGATCCCAAAATACTGGCCAGAATACGTTTGGCCTAAATTATGTAGTGTTGAAAAACACGTCTGACTAAAAACTATTTGATTGAACTCCGTATCTGTACAATTAGTAGAAATGTGTAATTATCTGTGCATGTGCATACTCGTACAACTTACTTTGCGAAGTTACCGAGTTACACGTAACTCCTGAGATATTAATATTTAAGCAAGGGGAAACTAAACTAAAGATATTAATGTCATACTCGTGAAGATAGACTTCCTGTATAGTACTGGAACTTTGAGGGTTATGTTACATAATTAAACGCCAGTTATAAGGTAACGTAACATCAGACACTGAAAATAATTTGTTTGTTGGTTTTTAGGGTTCCGTAGCCGAATGGCAAAAAATGAAACCCTTATAGTTTCGTCATGTCTGTCCGTCTGTCTGTCTGTCCGTCCGTCCGTAAGTCACAGCCATTTTATTCCGAAACTATTAAGATCATACATGTGAAACTTGGTAGGTAGATGTATTCTGTAAACCGCTTTCCGATTTTAAGAAAAAAAATATATATATATACATGGAACTAAAACTGAACATATTTTTTTTCATCAAACCTATGCGTGTGTGGTATTTATAGACAGGTCTTTAAAAATGACATTGAGGTTTCTAAGACCACCTTTTCATAAAAGTAATCGTTTAAAAGATATACGCTTCCAAAGTGGTAAAATGTGTGTTTCCCCCCCTCTAACTTCTATAATAATGGAGTGAAAAATCTTAAACATAATTATTCTGTAGATCTTAATGTAAAATTTCAACCAAAATTGATTTGAATGAGATCTGGTCAGCAGTTTTTGAGATACAGCATATTTTCTAAAACCGCAAATATAACTTTGTAATTCATACAAACACTATGAAAAACAAAGTTATCTGGCGTAGTTGTAAAAAATGTAAATAAGCTAGTTTTAAGAAATTTTGTAAGGTTTTTATTTTTTATCAAATAAATATACATTATATACATATTATATTACTAGGTTCTGCCCGCGACTTCGATCGCGTGGTAGGTATTTCCCACGAAAATCCCGATCCCGTGGGAATTTCGGGATAAAACTATCCTATGTCCTTTCCAGGGTCCTAAACTAAAAACTGCCAAATTTCATCTAAATCGGTTCAGCGACTTAGGCGTGAAAAGGTAACAAACAGACAGACAGGGTTACTTTCGCATTTATAATATTAGTATAGATTATAGTTACTACGGAACCCTTCATGGGCGAGTCTGACTCGCACTTTTTATATAATGACAGTCATTGCGGGAAGAAGTAGCCAGAAAATCTGACGCCAGTTCTGCCAAGGGTTATCGTGTTACCCAGTTACTGGGTTGTAGAGGTCAGATAGGCAGTTGCTCCATGCAAAACACTAGTACTGCATCTTGAATAAAAACTTTTTACCAAAAAATTAAACCGACTCCCAAAAAACACTGCAAAGTGAAAAATAACTTTAATTTCGGTAGTCGGTGTCTTTAGTTTTGTATTTTCGTTTTTGGCACCGACTTCCGAAATTAAAGTTATTTTTCACTTTGCAGTGTTTTTTGGGAGTCGGTTTAATTTTTTGGTAAAAAGTTTTTATTTCACTCTTTTTAGTTGGTCTATTTTTAATTTACCTAGTTACAAGAGCCTAATTATCAACTACTTATAACCTTTTACAAAATATTGCTTTTCCCAATGCTGGGCCGTTAATTGTTGAGGAGTTCTCCTGGTACTTCACCATCAGCTCTACATCACCATATGCATTGTGACGAGCATAAAGTGCGTAACATCCATATTCAAGTAATCGAATCGCAATCCACTCAATACTTATTATTGAGTAGTTTCGGCGGCCATCTGTGGTCTTCATCATCAGTTCCACTTCCTCAAATGGTACTTTTTGAGAGCAACTGCACAAGTTACTATAATAAATACCCAAAACGACATATAGGTGTGCCTATAATATTTGAAGAGTTCCCTCGATTTCTCCAGGATCCCATCATCAGATCCTGACGTTTATGAAAATGGGACCAATATCGAAGTATACCCTTTCAATCAAAAAAAGAATTTTCCAAATCGGTTCAGCCGTCTTCGAGTAATCGATGATCATAAATTAAAAAAAAAAAAAAAAATACGCGTCGAATTGATAACCTCCTCTTTTTGTCGTCGGTTGAAAACCAGATGTTGACCCAGACATACTGGGGAAAAGGAACACGATGATGATTTTGCTAGTGTGGCAGGGCAACTTAACACTCTCACTGCCACCCGTATGTAGGATTTTTCTGTGCGGTAGGCCGTGCGGGCTGCCGGCGGCCGCAACTGTGCCTACCCGTGCAGGCCGCGGTGAAAAGTCTATAATGAGTTGAGCAGGCCGTGCGGGCTGCCGGCGGCCGCAACTGTGCCTACCCGTGCAGGCCACGGTGGAAAGTCTATATGAGTTGAGCAGGCCGTGCGGGCTGCCGGCGGCCGCAACTGTGCCTACCCGTGCAGGCCGCGGTGAAAAGTCTATAATGAGTTGAGCAGGCCGTGCGGGCTGCCGGCGGCCACAACTGTGCCTGCCCGTGCAGGCCGCGGTGAAAAGTCTATAATGAGTTGAGCAGGCCGTGCGGGCTGCCGGCGGCCGCAACTGTGCCTGCCCGTGCAGGCCGCGGTGAAAAGTCTATAATGAGTTGAGCAGACCGTACGGGCGGCTGGCAGGCTCACTGCTTGTTTTTACTAGCAGGCCATGCAGTCCGCTATGACCTCACAATTTCATATTAATTTTGTGCCTGGCCTTTATTATAAACATAAATTTTGTTAGATTTTGGCACTAAATGCGCGGGGCGCCGGCGGCCCATACGGCTTGCTTATCTCGCTCAGGGCAACATTAGGTGGCGTGCCTTATTCGAAAATATACGTCCCACCGGCCGCGGCGGCGGACCGAATGGCGGTGAGAGTGAGAAGGTAAATACTATGTATTTTATTGAAATGATATATTTATTTTCGTAAATTGGTTATAAATAACACTTTAACACGTTATGTTTTTTTTTGCGTGTTAAGTTTAGCTAGATGAGGCCGGTATTTCCTAGCTGACTACTCTGAGAAAGAAAAACTTTTTACCAAAAAATTAAACCACCTCCCAAAAACACTGCAAAGTGAAAAATAACTTTAATTTCGGTAGTCGGTGTCTTTAGTTTTGTATTTTTGTTTTTGGCACCGACTTCCGAAATTAAAGTTATTTTTCACTTTGCAGTGTTTTTGGGAGGCGGTTTAATTTTTTGGTAAAATCTTTTTATTTGACTCTTTTTAGTTGGTCGATTTTTAATTTACCTAGTTAAAAGAGCCTAAATATCAACTACTTATAACCTTTTACAAAATATTGCTTTTCCCAATGCTGGGCCGTTAATTGTTGAGGAGTTCTCGTGGTACTTCACCATCAGCTCTACATCACTATATGCATTGTGACGAATAAAGTGCTCAACATCCATATTCAATTATTCGAATCGCAATCCACGAAATACTTATTATTGAGTAGGTTCGGCGGCCATCTGTGGTCTTCATCATCAGTTCCACTTCCCCAAATGGTATTTTTTGAGAGCAACTGCACAAGTTACTATAAGAAATACCCAAAACACCATAGGTGTGCCTATAATATTTGAAGAGTTCCCTCGATTTCTCCAGGATCCCATCATCAGATCCTGACCTGGTGACAATGGGACCAATTTCGAAGTATACCCTTTCAAACAAAAAAAGAATTTTCCAAATCGGTTCAGCCGTCTTCAAGTAACCAGTGATCATACATAAAAAAAAAAAACAAAAAAAAATATACGCGTCGAATTGATAACCTCCTCTTTTGGTCGTCGGTTGAAAAACAGAAACAAACTCAGAGGTTATAGTCTCTTTTCAAGTCCATACAATTTTTATTTGTATATGAGAAGCATGTAGGTTCACGTCTGTGGTGTTCTTTTGAGGAAATAACTACACTTGAGCAGACATTATTTAATTTCTTGCACGAAAATGATGATATCAAAAATATTTGGGCTTACCGTTTCATTGATCGCCCATTAAAAACGCAGCAGAACCCATCTCCAGTCATTTCCATCCGGAATAAATTTGAGCAGTTCACCATAAAGTGATTCCAACGGCATCTGTTTTATATAATTTTATCAACATCGCAATATTTATATTTTGCAGTAAGGAATGTTCACTCATTGCAATTGAGTCTTGTTATTTGAAATAAATGAAATGAAAATTGCTAGATAACGGCTTTTTCCAAGCGAGTGACAATAAAAATAACGCTAAAAATCTCCAAAAATGATTCACTTCTACTATGGACCGGCCTTTATTTTTACTTTTAATTTTTATTATTTGTTCCAAGAGCGGCCACCGTACAAAAGTAACACACTCTATAAAATTTCAAAAGATACAGTCGTGTACCAAAAAATAAACAGATGGACAGCGGACTTTTGTTCAAATGGTTTAATTTTCATTTCAGTGTACGGAACTCTTACACGGGAAATTCAGACACTATTTATTATTTGTGCATACAAACTAAAAACTAATACAGTTCGCCACAAAACCGGTTAAGTGGTTTGACAGAGGGCAATAAGCCACCCACCAAATACATAATTCTATTTATTTCAGATATAAAGATCTATAATGGTTAGTAACAATTTTTTTATTTATTTATTTTATCATTACGTATTTATCGGTTACTATCATTTATAAAAATTACATAAATATGTAATTTTTTCTTATTTTACTTTTTATCTATCTCTTTGTCCACCGGTAGACTGTAGATTATAGGTTCACAACTAGGTTCAGATTATCACGAAACGAGCACTCATTAATTAGTATTTAATGAAGCGCATACAAATCATCCTCACGTTTCATCTGCATTTATACTTTTGCAGCTAACGTCGTTTCACTTGTTGTATCTAGTCTTGTGTTATTGTTCCTGATTAAAATTTTACTAAACCTTTTTTTACCTGAGAGCTGTCTCTTCACAGGTGGCTGTGAGGATCTCCCCAGCAGTCTCCACGGATAAGCCATTGTACTCCAGGACCTGTTCCACTCGCATCAGGTCTCGGAGAGTATACGGAACGTCGAGGGAATAGAACGCAGCTAGCTGTGGCAGGATTTCACGCATCTTGGTGGAGTTCATACCTGGTGGGTACTGTCTGAGAAATAGAAAAACTCTTATGTGTCAGCTTGATAATACGACTCAGGAGGAAATTTTACTAGTAGATATTAAGCGTATTAGTAAATATTATATATAAGAAGTTTATTATTATATCTGTCTTCTAGTCTCCACAGGAAAGTCCGGTTAAGCAGCCGACAGCCGCATAGGTTTGAATACAGGGTATTGTTACAGTGTTAGTGGGGAAATTTAGCAAAGTAAAAACATGACGCATCTCGCAGGAGTTACTCAGTAAGCTTTTATCGCTTTTAGCAATAAGACCGCCCATTGTATCACCCTTTTTAATTGTTAAGTCTTTATTTGTTTTCTGTTATGGTGTAAAATGAAGAGTATACCCAAGAAGCAAAATTATCCTATAGTTCAGGTGTTATAGGCCTCCAGCACTTATAATTATCTCTTAACGGTTCTAGTATCGGGCACGCCGCAATTGCGGCGGTAAGACCCCTCTTTGAGGAGTGGCTAGATCGGCGTCACGGCGTCCTGACCTACCGCATGACGCAGGTCCTCACCGGACACGGAAGTTTCGGGAGGTACCTGTGTCTGATGGGAAAGGAGGAAACGCCTGGGTGTCACCACTGCGAGGATCGCCCTGAGGACACCGTAGAGCACACGGTGCAAGACTGCCCCGCCTGGGCAGAGCACCGACGTGTCCTCACGGCGGCGATAGGCGGAGACCTCTCGCGCCCGGCCTTGGTCGAGGCCATGCTGCGGGGCGAGAGGGAATGGGAAGCGGTCGCCTCCTTCTGCGAAGCAGTCATGCTTTCGAAGGAGGAGGCGGGTCGCGTGAGGGAGAGGATGGCGTCCTCCCTCCAGCCCCGCCGCAGTGGTGGACGCCCACGGCGTCGGACGTCAGCCGACGATCTCCGGCCACCGTAGGTGCGGGCATGCGGACAGCGAGTAAAGGGCAACTCGCTGTCCGACCATGGACCATGCCCGGGTCGACGGCGCGTCGTGTTCCACGCGCGCCTCAAAGAGCGTCAGCAACATGACGAGGCCCCCTCTGCAGAGGGCCGAAGCCCGCCGGGGTCGTGGGACTCATCCCGTTACCGTGGCCCCGGTATGTAAAGGGTTATTGAAGGAACACCGTGGATTTTAGTCAGTAAAAGTCTGACAGTCCCTCCCACCCTGCCCGGAGTGGGAGAGACTTATTTGATAATTTTACAACGTTAAAAAAAAAAAAAAAAAAAAGAACGGTTCTAGTATCGGCTGCCATGCTTATAATAGCAACCATGGAGTTAGTTGGGTTTAATAGTATATCTGATCTTATACATTAACTTATAATTACTTATAGATACAAATTAAGGGTGCAATATAAGCTTAGGTGACCTATAAAAGTATCGTGAGGGTGTAAACGCACTCAAGAGTAGTTAAACTGGTAAGCTATACTTATAACTACTAACAAGAAGCATTACAGAACCGTTATAAGTAAAATACGGCAATAAGAGTGATGCACAGAACTAAACATACTGGAAACCATATGTATTTATTAATTGGTTTTATAAGGGTTTATAAATTCACTTTATAGAACAATTATAAGTTAAATGGAGCGGCTTTATAGTGGTTTAAACCAATACTATTATAATCTTAACACTATTGTAAAGGTTCGGTATAATATACTTAGTATCCTAAACTATATCCGTGGTGTCCTGTACAAGAATACATCGGTTTATAATAGTTTTGCAAATGCTCTTATACGAGTAGTCTCAGTACGCACATTTTGATTTGTTGCCGACGTGTCGTGCTATTTACTTTTCTTTCAAAAGTGGATCTGAATAAATGTAAACGACTAAAAAGAAGAGGTTCTTACAAACAAAAAGTTTATAACCAAATAATTCACGTGTCGGTTTCTAACTTCGTATTTGGCGAAGAACGTATCGTAGATATAGGAGAAGGATCCGTACACATTAGTTCCAGCGAAACTTTGAAACAAAATGTTTATATGAATAATTCTGAACAGAACGGTGTTTTATCGTACAATATAAGACATGCGACGTTAAATTCTTTATCAGAAATTTTGAATTAAGCCTGATTTGGACGCATTTTTGGGACAGAAATGATTCCACATCAAGATGGATTTACAGTAGCAACTAAATTATAAAGAGAAATTAAAGTGCATGTGAGAATTCGAGCAGAATAATATAAGTTTTAGAACAACTGTTTTGGCCTTATTATTTGACTGATCGGTTGATTTAATTTTCTTTTGATTTGATTTTATCATTAACTCCTATTCTTAAAGTATACTGCTAAAGTACTTACCGATCAGGTTAAATGTAGAACTAAACTGAGCGATAACAGGATATCAATAAAAGCAAATGTTTCTTACAAATGTTTTAATTGAAATTATTTAAAGTTTTCTCTTAAAATAGGTTCGCTATCTTAATTTTGCATAATAGTTGGGCTTTTTTCCTTATGTTATAATACTTAATCAACAGTCTTCAATTTCACAATCATACCAGTGCTTGAATTACTTATTTAAATAGGTAACTTAGATATCTTTTATTCATTTATACTTTCATTCATACTTTATTTTACATCTAAACTAATATTATAAAGAGGAAACATTTGTGTTTTTAACTGACTTCAAAAAAAGGAGGTTCTCAATTCGTCTTGAACTTTTTTTTTTATGTATTTTACCTCATAACTCGGAGATGGCTCGACTGATTTGAAATAACTTTTTGCGCTTGAATGGGTATACATTCTAGTTGGTCCCATTGTTACGAAATCAGGATCTGATGATGGGATCCTGTAGAAATCGAGGGAACTCTTCAAATATTATAGGCACACCTATAGCGTTTTGGTTATTTCTTATAGTAACTTGAGCAGTTGCTTCTGAAAAGTACCATTTGGGGAAGTTGAACTGATGATGAAGACCACAGATGGCCACTGAAACTCCTCAATAATAAGTATTTCGTGGATTGAGTTTCGATTACTTGAGTACGGATGTTAAACACTTTATGCTCGTCACAATACAAATGGTGATGTAGAGCGGATGGTCAGGTACCAGGAGAACTCCTCAAAAATTAACGGCTATGCATCGGGAAAAGCAATATTTTGTAAAAGGTGATAAGTTGTTGACAATATGAATTTCGGAAGGCGGTGTAAAAAAAAAGAAAATCCAAAACCAATAACACCGACTTCCGAAATAAAAGTTATTTTTGGCTTTGTAGTGTTTTGATATGGAAGTCGGTTCTATTTTCTGCAAAAAATTTTTTTTGTATGTATACAACGTGTAATTTAAAGGGTATATAATACTAAGTGCATGGCTACTTTGGATGATAACAAACGATATGGCAAGGGTTTTGTAATCTTAAGTCTACGTGTGTAGAACTTATTACAAATTCCAATACACTGATACCAGAGACCGAATTTTTCAAATTAAGAAGAACGAAAAGAATTATCGTGTTATTGGCAAGTGACGTGGAAAGTTATTGACCCTCGTAGTGCTGTGACACGTTTGTTATGATTGGTATTCAAGAAATATATGAAACCAATAATTTGGTATCAATTCTTTGAGTCAGTTATTTTGTGCTGAAACTGTGCATAGAGACTCCATACCAGATGTTATCTTCAGCCATTTTGGATAGATATGGGGTTTCCGTTACACGTTGTATAACGTTTTCATACAAAAACTACTGGACTGATTTCAAAAACTCTTTCACCATTAGAAAGCTGCATCTTCACTGAGTGACATAGGCTATATCACATATTCAAAAAAATAATAATAGGGATCCCTAATAAAAATGTTTACTCTTTCACGCAAAAACTACTGAATTGATTTGAATCAAATTTGGCAAGTAGATAGTTTACATCCTGGAATAACACATTGTCTGATTTTTATCCCGGAACTCCCATGGGATCGGGATTTTACGCGGGAATACCCTCCCACGCGAATGAAGTCGCGGGCAGAAAGCTAGTCATACAATATTTCTATGAAAACAAAAAGTAAAACTAGTGTATAATGGGCAGTTTTATCAATAATGTCAAAAAATAAAATAACAATGATATTTTTAAAAGCAAAAAATTGCGTCATCTCGTTACGTGAAGTCGAATAAGCCTCCCTAGCACTGCATACTCCGGCCTTTCTGATATCATCTTCAGAATTCTCTCCCCCGGATCCTACACATCAGAGATGCTGCTTTTATACGTATTATGGCATAAAAATCATCAACTCTTGCGTCAGCAAACATGGCTGAAGCGCTACAGAAACGTGGGAGCCCCACCAGAATTCTGAAAGCATTGTTATATTGTACGCGAAGAGCGTTGTAGGTCCGTTGCGTATAGCTGGCCCATAGAGCGCTAGTGCAATAGCTTTGGCAGCCCTGAACAGTGTCACTTTTACGTCTAATGTACACCTTGCAAATCTATGCACCAACATATTAGCACGAACCGACAACGCCCTTCGCTCTCGCTCGGTCTCAGTTGCTATGTGTCCTAGGTACTTAAATTTAGAGACACGTTTTAGAGGTACTCCGTTTAAACGGACTGGAGGTACATGTTCCGGAGACTTATTCTTACCTATAATAACCATAAACATACTTTTCTTCTCGTTGTACTTCAGACCATGAGCTTTCGCATATGACTCACAGATACCGAGCAGTTTTCTCAATCCACTGAGCGACGGACTCAGTAAATTCATATCGTCAGCGTAACTGATATTGTTAACGCAGACGTCATCCATATGACAACCAACGTGGGTGTTACTGAACCCCTCAATCAGCTGATTAACATAAGTACAAGATAAATAGTCTTAGAGAGGACAGGCCTACCTCTCCAAGTTTGGCCCAGAGCCTGCTGTAATCCACCAGGTCCAGGAAACAAGCATAGACAGGTGTTTTTCTATTAAGATAGTAGTTGACTAATAAGTCTTTCCATATCCTTTGGATTTCAGTAAAAATAAATTACTTACGAGAGGTATTTCAAATAGGTAAGTTAATCACGTAACAAAGAATAGGAAATTAATAATGTATGTATAGGTACGTACTACGTATAGGTGACTGTCATACAAAACTAACTATATTTAAAAATTATAATGTCTATGTGGTAATAACACTAAACAATTCAACAAAAACTTTTTTTATTTTATTTAGAATAGGTTCGCGTTTGACCACCATCTCACCTGATGGTAAGTGATGATGTGGTCGAAGATGGAGCACGCTCACCTAAAAAGTAACCTATTCACTCTTGACTTAAAGAATCCTAGGTTATAGCTATCGGGAAACACAGACTCCGGCAGGGAATTCCACTCCTTAGCCGTACGCACAATGAAGGTATTCCCAAAACGTTTGGTGCGTATGGGTGGGATGTCCACCATGTAACGATGGCGCTTCGCCGTTTGTCTCGTAGTTCGATGATGGAACGGGCTTGGTGGAATTAGATTGTGTAATTCCACCGCACACTCCCCGAAATGTAACCGATAGAAAACCGATAGACTTGCAACTCGTCGTCGATGTTCAAGGCTCTGGAGCTTTGATTCGACCAGTGCATCGTTGCCAATGAGTCTTTTGGCCCGCTTCTCGATAGACTCAAGCGCGTCCAGTTGGTATTTAGCAGATCCATCCCAAAGATGAGAGCAGTACTCCATACACGACCGAACCTGGGCTTGATAGAGATTGAGCAACTGTTCGGGTGTGAAGTACCGTCTCACCTTTGCTAGGATTCCCAACTTTTTTGATGCTAGTTGAGCCTTAGCCTCGATAAACGGGCCAAAATTGAGGGTAGAAGTTAATGTTAACCCCAGAAGCTCGATACGGTCGGTTATCGGCACAGTTACACCTCAAAAACTAATATTTTTGTTCTAAATTTATTTAGAATCTTAATTTCAATACAAAATCTCAGAATATTCTTGATTTATATACCTATAATATAATTTAAGCAACTACCGAGGGTAGTAGAATTACTACATAAAAATTTCTGTGGCACATGGCGTGGCGAGCTTGAAACGTAGGTAATTGTATAATTAGCTAAAACAATAAATTACAAAACAGCAAACTTTTAACAATTTAAATTAATTTAAGATTTACTTAAGTTTAAATATCTCTTTTGAAGCAGCTGGTCCATTGGCATGTATGACTACACTGACGACCTCTGTTTGCACTGCTGGATGGAACATCGTCCTCTTCACCTAAACAAAAACAATAAAATGAGACAGGTTATAGAAACATTAAAGGAACCCTAATTCTACACAATATGGCCAAGCAATGGTTCTTATGGTCACCATTTTAAAGAAAAGTACGCCTATAAAGGTTTTTTAATGTATTTGTGAAAACCATCTCTGTGAAAATGGCGACTTTTATTGTATACTAGTACTCTCGCGGGGCTTCGCTCCCGTGGATTCTATCACGATAAAAACATAACTCTCCTTTTTTGCAGTCGGGTAAAAAGTAGCCTATAACCTTCCTCAAGCTTCAAGCTACTTCAATACCAAATTTCATCCAAATCCACCCAGTACTTTCGAAGATTAGCGCGTTCAAGCAAACAAACAAACAAACAAACAAACTAACAAACTTTTCCGCTTTATAATATTAGTATAGATCTTACTGAAACAAATATTATTTTAAAAATCAACTTATCGATAACGCGAATTCCAGGAGGCGCGTAAAAAAATTGATGAAATCTGATAATACTTATCCTATGTTATGTCCTAATAAAATAAAATGCTCTTGATATCGGGTACGTAACATCCATAGTTGGTTAGCAGCAAAACAGAACACCTTATATCTATGTCAGAAAAAATAAATAGGGTATTTGCCTATTTCTCAAAAATAGTTCACGTTTATTTATTGATCAATTTTAAGCAACAAAAAATGTTTTTCGTAAAAAATAACTGGGTAACATTGGTAAAACCTTAATATAAAATATTTTCCCGCCCAAAAACCCATCGCTGTCACGAAGTCGCAATGACGTCATATTTCTTAAACAACAAAGGGTTTTTGAGGTTAGGATTTCTGTCGTCTTACGTTGTTTGACAAGTCGACACGTTTGACAGCTTTAAGAAAAATGACGTCACACTACTCACACTTCGTGATTAGCGTTTGCGGTCACGTGACACACAGATTAAAAATTATAATTTTTATTTAATGAAAATGAAAAATGAAAATGGAATTATTTTTAGAAATAAAAATGTTGTTTAGATTTCCTGGCATCTAAACATATGCAAAAAATCTTTTATTTTTACTACTACAGGCAAATACCCTATTATAATATATTGTGTAATATTTAGTACTAGTACTCACGCGGGGCTTCGCTCCCGTGGATTCTATCACGGTAAAAACATAACTCTCCTTTTTTGCAGTCGCGTAAAAAGTAGCCTATAACCTTCCTCAAGCTTCAAGCTACTTCCATACCAAATTTCATCCAAATCCACCCAGTACTTTCGAAGATTAGCGCGTTCAAGCAAACAAACAAACAAACAAACAAACTAACAAACTTTTCCGCTTTATAATATTAGTATAGATCTTACTGAACCAAATATTATTTTAAAAATCAACTTATCGATAACGCGAATTCCAGGAGGCGCGTAAAAAAATTGATGAAATCTGATAATACTTCACCAAAAATATACGTGCGCCATGCACATTTATACACACATTATAACATCTTGACTTTTAACTACACTTTTAATATTTTAGATATTATTTATAATAAGAAATGGATCAATAACTTACCTTTATTAAAAAAAAAATGTCAGCAATAGCTATTCACCAGTTCACAACACTTTTGTATGAGCTTTTAAGAGATTCACTGTTTACGTTTTTGTCGTGATCGGTTCCATTAAGCGCTAATAGTTAGCTTCGCGGGAGCAAATAGTTCTACGCATTCTAACTATAAAGTCGTTATTGATCGAAGTGGTGTTCAACAAGTCTACTATAGATATTTAATTAGATAATATACGCCTATAAATTGGGCCCTTTTCCATGGTTATAATCGTTTACTATTCCGTTATAGTCCTGATGAAATGGTGGTTCCAGGACAATTACTCGACCACATTTTGCTTCTTGGGTATCTATCTTGTGAGCACACCATTTGGGTGAACCTTACCAAAGGAAACGACACATCATTATACTTAAAGTGAGTTCTTCTCACACCAAAGCTACAACTTTGTATTTTGACTGTTTGACTGTAAAAAATTATTTAATGTGAAGGAATAAATGAAAATTATTCTCATAGAATACATACATTTCATCCACAAACTTATCCATTTTTTCTTCTACGAAGTTGATCTCAGGGCACAGCACCACTGTAGGGAACCTCTTAATGCTGAAAACTGCATCAATCTGTACCATGTACGTGGGGTTCTCGTGGTAGCGCTTGATGGTCATCAGCACCAGCGTGATGGTGAAACCCAGCAGGACCAGCATTGATGGGGCCCAGAACCATCTGGAGAAATTACATTAATTATTTATTCAATTCATTTTATTAATCCTTGAACATCCTTCAACAGTTCCAGCCTTGAACATCGATGACGAGTTGCAAGTCTATCGGTTTTCTATCGGTTACATTTCGGGGAGTGTGCGATGGAATTACACAATCTAATTCCGCCAAGCCCGTACCATCATCGGACTACAAGACAAACGGCGATGCGCCATCGTTACATGGTAGACATCCCACCCACACGCACAAAACGTTTTGGGAATACTTTCATTGTGCGTACGGCTAAGGAGTGGAATTCCCTGCCGGTGTCTGTGTTTCCCGATAGCTATAACCTGGCAGTCTTTAAGTCAAGAGTGAATAGGTTTCTTCTAGGTAAGCGTGCTCCATCTTCGACCACATCATCACTTACCATCAGGTGAGATGGTGGTCAAACGCGAACCTATTCCGAAAACCGGTCAAGTCGAGTCGGGCCACGCGCAGTGTAGGGTTCTGTAGTTTTTATAACAGCCAAGTGCGTGTCGTATTCAATATGAAACTAGCGCGATACAACTGACGCTTAGCGCCATCTTTCGACATTTCTATGTAGTTGTTCGAAATTTTCGAGTCAAATTTAATTGGTCGACTATTACTAGTAAACTTGTAAAGCCCACATATATGTGATAGTTTTCTTTTAAGCTTCGTTATATATAGGTACTACTACCGTGACATTTGAATTTGTAACTACAACCGTTTAGTTGGTAGAGGGGGTACACTTAACTCTAACGAAAATTGGTACTTTAAAGCTTGATAAGTCACAAACGGTTACTTAATCAAAAAACGGTCTTCGCAAACCCCTAATATTTTTGAAAGACCTATCCAACGATGTCCCACACTATGGGAAGGACGAAAGAAAAAATTAACATCCCACTTTACATGTAGGGGAGGTACCCTAAATAATTGTTTTTTTCAAAATTTTATTTTACCCCTTTTTTGGCGTCATTAACGTGTATACTCATGCCAAATTACAACTTTCTAGTACCAATAGTTTTTTAGATAAACCGCGGACAGGCAGACAGACAGACAGACGGACATGGCGAAACTATAAGGGTTCCTTGTTGACTACGGAACCCTAATAAAAAAAAATACAAGTAACCAAACTCAATTGGTTAGTAACATTTTTTCTTAATTCTATGATAGCACTTAACCTAACTTACAAGGTTGGTTCGTGAATAGAAGTTACAAGCTGCACACTGACGTGGAGAGCTTGTAGCAGCGATTCTCGAACACACAGTCGAGCCTGCTCGCCACACAACGAAGGATTCTGTTGGGGCTGGCCCGCACCCGGCTTATTATGTAGATTTTCTTCAATGTTTTAGATTATCGCTTATCACGTACATACCTATTGCAGAGATAGTTCTCTTCATCACTCATAGTTGACTGGTAGAGAATACCTACGGCATTAAGTCCGCCTCTGTACCTATGTGCATGAAGTGCAACAAATAAATAAATAATTGTGCTGTGGTAGTCGTTTTTATATGCCGATTAATAAAGAAGCCTATACAACGTGTATCATAATTAATCACATCCTGATATATGTTTGTTCAGAATCGTTTACTGAATCAATTTTTTTTATGTAGGTATTTTTATCCCAAAATTAATTAAATCTACGTAAATTACAGTCATATCGCTGTACAGCCAAATCAAACAGTAAATCAAAGATATAACTTTGTTAAATGCAGTTATACAAATTCCGTCATTCAATACATATTAAAGAACAAATAAAATTGATTTCAAGGAAGTTAAAATCTTTAAAACAAGTGTTTACACAACTAAAACTAAATGTAACTAATTGGCGTGTTTAAAAGTGTGCGTGAATTACGATACATGTTGTACATATATTTGGTTCCTCTTCAACCCCTCTAGCTTTCAGTGAAAGTCCCATTTAATTCGGCTCAGCCGCTCTCGAGAATAGCCCGGAACCGAATGATTGCGATTCCATTTTTTTTTTCAAAGTTGGTTTGAGTTTTAGTATCGTGAAAAACAATTTTGCTATAAGCACTTGAAAATACACAGTTATTTTGAAAACGCAGACAAACACCTCAGTTTTATTAATAAGTAGTATTTACATACGTATGTATGTATACATGCATAATATAAAACATTTTAGCGAAAGAAAATGTCATTCATTACAATACTAATCCAATTCGCTTATTTGCTGAAAAAATAAAAGAGATAAAGCTTACGACGATAAAATAATAGAATTTCACTTTCAATTTCGTTACAAAAGAATTCAAGAAAAGTCCAATCATAAATTATAATAGGCGTTAGACCCATTAAAGTGTAGGTAGAATAAATCTCAGCTCCTTTGAGAACATCTTCGGAGCCAACTAACTGGAGCATCATTGATATTATTTGAAGTCTGAATAAGACGCATTTTTCACTAAGAAAAATGTAAGAAAATATATTATTGTCTTACAAAAGACAAAATTTATTTGAGTAGTCATTGCTATTTGAAAAAAGATAATGGTCAATTTATTTTTAAAGTTTTCGTCTGCTATTATTTTTAACCGACTTCTAAAAAAGGAGGAGGTTCTCAATTCGGATGTTTGTTTGTTTTTTTTTTATGTTTGTTCGGGCATAGCTCCGTCGCTTGCAAACCGATTTGAAAAATTATTTTTTTTGGAAAGGGTATACTTTCCAAATGGTCCCATGAAAATTTTATCGAAATCGGACAAGCCGTTTCTTAAAAATAGACAAAAGTCTGAAAAAGATATTTACATTGACGACCTTTTCGTTTACTCTGCTGGTGAAGGTGATAAGTAGTTGACATTTTGGCTTTTGTAACTAGATTAATTACAAACTGACCCACTAAAAAGCGCGAAAATAAAAACTTTTTTGAAAAAAAAAATAAAACCGACTTCCATATCAAAACACTACAAAGCCAAAAATAATTTTAATTTCGGAAGGCGGTGTGAAAAAAAGAAAATACAAAACCAATAACACCGACTACCGAAATTAAAATTATTTTTGGCTTTGTAGTGTTTTGATATGGAAGTCGGTTTTATTTTTTTCAAAAAAGTTTTTATATTAAATCTAAAAATTGCTTTTTTTTTCAAGCCGTCCTTTACTACTTGGTGAGTTATAAATAATGTTTTCAAGTTTATTTCTTTTGAAGGAGCTCATGTCTAAATAACAACGGCTGGACGGGTCGATCTTCAAGGTTAGGATTCACTTGCGGAGCTCGATTCAAGGTTGGGTGACCGTTTTATCCTATGTTATTTCCTAATAAAATAAAATGCTCTTTATATCGGGTACGTAACATCCATAGTTGGTTAGCAGTAAAACAGAACACCTTATATCTATGTCAGAAAAAATAAATAGGGTATTTGCCTATTTCTCAAAAATAGTTCACGTTTATTTATTGATCAATTTTAAGCTACAAAAAATGTTTTTCGTAAAAAATAACTGGGTAACATTGGTAAAACCTTAATATAAAATATTTTCCCGCCCAAAAACCCATCGCTGTCACGAAGTCGCAATGACGTCATATTTCTCAAACAACAAAGTGTTTTTGAGGTTAGGATTTCTGTCGTCTTACGTTGTTTGACAAGTCGACACGTTTGACAGCTTTAAGAAAAATGACGTCACACTACTCACACTTCGTGATTAGCGTTTGCGGTCACGTGACACACAGATTAAAAATTATAATTTTTATTTAATGAAAATGAAAAATGAAAATGGAATTATTTTTAGAAATAAAAATGTTGTTTAGATTTCCTGGCATCTAAACATATGCAAAAAATCTTTTATTTTTACTACTACAGGCAAATACCCTATTATAATATATTGTGTAATATTTAGTACTAGTACTCACGCGGGGCTTCGCTCCCGTGGATTCTATCACGGTAAAAACATAACTCTCCTTTTTTGCAGTCGCGTAAAAAGTAGCTTATAACCTTCCTCAAGCTTAAAGCTACTTCCATACCAAATTTCATCCAAATCCACCCTGTACTTTCGAAGATTAGCGCGTTCAAGCAAACAAACAAACAAACAAACAAACTTTTCCGCTTTATAATATTAGTATAGATTTGATTACAAGTTCGCTGTTGGATATGAACTTTGACCTACGTTACCTAATATCGGAGAACCGTATCTCTCTGTGATGGTCTTCAGGACCCGGGGTTGCGGTAATGTCCCGAGATTGCGGAAATGTTGCAACGAGTTACCGCGACCCAGGAATGTAAGGCCAATTGAAGGAACACACAGAGTTTTTATTCAGTAGAAGTCTAACACTTCCTGGGAGGAGACTTAAGATGATTTTCCCTCCAGAGAAAATAAAACAGTCTTTAGGATGGAGTTGGAGCTGGCCTGCAGACTGACTCGGCAAAGCAATGAATCAGCCTATTGTCTGAAGATGGCATGAAAGCAACAACGTGTACCTGCGCGAATATTCCAGATACACGAAGAATCGGAGCAGCCCTATCAAGATCAACTCTACATCCAACACTCTACGTCGTATTTTCCTTAGTACAAAGATAAATGAATACCTGGATGTTTTGTCAGCCAGCCTGTTCGCTCCATGGAATTGAGCATGTCCTAGTAATTTCATAGGAGTCATTTTCTTAACGTAATAAAGGACTTTTTTCAGGTAAAATAAAAGATAATTTTGCTGTTAAAAATGTTTAGGAAAGCGCCAAACCCGCATAAACAAATATCGAACTTAAACTATTTTTCTACGGACCTCTGTGTCTGAAATATTGCTCGTATTTAAACAGTGGAAAACCGGATGAAAACTTTATCAATCTACTTCTTATTACGTATGTATATCAGCAGTAATAATGATTAACGCCGCGCGTCCACGGTATCGAGTTAATTCAGAGTCCACTCGACAACTGCGTCCGGAATCAAAAAGGGGTAAATTAATTGTATTACTCCCCAACGAATCAATCATTTTGACAATAAACTGCGATGCTATCACCCTCCTGTCCCGTTTTATTGTTATTCAGTTTTTTATGACTTTGTATGATTTATTGACAGTGCAAGTTGATGGAATAAAATATGGACGATCGCTATTTATTATTTTAGAACTGTGTTTAGAGTTCCGTAGCTGAATGGCAAAAAACAGAACCCTTATAGTTTCGTCATGTTTGTCTGTCTGTCCGTCCGTCCGTATGTCACAGCCATTTTATTCCAAAACTATTAAGACTACACATGTAAAACTTGGTAGGTAGATGTATTCTGTTAACTACTTTCGGATATCCATTAAAAATTTAAAAAAAGAAAAATAAAATTAAGGGAACCCCGTACATAGAACTGAAACTAAAAATATTTTTTTCATCAAACCTATACTTGTGTCATATTTATAGACAGTTCTGAAAAAAAAAATAGATCTTAATGTAAACTTTCAACGAAAATTGGTTTGAACGAGATCAGGTTAGCAGTTTTTGAGATACACCATATTTTCTCAAAAACTGCTAACCTGATCTCGTTCAAACCAATTTTCATTGAAAGTTTACATTAAGATCTATTTTTTTTTGTTTAGATTTTTCAGTCCTTTATTATAGAAGTTAGAGACACCCTGGTAGGTAGGCTAGGAGGTAGCCCTGAGAGGGGGCGGGGAGGGGGAGGAGGGGTCTCGTGGGGAGTCGAAAAAGCGACAGTAAAAAAACTTTTTAACAAAAAATTAAACCGACTCCCAAAAAACACTGCAAAGTGAAAAATAACTTTAATTTCGGTAGTCGGTGTCTTTAGTTTTGTTTTTTCGTTTTTGGCACCGACTTCCGAAATTAAAGTTATTTTTCACTTTGCAGTGTTTTTTGGGAGTCGGTTTAATTTTTTGTTAAAAAGTTTTTTTTCACTCTTTTTAGTTGGATGATTTTTAATTTACCTAGTTACAAGAGCCTAAATGTCAACTACTTATAACCTTTTACAAAATATTGCTTTTCCCAATGCTGGGCCGTTAATTGTTGAGGAGTTCTCCTGGTACTTCACCATCAGCTCTACATCACCATATGCATTGTGACGAGCATAATGTGCTTAACATCCATATTCAAGTAATCGAATCGCAATCCACTTAATACTTGTTATTGAGTAGTTTCGGCGGCCATCTGTGGTCTTCATCATCAGTTCCACTTCCCCAAATGGTACTTTTTGAGAGCAACTGCACAAGTTACTATAAGAAATACCCAAAACGCCATAGGTGTGCCTATAATATTTGAAGAGTTCCCTCGATTTCTCCAGGATCCCATCATCAGATCCTCACTTTGGTGATAATGGTACCAATTTCGAAGTATACCCATTCGAACAAAAAAAGAATTATCCAAATCGGTTCAGCCGTCTTCGAGTACTCGATGATCACACATAAAAAAAAAAAAAATATACGCGTCGAATTGATAACCTCCTCTTTTTGTCGTCGGTTGAAAAGAGACAGACACATAATTTTTTTTAAGGATCACTTCCACCACGTGTGAATTGCACACATGTTTTTTTTTTTCTGTGTGTGGAACCGGAGCGTTACGCACTGGATAACATTTGGTTTTGAGCTATTTTGGGTAAATACGTGACTATAGTTCCTACTATTTTTTACTTCAATTGTTTTCTACTAGACACACCTGACAGTCTACACCAGTGACATTCTGTCAGCTCGTGGCGAAGGCGAAACGTCAACGTCAAAACGTCAAACATGTATGGGATTGACAAACGTTTTTAAATGTCTCGTTAGTTTTGATGTTGACAACTCGCTTCTACCTGCAGATTCACTCGCGTAAACCAATTCTTTTTTGTAAAAAAAACTGTCCTACTCTAAAGTCTTATCCATTTGTGTAGAAAATTTAAAATTGGTTAAGCAGTTTAGGCGTACAAGCATAACAGACAGACAGAGTTACTTTCGCATTTATAATATTCGTAGAGAAAAAATAATCGCTAATACAACGATATTTACATAATTATGTACATTTATGCAGTTTGTGTTACAGAGCAAATTGTAAACAGAAATAAGACATAACGCATTGCAAGTAGGTGTTTCTTCAGTGGGCCGCTGTAAATGTTTATGAAAGGTTGTGTTTGTAAAACCAGGAGTAAAGACAGGTTTTAACACTAGTAAACTTAGCTACATTTTTTTAGCTTTAATTTATGAAAAGTTTTACTAGTCACCGGTCTATAATTAACAATGGTTTTAGCATTTGGTTGATATTTATGAGTGTTCCGTGAAAAACTACAGGCTGCTATGTTTTACGATTTTACCCAGTTCTACCCCATACGGCTTGTTAATAGCCTATTTTGTTTTATGTTTCACGGCCGTTAACGGTTTACCTTTATTTGCATACAAATTTAAAAGTAAATTACATAGTGTCATCGTATTTTCCGGGAATGGAGCTTCTAGCAGATATTTACGTTATTTCTACTTAGGTATCTGTGAGTCTCTTAACTAATGAAACGTATTTATCAATAAATCCTTACATAAATGCTTGCAATTTAATGCATTTTTAGATAGATTATAATGTATCGGTAAAATATAGACTATACAATACATATTATAGTAAATTTATTACAATTATAAAACATTAATGATGTATTATTAAAGTCACTTCACCGATTGGGAGCCCAGGTTGGCCGTTGTAAATATAATCTGGCTAAATGAGATATCCTCGAATCATCTCAAACGCAATGTCAGTATGGAACTCCTTTTCAGGATTTGCCACATTTTTTTTATTGATAGGTTCTCGTTTGACCACCGTCTCATCTGATGGTACGTGATAATGTGGTCGAAGATGAAGCACGCTTACCTAGAAGCACCCTATCTACCCATATCTCTTGTCCTGTCCATCGTACACGGCCACTTACACTTTGCAGGATTGAAACGAGGCCAACGTCAGAGCTCAGCTGTTAGTTGCATATTGTACTGAAGATATTTGAGTATCGACGCGGAAAAAAGAAGAAGAAGAACAAAGATATTGCACTTAGCAGAATAGACGCACACACTAACCTAGCATTGTAAATTTCCGGAACATTTTTCTTCCAGCGCAAGGGGGTGTTAGACTGCTACAGACTAAAAACTTACCCTGTACCTTCAATTACACTTACGTTCCGCGGCCGCGCTATAAGCGATAATCTCAAGTCCGACTCAACAGCCTAATGGTTATGGATTTGGACTTGTGATCGAGAGGTCACGAGTTCAAATCCCATCCATTACACCATTGCCATGAACCTTTTCCAGGCACAAGTATTTAGCTTAGTTGGAGAGGTTAACAAGATTACTATTAATGTGAATTCTACCCACATTTCTAGTTCTATTTTTTTTAACTATTAAAGAAACCCTGATCTTTTATCCTCACATTTTTAACTAGACTAAACATAACACTGAAAATAAAACATGACAATTTTTACTCTGAATTGCAAAACATTCACTTCAAAAAGTGTTACTGTCGCTTGCCATTCTTAATTCCAAAGGGCTGTTACAATCGATAATAGAGTGCATCCATAAAGTAACGCGTTTCACCATCGACTGGAACTGAGTCTAATAATACCGTCTCAATTTTTGAGCCTTTAAACCCGGCTAACACTGGAGCCCCTTAATGCATTGAGACAGGACAGGCGTTGCAAACATTTTGTTTCGATGTTTTTTATTCCCATTATCAGGAAATGTATTTTAATGGAAATGTGTGTGTTATTTGCTATTTTTCTATGAATTGAGCAAAGAAGTGAAATAATTATAGAAAAAGACATGTAAAATGCTTTACTTTTCACTATATCATTACGTTTATTGGGTTCTTTGGGTTCTTTTAAATAAATCATTGGGAAATAAAAACCATTGTTTTTCTAAAATACCTGGAGATAAGAGATATAGAAGAAAATATTTAAAAATCCTCAATCATATTTTTTATTTATTTAAAGTAGATTCGCGTTTGACCACCATCTCACCTGATGGTAAGTGATGATGTGGTCGAAGATGGAGCACGCTTACATAAAAGTAACCTATTCACTCTTGACTTAAAGACTCCTAGGTTATAGCTATCGGGAAACACAGACTCCGGCAAGGAATTCCACTCCTTAGCCGTACGCACAATGAAGGTATTCCCAAAACGTTTTGTGCGTAAAAAGGAAAAAGTTTGTTTGTATAATCACGCTAATCTTCGAAAGTACTGCATAGATTTGGATGAAATGTTGAGGTATGGAAGTAGCTTGAAGCTTGAGGAAGGTTAAAGGCTACTTTTTACCCAACAGCAATTGAAGGAGGTTATGTTTTAATCGAGATAAAGTATATGAGAGCGCAGCTCCACACGACTGCTAATCAAGTATGAACTGTATTTTTTTCACAATTTTTGCGTTAGATCCAAGGCAAGTAAATAGATTAGTATAATTTTCAGAAACATCGTGAGGACATGCATCTAGGGATTGAAAATTCGAAGACATGCGACATCCGCCAATCTGTAATGGGCTAGCTTGGTGAATTATGACCCAGGATTGAGTCCTAGTCCACCAGGCGAGTCCGTACAGAGGAGTCCTGTGACCTAATAGAAACATTGACTGCCTTCGTGGTCGAGTGGTTTAGGCGTTTACCTTGTGACCCGGTGGTCGTGGGTTCGATTCCCGCGGGAAGCATACTTTGTAAAGTTCCAGTTTGGCTAGGACATTGTAGGCCTGAGTCACTTAATTGTCTGATAAAAAAAATGGTTCCGTGCTTCGGAAGGCAAGTATATGCCGATGTTTCCGGTCGCCAAATGGCGGTCGTCAAAATAGACCACGACAGAGGCCCTTGAGGTGGTCTAGAAACTCTGACACTAGGGTGTATGGGGTCGTTAGACCTTACTACCCACACGATAAGAAGAAGAAGTTTGTGTGTCATGTTTTCGTATTATGGTATCAATATTAAATAAAATACTTTCACATATATTTCAAATCATTTTACTAAATATTTACTTCTGAAACCACTTTTTTTCTGAAATTATAAACGTGACTATAGCTTAGCTTCACATTACTATAAGGGTGATGCTTGTTGCGGAAAACACCAATTACATGACTTTGTTTACGTCATATAACGAGTTTATTAGCAAATTTATAGTACAAGTAGGTAATACGTCACAGACATCAACTGTTTAGCCTTTTCTCAACTATGTTGGGTTTGACGTCCAGTCTAACTGGATGCAGCTGAGTATAAGTGTTTTAAATGGAGCGACTGCTTATTTGACTTCCGCGACTGCATATTTGACTTCCGCGACTGCATATTTGACTTCCGCGACTGCATATTTGACTTCCGTGACACAGTAGTCCTCAGCTGGGTAGCATTATGCTATCCCGTACCGTACCCGTAACTGTCAAAGATGTGCAAATGACAGCTAGGACAAACTGCTTAACGTGCTTTCCGTGTGCCTCACGAAGGAATATCTATACAACGTGTAACACAATAAACGCAATTCCTGATAGTAGTTGGTTTTGAATCGGCTTCTGAATCGATAAAAAATAGGTGTAAAATTTTGATGGAAAAACTTACATTTAACTTAAAATGGAAACACAGTATCATGACAAATGAAAACAATCCTTAATTCAAGAAAATTGTGTGCGTGTCGCTTCGGCCGCTAACATTGCATGAGTGTATGCGTCTGCGTAAGGATATTGTATGACGCACATATGTTTAGCGTTTAGTAAGGATAACTATTTTATAAAAAAAATCCCTAGGTTTGGTTTCAATTTATTTAGTTGCGGATGTTGTTTTAGACTTCATTTAATTGGGGTGTCTGAGGTATTACGCTTAATCTGTTACACCTTGTGTATAAAGATCAATCTGCGAAGAAGACCCATCTGCGGACCGACCTGTTCGGCTGTTTTTTTGTTGCGAGCTCCTCGAGGTAACACGTCACGATGAAACACTTGAATGTGAACCAATACGGACATCATCATTGTCATTATCATTGGAAGGCCAGCGTCAGAATCTGTCCGGCATTAATGCTGAAATAGACCTTTTTGGCGCACCCGTGAAGCAATCACGGTTTTTTGTTTGTTTTTACCTTTTATATTTGTATGTGTGTTATACCTGACAAACTAATGCCAAATAAATTCTTTCGTTTTTTATCTATTTTCTTTTACAAATATTTGTTATTTTGTAACCCCGTAAAAGGTCGCGCACCCCTGCCTGCATGATACAGTAGTTTGCATCGCTGCTGTAACTAATGTTGAACAGAATATTCTATGACTCTACAGTTCCAACGCTTTTAGTGGACTAAATAGTTTTCACTATTTTAAACTATTGGTGACCGGAAATATCGAATGGAATATGGATTCTGTTAATACTTCAATATTTTATGTACGCCGTAGTTGCTAGTGCATAGCATATTTAGGAACTGTGTAGCCGAATTTTTAGAATAGTATGGGAATTATTTAATGACCGTATGGCGTATCTATGATATCTTTGAGGGTAAATTGCGTAAAGGAATCTATGCTGGGGTTGGAATGTGAAAAAATAAAATGTTTTATTTCCATATCATCAAGTTTTCCATAAACGATTACAGTCTCCTTAAAAATTTAAATATTAATTAGTTATGGCCCATTCCCTAAGAGTAGGCCTGTGGCATTGGGAACGTAGGCTGAATTATTATTTAGTTAAAGTTGACTGTACCATTTTTGTATAAAAAATATAAATACACAACAAATACATGCCTTACAAGCACCATAAAGCCCCTCAAATGCAATAAAACTAAGAACAAGATTACAAAGAAACTTGGAAACAGCTTTACGTTCCAAAAGAATCGTCTTTACATTATTTAACACAACGTTACGTTTCCTTTCCTTATGTGTAGCTAAGTAGGCAAATTGTTCACCCACGGGACAATCTTCACTTTTTTATTCTGATAGCTTGTACCGGGCCGCGGTGAAATATTCAATAGACGTCGTAACAAAGACTTATAACGCGAACAGTCTTGTGAAGCTTTCCTTGGTGTTTTATTTACTTTTAGTGTGTTTTCGTAGGGTTACTGCGCTTGTTGGCGGTAACAGGGAATTGGAAAAATATGGTCTTTGTCTGGACGTGGTTTTTTTATTGATGGTGGTCAACCATCTCACCTTGGTAAGCGATAATGTGGTCGAAGATGAAGCTTGCTTACCTAGAAGTAACCTTATCACTCTTGACTTAAACACACCCTGCATCCTGGTTATTGCTATCAGGAAACACAGCTTCTGGCACTGCATTACACATTTAAACCGTAGGAATAATTAAGTAACGTAAAGGCGCCTAATAACGACCCCTCAAAATCGGCTCCCATTACCGTCCGTTTCATAAAACTATCATTTTAAAGAGTTGCATTAAAGTTAGATAAGTCGTTGCTTTAGAGAAAATATAGATATATTTGTAATGCAAATATTCATCACTTGCTTGTGATAATTGCACAATTTGTCGTCGGACTCCGGATATAGCGCATATTTAGTAGTGTCCTGCTCCCGATTACGTAAGTACACCTATTTCTTTTTTAGCATAATATATAATTGTAAAGCAATCTAATGAACCTTTTAATTATTTTGATACCTTCTTAATACTTTCATAAACACAAATAATAACTAATTTTAATGAGATATAGCTTTATTTTGCTTCAAATTCAATATTAAAATGTGGCGGTGATAGGAACCATAATCTCAATTTTATTCCTATTACCAACCTAGGTCGTTGTTAGGTTTTTGTCTAATATTTTAATTTCTACTTTTTATGTTATAATGCATCAATTAATAAGTAGTCGGCTATACTAATTTGATTAGTTAGTGTGTCAAGTTGTATTTGACCTATTAGCGCCATACATAATAAGAGTATCGATACTGTGAAAATCAACTTTATTCTTATGTAAATGTTTTAATGAATGTAGGATGTACAATTCTCTAATATTGTATTTTTATAGTAAAAATACCATTAAAATAAAATTAGCATAGCTACTGGCACCTGTATAATCATATAAATATTCTAAAAAACAATACATTTACTCAATACATATTCATTTCATTGGGTCGGTAATAGGTTATACAGAATTTCTTCAATAGAACCTATTACCGATGTACCTGTACTTTTTAACCGACTTCAAAAAGAATGAGGTTCTCAATTCGTCTGTATGTATTTTTTAGTTTTTATGGATAGTGTGTTAGTAATTATTTTTATTTTTTTTGCCTAGTAGGTAAATATAATGTAATTAACATTAATAACAATTTAAAATATTTAGAAAAAATATAAAACTGTAATTCATTTTTCATTAAAAACTATTATTAAAAATCACCTATTGACTTCCACTTACAATAATTCTTAACCCACTGCTAAGCAAAGGTTTAGTATATTCGACTAGGTAAATTTTGATTCAGAAACATGGAACGATTAAAACGTACGTAATATACAGCTAATCAACTTGACTGTGCATTGATGGCTATCGATAATGGAGCAAGTATCTATGAAACCTCAAAGAGATTTGGGATTCCTAGAATAACTCTTCGTGAGAAGAGAAATCACAAGTACTCTAATGAAAATTGTGGGGTTCAACCTGTCTTCACCAAGCACGAAGAACGCCATTTAATAGACTGGATTCACTGTTATATTTCAATATGTAATTCATATTATGAAGCATATCTCTTAAGACTGATTAAAAGCTGCTTATAATTATAACATTCTGTATTCTAAAGAATTAAACCCACACGAGCATTTTTATTTGACTGAATTTGTTCTGTTCATTTAGCGGTCGGTAATAGGAGCCACAAAAACGGTAATAGGAACACACCCATGGTTTGAGTCGGTAATAGAAACATAGCCCTTTTCATCAATTTATATTTTTTTTAAATATTTATTTCATTTTTTCGAATTGTTTCTATATCTGACTGACAAGATCGTTAGTTTCAGTACTTGAATAAAAATAAAAAATGACACCAGTTATTAAGCATGTGCTTATTTTTTGCACATAAATGTGAACTTGGCTTAAACTGGCGGTAATAGGTGCTTTTACGTTATTCCCAAAACGTTTTATGCGTATGGGTGAGATGTCCACCATGTAAAGATGTCGCATCGCCGTTTATCTTGTAGTCCGATTATGGAATGGGCTTGACGGTATAAGATTGTGCAATTACATTGCACTCGCCTCGAAATGTAACCGATAGAAAACCGAAAGGATTGCAACACATGGCCGATGTTCAAGGATTGTGAACCATGGAATTGTTTTTGTCCTGTACATCTAATATAATTATTTATCTATATTTATACACGAGCATGTACATTTTAAGTACCTGTATGTCAACGTGCCCTGTATGTAGTAGCCGACAGAGCTGGTTTCTGGTCACCCCCATGGGAAGAAGAACTATCTGTTATGTTGTACGAACATATCTTCTGTCCTATTTAGACAGTATTTTGTGTGTGTCATATTGCTATTTTAAAGTGCCAGGCGTTGCACTGATTTTATTTGCGTATACTGCCACAAATTAGCTATAGTCATGTTTAATACGCTATTCCTTGTTTCTTGTCAAGAATTTATTTTAAAAAATAAATTATAACTGTTTTAAAACTTATTAGATTAATAAATAGTTAGTGATAACCTATAATATCTTAACATAGTATAAAGCAAAGTCGCTTCCCTGTGTCTGTATGCTTAAATTTTTAAAACTACGCAACGGATTTTGATGCAGTTTCTTTCAATAGAAAGAGTGATTTAATAGAAAGGTTTTTAAGTATATAACATGCATAATATAGTAGAGGAAAACTGATAATTTTTGAGGTTTCTAATGTGATGTCGCAAATAAACACATTTTTTTGCGCTTGCTTTGCAAACGCTGGCTGAACCCTACGAGATAGATCAAAATAATGTACAACAGTATTGTACACCTTAAAAAGTTCAACAAAAAAGTCCTCGATGGCATCTGTCTATCTCTTATAGATAACCCACAACAACCATTTTTTATCCTTTACTTTTTACGAGAAATACGAGCATATTTTACGAAGCGATTTTAAGCAATACAGCATTAATCCTTATCCAATTAAGTACCATAAATACATTGTGCATTTAATATAAATCTTTACAGAATACAATTGAAATAAATAGTTTCGAAGATATTTACAGATTTAAAATGCAAGGACATAGCGGTTACGGTGCGGAGTCGGCGGAGGCACGGCGCGCGTGCCTATGTTGCTTAGATTTGAGCGTTGAATGTTTTTCCCATGGTAAATTATGTGTCGCACTTTCAAGAGTAATTACTAAAGAGAACATGGATGTCGAATAACAAAAAGGCTGTCAACGATGTATATAAAGACATTCTATAGTATATTTAATATAAACATTGCACCCGTACGAAGCCGGGGCGGGTCGCTAGTATCTTTATAAATAAACTAGTATTTGCGTGTTGCGCGAGGTGCAAGAACCTCGCGTGCTTGTGAAGAAAAAAAAAAAAAGTGGGGTGTGATGGGGGGGGGTTGGAGAAGTATTTTGACTAAAGCATTGCCCCTCTAAATGAATCTGAATAAAAAAATGTTCCAAGTCTCTTAATTTCCGAGATCCGCCTAAAGGGGGTGAAAAGGGGGGGGGGCGACTGAAAAATGGTTTTTACTTTACCGAGCCTCCACTATACGAATCGGTAAAAAAAAAATACGGGTCTCGTAGTTTCCGAGATACGATAGGGAGGGGGGAGAAGGGGGGGGGGGGAAAGGGGAGGTTTGGCACTTTTCCCGTAGGTTTGAGAGTTACTTGTTTACGAATCTGTCAAAATATACCCACCTCCCCATCCACCATCTGGGAGAACAATTATGTCAATGAGTGAGTGAGTCAGTGAGTGAGTGGTAATCTAGCTTTATATAGTATAAAGTTAATTTCCGAATTTTCTAACCCGCGACCTGTCGATCACAAATCTGACACCCATTTACGCTTTATTTGTAAGTTTGAATGTAGGAGGTAATTTACGGAAATAATAATCCTGATAATAATCCTACTATACATTTTTTTCGTTGGTGCATTATTTGGGTTATTCACCAACTCGACACAAGAGACCGGACACACGTGTGTCCAGTTGGTGAAACTCAAAATTAGTATTACTTATTATTTCGTCATCTAGACACGCCAAGATTTTTATTGGTGTCCACATAGTGAAACTTAAATTAAATTACTTTTATGTTTTCGCCAACTGGATACATGTTCGCATTTTACCCAAATTCAAGATAAAGTACAGTCAACCACATTAATGTTTTGTGTCACAATCATCATCGGCCACTAAACGTATGAACGTTTAAAATTTGAAATAAAACGTTTAGTGTTGGTTTAGTTATGAAACTAAACCAACACTAAACGTTTTATTTCAAAAATAGTACTCACGCGGGGCTTAGCTCCCGTGGATTCTATCACAGTACAAACATAACTCTCCTTTTTTGCATTCGCGTAAAAAGTATTTGTAGCCTAGCCTATAACCTTCCTCAAGCTTCAAGCTACTTCCATACCAAATTGCATCCAAATCCACCCAGTACTTTCGAAGATTAACGAGTTCAAGCAAACAAACAAACAAACAAAAAAAAACTTTTCCGCTTTATAATATTAGTATAGATTTGTCTTAAATAAAAGCTAATAAGGTTTTTCAAGTAAAAAAGTGAGGCAGCTTTTTCATGAAATCAAGGCGATTATTAACCTGACTGTACCCTTTTTTTGCAAAAAAACTGGGTGTGTCCAGTTGACGAAAACATAAAACTGATTTAATTTAAGTTTCACTATGTGGACACGCGTAAACATTTGGGCGTGTCCGGATGACGAAATAATAATTGTACTAATTCTGATTTTCACCAACTGGACACACGTGTGTCCGGTATCTTGTGTCCAGTTGGTGAATAACCCCATTATTTGTGATTGTAGCTGCGGGCAGTGTCTTTAATATACGGCTGTTGGTTATTCCCACGAAAAAATACCAATGATATTTATAATCATTGTGACCTACTTCATAAGGAACCCAAGTCATATTACAGTATATTAAATAATTAAGACTGTTCCGACATTAAATAAATTGGTAACTACTAAACATTTCATCTGGAAAAACTGTAGTTTTTCTTCTCCGGGCTTGAAATTTCTCTTATATCGTGTGTGCGTTGAGTAGCATATAAACTCATATACATAAATAACTAGACAGTGAAAAAAAAACTGTAGGTCATAAGAATATCTGTTTTATGACGAAATTGATCTAGCGTTCCGTAGCATAGCAGGCAACTCAGCTATTGCGCCATCCGTGTCGTCAAAATAACTAATTCTGAGCTTGCTTGATTGCTTTTGAATCTATGCAAACTTGCGAAACTATCCTAAGCAAGCACGGTACTTACTATATGTACCTTTTACAGTCATCAAAATTGTTACAACGTGAATGTGTAATGATATTTTTAGACAATGTAATATTATTGCAATATCATCGGTGTTATATTAACTTTTTTTTATTGAAAATAGGTTCGCGTTTGACCACTATCTCACCTGATGGTAAGTGATGATGTGATCGAAGATGTGATCGAAGATGGAGCACGCTTACCTAAAAGCGGCTCATGTAGGTAAAGCATATTAAACCAAGCGAAATATTCGACACTTATGCCAACATTTACTCGTTTGATACACGGCCTGCAGTTATTTGTGTATGCAGTCATTCATGATGACCCATAGTATGTTTGTTACGTTTTTTTCGACTCCGTTGAGCGATTGGCTACAGCACTGCATGTTGCACGGGTTCAATTCCCGCAATCCTGCATCAAGACAATTATATGTATGGCTTACGAATCATCATCATAGTTAGATAGATATATGGATAGAATATACTTAATTGTACACCAATAATTGAATCATACTTAAATAACAATATTGTAAATAAAATTGGGTTACAATGGCGGTCTTACCGCTGAGAGCGATATCTTCCAGACTACCTTTGGAAGGACTTTACGAGCTTTAATTAAAATGGTGAGGGCTATATTAGTGTACTACTGTACAAGTATTCATCAAATCGGAAAATCTAATAAAAATATACAAATACATATATAATAAAATAAATAAACATATAATGTGTTCTTTAATATCGTGTGGAGAAAAACAAAGGAATAATCATAAGTTTGAAAGAAAATGATTGGCAACTGAGCTTTTAAAAACAGCGAGTGACTGAGCTTGTCTTACTGACACCGGCAATGCATTCCACAACCAAATGGCCTGCACCGTAAACGACTGGTCGTAAAATTTAGTGGAATGTGTAGGCATCAAAAGTCTCAAATTCTCTGACGATCTCAAATCTCTAACATGTGTGTCATGAAGGAACTTAAAACGTTCTTTGAGATAAAAGGGAGTCGTTGCACTGAAAATAATTCTGTAGAGTAATGATAAAATATGTGCATTCTGGCGAAGGCGGATAGGCATCCACTTGAGTTTAGTGCGAAACTCAGAAACATGATCATATTTGCGCAAACCAAATATGAATCTGACACAAAAATTTTGGAGTCACTCAAGCTTATCTAGCTGCAATTCAGTTAGATCTGGATAACTTGCATCAGCATAGTCAAGGATAGGAAAGTTGTGTAAAGGCTAAGCCTTTCCAACTATGTATGTTGTGGTCGGCATCTAGTGATGCAGCTGCGACTGCCTACCTCCACACCTCCACTTCCACAACCCAGTAACTGGGAAAGAAAGAAAGAAAGAAAAAATATTTATTTGGCACATGCCATAGCACACAACACAAAGTAGGTATTCACAAGGAAAAACAAAAAAAAAAAAAACAAATAAAAAGATATATAAGAAAAAAAAAAGAAACTGGGTATCACGATACACCTTGGCCGGACCAGTGTGAGTTTCTACGACTTCAAACGAATCGTCTTCTTAAGTACGTACGAACTTCGTCTCGTCACGACTACCAAAGACGTCCGAATGACTGCCTAGCAATTTGTTTTTGTTTCGGTTCTAGCTGTTCCTAAAAATGCACCTACGATCGAGAGGACCAATTCCTAGTGTGGGGAAAAGTACTTTATTAAATATATGGATAAAAATTTTCATGTCACGACGAAGCTGAAATCAGGAAGCAAAAATACCAATTACCTTTTATGAGTATTGTCCATGATCGGACATTATACGACTATTGTAAACGTAAATAGACACACATACAGTCACTAAACATTTATGTGTGCACTCAAATCGAATCCTGATTAAACGATAAACTGGTGAAAAAGAGACGGAGAATCACGTCATCTCTTTCACGCACTCTTAAGCTCATGTTTCATTGTTTTCGGCCATTTGGATAACGGCGCTCAATTGCGACGGTCGTCGGCATTAGATTCAATTTTATACTTTTATTGATTGTTTTACTTTTATAACGTTGATTTCATTGTTTTCTGGGTTTGGATCTTATTTGATAGGGGAATATTCATTTTTTATTGGGCAGTAAAATATACAAAATTGCGTTTTTATCTGTATGAAACTAGCATTTGTATTTTATGAGTCATGACCCTGTATTAGGTCGGGAATAAGCGTCTATAGCCTTGTGGCTAAGGTGTTGGAATTTGTGATCGAGAGGTCTTGGATTCGAACCCCACCCATTACACTTTTGCCGTGAATCCAATCCAGACACAAGCATATTGTTACGATCTGGGGTTCGGGATAGAAATAATTTACAACAATTAAACCAAAATTAACACTTTACTTAAATAAACACAAAACAAAACACAGTTTTTCACAGTACAATACTTGTCACTTAACACTTAATTCGCACCGAAGTTGACTTGTAAAGCTTCGAATTATATTGCCTCGTATCTTGAAATAAGACTGACTCCCTGCGTCACTTTGCGATCTATTTTTTACCCCGGTCTATGAGTTCTAGAACATTCTTGTAAAATTGACTCACTGTTTATACTGCCAAGAATATTCCAGAAGCTACTTGAGATACACAGTACTGCTACTCGCCGCTAGATGACGTAAGTGTCTCGAACATTCTAGATTTCTGTCGATGTTTCTCGACGTACTTCACTAAGCGACTGGCGTAACAATATTTTGGTTAGTTAACATAAACAAGCATATCAAGCAACAAGTAAACTGCATTGCCTTCAACGCGACTGCAGAGAAAACAACATAAAATCCCCAGATTAATACCAAGAACTTAAAAACACGAATCACAATACATCTCAAGACATATATTTTCATAAGCTTAAGTCTCATAAAAGTCGTATCGACTCTAATATTTATGTCGGGGCCCGTACTGTCGCATGCACGCGTATTTCTTTATTTTATTTCCCTAGCGAGCTTCGTACACGGCCGTATCTCTTGATAAAAGGCAGCACAATAACTGGAAATACTTCGGAATGGTCTGTTTATTGAGCACTTCGTAAACGGCGATGGTATTCTTCGAGTTCTAGGTATGTAGGTGTGTCGTGAGTTAGTAGGAATGAGCGATGCGTTGGTGTATGTGACGGCCTTTTTAATTCCTCGCTCAACTGCATTTTTGCAAAGCTGTTGGCTAAATAATAAGAGCTGCATGAGTCGATCTTTGAAGTTAAGATCTTGACGTGTCAAGATTTCTCCTCAAAGGTAGAAGCTAAAACATCTAACACTAATCCTGTTGGGGTATCGTGTCTGTCACTTTTTAGGGTTCCGTAGCCGAATGGCAAAAAACGGAACCCTTATAGTTTCGTCATGTCTGTCTGTCTGTCCGTCCGTCCGTATGTCACAGCCATTTTATTCCGAAACTATTAGGACTATATATGTAAAACCGCTTTCCGATTTTAAGAGAAAATTCAAAAAATATTTAAAATAAAGGGGGCTCCCCATACATGGAACTGAAACTGAAAATATTTTTTTTTTCATGAAACCTATACGTGTGTAGTATCTATAGACAGGTCTTTAAAAATGACATGATGGTTTCTAAAACCACTTTTTCATAAAGTTAATCGTTTAAAAGATATACACTTCCAAAGTAGTAAAATGTGTGTGTCCCCCTCTAACTTTTATAATTTAGGAAAAAATCCAAAAAAATATATGCTCTAGATCTTAATGTAAACTTTCAAAGAAAATTATTTTGAACGAGATCGGGTCAGCAGTTATTGAGATAGTTACAGCATTTTTTTCTAAAACAGCAAATATAACTTTGTAATTCATACAAATACTATGAAAAACAAAGTTATTTCACGTTGTTACTACGGAACCCTTCTCATCACTTGGCCATTTTTATAATGTAAATATTAGCCCGCTCTTGACTTCGATCAGGCCTAATGGTAGGCGATTGATTGGCTTGGTTGAGAATGGTGAGGATTAGTTCAATTTCACTTGCCGTAAAATACTGGTAAGTACTTAAAGACTAAGGACTTAGACTTCAACATACTTAATAGTCATTTTTCTACTTCGCCCTTATTAGATAGGGCCACTAAAGCTGCTACTCTAAATTATCTCTCAAACCTTCCGGTACCTGATTATTCTCCTTTTGTCATAAGTCAATTCACTGCTTGTGATCTTAAAAAGAGTATTGTGTCTATTACGTCCGACGCTGTTGGTAGTGACTGTGTCAGTCGTAAGATGATCATTCCTATCCTTGACAACATTCTTTCGGCCATCCTTTATATCCTTAACTTCTCCATTTCTAGTAGTATCTTTCCACAAGCCTGGAAAGACGCTCAAGTTATCCCGTTACCAAAGAAATCGCATCCTGCATCCTTATCTGACTACCGACCCATTTCCATTCTCCCTTTTCTATCCAAAGTCCTTGAAAAACTTGTACATCAACAACTCAGCGCATTCCTTTATAAACATAATCTTTTAAATCCCTTCAAATCTGGTTTTCAACCTGGTCACAGCACTACCTCAGCACTCGTTCATATTACAGATGATATAAGTTCAGGCATGGAGATGGGGAAGTTAACTGTACACGCACTACCTGACTGCAGCAATGCTGTTAATACACTTGACTTCGATATTTTGCTTGGCATTCTATGCTCTTTTAACATATCTCCTTCGATAATTGACTGGTTTTGTAGTTACCTGTTTGGTCGCCGACAGCGTATTTGCACTGAGGATTCTTTCTGTTCTTAGTGTGACACCTCTGCTGGTGTGCCGCAGGGTGGCGTTTTATCTCCTTTACTTTTCGTACTTTTTAGGGTTCCGTAGTCAACAAGGAACCCTTATAGTTTCGCCATGTCCGTCTGTCTGTCCGTCTGTCCGCGGTTTAGCTCAAAAACTATTGGTACTAGAAAGTTGTACTTTAGCATAAGTATACACGTTAATGACGCCGAAAAAGTGGTAAAATAAAATTTTGAAAAAAACAATTATTTAGGGTACCTCCCATACATGTAAAGTGGGATGATAATATTTTTTTCGTTCTTCCCATAGTGTGGGATATCATTGGATAGGTCTTTCAAAAATATTAGGGGTTTGTTAAGACCGTTTTTTGATTAAGTAAACCGTTCGTGACTTATCAAGCTTTAAAATACCAATTTTCGTTAGAGTCAAGTGTCCCCCCCTCTATCAACTAAACAGTTATAGTTAGAAATTTAAATGTCACGGCAGTAGTACCTATATATAACGAAATTTAAAGAAAAACTATCACACATAAGTGGGCTTTACAAGTTTACGAGTAATAGTCGACCAATTGTATTTGACTCGAAAATTTCGAACAACTCTATAGAAATGTCGATAGATGGCGCTAAGCGCCAGTTGCATCGTGCTAGCTTCTTGTGACGATTGAGTAGTGTACCTCTGTGTCCGTATTTAAATTCAAAACACCGGCTATGACAAGTTTTATACAAATCTCTAAAAAAAATTGAAACTTTTCGTGCAAAATTTTCGGATCAGGTGAGGATTTGTATAGGAAGTCAAATTAGTTAGGTAGTCATGTTTGGCTTTTAGTTAGAGCATGGCACGAAACGATCAGTCAGCGAATACGACACGCACTTGGCTGTTATAAAAACTACGGAACCCTACACTGCGCGTGGCCCGACACGCACTTGACCGGTTTTTATTAATGCTATCACTCAACGACTATCTTCCTTCTACCACTTGTATGCTGATGATTTGCAAATTTACACGCAAGCCCCCTTCGTAAATTTACCTGATGCCATTGGGACATTTAATGTGGACCTCGCTCGAATTAGTGATTGGAGCACTGAGTTCGGACTGAAAATCAATCCTGCCAAAACTCAAGTCATTATTGTTGGTAGTTCCCGGACTATCTCTAAGATCGATTGGTCGACTCTTCCCCAAGTTTCCTTTAATAACACCGTTATTCCGTTCAGTTACGCTGTGAAAAACTTGGGGATATACATCGACAAAATTCAGTCTTGGACGTAGCAACTGCAGGAAGTCAGTCGTAAACTGTTTGCCTCTGCTGGATCCCTGAGACGCCCGCGTAATTTTCTTCCCATCACCACTAAAATTACAATTGCACAATCTCTTCTTCTTCCTATCTTGGACTATGCTGATGCCAGCCAGCTATCTTGATTTGACCCAGGACCAATTCGACAAGCTAGAGCGACTTCAAAATCTCTGTATTAGGTTTATATTTGGCTTGCGCAACAATGACCATGTTTCTGAATTTCGTACTAAGCTCAAATGGCTTCCTATTAGGTTTCACCGGGATTTTCATTTACTTTCTCTGCTTTATAATGTGCTATTTAATCCTTTCACTCCTTTTTATCTTAAAGATCGTTTTCGGTTTCTCTGTGACACACATTCAAGGTCCTTGAGGGATATGGCCAATTTTACTATGGACGTCGGCATAGTTATCGAATTTAGTGTACACCAATGATTTTTGGTGTTTTATATTCGTGAATATTGACTCATTAAATTGCTATAAATAAAAAACTCAGAAATCTTGTCATTACACCAGACTAGACAAAAAACAGTTACAGTAAACCTTTTAATCAGATCGCTAGCAATAAGGTGTTTAGATTATAATTTCGCTATTAAAAACTTAAAGGCGCTTTAAAACAGTGAACAGTTGTGAATTATTGCGTATAACTGATATAGTTTTAGTATTAAACCAATAAACAAAGTAAGGATTTTAAACTGAATATTGACTAACATTTATTAAACTGGGTAATAGTCTCAAAAAATGTGACAATAATAACAAACATTAACATAACATCGCGCCTGTATTCCCCGAAGGGTTGGGCAGAGGTGTACCTATAGAACACCCACATTTCACCAGTTATTTTGAGTACCATTTAATAGGGGGCGAGTCTGTTTCTATCAACCAGGCACAGATCTAGACTCCGGGCTGCTACTGAGAAATTCCTGATGAATAAACCCAATATCACTTTGCTCCATCTGGGAATCGAACTCAGGACCTCATGCTCAGCAGTAGCGCTTGTGACTATTAGACCAACGAGGGAAACACAGAATAAAACAAAGGAGTAAAAATTATTATTTATTTACTTATTAGAGAAAATAAATAAAAATATTTTGACATATTATAATTATTATATCTAAAAAGCTTACGAAGATAATATACATTAGAGCAATGCAGCGATAGTGTTAATAAAGAGACCTAGGGAGGTCAATCAACCAGCTTGGATAGAACAGAGCATTTTTATTTCACCAATACACTAACCTGGATTAAGTGTAAATATAGGGCTTCAGTAATTACATAAATAACTGCTTTAAACATAACCAGACTTGTTAAAAATAATACAATCACAGATTTATTTATTATTATTTTACAATTGTGATTACTGTTCCGTGAGAGAATTTCTGAGACATTCTCAAAGTTCAAAATATTAGCTTTTGACTTCATAATATTAATTATGTCTTCTATATGGATAGCACTAAATGTAGTTATTACGAATTAATTCAATCATTAGATAATTCTTATGTTTATATAATTTTTAGTAACAAGGGTATCTTTTTAAATATCTCTTTATGTTTTCAAGTACTATGTTATAGTAAAATGAGCAGTACTATGTTACACATGCCTACTTTAGGCAAGTATATTATGTTAAAGATGAAAAATACATAAAACACAGATATAACAATCATACATACATAGTATGAAAGCTCATTTTTTTGTAGATTAATACAACTGGGTATTTATAATAATGAAAAACAAAATGCTTACCACATAACTAGTATTTTGTGATAATAGAACAGCCAGCAACGGACACTCCATACTGACATTATGGTGTCATATTTTCCTCACTTATTTGCCATTTTGTCTCTCTTGTTCACTAGCTTCGGTGTTTAATAATAATAAGCATGGATGACAAATAAATGTATCAAGAGGCAACTGAAAATAAGATGCACTGTAAGATATCGCATACCAGAACTATATAAAAATAAATCAAGTTAAGTTTTTTCTAGTCCAACTTCTCACCTGGGTTTGGGCATTGGTTATCCAACGCGAAAGTCTTGTTTGATTGTGTGCAGAAAGCGAGGATATGAGATGCCTCTGCAACTTTTGCATGGCTATTCCGCAGTTGATGCACCTCATATTGATCCACAACGCAATGTAAATCAGAGTCCAGTATTAATAGCAAGGTAATCGGGTGGTAGAAGGTATCAGTACGTTGAAATAAGCAGGGGTCAAAAATATTAGAAAATAATCGCAAAAACAAACACAGGACGCAATGTAGAATCTGCAGTAACATAATATTGACATTTGACATAGACAATGACACATTGTCAAACAAGTAACGCGTTCCGTTTTCCGAATTTTTTTTGTGTGAATTATAAAAAAAAAAACTCTTACGCATCAACATTATGAAAAGATAATTTTATTAAATGCCAAAAATACCAACGAAGACAGTTTCGTATAAATAAAAAGTTTTTAATAATAGCGTTTTGTCGTCCATATCACACGTCTATGTGATATATGCAAGTAGTATGCTTGATGTGGAACACCCATTATTATATTTATCTTACTCTATGGTCCATTATGGTGGACGTTGACAAATGATACTTTGAATTCATCTTGATTACTAATTATTTTGAAATAAACACTGACGAGATCAGAGAGGTTAAAAACTACGTATTAAATCATTTTTCTATTTTTAATATACAATATTATTTACTATGTATGTGTACATGGAATGTACTTTTTTGTCCATGTCATTTAGAGTTAACTATCTGTATGCATTCCACTTCTTTCTTCGATAAATCTTTCACTATACAAGCGACCCGCTTGTGGAATGCATTACCCATAGATGTGAGGCGTGCTCAAACATTATCTTCATGCAAAAGAATGGTAAAGGAGCATTACCTCTCACTACATTACAAATAAATAAATATATTCATTGTGTGTACGGCCAAGGAGTGGAATTCCCTACCGGAGTCTGTGTTTCCCGATAGCTATAACCTAGATCACTTACCATCAGGTGAGATTAAGGTCAAACGCGAGCCTATTATTAAAAAAAAAAATAGACTGAATGATGATTAAGCCTAATGGCTAAGGTTTTAGATTTTTGTACGAGAGGTCGCAGGTTCGAACCCCACCCATTACACTATTGCCGTGAACCCACTCCACCATAACAATACGCAAGGCTATTGACCTCAGTTGGAGTGGTTAACAAGGTTGTTAGTCATGTGAACTTTACCCACATTGCTAGTTCTCTTTTTAAAGAAAAAAATAGGCTTGAAATGTACGTAAAAAAAACAGTTATTCATTAAAATCCGTGTCAAAGTCCTACACAAAATTACGCGGCAGCGTGTAACAGTACGAGCCGTGTAACCGCCGACACCCGCATACAAGGGATTGTTCACGCGAGCGTCATCAGTAGTTTTCACGGCGGCGTCTATTGTTCGCGTAATTAATTGTATCCGCTGCGATCGTATCGGCCCGACGATTTGTACGTAGTTAGGGGTGCCACCACTTGCAACTATTTGTACGTAGATTCTTTACCTGATTGGGGAAAGTAGGTTTTTAGAGTTCGTTTTGTTAAGAAAGTTAAATAAGTTCTTGGAGAAACTTCTTTAGGAAGATATTTATCTTCCTTCCTGTGGTAAATCAGAGAATACAGACATAATTCACAAATATATACCTGACCCTTCTGTCCACGGCTTCTATGTCCTTTTCCAAGGTCTAATCTAAATCTGTATCAAATTTCATCAATCGGTTCAGTGGATTAGTCGTGACACACATTTATTATATTAGTGGGATAGTAGGAACTTACCTCTGAATTACTGGCAATGAACTGGCTGATATTATGGAACTTTCCTATGAATAAATCGTTTGTTTTTCTTAATTTTTACTCCATAATTCTTGTATCTAATTGGTTTTACAACCGTACTCATCAAAATTATCGGAATATGGAAAATTATGTGATAAAGAGGTAAAATATTTTTATATATGTTTGACAACCTTTTTTGGGGAGAAAACCATCAAATGGTTTCTCTTCTGAGTGGATCAATCCCGCCCTCCAGCAGGAAATATCAGAACTGATCACTACTATTGACTATTCTTTGTGCCACACGTGGAACATGCCGTGCCCAGTGGCGTGCCTAGGGTTTCAAAATAACGCAAGCCCAATAAAATTTTAACCGATTTCAAAAAAAGAAAGTTCAGTTTTCGACTGAGTATGTAGGTACCTACGTATGTATCATCGCAATTTTCTCATAAACTACTGGTTAGGTACAATAAATTAAAAGTGAATTCATCCATCTTCTTCTTTCCTCTTCTTTCTTCAATTTCACTCTTGCTTGTCGTGCGGTGAATGAGGTAACCAAAGCACACTGAAGGCATGCTAGTGCTAGATTGAATATAATAAACATATCAGCAATTGCATACCTCCGGTGGCTTTGAAAAAAGCCGTTTGGTTTGCTTCATTGCTTGAGGGAACAAAGTTATGGTAAGTAGTTGCTTCCTACGTAACAGAACCCAGGTTACAGAAAAAAAAAAAAAATCAAAAAGTTACAAAACGAAAGTTAAAAAATAGCTAGATAGAATGTAATAAGGAATTTAAATAAATTATTTATATTCTAATTGGAATCGTCTATCTTTCTTAAGAAATGATTTAATTACATCAGAGTAAAATGTTGGTGATCGTTTTAATTCTACCAACAACTGTTTTTCAATAGCTATCATTGATAATTCGGAAAGACGCTCTTGACCTTGTGTATTTCTCAGATACGTTTAAGAGACGAAAAAGCACGTTCCGCGGAAGAACTTGTAGCCGGAATAGTTACAACAAGATACGCTAACTTCAACAGCTCGGGAAAGGCATCTTCGAGGTTATTCTCATGAATGAAATGATTGACTGATCTATTAAATTTTCGTTTATGCGATTTACTAGTCTGAGAAATACACAGATTAGGCGTCGGTTTTAATGAAGAAATTAACTGTTTTTTCTGAGCAAAGTTTAAAGATTTTACCTTATCTTCGCCAATCAAAACTTGAACGCATTTTAAATCCTCACAAGGTACAATTACCTCCATTGTTGTAGGTAAATCACCAAAACAATTGTATCACTGAGAAAATCTTAGAAAACAAACAAAACCTTTTCTCACTCACTCAAGCAAATGAAACTGAAGTTAGTTGCACTCTAGAATGTCGGGAACTACTCAAGTGTTGTCATTTAGGCAAAAAAAGTCGCCAGGTATATGAAAAATCTAGCTAATTTTTTTTTATTTTTAAGATATTGCTTGAATACAGTCAAAATCTGTTATAACAACATCCAAGGGACCACTCATATTTGGTTGTAAAAACCGATAGTCGTAATAACCGGTGATGTTTTCAAGGTACAAAGTATTTTGTACCTATGATTTTGGTCTATATAACCGGTATGTTGTTCTAAATGATGTTGTTGTAAACGGTTTTGACTGTATTTAATTTCGTTATTTTAAAAGTCGCTAGTTTTTATTGTTGATAAATGTTAAAAAAGTTTCCAAACACGTTAAAAATCTCCAAGATCTTTCAACGTGTGGCTAAAACGGCAACACTGCAGAGTTGGCAAACTGACAAGGTCACGCATACGCATGCAACTTCATACGAATGCCCTGCTTAAATCTGCCATAGTGATAGATTTTTTCTACGCACAAGGCCTAACTCGTTATACGGCACATCGCTATAAGTGCGAAAGTGACAGATATAGTATTTGAAAGCCCGGTAAAAGCCGGTGCGTGTAAGCGAGATAGCAATATGTAGATCATTAGATGCTACAAATGCGAAACTCTGCGCGCGAACAATCGCGATGCGTAGTAGTGTACTCAGTAGATACATTGTGTTATTTTGATAAGAATTAAGCGCGCGAACTTTTAAATAGTTCGGGTTTGACATTGATTCTCTATCGAGCATTTTTTAGTAAGGCATGCGGGCTTTTGGGCTTATATGAAGGTACCGCCACTGGCCGTGCCTTCATACTTTTGACAACCCTACGAAAGGTGCAAAGCGCATTAGGCATGACAAATGTATGGATCGCGTGGTCACAGCGTGACACAGCCCTGGCTTAAAGTTCTATATAATTTGTGTTGTCTTTGACCTTGATACGACTGCTATCAAATCTGAAATCAAAAATGGGAAAAAACTGAAAAGGATGCAAGAAAGCTATGTTTGTCTCTAAAATTGTGGTGAAATTTGTATTTTTTATTGTTTATACTTTTTATTAAATATTTTCTAATGCTTTTTTAATATTCTCATTTGACTACCATCTTACCTGAAGGTAAGCGATGATGTGGTCGAATATGAAACACGCTTTGACTAAAAGACCCCCAGTTTATAACTATCAGAAAACACAAACACCGGCAAGAAACTCCACTCCTTAGCTGTACGTACAATAAAAATATTTCGATAAAGTTACGTGCGTATGGGTGGGATATCCACCACGTAACGATGGCGCATCGCTGTTCGTCTTATTGTTCGATTATGGAGCAAGTGGAATTAATTTCAGAATAGGATTTGAGACTATTAAATCGTTTCAACGAGACCTGTGGAGCATTATTGAAATGGCGTTTTTTTTGTGGTAATTAGTTGTGGTTCTCAGAAGATTCAGTGTTTAGAAACTTATGTGACTCTTAAGAACTGAAGATAGCGTGGCAGGCTTGTCCTGTACTCGAGAATGTTCTCTAAGGTTGCGGGATCGTTCTAACTTGATACCGTGGCCCCGGAAAGCAAGAGCAGCTAAAGGAACAGGGTGGATGTTTAGGTTAAGTAGGTAGTAATTTCTACAATATTAAAAGAGATCTTTTTTAAATCTCGTGCATAAAAAGGGCTCCATTTCATCAACGAATTTTGCGATATTAAAACAAAAGTAATAACAAAATATTGTTTTAGCTTTCGTCAATACCAATAAATAACAAAATCTATCAAGTAATAACTAAAACTAATGCAACTAATACTTAAATCTCCGAGTCTGCAACAATTTGTGCGGCGCAAGTTGCTAAGCTCTTGAGACCGTTACTTGTCAATATTGCTGAGTGTCAATACAAATCTTGGCCGGCACACAATATAGTTACAATCTCGTATTAATCCAATAAATAACATCGCCTTAGGGAACAGTGTTAAGGCTGTACGCTCATTGAAGCGTAAATGGGGGAAAGCGAGGTACTAAATAAATATCCATCACAATAAAATAAAATAAAACAAACACTGTTCCCTACCATAATATGACCCGTCAGCCTTTAAAGTAAAAGTGAACAGGCATTTACTGGGCTCGTTGCTTCTTTAAAAAAATTGCGGATCTATTTTCTACACCAATAAGCAGAATTTCCACATTTAGTTTTCATTTGACAGGCCTGTTGGTTTAGTAGTCAGTGGCCCTGACTACAATGTGCAAGGTCGTGGGTTCGATTCCCACCAAGGACAAATGTTTGTGTGATGAGCACGAGCATTTGTTCTTTATCTGCGTGTAATTTATCTATAATATGTATGTATTTAGAAATATATATGTATGTTTATCAGTTGTCTAGTACTCATAGCACAAGCTCTGCTTAGTTTTGGACTAGATGGCGTTGTGTGAAACTTGTGGAATATTATTATTTATAATTTCCTTTATTTCCAATATACAGGGTTAATTGCAAAACACTGAAAACCTCTCGGGACTATGTTACTAACATCGTAATCAACAACTTTTGTTCTATGACTTTTAAAAATTCGTTATATTTTAGTTAACCAGATTTTCATACAAAGTCTATGCGAAGCAAAATAAAACGACTTATACTATCACTTTCTTTTGTTTCGCATAGACTCCGTAACATTTAGGGCGTTCAATTTAAATATTTTTATTTTTGTATTGACGAATTTTTAAAAGTCATAGAATAAAAGTTGTTGATTATGATGTTAGTAACATAGTCCCGAGAGGTTTTCGGTGTTTTACAATTAACCCTGTATACATATAAATTACATTTTTAAATATTCTCTAAAAAAAAACATTTAAAAATATAAAAAAATAGTATTACTATTATTAATTATTATTATTTATTTTTTGAATATATATGTATTTGTATGTATATAAAAGTATTTATTCATATATATTATTTATATAGATTTCAATTTTTTTTTATATTAGGGTTTTTGTGTTATTATTATTATTATATATATATATTATTTCTAATTTTACTTTTCACGTACATACTGCACCTGCCACACTATCTTTTCACCACTCATGGTTGACTGGTAGAGAATGCCAACGGCATTAAGTCCGCCTTTGTACCTATGTGCATAAAATTAAATAAATAAATCTAACGCTTACTTTCAGGTGTGATTGGGGTCAAGAATTAGTACAGGTGAAAAAAAAATTTGGACTACATTGTCAAAGGGCCAAGTCCAGTTCCTTCCATAAACCCTTTTCTCCCTTTGTCTAGGTCTTCTGACCACCTCTTCCTGGGCTAGCTCTACTGTCCACCCCAGTAATCATTGTGTGGAGAATTACAAACATTCATTATCTGCTTAGCCTTTTAACCAACTATGTTGGGCACGGTTGCCAGTCTAACTTGATATATATATATTTTTTTTTATTACTGTTGAGCCCACTCTTGACCTCAATATCGCTTGATGGTAAGCGATAGATGAAGTCTACGATGGGACGAGCGAGCCCAGAAGATGCCTATTCACTCTTGCTTTAAAGGCTGAAAGGTCATAAGTGGCAGGGAACACAGAAGCCGGCAGAGAATTCCACAGCTTGGCTGTGCGCACAACAAATGTGGAGGAGAAGCGGTACGACAAGACGGTATATCAACCAAGTGTGAATACTAGTGTTTTACATGGAGCGACTGTCTATCTGACCTCTACAACCCAGTAACTGGGTAACACGTTATCTCTTAGGTAGACCAGAGTCAGATTTTCTGACTTCTGACTTCCCGTAATGACTGTCAAAGATATATAAACGAGACCAACGGCTTAACGTATTTTCCGATATACGGAAGAATTTATAATTAGTATAGACAACATCCACTCCTGTGGCTATATCCGCTCAAACGGAGCAGATATATTGAATTTTGTAGTATCGCTCTCCGTTTTAATAGAGGCACAGCCTTAAGTGGTCGTAATCTTGAGCTAGTAGAAGTCAAGTGGGGGCAAAACGAGTATTGACTTTTAATACAGCTAGAATAGATTTTGATTGCGTTGGTGATTTCGATGATTATGTTAAGACCCGTCCAATTTCTATTGTAGTTATTATGTGTCTTTGACTCGGAACTTGAATAAATGTATTTTTTAACCGACTTCATTAACCGACATCAAAAAAGGAGGTTCTGTATTCGATCAGTATGTATGTAAGTATGTTTGTATATCCACGATTTTCTCAAAAATTATTGGATCGATTTTGATTGCGTTTTCGTTCTTCGATCTTCGGAGATAAGTGATGGAACTCTTCAATTAAAAACAACAAATCTCCCGCGATTGCTGTCTTCGTACATCTATGTACTGTTTAGCATAATTAGCCTATTAATATCACCACAACTGAGGCACAAACCTTTTGAATCACGTCTGAAATATGGTTTTAGTTTTTTATTTATTTATTTATTCACACAAATTTAGACAACCATACAGAGTAACTTAATAATAAACACAAAAATAAACAGATCGTTGAGTATAAAGGTAGTGGGTTAAAAAGACGTATACAGCTAACTCTCTTTTAGAACTAATTAAAAAAAAATGTGCTAACGGTATGTAAGTATCAAGTAACACAAACAATGATATACTAAGAGGCATTTTACAATTTTACAAAAAATCTAACCTACTTCAAAACTTCCAAAAAAGACTACTGCACTACAAAGCGAAAAATAACCTTTAATATTGTTTCATTTGGTGTCTAATTCCATTCAAAATAAGGGCTAGGTACCTACTCACATGGCTGAAGTCGGTGCCAAGATAAATGAATAGGTTTGATCTCCTCGGGTGTGCCCCAGAATGCAGCGTACTGTAGACATAGTACGCTGCAGAAATTATTACAGAACATTCAACTGTCTATCTTACTGCTACAGCACAGTTGCTGGGTAATGCCCCTTAGCAAGATTGGTGTCAGATTTTATGGCTTGACGTGTTTTCCGATGCACGGAGGAATTTATAATTAGTATGTAAAATTATGTAATATACAAACATCCAGTCCTGTGGCTATGTCCGCTCAAACGGAGCAGATATATTAAATTTTGTAGTATCGCTCTCCGTTTTAATAGAGGCGCAGCCTTAACTCGTCGTAATCTTTAGCTAGTAGAAGTCAAGTGGGGGTAAAACGAGTATTGACTTTTAGTACAGCTAGAATAGATTTTGATTGCGTTGATGAACTATATGATTACTTGAATTGTATCGGCTTATTTGAAATATTGGTGTAGACAAAGATAATTTAGAACGGCGCGATACGAATGAATCCCCCTGAATGAATGAATGAATCGCTGTGTCATTGTGATAAGGGTGTTTTATATTGTACATTTTGTCTTATTCACTTGCTTTTTATTTAATTCTGTGTTAAAAAAGCTTGTGTATTTTATTAATATGTCTACAGTAAAAGTTTATTTGTTATTAAAAAGAAAACTAGCAATATAGATAGAATTCAAATTATTAGCAATCTTGTTAGTGAACCTATTCCAGATACAAGCATATTCAACTTAGTTGGATCCCTCCAACTAATCTAAATATCCCTGTGTTTGGAATGGATTCTAGGCAATAGTATAATGTGTGGGGTTCAAACCTGCTACCTCTCGGTCACAAGACCAACACCTTAGCCAAAAGACTATTAACGCTGCTAAATATACTAAAACTTACTTACTAATAGTTCATTATTGACAGGCCCGTTGGTATAGTGGTCAGTGGCCCTGACTTCTATGCGCAAGGTTGGGTTCCCACCTAGGACAAATGTTTGTGTGATGAGCACGATCATTTGTTCTTTGTCTGGGTGTAATTTATCTATAATATGTATGTATTTAGAAATATATATGTATGTTTATCAGTAGTCTAGTACCCATACCACAAGCTCTGCTTAGTTCGGGACTAGATGGCGTTGTGTGAAAAGTTGTGGATTATTATTATTATTATGATGATTTCAAAAAGTCTAAGTGGCGCGTCGTGTTCCACGCGCGTGACGGGTCCTCATAGGGCCATTGCCTGCCGGGGTTAACGGGAAAGTTCTATCGAGACACCGCGGCCCCGGAACTTTAGGGCAGCCGAAGGAACAGGGTGGGTTTTTAGTCAGTAGAAGTCTGACACACCCTTCCGCTTAACCCAGAGCGGAAGAAGTCATTCGATCGTTTGCCCACCGAAAAAAATAATGTGTAGGCAACAAGCAAATATTTCTATTCATACATTTTTGTAGATATATTTACATGTATCTCTTTAGCGAACTGATCTCATTCAATAATTCAGCAAGTATATTCCTTTTGGTCCGCAATTATTGATGTATTTATTTATTATAAACGGTCTTGTACCAATTTGTGTGCAAAAATGTTCCATATACTTTAACTTGTTTAAAATCATCGTAGAGACATTTTGCCTCTACTACTATCGTATTTAGTTTTTTTATATATTTAAGTATTTTACTATAGTACATTAAATTAAATTATATTACAATTAAATTATATTTTTGGGCCCTTGATATATGTAGATGGCATTTCATGAAAATGTTATGAAAATAGTATTACTTCATTATGAAGTAATACTATTTTCATGATACAGACATACAGATATGGTAATGTCAATATTTTTAAATTCATTGAACACGGTTTACAAATTTCTATTGATTTTACTGCGCAAATTGCTCCAAATCATTTATTTTGTGTTTCCTTAACTTAGTGTCTCCCATGTTTTTCCCATTTCTAATTGTAAAATAGTTTCCTACGCGGATGACACTGCCTTAATAATAGATGGTACTCTGGTACTACTTGGGCTGAAACAAAATTGAATGCAGAACTTGCTTTAAAAACTGTCATGAAATGGTTAAACAGTAATCTTTTAACCCTTAACATAGGAAAAACCAAGTACCTAACGTTTTCTCTAAAGAAATGCAATAAACCCCCTTAAACTTTTACGATCTCTGCACACACATGTCAACATACGGAATGTTGTTCGTGCATACTAGTAAGTAGATCAAATACCTGGGTGTAATAATTGACGACGCTCTAAATTGGCATGCACATATTGATAACGCATGTGGGAGTTTTCGCAAGCTAATGTTTGTAATGAAAAAACTCCGTAACTCCGCTGATCGCGTCACCTTGGCATTGGTTTACGATGCCCTCTGCAAGTCCATCATCTCATACCGTCTTCCTATATGGGGAGGAACTGATAAGATTACCTAATTAAACTAGAGAGCGCACAGAGAGCTGTCATAAATTTGATGCTTTCCAAAAACTTCAGGCACCCTACGGTAGACTTGTATGCTGAGTGCAAAGTGCTTACTGTAAGGCAGCTCTTTATTTATCTTATGACCCTGCGTCGGCATTCTACTGTTGTGCCGTACACCGCAGCAAACTTGTTGAGGAGAACAAGAACTAATCCTTGCCGTATAAATCCCAAACGCGCGGCTTTTGCTACCCGACACTTCCGTATACAACAAAATTGACAAAATACTGCATATGGTATCTCTACCAAAACTCTCTAACAAAAGGAAATTGTTAGGGTATGGCTGCTAAGTCTAGATTATGATAAGACTGAAAAGCTGATACTCAGGTGACACCTCTACTAAGTACACCTATTTCCAGTTACACCTAATGAGACACGTACACAAACAGTCAGTCACAAACCACACTCACATACACACAACACAACACGCAAGCATATATACTCTTATACACAAATAGTAAATTTTGTATTACTCAATAGTTTATAACATGTATTAAAATGTAGGCTAGCTACTGCTGTACCGAGGAACACTGACTCCCATAACACAGATTACTCTAGCTTGGGAGTCAGCAGACTCACATTTTGTATATTTTCTCTTCCCGAAAAATAAAACCGACTTCCATATCAAAACACTACAAAGCCAAAAATAATTTTAATTTCGGAAGGCGGTGTGAAAAAAAAATACAAAACTAATAACACCGACTACCGAAATTAAAATTATTTTTGGCTTTGTAGTGTTTTGATATGGAAGTCGGTTTTATTTTTTTGCAAAAAAGTTTTTATTGTTATTATATTCATTTTGAATTCGTGAGCGTTTGTTCGTAACAAGTAAATCAGCACGTGTTCAACTAACATAATGCTAAAAGAAATGACCTATTGATAACTTGGCAGTACAGTAAATAGAAATACGACTCAATAAACAACACATAGACGACAATTCACTAGAGACTCCTACTCAAGGAAAATAAGGTACACTTCGATGAAATAGAACCTATCCCTGCTTATTACGTCAGTATAGACAATAAAGACGATACAGGAGCAATATCAAATAGTAATCTGATCAATGTTAATGTTATTACTACCGATACGGTAGATTCACGTGACTTTGTGGACCAAATAATGCAAGTCCTGGAACTAACTGAAGTGACTATTGATATCATAACCTCATCGCAATTATTAAGAAATTTAAATCGACTCAAAAATCTCTGATGAATCCAAAAGAGAAGCCGAAGTGAATAATCCTCCGACCGGGCAAACTAGTGTTTAACAGAGATTAGTAAAATACTTAATAGATATTATTATACGAGTAAAGTGCATGTGCACTATACTCGTATAATAATATCTATTAAGTGAAAGTAAGAGTGCACCTGTTTTGTGAGCACACTCATGTGTGTGTGTTCGCAAAACAGGTGCACTTGACTCTCTGTTAATTTATTCTCATAATTCTATTGGTTTGGGAATCCGGCAAGTGGTTTGAATAATATTTATTTTGAAATTATTATTATTATTTCCTTTATTTTACTTATCTCTCAAAAATTACATTTTTAAATATTTTTCTTTCTTTTTTTTTCTTTTATTTTATATACCTCTCAAAAATTACATTTTTAAATATTTTTCTATAAAAAAGTGACAATAAAAAAACATTTAAAAATATAAAAAATGGCAGTCCACTGGTATCGGGAACGGGGTCCAAGCTACCGGTGGTTAGGTCTCCAGAGAAAGGAACCTCCTCACAATACGAGCTGTATCGAGGAGAACTGCCTTCTGTATCAGGCCCTTTATCCAGCTGTGCAAAGCCAGCTTCGACAGATGGTCGTCGAAGCTTTTAGCTATCAGCCCATTAACTGATATGACAATCGGCACAATGACAGCCGAGTCCACATCCCACATGTCAACAACCTCATGAGCTAAGTCGAGATACTTAATGTGTTTCTCTTTCTCAGCTTTCACGAGATTCTCGTCATGTGGGATGGTAACATCGATTATCATTGCGCGGCGCACTAATCGGTCCATCACCACTATATCAGGCTTATTGGCAACAATAGTCCTATCAGTGATGATAGACCGATCCCAGTACAACGTGACATGGTCATTTTCGAGAACTGGGTCGGGCACATACTTGTAATACGGTACCTCAGAATCGACAAGTTTGTATTTCAAAGCAAGTTGCTGGTGGATAATTCTGGCTACTTGGTTGTGTCTATGCAAGTACTCGCCGTTAGCTAGACGAGAACAACCGGAGACAATATGTCTGATGGACTCACCAGGACGATGGCATGCCCGACACACGTCAATCGTCCCGTCCTTCATAATATGTCTCCGGTAATTATTCGTCAAGATAACTTCGTCCATAATTGCACAGACAAAACCTTCAGTTTCTCCGAAGAGATCCCCGAAGCGTAGCCAGGCAACGGAGGCTGTCAAATCTACATCGGACCCATAAAGAGCCCGATAGTAGCGACCATGAAGTTCCTTGCTTTTCCATACCTCCTTGCGGTCAACTGGGGTAAGTATAACAGGTTTGTGCCAGTTCTCTTTAGCCATAGTCAGCGGGGTGAGTCCCTTGTCTACTGCAATCACATCTCGGTGCATACCCACATCGGCTTTAAGGAAATATTCCCTGAGACTGCAAATCTCGCGGTTGTGGAGAGTTTTGGCATTTAAAAAGCCTCGACCTCCACATTTCCGCGGGATATACAGTCTCATCACCGATGATCGTGGGTGATGCATCCGATTTGCGGTTAGCAGTGTACGGACCCTCCTATCCAGGGCGTCCAGTTCGGTTTGAGTCCATTTGAGTATGCCGAAAGAATACATCATTACCGGCATGACCCAACCGTTGAAAGCGCGCACCTTATTTCCTCCCGACAAAAGGCTGTTTAATACCTTTGTCAGGCGGCCAAAGAAGCGCTCCCTCAGCGATTGCTTCATGTCAGTAACATTAATGCCCAAAGCTTCCGACATACCCAAATACTTGTAAGTTTCGGTTAAGCAGAGAGATCTAAGGTGTATGGAATCTGAAAGTTGAATTCCTTCAGATTCCATAATCTCTCCTCGTTTTACATGCATGATTGCACATTTGTCCACACCAAATTCCATCTTGATGGCGCTACTGAAAGTTTCAGATACCTTCAGTAGTTCCATCAGTTGCAAGTTGTTGGGGGCAAAGAGTTTCAAATCATCCATGTATAGGAGATGGGATATACTTTGACCTCCTCTTCTCAACCGATAGCCCAGGCCTGACTCCTCTAGCATTGTACTTAGAGGATTCAGGGCCAAGCAAAACCAAAGTGGACTCAAACTGTCACCCTGAAATATTCCCCGTCTGATCCATATAGGCTCATCATTCCCTCGGATTGGTCGACATCCTGGATAGCGAAGTACCGTCTTCCATTGCCTCATACATGACTCAAGGAAGGTGCGTAGCGTTGGGTCTATTTTATAAAGCTCTAGCACCTTGATAAGCCAGGTATGAGGAACAGAATCAAAGGCTTTTTTATAGTCTATCCAGCATGTCGATAGATCTTTTCGGGATCGACGAGCCTGTTGGCTAATGGCCATGTCAATGAGGAGTAGCTCCTTAGTGCCACGGGACCCTTTCCTACATCCATTCTGAGAAGCGGACATAATTGAGTTGCACTCAATGTGCATATTTATTTTCACTCTCAGGATGGACGTAAGAACCTTATAGACCGTAGACAGACAGGTAATCGGTCTATAATGTTTGGGTTCCGTGGGACTACCACTTTTATGAAGCAGGTGGGTACAGCCTGTTGTTAAAAACTCTGGTAGAGACCCAGTCTCTAAGGATGCCTGGAATTGAGAAGCCAAAAGCGCGTGCGAGCTGCTATACCACTTGAGCCAGAAGTTGTGCAGTCCATCCGGTCCTGGAGACTTCCAGTTTGGTAACGGATGAACTGCTTTGGCTACATCAGAAGCGTTAATGATTATTTTATCCATTTGTGGTATAGCTTCACACACGCGTTCAACTTCACGCATCCAGTCACCCTCAACATGACAGACGGGTACCGACCAGATGTTGCGCCAGAATAAATTCGTGGCGGTATCATCCGGGCGGCACACGTCAGTCACATTTTGATTGGGTCGCTCCCAAGCTCTGTATACCCACCTTTCATCGCTCTGGAACATGCGATTCTGTGAGTACCGGTCAACCCGCCGCTTAAACCGTCGGATACGGCTTGCCCATGCACAAATTTTCTGCTTCAGGAAGTCAATGCGCTCCGTAATGTGGGGTGTGTATTCTCGAGGGCTGATTCCAGTCCCCGAGAAAGCCCGCCGTACAAAACGCATTACACGTGGGCGTGCATTGCCTTCCTTGAAGCAGTATAGTTTGCCGATGAGTGTTCTGGCCTCATCGATACGCCTCTCGATCCTATACTGCCAGGCTGGTACAGCAGGTTTTGGTCGAATAGCTTCGTCGTTATTAGGGAATTTAACGTTAGCCAAGCGACATGCCGCAACAGCCCCGCAATACAGGATTGAGTGCGTATCAACGAGGTTTTCGCTGCTCTCAAAAATATTCTCAAGCAGCGAGTCCAAAGCACACACCAGCGCCCTATTTTTTTTGTGCATAGGTAACCGTGGTAACCGGGGTCTAAGTTCAGGCGGAGCCGATCTATACTCGCGAAGCGCATCCTCCAGTGCGCTCCTCAGTCGATCGTTGCATTGGCTACTTACCGTGACAACCCTATCATCTAGCTGATTATTATGACTATAGAGCCGCGATGTCATTGCGCTACTAGTGGGCGCTTGTACCACGGCTTGTGTCGGGGACGAGATGATATGGTTGCTCAGTACCTCTGAGCGCAGCCTATCAAGTGTTGCGTCATCCAACCTGTGGCTACGCTGGATGACCCGCACCTGATCCGACAGTCGTTGGGCTGAGACGTTGACAGCTGGTTCTAGGTCCTGGAACAGAGACAGCATCCTGACACGATACGCAGTGAGGTTAGTTCCCCCCTCTGTAGACCCATAATATGCGCGCATGACGTTTTCGTTTATGGACTGAGTCCATCTCATGCGCTGCACACCACCGGTAGCGGGGACCCGACTCGCAGCCAGTTGGCTCCTAAGTCCCAAGCTGTTCGGTGGCCGGCCTCTCCCCTGCCGGCGCACAGGTGTTGGCGACGTCGGCGGAGAGAGATACTCGTCGCTCGAGCTCGACGCGGATGCAGCCGCCGGTGACGTAGGTAATCCTAAATCCGGTGGCGAGGCGGAGCTGAGCGACGGGTCCGGGGGTGGTGGGCGTGCACGTTGCGAAGCTGCTCTAGTAAGCATCATCAAGTTTTGTTTGTTAACATAGTTATTTCTTGCATTGTTTAGTGATTGGTGTCAATGACAGACCACTTGACAGTTGTCGATGGATTATACATTATCTTCATTTTCGTTATAATATCGGTTGTTTTTTAGATTTATGTTATTTATCTTGGTTCAATCTGTCCTCTTTTCGTAAATATTGAGAAATTTGGATGGGAAAACTTATCACTATATTTTGCGAATTTATTTTGTAGGAACTGAAAACAAAACTTGATTTGACGGCTAGTGTTGCCAGCTTATTCTTTTTTCTTTATTATTATTATTCATCGTCGTTTTCTTTAGCTTTTTTTTCTTGGTTTTACCATGATAGGCTCGCGTTTGACCACCATCTCACCTGATGGTAAGCGATGATGTGGTCGAAGATGGAGCAGGCTTGCCTAGATGTAATCTATTCACTCTTGACTTAAAGACCATTAATCATATTGAGAATGAAGTACATAAATTTGAGTGAACCTGTCCAGAGCAGTGGGTGCCATCTCTTTCCAGCTAAAATAGTCAACTTTGAATGAGGGTATGTGTGGTAATGCCGTCCGTGTACAGTTTTTTCATGTGAGAAGCTTGCGCTGGCAGAAGCTGTGGTGAAGCTTGTGCGTGTGGTAGGCCCTTAAGGTTGTTGTTGTAGTATTAAAATAATGAAGTTTATTTTGCAAATAGGCAAAAAAAATAAGGTGTTAAAGGGCCTTTAACACCTTACTTTTTTTTTGTCGTAAATTTAAACTAGATGAAGCCAGAGTTTCCTAACTGACTACTCTGAGAAGAAACACTGAAACAAACTCAGAGGTCAACGTATCTTTTAAAGTACATACAATCTGAAGTGATCAAATCATATGAGAGTCATGTAGGTTTATATTTGTGGCGCCCTTTAGAGGACAGAATCACACAGATTTGAGCAGGCCCGTCCAAACAGTGCAAGCATTTGTCAGATATCGCGTAGCTCAACTTAGAACCCTATGGAACTCGAACGAGTAAGCGCGGTAATCGTAAAATCGACAAAGACTGGTTTCTGTGGGTACGTCAGGTTGGTATTCTTAGGTTTTCAAGACATACGATTCAATATTCATACTCATAGATTTTATTATTAGCTTAGTCAACAAACTCAACGATGGATGTTGTATGTTTTGAGAGCGCTCAAGTGCAAATAATGTTATTTGTCATCATTATGCGTCGTCATGTCTGTTCCAATTAACATTTTATTATTATTCCTGCAATTCTCACTGCAGCGTTTCGCTTCACTGAGTACACGACAAACATTTATTTTGAAGATTGTTCACATTAACTAGTCTAGCACAGAATCGTAATCTACAACGTGTATATTAAAGGGTATATACGTCTGTTTTTTCTGTTTTTATTTCACTTTTTTTTTTCTTGTATTGTGTTTTTGTATTATGTTATTGTAATTGGTTTTTTGTAAGCCGGCGAATCGGCCAACCTCCTTGCCGGATTGCTGCCCTGGGATCTGGAGGCGACTGCCCTCCAGCGCGTCTATGAATGGCGCGTGGAGGCGCAGCGCCGGGGCGTATCCCCGCTGCCTCGAGAAGTCGAGGCGCGGCGGGAAGAGCTCCGGCGCGATCTCAGGGCAGTATGGAGGGAACGACTGTCGCAACCGACGGCCGGGCACGCCGCAATTGCGGCGGTAAGACCCCTCTTTGAGGAGTGGCTAGATCGGCGTCACGGCGTCCTGACCTACCGCATGACGCAGGTCCTCACCGGACACGGAAGTTTCGGGAGGTACCTGTGTCTGATGGGTAAGGAAGAGACGCCTGGGTGTCACCACTGCGAGGGTCGCCCTGAGGACACAGTCGAGCACACGGTGCAGGACTGCCCAGCTTGGGCAGAGCACCGACGTGTCCTCACGGCGACAATAGGCGGAGACCTCTCGCGCCCGGCCTTGGTCGAGGCCATGCTGCGGGGCGAGAGGGAGTGGGAAGCGGTCGCCTCCTTCTGCGAAGCAGTCATGCTTCCGAAGGAGGAGGCGGGCCGCGTGAGGGAGAGGATGGCGTCCTCCCTCCAGCCCAGCCGCAGTGGTAGACGCCCACGGCGTCGGACGTCGGCCGACGATCTCCGGCCACCGTAGGCGCGGGCATGCGGACAGCGAGTAAAGGGCAACTCGCTGTCCGACCATGGACCATGCCCGGGTCGACGGCGCGTCGTGTTCCACGCGCGCCTCAAAGAGCGTCAGCAACATGACGAGGCCCCCTCTGCAGAGGGCCGAAGCCCGCCGGGGTCGTGGGACTCATCCCGTTACCGTGGCCCCGGTATGTAAAGGGTTATTGAAGGAACACCGTGGATTTTAGTCAGTAAAAGTCTGACAGTCCCTCCCACCCTGCCCGGAGTGGGAGGACTTATTTGATAATTTTACCACGCTAAAAAAAAAAAAAAAAAAAGCCGTTATAATATAAATAAATAAATAAATAAATACCGAGTGCACGGCTTCTTTGGATGATAACAAACGATATGGCAAGGGTTTTGTAATCCTAAGTCTACATGTGTGGAGCATATTAGAAAGTTCAATACATTGATACTAGAGGCCGAATTTTTCAAATTAAGAAGAACGAAGAGAATTATCGTTTTATTGCCAAGTGACGTGGAAAGTGATGACCCTCATAGTGCTGTGACACGTTTTTTATTACTGGTATTCAAGAAACATATGAAACCGATAATTTGGGGTCAATTCTGTGAGTCACTTATTTTGAGCTAAAACTTTGCATAGAGACTCCATACCAGACGTTGTCTTCAGTCCTTTTGGATAGATATGGGGTTTCCGTTACACGTTGTATAACGGGTCCATTGATGGGATACTGAACTCTTCTCTAAAGTAAAGGCCCGCAATATATTACGCGAGCCCAGTACGGTTTGCTGGATGTCGCATCTCTTCATAGTTTAAAGTCCTAAGACATACTGGTTTCGGTTTATCGTTTTGAGAGCTGTGATAATGATGATTAAAATTACACATAGTTCGTAATGTGCCTGCGTAGGTTCGACCTCACGACTTAAACTCGTAAGACGTAGCCAGAAACCACTGAGTTTTTGAATTCTATTTTTTGTGACTTTGTTTTTTTTTGTTTCAGTTCCTTTGGTGTCACTTAATCTCGTTGTTATTGTTATATTGGTTACAATATACTCCAATTTGTGGCATGGAGGTTACTCTATGAGAATGTCACAAACTGGCTCATGCAATATAGTTTAAACTAGCGCAGGAGCCAGGAAATTATTTAATGTGAATAATGAAAGTGTGTCTATAAAATTATATCATACTTACTTATGGTCTAGTAACGTAATATAATATTGGACTGTGATCAAATAAAGTTCTTATTATATTCAGTATGCTCTTGTCATCATTTATGTTTGTGTTGACCATGAGTAGGAGCACGCAACAATATTGGACAGTAATCCAATCAACAGTAGTTATTATGGCGCACTCAATATGTCCGCGTCGCTTCTAACAATTAGTGGAAGATCCACTAAGTCTTCGATGATTTAGTGTAGCTTGTATGTGTGGGGATAAGTCTAAAGATACGAGCGACTATTGTTTAATTGATTTTCAAGCTTTACTACGATACGACGGCATTGGCATAAGGATTAAGCACAAAGGGATTTTGAAAAAATGCATAAAGTCTAATAGAAAAAAAGTGCTTAGTTTATATTAATTCTCAACTTTTGCTGGATTCTTGTACAGATTCTGAATACGTCATTACTAATGACATATTAAAAGTCCCCATCGATCCCGCTTGTGCGTTGTGTTTATCCAAGGCCACGACATTTTTTTGTATTTGCGTATTTCTCTGAAATTGTGTGGTTTTCCAGGTGCAAGTTTTAATTAACAGCCATTCTGTATTAGAGCTTTGTTGTATAATATAAATTATGCTAGATCCCTTCGAGTATTTCTTGTGCCACGTTGATTAAATCGCTTCAGCGTATACTGCGTGCCATAACCCATTTTGGTTCCGACGTTCCGCCGGCACTTATTGGATACGCGCAGTTATTACAGCCATTAGTGGGTGTTTCGGCGAATTACGCGCGTAATAACTTTGTAGAACAGCGGTACACGAGACGATACTGCGACAAGTGTATGCGGTCCCTTATTGGTTGGGAATTAATAGTTCTTTATTAGTAACAAAGGATCGTGAAGTAACAAAGCAGTGTTCAAACTTTTGAATACTGCCAAGTATTAACTGTACGATAGTTATTCAACCAACAAAAAGCATTCATGCAATATCTACTTACCAGAATTCACGCATCGTAACCGATTTGCTGCCACTTCTGTCTCTATGAAAACAGCTTCCGGACGCCAATTCTTTGGTTTTTTGGTCGTTACCTCTATAACTCCTAATTTTTATGGATTTTACCATAAAAATTCCGATGTGCGCAAACATGAAAATTGCTGTTCTTACGCAGTAGGCAGTTCGGAGGAAATTCATCATGTGACTCCTGCCGCTCTCGATGGAGTGGAAGAGAGACTAAAAACTTGATCTGTTCCTTACTTACCTCTTGTTCCTGGGCCGCAGTATTTTGTTATAACAATTTCGCTACCCTGGTAGGTATTGGCTGTGTGCCATTTCGTGACCCGTCAATACTGCTAACTGTTATTTGAGGCGCGTGGAACACAATACGACACCTCAGGCCTGGTCGTCCTCTTGCTCCCGGCCTTGGTTCAATCCATGGTCTGTAGCGAGGAGGCATGGGAAGCAGTCACCTCTTTAAACGAAGCAGTTATGCAAGCGAAGGAGGTGGCGGGACGCGCGATGGTGAGGCGGGTCTCACAGCCCTCGTGCCCCAGCCGCCGCAGGAGACGCTCCGGGCGTCGAGAGTCGCAGGGTGACTCCCAGCCACCTCCGGGTGGGCCTGCAGGCTGTGAGCATTGGGTAGCTCGCCGCCCGTCTGAAACCAGGCCCGTATAGACGGCGCGTCGTGTTTCACGCGCATTTTGGGGCCCATAAGGGGGCCGTTGCCTGCCAGGGTTGCGGAATTGTTCGAAAGAGTTACCGCGGCTCGGAACACGAAGGGCATATGATGGAACACGGATGGGTTTTAGTCGATAAAAGTCTGACACACCCTTCCGCTTCGCCCAGATCGGAAGGCCGTCATTGGATGATTTCCCACCCTTAAAAAAAAGGTCTGGTCGTCGATCACTTACAGTATATACCAATTATTACTTTTTAAGGTATATCAAGCTAACTTCTTTTTCTTATGGTTGGTAGAACTTCAAAATGTCAAGTTCATATTGTATTGTTCTCTTATTGTTTCATATCGTTCATAGTTAATCGTATAGGATTATACATGTGGCAGACATTAGTATTTTTAGGGTTCCGTAGCTGAATGGCAAAAAACGGAACCCTTATAGTTTCGACATGTCTGTCCGTCTGTCTGTCTGTCCGTCCGTCCGCATGTCACAGCCATTTTATTCCAAAACTATTAGGACTATACATGTAAAACTTGGTAGGTAGGTGTATTCTGTGAATCACTTTCCGATTTTAAGAGAAAATTTAAATATATTTAAAATTAAGGGGGCTCCCCATACATGGAACTGAAACTGAAAATATTTTTTTTCATGAAACCTATACGTGTGTGGTATTTATAGACAGGTCTTTAAAAATGACATTATGGTTTCTAAAATGACTTTCTCATAAAATTAATCGTTTAAAAGATATACGCTTCCAAAGTGGTAAAATGTGTGTCCACCCCCTCTAACTTCTATAATAATGAAGTGAAAAATCGAAAAAAACCATATGTTGTAGATCTTTATGTAAAATTTCAATCAAAATTAGTTTGAACGAGATCGAGTCAGCAGTTTTTGAGATACAGTATATTTTCAAAAACCGCAAATATAACTTTGTAATTCATACAAATACTATGAAAAACAAAGTTATTTGGCGTAGTTGTAAAAATTGTAAATAAGCTAGTTTTATTAAATTTGTAAGGTTTTTTGTTTTTTTTTTTCCAATAAATATATTAAGTATGTCATATTTATTATAGTTACTACGGAACCCTTCATGGGCGAGTCCGACTCGCACTTGGCCAATTTTTTTAGGATAGCGCCTTTCAGCGACGAAACAGGTGGACGTTGCCCAAAACATGGCTACCCGGCCTCGCTACTGAACGTCTGTTAATCTCTCTAAGTAAAAACTTTTTTAACAAAAAATAGAACCGACTTCCATATCAAAACACTGCAAAGCTAAAAATAACTTTAATTTCGGTAGTCGGTGTTATTGGTTTTGGATTTTCTGTTTTTTTCACACCGCCTTCCGAAATTAAAGTTATTTTTAGCTTTGCAGTGTTTTGATATGGAAGTCGGTTCTATTTTTTGTTAAAAAATTTTTTTCTCTCTTTTTAGTGGGTCGGTTTGTAATTTATCTAGTTACAAAAGCCATAATGTCAACAACTTATCACCTTTTACAAAATGTTTCTTTTCCCGATGCATAGCTGTTAATTTTTGAGGAGTTCTCCTGGTACTTGACCATCAGCTCTACATCACCATACTCGTATGTATTCCGACGAGCATAAAGTGTTTAACATCCGTACTCAAGTAATCGGATCGCAATCCACGAAATACTTATTATTGAGTAGTTTCAGTGGCCATCTGTGGTCTTCATCATCAGTTCAACTTCCCCAAATGGTACTTTTCGAAAGCAACTGCTCTAGGTACTATAAGAAATACCCGTAAACGCTATAGGTGTGCCTATAATATTTGAAAAGTTCCCTCGATTTCTCCAGGATCCCATCATCAGATCCTGATTTCATAACAATGGGACGAACTAGAAAGTATACTCTTTCGAACATTCACAACACATTTATGTATGTAACTTTTCTATAACAAAAAATGTATGTAAATGTTAAATAGCTTATTTACTATGTGCAAATAAACATATATATATATAACAAAAAAAAAAATCCAAATCGGTCCAGCCATCCAGCCATCTCCGAGTTATGAGGTAACATTAAAAAAAAAAATGTTCAAGACGAATTGTAAACCTCCTTTTTTTCAAGTCGGTTAAAAAGAAGTCAGGTAGATTTTGATCTTCCGTTACCTCTGAGACGGTTCAGTTGGTAACCCTTTCGGTGTGGACATGCTCAGCGGAATTTTATGTGTAATTTTTTTATATCTGTAATTCTCTATTGTATGTTGTTGTGTGTGTTTATCTCCGAATAAATATCTTTTAATATATTCAATTTAAATTTTTTGTTAAATATAACTGAAAATAAAGCCCTAATTTTAATAATAATACTTGAGACGTTTTATATTCTCCATACAAACTAACTTAATGCTAAATATTGAAGTAAACTTAACGAGAGGTTTGTTTTTAAGAGAGACTGGTGCCTGAAAATGGCCTGAAATAGGTTTCTATTAGAATCTATCTTATAGGTCACCAGTTCCCTCCTACGGCAAGGGGCTAGAGTAAATAAAATTTATTATTTTACCTTACTGCGGGGGAAGGGAATCTAAGTTTCCTACTCAATATGGGTCCCGACTGGAAAGTCGCTACGTGCTGTGTTAGAATTTAATGATTGATTTATTTTATAAAAGTAAATTTAAATTATTATGATATTGAAGTTTTCCTTTTTAACCGACTTCTAAAAAAGGAGGAGGTTCTCAATTTGGATGTTTGTTTGTTTTTTTTTTTTATGTTTGTTCGGGCATAACTCCGTCGCTTGCCACCCGAATTGAAAAATTCCTTTTTTGTTGAAAAGGGTATACTTCCCAAATGGTCCCATGAAAATTTTATCAAAATCAGACAAGCCGTTTCTGAAAAAAACAAAAGTCTAAAAAAATATTTACGTTGATGATCTTTTCGTTTACTCTGCATTGCGGTTTTTGTTCGCGCATAACTCCGTCATGTACGAACCGATTTAGAAAATTCACTGACCCACTAAAAAGCGCAAAAATAAAAACTTTTTTGCAAAAAATAAAACCGACTTCCATATCAAAACACTACAAAGTCAAAAATAATTTTAATTTCGGAAGGCGGTGTGATAAAAAAGAAAATACAAAACACCGACTACCGAAATTATAATTATTTTTGACTTTGTAGTGTTTTGATATGGAGATCGGTTTTATTTTTTGCAAAAAAGTTTTTATTAGTTTTTATTTTATATTTTTTTAAGCTGTCCGGTTTCATTTTTTGAATGTTTTTTTTTTTAATTTTTAAATTTAATGGCCGTTTTTACTCGTTCAAATGCGTTCCATTGAAACTATTTCCCCACAAAATGTTTACTACTGTATAAACAAGGGCTGTTATTTGGAAATTCAATTCATTGACTTTAAAAGGCAATTTTGTTTGAGACAGTCCAATTCTACTAGATTAATGACTACGCCCGGAAACGTTAGGCGGAATGTTTAAAAGAGGTGGACTTCAGATTTCGACGCATGTTTGAAATTCTGTCCAGCCGAAGAAAATATTGTTTGTTAGGCGGGTTTTTTATTCTGGTGTATGAATGACGTTTACTGGTTGCATCTTTACACCGCATTATATTTTATTTTGTTTATTTAAAACAGTTATCTTTAATTTAAAATATCTAAATGAAGTACTTTTACATAGTCTATTCTTTGGGAAAAGAACGAGCCAGCCCTTTGGTCATGGAAGGAATCGATCGGCTGGCGAGACAATTCCTTAAATAGAAGAAGAGAACGAGACGAGCCAATGATCGACCCCAAACGGCTCAAAGTTATAATTACCAGAAAGGCTGCAGTATTTGCGCCGTTTGAGAGCTTCTACAGCCGCGGAGTCTTTGCATAGTATAAAAGAAAATAATTTCTAACTTCTGTACGGTTAGATCTTTCTCACAACATATTCTAAAGCAGTTTCTTTAATATTCAGACTGATTAGAGAGGTAGGTTCAAATCTATACTAATATTATAAAGCGGAAAAGTTTGTTTGTTTGTTTGCTTGAACGTGCTAATCTTCGAAAGTGCTGGGTGGATTTGGATGCAATTTGGTATGGAAGTAGCTTGAAGCTTGAGGAAGGTTATAGGCTACTTTTTACGCGACTGCAAAAAATGAGAGTTATGTTTTTACCGTGATAGAATCCACGGGAGCGAAGCCCCGCGTGAGTACTAGTTATGTATAATACAGGATATAGCAGAGAAAAGCCGACCATATCAAAGGTTTATATTAATGTGATGTCGTAAAAATATATTTTTATGCGCTTGCATTGCAAACGCCAATATAGATCAAAATAATGTAATACGGAATTATATGAACTGCCACCACATTTGTATTTATATTTCACCCGTGCGAAGCCAACGTGGTAGCCTGGTTTAGTATGCCTAAGACTTCCAACAGTTCTATTCAGTAGCATAACATTGCATATTTTTTGAAGATAATCAAAGTTTTAAAAATCTTGCCTTACAATATAAGTACATCTTTTTTTTGACGATTGTTTTCCATTGGTACCTATTCTTAGCGATACTATCCTTACAATATAAATATGAATAGCCTAGATACTCGTATGTATTTTTACCTCGATCCGGCAAAGGCCCAACTCATTGTCGTTTTGTTATTTTTTTTTTTATTACGAATGAGCTCAATCTTGACTTCAATCACACCTGATGGTAAGTGTAAGATGAGATCTACGATCGAACGAGCGAGCTCAGAAGATGCCTGTTCACTCTTGTTTTAAAGGCTGACGGGTCATATGTGGCATCAACGACAACACAGAAGCTGGCAGACAGTTCCACACCTTGGCTGTGCGCACAATAAATGTAGAATAGAAGCGCTTAATACGACAAGACGGTATATCGACCAAGTGTGGATGGTATCCTGCAGTACGTCTGGTAGACCAGTATTTCAGTCTTAGATCTGTTTTTCAGTCTTTTCAGCAGAAGTCATATTCGTCATGACTTCTGCTGTAAACTCCTCGATTCTTACGACTTTCACACAGAAAATTCCTACTCAAATTTGACAAACGGCCTCATAAAATCAACTCACAATACTATTACACATATGTATATTTACCGTTCGCATATTCAAAATATCAAACGTAGTTCCAAAAGGGCCGTAATGAAGGACGAATCACGAAATGGAGGCGAAACCGCAACCTAATTCCAAAGTCTGTGTGTCGCGGGTATGTCCGAATATTTGCGGATATGACCGTGCGTGCGGATATTTAAGGACTGAGTCGGGTCGACGTGAGACTGATGTTGCGGTGCCTCTACTGTACGTGCATAATTTATACGGAACGTGTGTTAGAGTGTGTGTGTGCGTTTGTGTGATGGTGGATGTGTGTGTCTGTTTGCTTTTAGAATTAGGTTATAGAGCTTAGATGTCGCGTGTCTCTGAGATTATTGGATGTTAGACACGGGTGAGTTATTTTCGGTTGTATTTTATTATTTAAAATATAAAAAACGCGAGGCGTTTTTTTACGCGGATAATCCTTATTTTTCCATTATCAGACCTAAGTAAATAGAGAGACATTGAATGTATAAGTCAGTCTATAATGTCGTCAGCTGGTCTCGTAATTTATTAAATCCTTAATACTCGAAGTTAACTTAAGGTAATAGTGTTGTAACAGAAACGCGGTTCGAACCCCTTCTATGTGCTGTATTTTTGTGTTGTGGAACTATATCGAGAGGTGGGCCAAGGGGCTCTTTGGCAACGACGCATTGGTCGAATCAAAGTTCCAGAGCCTTGAACATCTTTGACATGTCGGAGTGGTTTTATTTCGGAGTGTGTGCGAAGGAATTGCACAATCTAATTCCACCTAGTCCGTTTCATCGTCAGAACGAACGGCGATTCACCATCGTTGACTTTCCACCCATACGCAAAAAACATTTTGGGAATTCCTAGCCAGGGTCTGTGTTTCCCGATTGCTTTAACCTAGATACCTAGATGTCTTTAAGTAAAGAGTGAATAAGTTACTTCTAGGAAGCGTGCTTCATCTTCAACCACATAATCGCTCACGATCAGGTAAGAAGTTAATCAAACGCGAGCCTATTATCAACAAATAAATCAAACCGTTATTTTTTTCGAGCCCAACCACGGGTCCTGCGTATACTCCATTTGGAAGGTAATTTACAAGCGAAAAGCTCTTCAGCATTCCCATCACGTACCCCGTTACAGCGATACACTTCGCGAGCTTCAAAGACCTGTCGATTTATTTTTATAAGCGCACTGACTTTACGCGGGAGATGAGGGCGGAATCGTAAAACAACGCTTTAAAACGGCGGATCTTTTATTACTTTCGAGTTAATCATTACGCAGTATTTTAGGAGTTACGTGTTTCGTTCACGATTTTGGAAGTGTAAAATTTTGTAGGTATTGCCAAACTGTTTTAGGAAAATGGTAGGTCTAGAAACAAGTTGTCCCTTAAATATGCTTTTTCTTGGGTTCCGTAGCCGAATGGCAAAAACGGAACCCTTATAGTTTCGTCATGTCTTCGTCACGTAATTTTTTCTATTCGGCTTTTGAGAAAGCTTTTTCAATTCATCAAGATAATGAATCCCTCATTAAATTAATAATTAAAAGATCAGAGTTTAATTGCCCTTGTGTTTTGCGGCCGTGGGATCTCACTCGAACGAATCGGGACCAGCTATTGCTGCTGACAGTTCTTTGAAGCGCACGTGGAAATCGACGCGCCGTCGATCATGGCCTGGTTCTTACTGGAGGGCAAGCTAACCCTGCTCGTCGTCCACAAGCCTACGCCTACGTTGGCCGAAGATCGGGTCGCAATCACCGATGCCAGGGGCGACTCCTACTGCGGCTGGGACGTGAGGAAAAAATTGCCTTAAAATATTTCACAAATAATGTTAGAAGGGTTTTTATGCTACGTCTAAGATACATTTTTTTTCCAAAAAGCCGCCTCTCGCGCCCGGCCCTGGTTCGGGCCATGGTGCGGAGCAAGAGGGAATGGGACGCAGTCGCCTCCTTCTGCAAAGCAGTCATGCTAGCGAAGGAGGAGGCTGAACGCGTGAGGGAGAGACAGTTATCTTCCTCGCGCCCCAGCCGCCGCGGGAAATGCCCCGGGCGTCGGGGATCACGAGCTGATCTCCGACCACCGTAGACGCGGGTCTGCGGACGGCGAGCAGGGGTAGCTCACCGTTCGGTAAGGACCAGACACAAGTTGGCGGCGCGCTGTTTTCGCACGCGCCTCAAAGAGCAGTCAGCAGCATTGATGGGGCCTTTTGCCTTACGAGGTTGCGGGAATTGTTCTAAAGAGATACCGCGGCCTCTGAATGCGAGGTCAACAGAAGGAGCAAGGTGGGTTTTTAGTTTATAGCATTCAATTATAGCATTTTTAATTATAGAAAAATTTATTATGAAAATTTTATTTTATTCATTTTATTGTTGTTTATTGACATTTTTATTTCATTTAGTTCTTTTTTTTTTGTAATTGTCATTTTCATTTTAATTTATTCTTTGTAAATAATATTTGGTGTGTGTGTTTATGATTATGTTAATCTTATATGAGTTAAGTTACTTGAATTAAATGCATTTTTTTTTTTTATTTATTTAGTCAGTAGAAGTCTGACACTCCTTTCCGCTTCACCCACGGCGAGAGGAGTAAGAAGATTTTCCCACCAAGAAAAAAAAAAGCAATGTTATTTGAACACACATTACTAGTAATCTTTTGTTAAACCTTCCAACTAAGCTAAAAACGCCTGTGTCTGGAGTGTGTTCACGGCAATAGATTAATGGGGTTTGATTTCGCGAGCTCTCGATCACAAGTCCGAAACATTACCCATTAGCTATTGACGCTTCAAATTAACAGGATAATGTTGTTAGCGTCAAATACTGACTGTTAGTTTTACCAAATAAAACACGGTAACATATCAAAACCATAACTCACTTATACAACGTGTAACGGAAACCCCATATCTATCCAAAAGGACTGAAGACAACATCTGGTATGGAGTCTCTATGCAAAGTTTCAGCTCAAAATAAGTGACTCATAGAATTGACCCCAAATTATTGGTTTCATATGTTTCTTGAATACCAGTAATAACAAACGTCTCAAAGCACTATAAGGGTCATCACTTTCCACGTCACTTGCCAATAAAACGATAATTCTCTTCTTTTAATTTGAAAAATTCGGCCTCTGGTATCAATGTATTGAAATTTCTAATATGCTCCACACATGTAGACATAGGATTAGAAAACCCTTGCCATATCGTTTGTTATCATCCAAAGAAGCCGTGCACTCGACATGTATATACCCTTTAAATTACACGTTGTATAACCCTATCAATTCAAAGTCGTATTACAAAAAAATCTCTCTTATCTCCAGGAAAAACACCGTTTAAACGGCCGAGCTAAAGACTCGCCTCGCATCCCCCTCTGATAAGAGATTAGTGAGAAGAGGCTCTTTATTCAGGCAATACTTAGGGTTTATCTGGTAAATGGTGGATCGGGATGTACGAGATAACGCTAAGAGTAGTCAGAGTTTTCCTTTTTGTTGTTGTTTTGTTGGTAAACTTAGACTTGCGGTTCAGTGGTGAAAATAAACATGTGTTGTCATTTGTCTTGTTGTGTGTTGTCACGGAAAATTGTCAGCTTACAATCTATATTACTTTAATCAAATAAAATGTTATCTATACTAATATTATAAAGTGGCAAAATTTGTAAGTTTGTATTTAGGGGGTAATCTCTGAAACTACTGAACCGATTTTGAAAATTCTTTCGCTTACATGTAGCTGCATTATCCCTGAGTGCTATAGGCTATATATGTAACTCAAAGATGACTGACTGACTGACATAGTGATCTATCAACGCACAGAGCCCAAACCACTAGACGGATCGGGCTGAAATTTGGCATGCAGGTAGATGTTATGACGTAGGCATCCGCTAACAAAGGATTTTGCGAAATTCCCACGGGATCGGGATTTACACGGGAAAAACTTCCCGCGCGGGCGAAGCCGCGAGCAACTGCTAGTTAGTACCTAAAAGTATTTAAGATAATATTGATAGCGTAATGGTACTTAACTAACTAATGAATAATGTACACAATTAATCTATGAAAACTTGAAATATACATTCACCCATATGTTCACACATATGATACCATTGTTTTCTTTTTTTAGGGTTCCGTAGCCGAATGGCAAAAAATAGAACCCTTATAGTTTCGTCATGTCTGTCTGTCCGACCGTCCTTATGTCACAGTTATTTTATTCCGAAACTATTAGACACAAAGACAAACTCTGTCTTACTGTCGGCGCTGATTCCTTCCCAAACCGTTCACGAACCGCCACCATAGCTGACCTTTTCTTCAATGCAGCATTGTGCAAAGCGTTCTCCTTCTCTTCTGTAGACCTTGTTCCTTCCGTCATTACTATACAACATAATTTTACACTCAATAGAAAAGAGGACTTTGTTCTACTGGAGGTATGACAAAAAGTGCTCACGTGCAAAGTTAAGGAGCGCTCTTCGATGGTTTGCAGTTAATTTCCAGTACCAGTCCACGTTCCTTCAAAAAAACTTTTTCAGACGTCCCAAAGTCACAGTAAACAAATAAATAACAAAAAGTTTTAAGATAAGCGCTAATTTTTAGTTTTCAAAGGTGAAATGTACTCCAACTCTAAACACACATTTGTCTCAAAACTCAATTCTAATTTTGAATTTAGAATTTTCGCTTTTTTTTTTTTTTTTTTTTTTAACGTGGTAAAATTATCAAATAAGTCCTCCCACTCCGGGCAGGGTGGGAGGGACTGTCAGACTTTTACTGACTAAAATCCACGGTGTTCCTTCAATAATCCTTTACATACCGGGGCCACGGTAACGGGATGAGTCCCACGACCCTGGCAGGATTCGGCCCTCTGCAGAGGGGGCCTCGTCAGTTTGCTGACGCTCTTTGAGGCGCGCGTGAAACACGACGCGCCGTCGACCCGGGCATGGTCCATGGTCGGACAGCGAGTTGCCCTTTACTCGCTGTCCGCATGCCCGCGCCTACGGTGGCCGGAGATCGTCGGCCGACGTCCGACGCCGTGGGCGTCTACCACTGCGGCTGGGCTGCAGGGAGGACGCCATCCTCTCCCTCACGCGGCCCGCCTCCTCCTTCGAAAGCATGACTGCTTCGCAGAAGGAGGCGACCGCTTCCCACTCCCTCTCGCCCCGCAGCATGGCCTCGACCAAGGCCGGGCGCGAGAGGTCTCCGCCTATTGTCGCCGTGAGGACACGTCGGTGCTCTGCCCAAGCTGGGCAGTCCTGCACTGTGTGCTCGACTGTGTCCTCAGGGCGACCCTCGCAGTGGTGACACCCAGGCGTCTCTTCCTTACCCATCAGACACAGGTACCTCCCGAAACTTCCGTGTCCGGTGAGGACCTGCGTCATGCGGTAGGTCAGGACGCCGTGACGCCGATCTAGCCACTCCTCAAAGAGGGGTCTTACCGCCGCAATTGCGGCGTGCCCGGCCGTCGGTTGCGACAGTCGCTCCCTCCATACTGCCCTGAGATCGCGCCGGAGCTCTTCCCGCCGCGCCTCGACTTCTCGAGGCAGCGGGGATACGCCCCGGCGCCGCGCCTCCACGCGCCATTCATAGACGCGCTGGAGGGCAGTCGCCTCCAGATCCCAGGGCAGCAATCCGGCAAGGAGGTTGGCCGATTCGCCGGCGATCGTGCGGTATCCCCGGATCATTCGGATAGCCATGACCCTCTGGCATGCGACCAACTTTAGTGGTCGCGTCCGGATGCACAGGGCCCACACTGGGGACCCGTAGAGGGCCATGGACCGCACGACGCCGGCGTACAGCCTTCGGCAGGAGGCGTTTGGCCCGCTGAGATTAGGCAGGAGTCGCCTGAAGGCGGCTGCTGCCCGGTTCAGCTTTGGGGCCAAACTCAGGAAGTGCTCCCTGAAGTTCCACCGGCTGTCGAGGACGAGTCCCAGGTACTTCATCGTCCTCCCGACGCCGATGCGAACCCCCTCCACCGTTATGTGGGACTCGGACCGTGGCGCGTTCCGACCGCCATGGAAGCACATTGCCTCGGTCTTGTGCAGCGCCACGTCGAGTCCCAACTGCCGGATCCTACGAACGACTGTCGCAACCGCTTGCGTCGCCAGGTCGGCCGCCGCCTGGTGCGACTCTCCCTGCGCCAGGACGAGCGTGTCGTCAGCGTAACATACTACGCTGACGCCGTCAGGGAGGTCGCCGCGCAGCACCCAGTCGTATCCGATGTTCCACAGGGGCGGCCCCAAGACCGAACCCTGTGGGACACCGCACGACATCTCTCGCCGGTTCCACTCTCCCCGGTGACCGGGGTAGATGACGGCTCTGTCCGTCAGGTAGTCCTCGACTATGCGACGGAGGTAGGTCGGCACCCGGTGATACCGGAGTGCCTCCCTGATGCAACTCCAGGGCAGGGTGTTGAAGGCATTGGTGATGTCCAAAGACACCGCCAAGACGACCCTGCCCCGGGATACCGCGTCCCCCGTCGTGAGGGCTCTCACGCGCATGACAGCATCCACCGTCGAGCGCCCCCTGCGGAAGCCAAACTGGCACTCCGCAAGATCCGGGCCCACCCGATTCAGGTGCCCGAAGAGGCGGTCTGCAATCACTCTTTCCAAGAGCTTGCCCACCTCGTCGAGCAGCACGATGGGCCGGAATGCGGACGGAGAGTCCGCAGGGCGCCCGGCTTTCTGGATCAGGACCAGCTTTCCCGTCTTCCAGCGAAGCGGAAACTGGCCCCTCTCCAGGCATGCGCTAAAGAGCCCCCCTAGTCGAGGCCCGAGAGTCTCCGAGGCCAGGACCCACGCTTTCCCTGGCAAGCCGTCGGGTCCTGGGGCGGTATTTTTGGCCTTGAGCCGTTGTACCGCCACTCTCAAGTCTACCTCGGTCACCTCTGGAGCGTCGTAGACGTCGTCGTCGCTGTGGTCCGCGTTTGCGCCAGCTTCAGGTTCCGTCGGAGACGGAGCCATGGGCGGGGGAGCGTGCTCCCCTCGCGATGGGAACAGGGCGCTCACCACGTCCTCCAAGAACTGAGGCTGGAGACTCTGCGTCAACGGGGGAGCCCAGGGGCGGAGCCTCTCTCGCACCCACTTGTAGGGGCGGCCCCATGGGTCCCCGTCCAGAGTCGCCAGCATTTCCTCCCGGGCCAGTTCCTTGGCCCGCCAGATCTCGTCTCGGAGGACGAGAATTTTCGCTTAGCACTGTAATGGACAAACTGCCAGCTATACAATCATGTGATTTCTTTCATGGAATGAAAACTGTCTTGTGTTAAATTAGAACGGAAACCATAAACACGGAAGTGTTTCGATTTTTCTAATGAGAAGTGTATAACAATAATAACTACGAAGCTAGAAATTAAAAAATAAACAACTGAATCTAGATTTCGATGTGATACAAACTTAACACGCACTCGATACTGAATTCACTCCCAGCTCACAGATGTCATCTTCTAACATAGCAAGTTATTATTTATTTATTTAAGAAGTATGGAGGATTAACAGCTATTAAATACAGGATTAAAAGTCCTCACGTTTAGAGGCAGGAAAATCTTACAGTGAAGACTTAATATATAATCTGAATATAAATCATATCGTACAATATTCCACATGACTAAATAGATACATAGCAATAACTATACAACGTGTAATTTAAAGGGTATATACATACCAAGTGCATGGCTTCTTTGGATGATAACAAACGATATGGTAAGGGTTTTGTATTCCTATATCAACATGTGTGGAACTTATTAGAAATTTCAATACATTAATACCAGAGACCGAAATTTTCAAATTAAGAAGAACGAACAGAATTATCATATTATTGGCAAGTGACGTGAAAGTTATTGACCCTTGTAGTGCTGTGACACGTTTCTATGATTGGTATTCAAGAAACATATGAAACAGATAATTTGTTAACAATTCTTTGAGTCACTTATTTTTCGCTGAAACTGTGCATAGAGACTCCATACCAGATGTTGTCTTCAGCCCTTTTGGATAGATATGTGGTTTCCGTTACACGTTGTAGATATTAATAATGTTTGAAAAATTCAAGGCTTAGGCCTCTTCTGGCAGCAATCACACTTGTTGTAGAAGGGTCAAAATCGTGCTGCTTAAACCTGTTATTAAAGCTTGCACGCACATTAAATGAGTTCTGTCGATACTTAGTTGAGTTTAATGGTAATAAATCTTTGTACTTTTTTTTTAATGGGGCTCTTTTTTAACATCGACCGTTACAAAGTATTTTATTAAGGGCCTGGCAAACAGCCTACACTCTCATCACAACAGGCCCACCCAATATGCCCCAATTAGTATCGAGAGATGATTCATTAAGCGCTTTCAAAGCTTTATATTCTTTCAAAAGCAACCCTTTATGAATACCAAATGGATGCGTTAATTGCTAAATCAATGGACGCCTATTGACGGTAATATTACGTGAATGGAGGATTAAAGTTATTATGAAATAGAGGATTTGTGAAGGAAACGCTGGTTTGATTGTTAATAATAATTGGAGGTGACTGGTTTTATTTTGTATTAAATTTGAATGGATAGAGTTTGTTTTGATTTTTGTGCAATTATTACGTAAAAGTGAACGAATCACGTTGAAGATGACATTTTGTCTGTTTGTATTGACACCCAATGTTGCAGTGCTACCAGTCTACTGGGCTGTGGAGGAGTACTTCAATGCCTGAATGTAATTTATTTTTGTTCTAACTTTTCTCACAATTTCGTCTCCGGATGTCAATTTTACTTACACGTGTAGTCTAATAATACTTTGTTTTTCCGTCTAAATCCCGATATCATGTTTCATTCATCTAGTGAAAGTATAATTACTAGCGGTTCAGCTTTTTCAGAAATTAGGCCGCACAAATAGAACCAGGTAGACAGACATATATTTTTTTGTGATATAGAATCGTGCAAATAGAAACACTCGTGAAAACACAGATATTTTGAAAGCATAGACAGACATTCCAATTTTATTAATATAAAAATAGATATAATATATGCAGGATGTTGGGATACAAATCGACTTACATTAAAAACCGGCAGTGCCTACGACTTTATTCATTTGAAGGTTAGAAAAAAGTGTCGCATAGATTGAAATTGAAATCTTATATGTAAATTGTTAATGAAAATTGTAACATGTTCACATACAGGGAAGGTTTAAAAGGTGAAAAAATATCGAAAATAAAAAAAATATAGCAGTGCGAAGTTCGCCGGGTCAACTTAGCCTTAGTTATAGTTCTTGCCTTGCTTTGCTGGGATAAGATAATGAAATAATTGAATAGTGTCACATAATTATAAGTTGTTTTATAATTATGTGACACCTTCTATTCAATTATTTCGTTATCTTATCCCATATAACTACAAATCCTATCAATCAATTATTTCGCCTACTATTCAATGATTTCGTTATTTAATTAGTCTTATAACTGCAAATTCTTCTGTTTTAAATGCTCACCAGTCGTATAATATTTCCACCTGAAGAGTACACAAAAAGTTACTAACACGCCATAGCGCTGCATGTGTATGGCAGAAGTAACCAAAATTTAGGCCTACCTACCTCCCCAACAGCTTATCGCTTGCCCTGGGCTGGTCATGGCATAACAAAGGCTTACTGGAAAACGCGCACGCTTGTAACTTTACGCAAATTATGGATAATGAGCCCCGAGCCTGGGAATGTAAACAAACAACAACGATTTTGGTTCTCATGATATTTTGTTAGAGATTTGTGACTTACAGCTAACTTACAGCTGAATGGCGTCGCAAAGTTATTTTTAATTTATAGGCCTACTTAGAAATGCATAATATACAACGTGTAATTTAAAGGGTATATACATACCAAGTGCATGGCTTCTTTGGATGATAACAAACGATATGGCAAGGGCTTTGTAATCCTAAGTCTACGTATGTAGAACTTATTACAAATTCCAATACATTGATACCAGAGACCAAATTTTCAAATTAAGAAGAACGAAAAGAATTATCGTGTTATTGGCAAGTGACGTGGAAAGTTATTGAACCTCGTAGTGCTGTGACACGTTTGTTATGATTGGTATTCAAGAAATATACGAAACCAATAATTTGGTATCAATTCTTTGAGTCAGTTATTTTGTGCTGAAACTGTGCATAGAGACTCCATACCAGATGTTGTCTTCAGCCCTTTTGGATAGATATGGGGTTTCCGTTACACGTTGTATATTTGGATCCTATCGGGGTTGCGGAAATGTCAAAGAGAAGTCAGCAGCAATCACAAGGCCCGACAGAGCCATTGCCTGCTGGGTTGCTGGAATGAGATACCACGGCCACGGAACGCAAAAGCAACTGAAGGAATATGGTCGGTTTTTAATCAGTAGCAGTCTGACACCCAGAGCGGGAGCAGTCATTTGATGATTTTACCAACGCAAAAAATATCTAAAGAATGTTATTATTTAAAATATTAAATGATAAAAGTTCTTTAAGATTTCTTTACGTGATCTACCTTAGTTATAAAACGATTACTCCGCAAAGAAGCAGTAAACTGTAACTCTAATTCAATTTTACTCGGGTAAATTTTAATTAAACACCACTAAGTAAACTGTTCTTTTATTCAAAATACTGACACAAAGAAATACAGAATGGAAAAACCTGTTAGTTATCCATATTATATTATAACACTAGCAGTTGTGCGGGACTTTGATTTTTATAAAAACATAACTACTCCGGCGTTCCACAGGGGGGCGTTATCTCTCCTCTTCTTTTCGCTGTATTTATAAATTCTATTTCTAATGAACTTCTCTCATCCTACCATCTTTATGCTGACGATTTGCAAATTTATTCGCAAGCTCCCGTAGATGAACTGTCTGAGGCAGTGATCATTGTGAATAATGACTTAGCACGTATTTCTCAATGGAGCTTGGATCATGGTTTGAAGGTTAATCCTGCGAAGACCCAAGTCATTGTGGTTGGCAGCTCTAGAATGCGATCCAAAATTGACTGGATGAACCTTCCCCAAATTGTTTTTGATGGTGCAGTAATACCTTATAGTGATGTAGTGAAAGACTTGGGTATTTACATAGATAAGGAGTTGTCTTGGGGTCCCCAGTTACAAGAAGTGAGTCGCAAACTGTTTGCATCTGCGGGGTCTTTGCGTAGACTGCGCAATTTCCTGCCAACTGCCACTAAAACTGCGCTCGCCCAATCTCTCCTTCTTCCTGTTCTTGACTATGCTGATGCAAGTTTTCCAGACCTCACTGAAGTGCAGCTAGATAAGCTTGAGCGACTCCAAAATTTCTGTATCAGATTCATATTTGGTTTGCGCAAATACGATCATGTTTCTGAGTTTCGTATTAAGCTCAAGTGGCTGCCTATCCGTCTTCGCCGGAATACGCATAATTTATCATTACTTTACAATATTCTGTTCAATCCAAGAATTCCCTTTTACCTCAAAGAACGTTTTAAGTTCCTTCATGACACACATACTAGAGATTTGAGATCATCGGTAAATTTGACACTTTCAATGCCTGCGCATTCCACAAAATTTTATGATTCATCGTATACGGTGCAGGCTACTCGTCTGTGGAACGTATTGCCGTTGTCAGTTAGACAAGCGCAGTCACTTGCTGCTTTTAAAAGCTCTGTTGTCAAACATTTTTATACACTCCTATGATTTTACCTTGTATTTCTTTCCTTATGACATATTTATATATATGAAACACATATATTTATTTATACTTATTTATGTATTGTATTGTATTATATATACCTATATATATAGTTATATTAACTACTTTAGTTACTTTTTGTGTATGTTATATATTTGAAGTAAGTACACTGACTTTCTCCTCCCCTCTTTGTTTTATGTTCTTAAAGTCCATCCAAAGGTTGTCTGGAAGATATCGCTATCAGCGATAAGACCGCCATTGTAACCATTTTTTTTTTGCATTATTGTAAATCAAGTGCTTGTTTAAATTATTGGTGTACAATAAAGAGTATTCTATCTATCTATCTATCTATCTACTCTTTCTTTTGCGGTCAGGTAAAAAGTAGCTTATAACCTTTCTCAAGCTAAAAGCTGTTTCCATACAAAACTTCATGCAAATCCACCCAATTCTTGCGAGAAAAAATCACCCTTGATCGGTTTTGACGAAAAAGAAAAAAAATATAATAAGTAATATTGTTACGAGCTCGGGTTCGGGATAGATATAATTAACACCGATTAAACCAAAATTAACACTTTACTTAAATAAACACCAAATAAAAATTAACACAGTTATTCTCACTACAATACTCGTCACTAAGCACTTAAATTGCACCGAAATTCACTTGTAAAGCTTCAATTATATCGCCTCGTATCTTGAAATAAGACTACTGTCTGCGTTTCTCTGCGATCTATTTATACCCCGGTCTATGAGTTCTATAACATTCTTGTAAAATCGACACACTGCCTATACTGCCAAAAATATTCCAGAAGTTACTCGAAATAAATAAATAAATACTCAGTACTGCTACTCACCGCTAGATGGCGTTAGTGTCTCGAACATTCTAGATTTCTGTCGAAGTTTCTCGACGTACTTCGCTAAGCGACTGGCGTAACAATATTATCTTCAAACGTATAACTGCAACTGTAATACATGCTTCTTTTACACATCCTTTTTTTCGGGTGGGAAAATCTGAAGGGAGTCTCTGACTTCTACTGAATAAAAACCCACCTTGTTCCTTCAGCTGCCTTTGCGTTCCGTGGCCACGGTGTCTTGTTAGACTCTTCTCGCAACCCCAGCAGGACGATACATGATAACCTTACTACACCCATACGTACGAAAATACAATCATAGAAACTCACTCCACGATACTTATGATTGCAATAGCAATAAAAAGAGGTCTCGCAATAGTTAATGGAATTAGGAGGAATGATGTCGATAGCCGTAGTAAACATTGTAGAATTGGCGCCATAGTCGTAAAGACGGTGTTGATGTCGAATTAGAGAATGCCTTTAGTAATGGCCGGAGTTAAGGACTTGGCTATAAAGTCAAAGATCAGTTTAATTTTCACGGTGGACTGAAGATCTGTAATGTCGAAGGACAGACTTATTTTGGAGAGTTGATTTAAATGTGAGGAGATCGTGACTGAATAATTACAGCCGCATCGATATTCAAGGTGAGCAACGATTGCGAAGGTTGGTCTCTGGATGTTTGACAATCTTAAAATATCTGATTCCTCCGTGCCTCACAAGGCACGCCAAGACGTTGGTTCTGGCAGCGATACCATACCATACCATACCACCATAACCATAACCATAGCTTAGGCAATTTTTAGGGTTCCGTAGCCGAATGGCAAAAAACGGAACCTGCCTGTCTGTATGTCTGTCCGTCTGTCCGTATGTCACAGCCATTTTACTCCGAAACTATTAGGATTACACATGTAAAACTTGGTAGGTAGATGTATTCTATAAACCGCTTATCGATTCTTATACAAAAATAAAAATATATATAAAATTAAGTGGGGCTCCCCATTAGGGTGTCCCGTTCATGTATGGGGAAAAAAAATGAGCTACGGCTACGCAAGAGGTATCAAAAGTTGCGTTTTGACACATATATTACGATTATTATAAAATTTAATTAGATAGAATTAGATCTTGAGGCCTCTACCAGTCCTTAAAGTTTTTCAAATTTGCTATTTTTAGGGGTTCCTAATATAAACTAGAAATCATACAAAAATAACATTTAAATGGTTTTTATTAAATTTAAGGGTACAACAATGAGTTAAAGCAAGGTTTAAAATAGTTGAAAGACAAAATAATCAATGGCAACTTCAAAAACGGAACTGGTTTTTGTGACCAAAATTAGGCATTTCTGAGCGAGATTTTAATCTGTTCCTAATAAAACTATCCCGAGCTGTAGCGTCCGTGACGCTTTGAGAAGCCTCCGTCACTAGTTTTACACATCTTTCCACTGACTGTGTGTGGCAGGGAAAATCAATAATGTCGAGGATGTGTTCTTTAGCCTTAATTCTAAGTTCATCGTTGGAGACGTGTCGCAAAATTGGTGGAGCTGATATTTCACACTCTTGCCAAAATATAATATCGGTGTAGTCTCGCGCACAGAAGTTAAGCTTTGGTGCTTTAAATACCCTGCGAGAGTTGCTCTTTTCTGCTTCTCTGGCCTTTAATATTTTGCGAGATGCAAGCTCTCGAATATGCTCTCTATCGTCGAATAACATGGCAATAAGCAAGTTTTCTGGGTGCGCAAAAAAGGCGTTTCTTTCGATCACCGAATTTACAATAGATCTCTGACTATCAGGCAAAAATCAAGAGTATATAACCATTTGGAAAATATGCTTGGCTCCATCTTTAAATGATGAGTTTTGCTTGATTAGGAACCAAACAGGAGCGTAAACTTTGACCACGTAGTTCACAAGCAGCTGCAAATTATTTGACGGCGAAACAGTACTTACGTAAAGTCTGAGTATGCGATTGGCAGTAGTAAGCCATCTCAAATGCGCCATTTTTCCAGGTTGGCGGTTCGCTAGCTCAAGGGAACAGGAACCAGCCATCACAGCATGACACATTTCGTACAGATACTTTTGATCCGTGCTTAGTTCCTTCACAATATTATCAGGTAATACTAGTAAATTGCCAGACACTGCACAAAAAGACGCTAGAGGTTTACTTTCACAAGCAGCTAGCTGTTTTCCAATAGGTCCTGAATATTCTTTTGGCCCAGATGTGCTACCATCCAGAGACATGAACAAATGACGAAGCGGTAATTCATTCGCGTGAAGCATACAAACACACCATTGCAACGGTCTCTTTAAATAGTTTTCCAGGTATTGAATGACACCTCCCTTCCAACCTGTATTCGTAGCAGTACCATCGCACCCCACACAGATCACCTTTTCCAAGTTCAACCCTTGATTTTCTAACAAAGGTATGATAGAAGAGACGATCCCTTTGGCAGTGCCACGACTTGGCGTCATATGTCCCAAATAAATAGATCCCGGCTCTGTGAGAACTGAAATGTGTTCTTGCAAGACTTCTCTGCGGTGGTACCGATCGCCTATTTTCTCGTTTATGAGTGTTTTGTCCTTTCGTCCATCAAAGTAGATACTTTTTATTAGAATCGTATCAATGTCTTTGCTGGCCTTGGTCCGTGCTTTTGAAACAGCTCTATGAATTTTATTCTTATCAATAACAAGACTTAGATCTTCGGAAGATACCAATCCTATGTCAGCTAAGACCGCCGAAGCGACCGCAGCCGCAGATAGCGTTGATAGTCCATACCGATCACATACCTTAGCTACTGTTGGCAGCGCCAGAGTGTTCCGATTCAACGAAGTAGATGGAGTCTCATTTACAGGCACGTCACTATTCGCAGAAAGCTCTGTTACAGGCGACTGCGGTCGAGGTGGCAACTCGCGCACCGGAACAGGACTGGTTTTTAATGATGCACTGGGAAAACATGCGTGCTCTGACTCTTTCCGATTCAAATTTTCTTGTCTCTGATGTTTCTTTAAAAGTCTTGCTGTTTATTTTGTGTCTATACCGCTTATTGCCATTTTTCTATCACTTCTTTGATCCAGTATAAAGTCTCTTTCAGAAATAGGAACTTTCTTAGGTTTTATGCAGGAACAAATGTCAAACGAAGTGCACTTACAAGCAGCAATATCGAAGAGCTTGTTCGATGATTCCAAAAAGCACTTCACTTTGCTTTCGTAACTATCATTTCTTTTATTTTTGGGATATCTTATCAATGGCAGGTATTTGTCGAAATATGATTTCAGCAATTGGGTAACTCGTACGTTGAAAACGATAGGAATCGAAGCTTTGGTCTAAATCGTATCAAGTTTTCCAGAAACGATTGAAAAAACTTCTGTGTTAGAAGGATCTTTCCCATTCTTCTGTAGTTTTAGTTCATTTTTAGTAAACAAAATGAATTTGATAACGTCACTTATCACTGGTAACTGGCGATCGTCAAGTTCTTTATATGATCCCAAAATAGCACAAGTAGTCTCACTTCGTCTTGAACCCATTATTATATATAACAAAAACACGTATTTTATCACAAGGAAGTGCAGAGCGACACCTTACAGCAATAAAACCGCAATAGAAATGAGACGAACTGCCTCACAGTAGAAGTAGAGAATTTAAGAAAAACAAGTCAAAACATGAATTTTGCGAGTGTGTTTCAAACTAATTGCTAACAGAAAAAATACTGTCGTTGCCTGCAATTCATAACTTAGGGTTTCACTAACAATGAAATAAAAAATAAAATGGGAATAATGTACATAAAATAGAATAGACGACATAGACTGGAGGGTTATTTAAGTGATAAAAAAATATAAAAAAATGCCGGTAGAACCCTAAAGATATTTTTTTATGTTTTTTTTTTAGTATTTTTACGGTAATCTAAAACTAATAATGCAACTTTTGAGGGGGCTTGAGTAGCGAAAAGCGAAAAAAAAATTTTTCGGGACAGCCTACTCCCCATACAGGGAACTGAAACTGAAAATATTTTTTTCTTCAAACCTACACGTGTTTGGTATCTATAGATACTGGTCTTTAAAATTGACACTTTGGTTTCTAATATCATTTTTTCCTAAAATCAATCGTTTGAGAGATAGACACTTCCAAAGTGGTAAAATGGGCGTCCCCCCCTCTAACTTCTATAATAATAAAGTGAAAAATTTAAGTAAAATAAATGCTGTAGATCTTAATAAAAGCTTTCAACGAAAATTAGTTTGAACGAGATAGAGTCATTAGTTTTTGAGATATAGCACATTTTCTAAAACCGCAAATGTAACTTTGTATTTTTTACAAACGCTATGAAAAACAAAGTTATTTTGCGTAGTTAGTACTGAACCCTTCATGGGCGAGTTTGACTAGCACTTGGCCAATTTTATTGTTAAATAAGTGTGTTCCAATTTTGGTGTACAATTAAGTATATTCTAGTTTTGACACTCATTACGGGTGGTCGGAAGTCAGAAAGTTTGATAGCAGTCTTGCCAAGAGTTATGTTGTTACCCAGCTACTGGGTTAGATAGGCATTAGCTCCATGACAAATAATGTTACCCAGCTGCATACGGTTAAGTTGGAAGGTGACTCCGACATCGTTGGAAAAAGGCTGATTGTTTTTTAAAGGTTCTGGTTTTGGGTAAGACTAATAAGCTAGTTCGCTGTTTGCTACGTTTACTCATTTGTTGAGTAAATTGACTGTAAGGAACAGATGATTTTCTGGTAATAAATAGTTAGTGAAATCCTGAGCTATCCATGATAACTCAGTAACAAACTATCTCAGCTATCCATGATAACTCAGTAACAAACTATCTTTCAATTCCTTCGGGAAATTAAACCAGATTCTATTGTACTACATTGATGTATAGATAGTGCGCATCTCCTTTATAAGGAATTCTCTCGCCGGTTGATCGATTCCTTGCGTGACCAGAGGCTGGCTTGTTCTTTGCCCAAAGAATATGCATTGTCATACAACGTGGCAATGCTGCCAGTCTTCTGGGTACGTTTCCGGACGACAGCGATGTGGAGGAGTACTTTGAAGTCGTTTTTTTTTTTTTTCATGTACATAGGTTTAGCAGTGTTTTTAAAATCAATGTTTTAAGTCCCAATAAAGTGTCAATAATAAATATGTATAGATTCAATCTCTATTAATTTTCAGCTCCACAAAAAAAGCACCTAATTCCATGATCCCTAAGCTAGCTAGTTTACGCAAAATGATTTATAAACCAACCACAGTAAGCCGCGGTAGCTAATGAACAATGTCATCAAATATTTCTGCGTTATATTGCATGGGCTTATATAGTCCGTTGCTTATATTCGGCGGCTGAAAATTCGCCGCGTATCAATTATCATCATAGCACGTGTACAGTAGCGGCGCGGTTACATTTAAATGTATTTTGTTTGAGTAATCTTGATGCTTGGTGATACATGTTTGTTAAAAATACCACATTTTTAGGGTTCCGTAGCCGAATGGCAAAAAACGGAACCGTTATAGTTTCGATGTCTGTCCGTCTGTCTGTCTGTCTGTCTGTCCATCCGTCCGTATGTCACAGCCATTTTATTCCGAAACCATTAAGACTATACATGTGAAACTTAGTAGGTAGATGTATTCTGCAAACCGCTTTCCGATTTTAAGAAAAAAATTAAAAATATTTAAAATAAAGGGGGGTCCCCATACTTGGAACTAGAACTGAAAATATTTTTTTTCATGAAACCTATGCGTGTGTGTATTTATAGACAGGTCTTTAAAAATGTTATAAGGGTTTCTAAAACCACTTTTTCATAAAGTCAATCGTTTAAAAGATATAAGCTTCCAAAGTGGTAAAATGGGTGTGTCCCCATCTAACTTGTATAATAATGGAGTGAAAAATCTAAAAGAAATATATGTCTGTAGATCTTAATAAAACTTTCAACCAAAATTGGTTTGAACGAAATCGAGTCAGCAGTTTGTGAGATAAAGCATATTTTCTAAAACCGCATATATAACTTTGTAATTCATACAAACACTATGAAAAACAAAGTTATTTAGCGTAGTTGTCAAAATGTAAATAAGCTAGTGTTAAGAAATTTATAAGGTTTTTTTTATTCGTCAAATAAAAATACATATTATATTATATTATTATAGTTACCACGGAACCCTTCATGGGCGAGTCTGACTCGCACTTGGCCAATTCTTTTATTATTGGTAGGCTTGCGTATGACCACCATCTCACCTGATGGTACGCGATGGTGTGGTCGAAGATAAAGCACACTTGCCTAGAAGTTACCTCATGACTTAAGACTTAAAGAGTCTTGAATTTCCTACATAACTGAATTAAGAATCTCTGTATTCTGTTTCTTTTTCATCTGTAAATGATACTTTATTGTATAGACTTTTTATAAGCATTAAATGTAAGCACAAACAGATTTACTCGTATATTTGAAGGAAAAAAAAATGGTTAGTGGAACGGTTAAAAACAATATAACTTTTAACCAGTACATTAGCTAAATTAATAATCTACATATTATCAAGTACGCGTACCAAATCTCTAGAAACTTTGTCGATAGACCAAAAAGTTGCGATTTATGGATATTATACATTGGATATTTATTTTACCCATAATAGTATATCATACCGAGTTTTATTGTGACACATATTATACGTTTGTTAGCCAAAAAAAAAAAACAATAATAACCTGCTATTAAGTTAATACCAGGAAACCCTGGCAGGGAATTCCACTCTTTAGTTATATTAGTTTAGTTATATAGCCTTCAATGAAAGTATTGTCAAAACGTTTTGTGCGTATGGGTGGCATGCCCACCATGTAAAGGACAGGCTTGGTATAATTAAATTGTGCTATCACAACGCATCAATGACTCCGTCGAACGTCTGGTATTGGAGGGAAAAGTTGAAGGTACCAGAGCGCGCCGTATATCTGTAGCGCGCAGCAAACTGCCCTGTTCATGAGTGTACCAGAAAGGCTGCGGTACGACAAAAATGGCGCCGTATAACAGAACTTGTCACTGAAACTGTTTTTGATTGACGACCAGAACCTGGCAAGAGTGAAATGTCTAGAAAGAAAATTCCATCGGACACTCTCCGTGAAATATCATTGTCTAGTTTTATTTCTTCATGTCTCGTAAGCAAATCTTTTGTGCCTTCCTACGGTTCTTAATAGAACCCACTATAAATTTCCCTTGAACTCAAGTATCGATATATCTCGGTGGAAGCAGTAAAGGTCTATTATCCTATACGATCCGGCGCGCGGTCCGGTTTACCGGGATCAGCGGTGAGGTGAATATTCATGAGATTAACCGCGCCTCGGCCGGATGCCGGACGACGCCCGGACGGCAACCGGATGGCTCCTGAAATAATATTGTCATTTTTACTTTACGTATATCGGTTGTTATTGTTGAGTTTCTACTGAGATTATGTTGGAATATGGCATGCCATTAAATTATGATAGCAAGATTGTCTAATATAGTCGTAGATAAGTCAATAGCCTAATGTGTGTGCCTAAGGTGTCGGACTTGTGATCGAGAGGCTGCGGGTTTGAATCCCACCCATTACACTATTAGCGTGAACCTGTGTCTGGAGTCACAAGCATATTTAGCTTTGTTGGAGGGATTAACAACATTACTAGTAATGTAAATTCTCTACCCATATTGCAAGTTCTCCTTAAAAAAATATAAACTACTGCTTAGATGTTCCAGAGTCCACCCTAGACAAAAAAGACAGGAAAAAAGAACTGTTTTTGTTTTAGTATTGTGTAAATAACTACGTATAAGCACTTGACGAATACAGTAATTTTGAAATCACAGACAAACGCTTTAATTTAATTTATGTGTATTATTTTCCCAGTTCATCATGTTGTGGCTGGCGCTCCCGCTGTGGCTGCGAAAAACCTCAAGCGGCGTAAATATAGTCATCTCGGTGATAACTATATTTTCGAGCCTTTTGGGGTCGAAACTCTCGGACCATGGGGCCCGTGTGCTCACAGCCTTTTTAAAGACATATCGAAAAGGCTCGTTGACGCTTCCCGCGACCCAAGGGCTGGCTATTTCTTTGGTCAACGGCTAAGCATTGCCATACAACGAGGCAATGCCGCCAGTATATTGGGTACGTTGCCAGCCGACAGCGTTAAGGATCAATTTTTTGATGCTTTATTCTAGTTTGTATTTTAAGTATTTTAGTACAAAATTATGTATATTTGCTGAAATAAATGTTCTATTTATCAATGAAAAAAAAAATATGTGTATAAATAAATTAAAATAATATTTATTCGGTTAAATAATTTCTGGTATATAAAAATTAAATGTCTTGACTCCACAAACACATAGGATACCCTATGTTGTGGGATCTAGTCTCTATCTAATCATTACATGGTGGGTGATTGTCTATGTGTATATGTGCGGTATAGTACCTATAGTTGCAAAACTTCTGAATAATTCCGAATAAATCCGGAATACTTCGGGGAAAGTTTCTTTAAATTGGAATTATTCAAAATGATATATTCATTTTGAATCATTCTGATTTAAAGAAACTTTTAATTATTTATTAAGATTTCAACTTTTTTTGCTGAAAAATCGTATTTTGCATCGATCGTCGATCTCTTTGCGCCGGCCGCTGCCGCCGCACTGGCACCGCGACGCGCGCACCCGACTGCCACCTACAAAGCTGCCACCGGCCACGAGTCGTGCGCGGTGCGTGCAGGCGATGGCGGTGCGGGGTGCGGTAAGAGGGAGGGGATGCTGCTCCCCGGAGAAGTTTTCACCCGCGCGAGAAAGATTCGTACCCCGCAATCGAATGTTTCCGAATATTTCGCCCGAATAATTCAATGGGAATAAATGTGTTTGCTTGTTGTGTGGTGGGTGAGTTAATTATTGTTCACTGCGAGAGTACGTATGTACCCACGCTACGAGAGTAAAATATAAATGTTTATTTTATTATAAATGGGATTGATTAAGTATATGTTGATATTTTTATAGGTAGATTTATTAGCCTGCGATTAACAGGATTTTTATTCTTTTATTTTTAGGTAGGTAATAGTACCTACCTAAAAATAAAAGAAGCGGCCAAAGATACGCATACTCACTTATGAAAATATTTCTGCGGAAGCGCAGCTAGTGACAAACCACATCCCTTCCTGTTTTCGCCCAATTAGAAATAATATGCATTTTGTGAGTACAGGGCGTGTAACATTATATTAATACTTACTATTACGAACACTACTAAAATACGCTTCGTGCATCCTATTGGTCAAAATACATGCATTAGGCGATCGAGTTGTAAGTCGTGCTATGCGATTATAGCCTTAAATGTCAGTTGTGAAATAAAAAAACCAGGCCAAGCATATTTGATTTGCTATTTGAAAAAGGGTTACCTATGTTTTTGGTTAGTTCAAGTACTTATGTAGCTCTGTACGCATCGCGAGTATTCGCGAGTCGCATAGGTAGGTATTAATCATTACCTACCTACTTAACGCGTATAATAGCCCAGTCAATAAAAGCAAATAAAGGCAAACCTTGCAAGCAAACACGTTTTGATGCGGTTTTCAGAAAAGTATTTGTTCTTACCTACTTAGGAGCAGGTTTTGGTATATTAACAGACTTCAAAGGTCGATTTTCCTGTTTTTTTTTTTTTGACAGTTGAAATATTCCCAAAGTTTCGGAATATTTCAGAATACTTCCGAAGTATTCGACGGGAATGATTCGGAATGTTTCCCGCCAGTATCTATAATAGTACCTATTGCCAATAAGACAATTGAAAGTAAAACAAATTTTCTATAACACAATCCACATAGGTACAAACAAAAAAAATGTTACGAAAATAGATGCGAAACAAAAAGAAAATTCACGTTATGTACTCGTAAGAGACTTTATATGAGTAATTTTCTAAATCATAACTTATTCTCTAAGTCCATAAGACCCTCAGAACATAAACATCAAAACAATTTAGTTGCGTGACGACCGGCAAACGTTTATGTCGATACAGCCTTACGCAAGACTGCTTCATGCATGATTATGTACAACACGTTAGTGATTTGAACTCTTAACTAGTCGGGGACAGGCCAGTTTATATGCGAACAGCATTCAATTATTTGGGTAACCATTGAACTACATATCACGAACTATCCTACATTTTGCTCTGATTAACTATTTATTTCATCATCTCCTTAGCTTTTTCCTACTATTTTGGAGTCGATTTCTAGTATAACATATAGTCTAATTAAATAATAAAAAATCAAGACTTCGCTGCAAAAATCAATTTAAAAGAATCAAAACAAATCATTTTTATTTCAATTAGCAGATTTGACGTTCGCAACTTTACCAGAGAGTAATATTTATAAAGAAGTAATCTTTTTTTCATAGTGGATACATCGGATACAAAATCACAACATCCCTAAATATGATCACACGTTTTTGTAAAATCCTGTAAATATATACATTATATATTTAGAAGTACATACCCCGCGACCCCATTTGAAGTCGTGTAATCTCAAGTGAATTTACTCAATAAATATTATACAAGCTTGTAATGATGTCTCATTATATAACGTAAAGAAAAGTGGGGCATAGGTATCCTTGCTACGAGATTGCTACGACGTGACGAAGCCAGCTACGACATCGCTACGCCATGCAATTCGCTGCGTTGCCGTAGCTTCATTAGACTGTTTGTGATTTGCAAAGCAATCATTTAAATTCTTTAATGGACTTGTCTGATGGCGGCACATTGCCTATATTCAGCAGATGATCAAGATGATGAGTAGTGTAGAAGTTATGAGGGAACAGTATAAGTATCCTTATTATCGTCTACTTAGCCTTTTTACAACTGTATTGGGGTCGGTTTCCAGTCAGAGTACTAGTATTTTACATGGATTGACTGACTATCTGACCTCCAGAACCCAAGTAGCTGGGTAGCCCGATAACCCTTGGCATGACTGGCGTAAGGTTTTCTGACTACTATCCGTAACGACTGTTAAAGATGTAAAAATGAAAGCCAGGACCCACGGCTTGACGAACTTTCCGAGGCACAGAGCAATCTAGATAGTGTTAAAATAGTCACCCATCGACAGGCTGACCTTGGCTTGGTTGCTTTACCTTGAAAATCGACCCTGTTATTATTTAACCACGAGCTCCCAAAATACTCTGAAAGATAAATTACCAAAAAAAAAACACAGCCCACACAAATCGAGTTTGACACGGCCGAAACAGCTATATTCATGCTTGTACCCACAAAACATGGCGGTAGAAAAAAAACCAATCTATCGCAATAAAATGCGATAGGTTTGGACAATAAACGTCGGCCGAACAAAGGGTCTAATGGAACCGTCCGTCAGTGCTCGCGACCGGTCTTCGGCGCACACTGTCGCTATCACGAACTGGCTGGAGTACGGGGGAGGGGGTGCTCTAACTCAGTATTCATGGAAAGTCGAGTCGAGAGCATGAAAAGACTAAGTTTGTTTTGTATTTGAGGCATACTATAAGTACGTGTAACGACTTAGTGAATTTATCGCCGTCAATACATTCATATTTTCCGATTTTTCAAGTCTTTTTTGTAACGAATCCGCACTTTTGGCCTCGATTACGCCTGATGGTAAGCGATTGATGAGGTCTACGATGGGATGAACGAGCCCAGAAGATGCCCGTCCATTCTTGCTTTACAGGCTTGGAGTCATTATGTAGTAGTTAACACAGAAACCGACGGAGAATTTTATACCTTGGCTAAATCGGCCCTAGTGTATCGTTCACAGAGTCCACCAATTAGATGTTTTTATTGAATCTTTGGTTTATCTCAAGTGTACCCTGTAATAATTATAAAAAAAACCACATAGTGTGTAATGAGCTCTCGCGCAAAAAGTTTCATTAAAATCATATCTTTGAAAATGTAACATACCAAGAAATAGATTTAGTATAGGTGTTCCTGAAAACTTTTATTTTGGACGTACAGACAGATATTTTAACTAAGGTTAGGCAGAAAAACACACGAATGATTGATAGGGACTTCTTTTGAAGTACTTACTATTTCTTTTGAGAATAATAGCCACATTGGTGGATCTTCAAGTTTACGCAACGCTTGCCAAGGTACTTTTGTGGATGGGCGGACATCTCCTCTTATTCCTCCGTTACTCGTAAAGTAAGCTAAACCGTTGGTCTCCGATGTCATTCGTACATTTTTGAAGGTCGTTAATGATGGTCAGAAGCTAGAAACCCAGTAACTGGGTAACATGATACCCAGTTACTGGGTTGTGCTGGTCAGATTAAAACACGAGTACTTAGCTGCATCTGGTTAGAATGGGAGCTGACCGCAACATAGTTGATAGATCTAGACACGCGGGAGCGTGTCAAGCCAAGTACTGGCGCGCAGCTCACCGTGTGTAATATTACACGAACCATTTGGAGCTACTTTTGAGCCCCTCATAACTCAAAAACTATTTCACCTAAACTTGTCAAATTTGGCTCATATATTGAGAGTGGTGAGATACATAATGTGTTCTAAATTTTATAAAGATATCTCAAACGGTTATTTAGATATTAACGTCCAAAAATCGTCATTTTTATGACTGACCTATAGATCAAAACTATGACCCAGTTCCAGATGACCTAGAAAGTTCAAATTTGGCATGCAGATAGGTAATTAAGTGTATACAAAGGAAAAAATCAGAAACTGGTAATTTTTTTCATTTTATTATAATTTTCACTTAACTTATAATTAGTGCCTGTAAATCTCTATATGTGGATTTTAAGATTATTACGTGAATATATAACGAGTTGAATACCACCCTTATTTTTTTTAAATCCAAATTTATCCGTTTTTGTACTTATAAATAAGAATATAGTTAATTTAACTAACCGTCTTCTACAACCACTAGCGCCACAATCTTAGAGGGTCACTACACCATGGAGGCAAAACGCGTAAAAAGAATTCCGGATACTGAACGGGCAATTCACTCAAACATTTCAAAGGTACAATAAAATATAGAAAATAACATAAAAAGGACAATTATACCCCGTAAACGTACCGTAAATACAGTAGTTTAACAAAAAACCATTTAGTATTAATTTTGTTATAAATAAGTACCTACTACCAATTTATGTAAAAAAAGTAATGATATCCCATCAAAAACATAAATGTGAAATGAGAGTCAAGTTCAATATTATTATATTTTATATGCCTTGATTGTTGACTTCAACGACAAAAGAAGTGAAATCTAAATGGGTGGCAAGTTCAATGGTCAGTCCTGAAATTTATTTATAACAATATAAAATTAATTTATTCTTATAACTTAGGAAAATATATTGTAGCCTAAGGTCTGACTTGGCTAATTTTCATATACGAATTATATTATAGCCTTCGCAAGTTCTAAACCTGTTACTTGTCGATTCTTATTTTATTATTCCGAAAATTTGGCTTGCTGGTAGAAACTAACCATCCAACATAATAATTCGTATATGAGAACTAGCCAGGTCAAACCTTACGCTACAATATATTCATTATAAAATATCATTTATTCTTATAATACAATATATTCATTATAAAATATCATTTATTCTTATAACTTAGGAGAATATATTGTAGCGTAAGGTTTGACCTGGCTAGTTCTCATATACGAATTATTATGTTGGATGGTTAGTTTCTACCAGCAAGCCAAATTTTCGGAATAATAAAATAAGAATCGACAAGTAACAGGTTTAGAACTTGCGAAGGCTATAATATAATTCGTATATGAAAATTAGCCAAGTCAGACCTTAGGCTACAATATATTTTCCTAAGTTATAAGAATAAATTAATTTTATATTGTTATAAATAAATTTCAGGACTGACCATTGAACTTGGCACCCATTTAGATTTCACATCTTTTGTCGTTGAAGTCAACAATCAAGGCATATAATATATAATAATATTGAACTTGGCTCTCATTTCACATTAATGTTTTTGATGGGATAATTACTTACTATTGTCATTGTACTTAAAAAATAGGTATAATGCATTAAATCAGTAATTCAATTTCTAAAAATATTACCCAGTATTTACGACATCTAATATTAAAACGAAGAAAAAGGCTCTTAAAGTTTTTATCCTTTAGAAAACTTTTTGATGGGCTTTCAGAGTTTTTAAAGGACCAGTTAGACGCTCTCCAAGTCCGGAGGTAGTATAATGACCAATTTGAGTCACCGAAAATTTATTACTGGCTGTTGTTTAAATTCATAGGGTTTCAGGAGCTAAGGGTTTTTCATAATGGAATTTCTCTGATATGTTCAGCCAGCCAACCATTCAATTGAATAAACATAGCTCGTGATCTGTAGTGAGCAGGTATAAGTTCAACTTACGAGTAGTCGTGGGTTCGAACTCAGGCAGCATCACCACTTCGCGACAGAGAGTGTCAGACTTCTACTGACTAAAAACCTACCCTGTTCCTTCAATGACTTTGTGGTCCGGGGCTGCAGTACCTCGTTAGAACGTTTCCGCAACCCCAAATCGGTATATCCTCTAATTGATAAATCCGAAGACGTGTGTCGTCCGCAAACCCGCGCTAGTCCCGTGTTGTGGATTACGGCCGGAAAGTTGTAAGCTAGTGACATTATATTTTTTTTAATGTGATGGTTTGTAGGCTTAAGATTTTTACAAAACTATCTATACTTACTAATATTATTATTATTAAGCGGAAATGTTTGTTCGTTTGTATTTTTAAACGCACTAATCTTTGAAAGGATAGATAGATATATCTACTCTTTATTGTACACCATAAAAGAATTAAATGAGGACTTAGAATCTACAAACGTTTTATAAATATAATATAGACTCATTTCATTGAATTTCATTTCATTCACTTTTAGAAATTTCGAACCGTGCTAACTTCTGACGTTTTATGAGTGCCCATTTAGGCCTATGTAAAATAAAACAATTTTGATTTTGATTTTGATTTTTTTGACAAAGGGTGTTACAATGGGCGGTCTTATCGCTAAGAGCGACCTTTTACAGACAACTTTTGGATGGATTTGACACAGCAGGAGAAAATAAATACGCGGATAGTCCATGGTGTACTATTCACTTATATACAATATATAACTTTCTCTACTAAGACTCGGTACCTCTAGCCTCAAGTTTTCCGATGACCTCAGAAATTTGGCATGTATGTCATGGAGGAACTTGTAACGTTCTTTAAGATAAGTGGGGGGTTTATGCTATCTCCTTTAAGTTTGTCCATCCAAAGGTTGTCTGTAAGAGATCGCCTTGTGCGATAAGACCGCCCATTGTACACTAGTTTATTTTTTTTGTATCCATAGAAATATTGTAAGGTGTACAATAAAGTACATAATAAATAAATAATAAATAAGATGTATAGGAAGCCACTCGAGTTTCGTATGAAATGCGGATACGGTATAGGGTGGATTTGGCTGTCATTTGGTATATAATTAGCTTAATGTTTGACGGAGGTTACATGCTACATTTTACCCGACTACAAAAGAAGGAGGGTAATCTTTTAATCGTGATAAAGTCCACACGAGCGAAGCCCCATGCCACTTGTAGTATAAATAATAAATGAATATTTCCGTCTTATGTGTAGTAAATAAGGTGACATATTGTATTATGTACACATGCAAGTTTTGCAGCAATACTACAGTCACGTAAACAACGCGCTCCGTGTAATTTAATGCAAAAATTAAAAACAGTTAAAGTTTCGGTCTAATTTCAACACCCCAATAATCTAGACATTATGTTTTTTCGGTGTAATTGTTATCGAGATGAAGTTCACACCATGAACCGCTTTACAACGTGTTTATTGTGAAAAGTGCAGACAGAAACTACTTAACTTTACAAATTATAATTCGTTGTGTTATAGTGACTTAAAAAAAATACAAAACAATTGCGGAATAAACGTGCCTAAATACAGTAAAGTACAGTGTTTTAAAACGGTTACAGTAAAGCTTAACAGTGAAACAAATATCCAATTCAAATTGATAAAACAGTTAACAAAAATAAACAAAGATACGCGTTGTTTTTTCAAATTTGAATCCAAGAACCAGCGTCTTAACGAGCTTTTTATAAAGTGAAATGACGTGAATGTATTTTCCAACATTGGCCAACTGAAATCTGGGACTCAAGTTCGAACCGCTCTTGCAGACCTGTCTTTTTGAACATTTTCTTTAAAATAAAATAGAAATTATTTCATAATAGTTTTGAATAATGATTAAAAATGTTTATAGAATTTTGTATTGCTTTATTCAATCGATTGGGCCGTGAACACCAATGGAACAATATCTCGTTTATGTATTCTGCCACCGCTAAGGACACCTGCATGCCGTGCCGGCTACACCTGTGCGCTGCGCATACCTAAGCTGCGCAGTCTTGTGACGCTTACCGCGCTTTCATCGCTGTCCTACTGGATACAGGGTTAAACGCATGTTCGCTTCTGCGGTCAGTGTTGAAACGCCTTTTGTGTATTATTCGACTAAAATTAGGTAATTGCGCCGCGTGCTATTCTATTATTGTGTGTGTAATAAAACATACCACTTATTATGCATGGGTAAAACAAACCTTTCACAGGAGAGCGATACATGGGTTTGTCCAGAATGCAGTTGTATGTAAAAAAAAATTTGGTGAAAGTAGCCTCACGTCTATCGATTCCTTAAATCTGTCTAACTGTAACATTACATTCAGACAAAAGAAATCAGTTAGTGACATCGAACAACCCGATGTATCTTACGTACCGCAAGGACTCTCACCTGAATTAAACAGCTTAAAGCAGGAATTATATGGTTTGAAAGAACAGCTCACTAATGCAGTCTCCTAGATTCTAAGCTATGAGGTAAAGTTGGAAAAACACGTGTCTTTAATAGACTATCTGAAAGAAAAATTTGAGCTAAGTACTCACCGACAGGTCCAACTCACCATATGATGCTACCGAGCCCGTGATAACTGACAACACTGACATGCTGATACAAGTCTCAAAAAATAAATCGAAGTCTAAGCAACGGAAACTGAGGAAGTGTAAACAAAAAATGGCACAACCGATAGCCCATTTAACCACACCTAATCAACCTCAACCTGTATCTGAGGTCATTGACCCTAATCAGTTTAACGCAATCGACCAATCAACTCCAGTTATAATTACCCAGGTGAATGCTGTAGGTGCTTGCGTCAAGGAGTCCGACTCTCAATAGACAGTTGTTACCCGGAAGCATCGAGGAATTGCGCCAATTAATGGAACCGCTGGACCTAACGTAACTTCACTAAAAGAAATTGAACCGCGTAAACATTTATATCTTTGGAACATGGAATCGGGTGCGGATGAGATTCTCAAGTACCTGCAGCAGTTGTGTCCAGAAAATCCAGGTGCATGTTCAGTTCAATTATTGATGACAAAGGGAGACTACAAATCTTATAAGGTAGCCTTATAAGGTACCTGTTGCTAATTATGAAATCATCCACTCAGCCAATGTCTGGCCAGTCAATGCGAAAGTTAGACCCTGGATGAACTATAGAAGACCACTCAGTTTCAATAAACAGAATTGAACTCAACCTCAGATCGCAGATAACCAGCTCTTTCGTGCCGCATAAAGTTTCAAACTTACATTGTTTTTACCAGAACGTGAAGGGATTAAAAACCAAATTATGTATGTGGTGCAACAATTTACTGCTATTAGAACACAACCTCGTTGCCATAACTGAAACCTTTCTTGACGAAACGGTTGAAGACCCCAAACTAGCACCAGGAGACTGGAGTATTCTTCGTCGTGACAGAAACACACCATGTGCTACTCGCCGCGCGGTCGCCTGCGACAGCGTCGTGAATTTGAAACCGACTGTGGTGAAGATCTGTGGGCAAGTTTCCCATGGTGTGGTCGAACTGTTTATGTGTGCGTAGTGTATATCAAATCAAGTGCCAAAGACGAAGACTATATGCGTTGGTTTTGTAAAGTGGAAAGTTTTAAAATAATTTAAAGGGAACCGTTTTAATTTTAGGAGATTTTAATTTGAACAGTGCTTCCTTGTCTATTGTTAAATATTATTCTTATTTTTTATCTTTTTGTTGCCTGAATGAAAAGAATGAAGTGAGTAATTCGATTGGAGGTATGTTAGATGTGTGGATAGGATGTTGACGCAGTTGATACTTCTGTCGCTGCCACTGATGGTTTAGTTAAACCTGACAACTATCATCCACCAACAACCAACCAACGACGTATATTTAGCCACCAATTTTATTTTTATGAGACTATCTACACCATATTCGATACTTGCATAAGTAGGTGAGTATTGGGGTACCTGGATCAAAGGAGATCCAGTCACCCCAATACTCTATTCAAAATGAGTGTTCTATTCAAAATCATCTATTCAAATGAGTAATCTATTCAGAATCATCTATTCAGAATCCTCTATTCAAAATGAGTGTTCTATTCAGAATCATTTATTCGAAATGAGTGTTGTATTCAAAATACTCTATTCAAAATGAGACTTCTATTCAAGATTCCATTCGGAACGAGACTTCTGTCATTAAGATTTCATGATGGTTTATATTAGCGAGACTTCACTATTAGGTATCTATGACTTACAAGTATTTACTTACTCTACAAATAGATTTAATTTTCATTTAGGTATGTATGATGCAGTGATGCAGCCTCGTGAGTAAAATACTGAATACCTATGCCGTTTAAAATTGCACCCAGACTTAGTTGTTAGGCGCGACTGATTGTTAACATAACAATCATATTTCCATTCCCGTAAAGGAAACAGATTGCATTCGTTTCTACCCATAGTGTGCCTCACGGCTGTAAAGTCGTATCAGCATTTAGTATTATGATTAAACCAATATAATACCATGTACCAAATGTATACCTATGATAAATAAATAGGTTTACATAGTGTGTATAAAAATGCGAGTGTTCCCCTATACCTAATAATAAAGTTTTATGTAATTTCCAATTACGTTGTTAAGTTAAATATAATTTGACTCTTGTTGTACTTATGCAAAGTATGAGATGTTTGCTAAATGTAACTATGTGTAGTGTGTATGATTTGTAGGTAGGAGACTTTTTTAACAGAAGTGATAGAAATAAAACAACTGAAATGTAATTGCTAGTTTATTCACATTTTTTTATGCAATTTGCTTACAATATCCTTTACACATTTATAGATATCGTCATTAAATACATTCCCCACAACATGTTGGACACAGATATTGGCACTACAATCACATGGCGAATTCGTGAATTCTTCGGCGTCAAAAACTTGTATTCGTATTATTTTACTGCGATGACCCGTTGATGGTTTCTGTATGTACGAGTATACAACATCATTTCTTCGCTTTTTACTATTGTTACTGTTGCTGCACGGTGGAGTGTCTTCAAATTCGAACGGTTGAAATGGTCTTTCTCTCTCTAAATAGTTGACCACTTTTTGACGTAGGGTTTGTTCGGTAGTAATTGGCGAGTATGAAGCATCAGTGGGAAAAATATCGCTGGACATCTGAAACAAAGAAGTACAATATTATTAATTAAATAAAATTAAAATTAAAGGTTATCGAAGACTGAATTGTCCTAGAATAGATCCTTGCGAAAACATTTTAAATTAATTTATAAGTACATTATAAACATTTTTACTAATAATTTCAATTAAATACTTTTTGATAAAATATTTACTTACCGACATCGTAGAGCAGATCAGACCACTTGAATGTATTTTTTTGGTATCTTGGATCGGTTTATATAGGAACTCGACCAATTTTTTTTGTCAATAAGGTTCAAGTTAATTTCATTTTATGTATGTAAAGTAATCCTAAGCTAACAGCTCTCTATATGGCTAGAAATTTGTGCCACGTGCACAAAAATGCATTGAAATCTACAGACGAGCGTTATAACCGCGGCGTTTGTCCCTCCAATACGATCAATATAAAAATCAGACGATTATAATTACAATTTAAATTAATTGTATCAGCACATTTTCATTTAATTCCTTAAGAGTTGCTTATGAGACACAATTGATAATCTTTTTTTAGTGGGAGCTCATTGACACTTAATGAATGAAGCGTTTAAAACTCGCGGTTGTAACGCTCGTCTATAGATTTTTCTCGATGTAAAATTGATGAGCTTGCAATCTTTGTGATGAACTTATTTTTGCATGTATGCATTTTTACAAATTTGGTTATGCGTGACGCGTTTTTACGCCTATATACGGGTCGGGGGCAACAGTTTGTACCAATCTACCACTGGAAGGACTCGGTGCTCCTAAATTTCTACATCAAGTACAGAACATATTAGTACATCAAGAAAAACACTGCAGGCTTGTGTAAAATGTAAGTAATATATTTTTTATCTATTTAATTACCTAATCCTTAGTTGAATAATTTCATCTACTCACTCATTTTATCTATTCAATCTTTCGTTTATTCCTCGATTCAGTCATTTTATCCATTCAATCATTTCATTTATTCCTCGATTCAATCATTTTAACTATTCAATCGTTTCATTAATTCATCGATTCAATCATTTTATCTGTTCAATCGTTTCACTTATTCCCCGATTGAACCATTTTATTCATTTATTCATTATCTTTCGAATTATAATCGATTAATATATTTCAGTGAAATAATTAATTTACCTATTCTCGAGCATTTTTAATCTATCCATTCAATTAAAACAATTTAATCTAATCCTGTACTGAACTGTGGCAATGTTTTCTTTGTTATCTAATACATAAATATATAATGTTGCAAGTCGAAACAAACAGCTAGCCAACTTTTCTCTTCCGATGATGAAGCCGGCCATCAGCAGCAGTTGAAAAAGCTGAAAGACTCCAAAGCGTCATCTTCGTCGCTGACTGCTAAGAGATTGGCGGAGGGAGAATCCATCAACACAGAGATTAAGAAAAGGAAAAAGAATAAGACCACGATCAACCCCATAAGCGCCAGCAGATGACCCACATCGCATGACCTGTTCGGGACCGACAGCGACGACGAGCAGGAACAGGAGGCCGTTGGAAGCACGATGGGTAAAAAAATAACACCAATGCATTCGTATTATATGCGTAGAGTAGCCAATGGTCGGGCACGCCGCAATTGCGGCGGTAAGACCCCTCTTTGAGGAGTGGCTAGATCGGCGTCACGGCGTCCTGACCTACCGCATGACGCAGGTCCTCACCGGACACGGAAGTTTCGGGAGGTACCTGTGTCTGATGGGAAAGGAGGAAACGCCTGGGTGTCACCACTGCGAGGGTCGCCCTGAGGACACCGTAGAGCACACGGTGCAAGACTGCCCCGCCTGGGTAGAGCACCGACGTGTCCTCACGGCGACAATAGGCGGAGACCTCTCGCGCCCGGCCTTGGTCGAGGCCATGCTGCGGGGCGAGAGGGAGTGGGAAGCGGTCGCCTCCTTCTGCGAAGCACTCATGCTTCCGAAGGAGGAGGCGGGCCGCGTGAGGGAGAGGATGGCGTCCTCCCTCCAGCCCAGCCGCAGTGGTAGACGCCCACGGCGTCGGACGTCGGCCGACGATCTCCGGCCACCGTAGGCGCGGGCATGCGGACAGCGAGTAAAGGGCAACTCGCTGTCCGACCATGGACCATGCCCGGGTCGACGGCGCGTCGTGTTCCATGCGCGCCTCAAAGAGCGTCAGCAACATGACGAGGCCCCCTCTGCAGAGGGCCGAAGCCCGCCGGGGTCGTGGGACTCATCCCGTTACCGTGGCCCCGGTATGTAAAGGGTTATTGAAGGAACACCGTGGATTTTAGTCAGTAAAAGTCTGACAGTCCCTCCCACCCTGCCCGGAGTGGGAGGACTTATTTGATAATTTTACCACGTTAAAAAAAAAAAAAGAGTAGCCAATGGTATAAGTAAACAGACTAGTGAAAACAAAAAGGGTAAATTTTATATAGATCTAAAGATCTACGATCATAGTGAGATAGAGCGTGTAGCGCCTATAAATCGATGGAGGCATGCAATTGTAAGTGTAAAAAATCGCACTAATGATGAGACGTCAGCATGGAATCATTTAAAAGACTTTTTAAAAGAAACTCATAAAGAGTTCAAGCACTGTCCCATAGATTATGTCAGCAGTTATTTTTAGTAGATATATTATATCCCTCAATCTTGTTATAATACTTATACTCACTTATTTTTCCTTCTTACTTGTATCTTATAATTATTGTATTCATTGTAATAATCATTTACCTAATTACTTTAACTATTGTATCTAATATCATAGTTATTGTGTACCTATTTGCGTACAAAAAATATATATATAAGGGTGACAAATCATATTTAATATATGCAGAAATGTAACTATAATATTATCTTTTTGTTTCATTTACAGTACCAACTCCGTCTACTCATCGAATGCAATATACAAATAATCCAGAATATATTGAATGTAAAAAATGTCACATTAAATCCCTGACTAATGAATTCAAATATCTTTTGAGAACCAACAAATTCATAAGTTTAATAGTTTATTGCAAAGCGAATTTGAAAAAATTTACATAATTTCAAGTGCTTTCAAGAACAGAATAATAACATATCGATTAAATCCTGCACAAGATGTTGAATACCTCACACCGGAGGCATTCTTGTGTCAGAATAAAAATGATATCCTGAAACTTATACATACATCTTTAGTGAAAAATACTTGTCTGAAGATTAATTTCGAGTTGTTTGCCCATTTCGTCTTACTTAAAACGAGTGAGCAACAACTTAAGTCATTCAATACGAAATATGAAATTATTTGTAATAACACAGATATTGATGAATTGTATTCGAAAGTAACCGAAATATTAAAATGTAAAATGTCTGAATTCGAGCATAAAGACTCTGGATAGTCTTACCATACTGTAAGTCATCTAGAAATTAATATGAATAAATATTGTCCAATGAGAGGTGGCACTTATTTAGATTTGCCACCAAAAATTAAGAATTCTAAAAGTTGTATTAATATACAAAATAATGACAATCATTGCTTTTTATGGAGTGTGGTAGCTGCTTTGTTTCCTGCTAAGATGAACGTATGCAGGACTCATTCGTACCCACACTACAGTTCTGTATTAAATATTGATGGAATGTCTTTTCCTGTCTCGTATCAAGACATAAAACTATTTGAAGGAAACAACAACATAAGTATTAATATTTATGGAGTAGATAATAAAAGCGAAAACGTTACTGGACCTCTGTATTTAACAAATAACAGAAAATCTGTTCATGTTAATTTGTTATATTTAGAAAGAAAAGGGGTAAGTCATTATTGTCTTATTAAAAATCTGCTACGATTAGTAAGACGACAAGTGACAAGCCATAAAGGTATTTCTTTGCTGTGTGAATCATGTTTACAATTCTATAGCAGTGAAAATAAGTATAGATCTCATGTCTGTTCAAAAGTTTTATCAATTTTGCCTGAAAAGAATAGCAAACTCGGTTTTAAGAATTTTGAAAGAAAACAAAAAATTAATTATGTGATCTATGCCGATTTTGAAAGCCTATTACAGACTTGTTTCGAAACAAAATCTGAAAAAACACATAATTTTAAAAAACATCTGCCGTCGTGTTTTGGATACTATATATGTTGTTCACACGATCCAACCCAAAATAAATATGTCACATATAGAGGTCCTGACTGTGTTGAAGTATTTGTTACTAGGTTAATAGAAGATGTAAAGAAAATAAATGAAATATTATCGATGAGTAAATCAATGATACCTTTAACAAAACAAGAGCAAATCAGCTATATAAATGCTACTATTTGTCATATTTGCGATCAGTTATTATTTCACGATAAGGTGCGTGACCACGATCATGTGACAGGAAAGTATAGAGGATCTGCACATGTTCAATGTAACTTGATGTTTAGAGTATGTCCATTCATACCAGTAATTTTTCATAACTTATCGAATTACGACTCCCATCTCTTTATACAGGAATTAGTGAGACATAGAGGTTATATAAAAATTATACCTAAAAGCAAAGAAAAGTATTTAACTGCTGGCACTGCTGGACTTTACTGCTGGCAACACTGGTGACAGGTCGTGAGAAAACGATCTCTTAGTTAAATTTTTAATAAATATTCTTTAATTGTGTAGTAACTAGTTTTAGATGTGTTATTTATCTTAGATTAAATGTATAAAGTGACTCAGTCAGTGTTTTTGCCGTGTTTTTGTTGAAAAACCTTCAAAAATCCATAAAACAATAACTTTTGTACGTGGACCGGCTGTCAGTTTGGATTTGAAATCACCAAACCCGGGGAGTATATTTTTTCATATTATTATTACCTATATACACTTCTCAACACCTTTAAATACTGCTCAGATATCTGAGCTACGTCCAGCACACATTGGCACTGTTTATGTCTCCTTTTGCTTGACAAACTGTGGAAGCAAAATCGATGACGAAAACATCCGCCCCAGACAAAAGTTACACTGCATATTTACTATACATTATTACTGTTACATTCTCACTATTATATTCTCATTAATCATCTATTAACTTCATTTAAACCAGTAACTTTGTCTATTGTAAAAGCAAGAAACCCATGTATAACATTACATACTATTTATCATTAAAGCTAGACCAATAACTTTGTCTAAGCAAATGACTTTCTTAGAAAACCAATAAGTAATGTGTTAGTTATATAGTATACATGTAATAAACATAAATAAGAAGTTAATAATAGTATAATTTTCTCTTTTTTCTGCTACCTACTTTCTTATTCATTGTACCTACTTTAAAAAAAAATATTGTCTGTTATTCTTTTGGTTTTTCATTTAATTTCAATCCTTAGTTATTTTCCTTCTATCATCTACTGTTCTAAACTTCCTTAGTATATCCCCAAAATACTCAGTTGATTCTTGTCACATTCCAGGAGCGGTTTGGTCATCTTTTTCAATATGATGACCCGCGGAGCTACTGTACGTGACATGAATATCAAACTGAATGCTGCACTGAAGGAGCTTGAGGTCTCAAAGAAGACCTGCAATGACCTGCTGCAAGAAAGAGAAGAAAGCGAGGTGGAAGTCAGGAAGTTAGTCAACAAAAACACAGAACTGAAGAGACAGCTCGTGGAACTTCACACCCAGCATATGGACATACTGGACCAGCATCACCATCTCCGCAATCTAATGTCTGAATTTTAAGAATGCAGTGACACACATGATCAGGCACTGAAACGTATATCAGGACTTGAAGCGGAATTATACAAGGCTCATAGCACAATATCTAATATAGAAACCTTGAGAGCCAGTGAACAATTGGCCAACACAAACAGCCTTTTCGACGAGCTGGTGGGTAGTGGATCCGGACTAGAATGTAAGAAGCCCACCTGTACCATAGACTTAACTGGGGACGATACATTAACAAACTGTCCTGTTTTAGGTAGTCACAACAAAATAAGGAAGTATATTAAAATTAATAGAAACATTAAAAAGTACAAGAAACTTTTAAAATCAAGAAGTGTGTATAAATATAACATTGAACTTAGAAAGCAGCGTGTTATCCTAAACAACCAATTAAAGGAATGTAGTTGCATGCTGGATAGTCAAAGAAAAATGTATGATATTGACATAAATAACCTTCAGAAGGAATTATTGAGTAGGGAAAATACACTAAGGGATATTTTTTGTAAGTATGAGTCTAGCCAAAAAATGTTAAATGAGCGCATGCAGGAGGCCTGTGACCTGGTGGACTTGGTTAAGCACAATGCAGAGACGTATGAGTTATTGACTAATGACTTCACCTGTAGTTGTGCTTCAAATCACCCGGCCATCATGTTACCACAGATTATTCCTGCATCCTCACACATTTTACCTCATACTTTGGAAACCACAAGCCCAGCTCAAAGTAACATTTTAGTTTATTCAGATAGATTAGGCACAGGTTTTGGCTCACTATTAAATAATTATTGTGATCATGACTCTTGTTCCCAAATTCCATCTGTTTAAATAACTTACTATTTAATCAAATATAATGTAGATACCTATGTTATGTTAAGATCATTAATGCACACCAAATTTATATAATTGAACTTTCACACTATTTGCTAATGAAATATCGTCCAAACTAATTGCAAGCTATTTATAAGTTACTTGGGCTTTAATGCTAGTGACATTTATTTGTATATTCTGCATAATGTGCTGAGTATGCTGTTTCATATGTTAGGCAAACCGATGCCTCTATTTTATATTACAGTCCTTATAATTTAACCAAGATAGGTATTAAAAATAAAACTAAGATTTATATATTTATTTATATATTTAAATTAAGTACAGCCACTTCACATACAATACACAATTTACCTTAAAATTTTTAAATCGGTTTGCTACTTATTATAAAAAAACATTATTTTCAACACACCACTTATTTAAGCAAAATACATTTTTTAGAGCACAAATATTAGTATGATTGATACAACTTATAATATCAGCTGAAGTTGAATATTGTTTATACAATGCTACTATACTGGGACATTGCTTACTTTCTAAATTATATACATTATCAATTTTGAATATATCTTTTAACCACAACACTTTTTCACTTCCTTTTGTAAATATAGCCTTATTTTTAAAAAAATTTGCAAAGTTACTTTCAAAGTTGAAATATGGTACAAACCTTCATTCCAATGTATACCCCTATTTTTTTCAATCCATGCTACTTGTAACCGTTCATTTTTCGTCAAGTCATAGAATGGCCGTGGTGGTTTTATCAACAGTACTTGTATGGGTCCTTCAAACATCAGTGCTATTTCTTTCGGAATAAATTCGTTTCCTTCATTCTTAAACCCTTGGACATCCACAATAACATTCATGATAATTTTCTCACAATATTACTCAAAGGTTTGTATTCGAAAAGTCGATCGTTTATTATCAAACAATAAGCAGATGTATTCGCCGGAATATCTTCTGAACATTCAATTTCTAATCGCACATCAACCGGTCCAGTTTTGAGCGATTCGTTTTGTCTTGAGCAATCAATTACAAAAAGTGGAGCAAGTTCTTTAAATTGATTTAAGCTAAGCAACGGAGATCCGTTGCTTAGCTTAAATCAATTTAAAAAACTTTCGTCAGTCGTATTACAACTCGGGCATAGATATGCCCGAGTTGTAATACGACTGACGAAAGTTAGCATACATTTCGTATAATATACTGTATTTGTTTTCATCAAATTTCAGATTAAGTGAGTCATATGGATAATATTGCGAATTTAAAAATAATTTAATATTGCTTACATTACAATGATCGAATAAGGAAGAACTTTTAGTTTTATTAGTTTTTCGATTAGTTTGCAAACCAAATATAACGAACCTTGGCTTCTCTAATTGTGAAATTGTCTTTACCGACCATGAATGCTTGGTTGTTTTTGGTAACAACGGATATTCATACAAATCCCAGTTTCTAAATGCTAATTGAATAGAACGATCTCTCTCCAAACTCTTTAGCAATGATAATTTGTTACGATCAGAAACTTTGATATGTGGCACACGCCATTGTATTTTTTGTATATCTATTTCTAAGATATAATTTTTCTCCATAAGCACACAGTTTAATGCAGAGCTGTTTCTTTGTAAAATTAGTTCATGTTTACAATTAATTATTATTTTGTTATAATCTTCTGCAAATCCCAATATTCTATTAAGCGGAATACAACACTCATTTTGACTAGAGGATTCCGAATAGATGATTCTGAATAGATTACTCATTTTGAATAGATGATTCTGAATAGAACATTCATTTTGAATAGAGTATTGGGGTGACTGGATCTCCTTTGATCCAGGTACCCCAATACTCACCTACTTGCATACCTAAAAAACGGAGGTGTAGAACTTCAACTAGGCGCTATCTGGTCTGGTTCACTAAAGAGATAATTCAAGATACTAAACTGAAGCTTAAGTGGCACTCAGTTTGGAAGCGCAAAAAATGCACTACAGCTTATAAAACCTTTTCAGATTTAAGAGCTAGCCTTAAAACACGAGTAGCATTGGCTCATGAATCACACATAAATATAATTGAAAACAATTTAAGAACCAACCCACGTAATTTCTGGCAACATATTTCTAGTTTGTGCTCAAAAGGTGGTTTTGAACCAAATGTCACCTACAAAGGTCATAAATTTACAGGTGTTCACGCAGCCGAAGCCGTTGCAGATTTTTTTGTTAGCATCTATCTTCCTGAAGTTCCACTTCTTGATGCTGAAAAAACTTCAACTAGTGATAATAATGTCAACAGCAATTACATAAACATATTTAAATTTTGTCCTCAAGACATCATTTTAGGAATAAACAAACTTAAATTAAGTAGCTCAGTTGGTCCTGATAATATTCCCCCTGAAATATTGAAAGTTTTAAAAAATATTTCTGTTTACCATTACATCATATTTTTAATCTATCATTAAAAAATGGAGTCTATCCTCGACAGTGGAAGATGTCACGAGTCACGCCCATTCCTAAAAGTCACAAGAAAACATTCGTTGAAGAATTCCGTCTTAGAATATATTACATAATTACATTTACTCCCAAGTTGAAAAATATCTGTGCGACGAGCAACATGGTTTCAGAGCAAAACGGTCGGTGAACCTTCTTACCCTAGTAGACTATATTTCCAAACGTTTAGACCAGGGAGGCTAGGTAGATGTGTTGTACTTTGACTTCCGGAAAGCATTTGATAGGGTCAATAACGATATTCTGCTGGCGAAGCTTTGCGCTATCGGTTTTTCACCACGTCTTCTGCGGCTCCTCGCTAGCTACCTCCGCGATCGTCAACAGTTTGTCAGATTGGGGCTTTATGAGTCCAAGCCCTATCATACGCGCTCCGGAGTCAGTCAAGGATCAATTCTGGGACCACTCCTGTTTTTAATAATGGTCAACGATCTTCCATCTGTCATTCTTCATGCCAAAAGTCTGCTATATGCAGATGATTTAAAGCTTTTTTCTGAAATCCACTCTGAAACCGATTGCTTGGGGCTGCAACGTGACCTAAATTTGATATTAGACTGAAGCATTAAGAACGAAATGGAATTTAACCCTGCCAAATGTTTTGTAATGACTTTTACTCGTGTACGTCATCCCGTCAACTTTGCGTACAAAATTAACGACAGCACCATTACCAGGACAAGTACAATGAAGGATCTAGGTGTACATTTTGACAGCAAACTCACTTTCCATGATCACATATTATTAGTAGCAAAAAATTCATTTGAACGTTTAGGTTTCGTACTACGCAATGCTAAGGACTTTAAGAATATAAGTGTTAAAAGATCTATATTTAACGTACTAGTTCGCAGTAAGTTCGAGTCTAGCGCATGTGTCTGGAATCCTTTTGAAAAGAAATACACATTAGTTTTAGAGAGGGTTCAGAAGGCTTATCTTAGGTACCTTTATAAGCGTACTTTTGGTTTCTATCCCTTCTTGTAAACTTTTAACTTTCTCCTAGGTAGTTTAGGGTATAATTCTCTAGAAGTTAGACGGAAAAATGATCAAATCATTAATATGTTTAAAATATTTCGCGGAAAAACAGATATAATACATAATATACACTCGAGCCCAGTACACTCTCCGCGCTCAACGTTCTCTTGGATGCCATACCTGATTGTGATGTGTTTGCGGATGAATGGAAGAAGATCTTGTCTGTATGCCTGGAGTACTGTGAGATGAGTGTATGACTGTTAGATGATTTTTTATAATTTAACATGTCTTCAAATAATGTAATTGGCCTTCGGCCGTGTTATTTTGAAGTAAATAAAATAAATTATACCTGCCGGAGTCTGTGTTTCCCGATAACTGTAACCTAGGAGTCTAGGAGGGGTCATCCCATGTGACGGCCTGTTTTTTAAGGATATTTTAGGATTTTTTTTTCTACGACCAGTAAAAAGATAGAGCTTTAAGTTTATTATCATTTATTAACATATATTTTGAAAGTACAACTATAAATTTTGAGCTAAAAATATTGTGTAGAACCTGAGTTACAGCGTTCTGAACACCCCCGCCTCGAAAAAATCGGCTCGCATTTCCTCCACGATTCTGGCTGATTGGCTTATTTGAAACAAAAAATATTAGCGGCGTTTTAATCTGTAAGCTTAAATGCACGGAATGGACTATTATCAAATGAATGTACCAAAAATTGGATTTTTGGTAGACATTTGAAAAAAAAAGTTGCGAATTTTGCGTTATTTTTTTTGCTTTTTGCTATAAAAAAAAAATCGAAATTTTGGGGATTACTGATTGATAATAGTTCATTCCATGCGTTTACATGTGTTGAGTGTACTCTACAAATTTCAAGTCATTCAGTCAAGCCGTTTTTGAGATACGATGGAGGAAAGTTTGAAAAACACAGTTTTGAGAAAAACGCGTTTAAAGTTTCATTCAAGTCCGCTTAAAACTATGAAAGTCTCAACTTACCCTCAATCGGCGATGCCTGGTCCATAGAGTATTCCTTCTTCTTCCTCTTGAATCTTTTTCAAAGCAGATTGTTCAGCACTTGAGTCAATCCTGGCTTGTTTAACGACATCACTTACGCGCCGTTCAGAACGTGAGATTCGCTTTTCATCACGTTTGTCAACATAAGTATGGGCTTCGCGGCCAATGGGTTATCCCATAACCGACATTACTTTTAAAATACATTTAAAACCTTGATTAAAGATGGTAAGTAACTGATAAGTAGCTAGCAATTTCAACTGTCTTGGGGCCAGAATGGTGATGCTTAGGAGCAAAAGTCCATATCAACGAATTCAAAGATTCGTTATTGTTTTGTGTCTCTGCTCATTAGAGGTGGTTTATCGTGATGAAATTGGTCGAGCTCATTTTTAGCTTCTGCCTTACGCCATTTACACCAACTGTCTTCGCCTTCTGGACAAAATTGATGTTGAGGGTTTTCATCTGAAGAACATTTGTGATAATACTTGTATAATAATATAATATTGTAAAATAAAAAATATATAATAAAAAAAAAAAAATTGTGATAAGACTAAAATAACTTCGGTAAAATATTTAATACTTATAGAAATTCCATTTTAAGCCTGTAGAACCTTGTCTAAACTTGTATAAACGTATATATGTATAAAAGGATGCCAGCTATCAAGCCGACTGTACACAATAGGCCCGGACTCCGACTACCAACTCAGCGGTCCGAACAGGTCCTTCTTCTAACTGCTGTATCTTCAAAACGACTTCGAATTTTTAAAAATCACTTTACTACCGCATTCTAAACATGTTAAAAAAGCAATTTATGAAAAATAAAAAAAAATCGATTTTTTGAGCCTATCACATGGGATGATCTCCTTAGTCAAGAGTGAATAGGTTACTTTTAGGTAAGCGTGCTCTATCTTAGACCACATCACCACTTACCATCAGGTGAGATGGTGGTCAAACGCGAACCTACTTTTTGATAAAAAAAAAATATTTTTGACATAATTGACGGGAAATAAGTGTAATATTATTAGCTCAAGTCTATCATACTATCGAAACTAGTAAAAGGTCATGAATTAATATCTATTACGATTCCCGCTTTTACTTATGAATGTAGCAGGAAAACGAATTGATTGCTACTGTACAGTAGTAATCAATGCTTGAAAACTTATCCAATTTCCACCTTCTTAAATTTTCAGTGGTATTGCTGTTACCAGCCTAATATAAAATGCACCCCCCATAAACATCGGAACAAAACTCCGCAGTACTTCATTAGAAATTTGTCCGAAGTCAACTTTAAAATTACTTTAGGGAGCTGGTAAGTTTTTCTTTGACTTGTGCAAGTTGGCAACTAATCTGTATGCGTAATGCATGTAAATAAGATAGGACCTAGTGTACACGATACAAGGAGTTTAAGCGAAAAGTTTCGTTTGCAGCGATTCGATTTGCCTCAGTAACGAAGATATTATTAGTTGCCAGCCATGGCACAAGTTCCTAGTGTGGACTTTTTGATAGAGTTTCTGAGTGAATGTCGACTTCTTTTGAGATGTTGGAAATTATTTTCTTGCGTTTAATATTAGTTGAGACTTTTCTAGAATGAAGTTAGAGTAAAATAATGTTACCATTTAAATTGAGTGCCGGGGTTGGAGAAAAAATATGTCTCTATTTTTTATTAATATGATTGTATTTTTAGTATCAGCTCTAGACTATGAGATATATAAATGGAGGCGAAGAGAATTTTGGTTTCTTGCAGGAGGTACTTAAAATAAATTTTAAATTGATTATTGCTGGTCCAATTCGTAAAAATGCTTTCTTTAAAACTCATCTGTTATTAATACCTCTATTTTTATTCTGATACAACGAAAATGATCGCAATCATATTTGTATGTAAAGCCTTGAAGTTGAAAACTTAGTAGTGGCGATTCACAACAATTGTAGTTTACTGTGCCATACATTTTTGTAGCAAAGTAGCTGCATTAGATGGACAGACACTAGATTGATCAATTGATCGTAGTAAGATTTATTTTTTTCATTCGGACGAATGGAGCTTTACAAATAACCTATCTTTAAACTTGTCGTCATGGTAGGCGCAGTGATTAACCGACTAGCTGCTGCATTGCATGTTGTGAGTTCAATTTCCGCAACGGAACTGATTTGAAAAATGTTGGTATGACCTACAGATAGTGGTTTCTGTCTGGGTGTTTGGGGTTGCGGAAATTTTCTAACGAGATATTGCGGCCCCAGACCACAAGGGCAACTGAAGAAACAGGGTGGGGTTTTAGTCAGTAGAAGTCTGACACTCCCCACCGCTTTACCCAGACTGGAAGAGTCATTTGATGATTTTCGCACCGAAAAAAAAAATAGGTCTGGTAGTTCGTTAAAGGGCACTCGCGTTAATGAAGAAATTCGTAGCGTGGGGCAACGCAGTTTCATATAAAAACTTTACTGTCTATCGAATTAGTGATATGTTAACACTGCAACAATCTTATATACACACATCAAAAGTGTCTAGGGATCAAGCATTTTTATGCGGATTTCTTGAGATTGAGATGTGGCTTTGTAATAAATTTATGATTTTATAAATTTATATGGATCCTTTTTGGTGCATTTCATAATTTGAAACAGGAACTATTAATGAAATTCGAGTAAAAGATGAAAATCAGCTGTCAATATTTTCCCTATAAAAACATACAACGCATTGAAGACATTATTAGTGCTACTGTTTCCCTACTACTGATTAAAACCAACGTTATTATGGAGCGGCGACGTCATTTAAGCAGGGAAGAAATGCTCAGAGCCGTGGGAATGATAGAAGCTGGTTCCCGGCAACGTACTGTGGCTTTAGCTCTGAATACAAGTCAGAGTGTTATCAGTCGACTTTGGACACGTTACCGAAGCACTGGTACCGTGGCTGAGCGCCATGGAGGACGGTATCGCTGCACCACACGGAGACAAGACCGATACATTCAAATCTTAACTCGAAGAGCTCCAACAATAACCGCCATGATGTTAGCCGTGAGGCTTCATCACTCTTCAGGGAACTTAATTAGCGACCAAACAGTCAGAAACCGCTTGCATGAAGTGAACCTTCATTCCCGAAGACCGCTACGGGTACCACCTATAGCAATGCACAATCGTAGGATTCGATATCAATGGGCTCTTGAACACAGAAATTGGGCAGAAGAACAATGGCGTTTCGTGTGCTTTTCTGATGAGTCTCGTTTTGGTATGAGACCGGATACAAGACGTATACGACACTGGAGAACCCCTGGACGCCAACAGCGATTAAAATCCTGCCAGGAAGTCCATCCTTATAGTGGTGGAACCATCATGGTATGGGCGGGTATTTGGATCGGCGGAAGAACTGAGTTGATTTGGATCAGAGGCAACCTCAACGCTCAAATTTATGCTGAGACGATTGTATCTGACGTCATCGTTCCTCTACAAGTGCAAATCGGTCCCTTATTTCAGTTAATGCATGATAATGCACGACCGCACACCGCAAGAGTTGTAAGACAGACTCTCGCCGCAGCTAACATCAATGTCCTGCTCTGGCCTGCTCAGTCGCCAGACTTGAACCCGATTGAGAATGCATGGGATATGCTACAGAGAAGAGCTCTGCCGAATATGGAGGGTATCCAGTCGCAAGAAGACCTTTTTTTGTTGTTGCAACGAACATGGGCGGCCATTCCACAGCGTGATTTGGATGAACTCATTTTGAGTATGCCAAACCGATGTTCTTGTGTTGTTAGTGTTCGCGGTAGAAACACGGATTATTAGTTGTTTAAGTAACCCAATAAAATTAAAAAAAAAACTGTTATTTCAGTCTTTTTTTCGAACTTTAATGTTAGTGGTTCAAATGTCAAAAATCCCTTTATTAGGAAAATGGAAAATTTCTTTATTAATGCAAAGGTGACTTGGTTTATCGTTACTGTGACAAACGAAAACACTTTATTTGATGAATCCTTAAATAAAATTTTAATTAATATCAATCAGGAGAAAAGTTATTGCAAAAATATATGTTGATCCCTAGACACTTTTGATGTGTGTAGTAAAATTATCACAAACATCAGTATACCAACAAAATCTGATTGCCGATGTGGACTAGTAGCAATGTTGTCGGATAGCGCTCAGTCGCTAGCACCCAATCAAGCAGTCTTGTTTGGTAGGCGCATGAACTCTACGATGGCGATTCAATACGTTTTCGATGTATAAATTGTACGACGAAGGATGAGTTTCATACAGAAAATATTGGTACTTACATAGAATTTAGAATACGATATGGTGAAATGGCCGTTTTATAGTAAAATATACTTTAAAGTGACATAAAACCTTCATAGCGTGAGATTTTTGAGTGAAACATTTTTCAAGTGGTACCTATGAGATGTTCTTGTTTTAAAATTAAAATAAAAACTTAAATAACCTTCCTATTAGATGGCAACAATGTGTAGATAATGAGAGTAAATATTTTTATTAAATAAATATGTTATATTTTAGACAAAAACGAGTTTGAATTTTTCAGTAAGTACAAGTGGGCGATTTCATATTTTACCCCTATGTGCTTAATGAAAAGATCAATTCAAAGATTTTAATACTGAAATATGCTAATATTTGAAATCTAGTTCTCTATTGACCTACAATGTGTAAATCGAGCCCGTACCCACTGGGATAGGACGGAGATGATACAAACATTTTTATTTTTCTAGCAGTCCGGAGACTGACTTCCATTGCGATCACATCAAAAACAAACACGAAAGAAACATTTTCAATTCCTTTTTTTGCCATTAGCACATCCAAATCCAATCCTTATCACCGAAACTGGAACAGTGTTTGCAGAACAAATCGATGTTTGTACGTTCAACCCATCGGCTCGCTTTGATGCTGACATGCCATAATTAATGGCAACGCTATTCGGCTTGCTGGTAATCTGGCAATTATTGAATCGTACTCATTACTGCTATGAGATGATTCTGAGTTTAGTTTGCCGGAAACGCTTAATATAATGTCTAATGGCTATATATAATCTAATGGCTGTTAGTTAAGACTTTTTTGGTAAAAGGCGAGCCGTATGTACAATATGACTTGCTAGGAAGTTGATATCGACATCTTTAGACAAGCGTATCTAAGTTGAAAAAGACTCTATGCAGGCACTTCTTTGACAACATTTGAAAGTTATTAAACTTTATCTGTCTGTATTTCAGCTAACCTGTCTGTATTATATAATTGTTATTCACCTATTTACTAGGTAACAATAGGTGAACAATAAAACTTTTAATTGGCCATATTTTATTTATTATCCTTATTATTGAAGGAGGAGGCCGAACGCGCGAGGGAGAGACAACTTTCTTCCTCACGCCCCAGCCGCGAAAGACGCCCCGGGCGTCGGGAATCGGGAGCCGATCTGCGGCCACCGTAGATGCGGGCTTGCGGATGGCGAGCAGGGGTAGCTCACCGTCCGGTAAGGACCAGGCCCGGGTCAACGGCGCGTCGTATTCCACACGCGTCTCTAAGAGCTGTCAGCATCAGTGACGGGGCCCCATAAGGGCATTGCCTGCCGGAGTTGAGGGAATGTTCTACCGAGATACCGCGGCCCCGGAACTTAAGGGCAGCTGAAGGAACAGGGTGGGTTTTCAGTCAGTAGAAGTCTGACACTCCCTTTCGCTTCACCCACAGCGGGAGAAGTCATTCGATGATTTTCAGAAAAATCCTTACGATTGTCTCTGTCTTGCTGAAAGTTTTCCAAACATAATAAAATAAAGAGAAATCTAGAGCAAGGCCTCCTAGAGAACACATGGAGAGGCGTGGGCAACCGGATGTTTTTACAATGGTGGGCGAAAATTAACTAAAACGAATAATACAAAGGCTTGTTGCTATGCAATTGAATGATTATGATAGTCAATGTTCAATTGAGTTCCAACTAATTCTACTACAGCAATATAGTTAGTTAAGTTTGGTTTCCAGTTCCCTATTTAGGATTTATTTGTATTTCATTCGCAAACATCGATTATAATTAAAAAGTGTAACTAAATGTAGATTAAGCGCAATACCTCAGACACCCCAATTAGAATATTAAATTATAAGTCTAAAACAACATCCGTAATTAAATAAATTGAAAACAAACCTAGACATTATTTATAAAATAGTTATCCTTACTAAACGCAAAACGTATGTGCGTCATACAATATCCTTACGCAGACGCATACACTCATACAATGTTAGCGGCCGACACGCACATGAGCGCATTTCGTTGAATTAAGGATAGTAATTATTTTGTCATTGTAAGTTAAATGAAAGATTTATCCGTCAAAATTTAACTCCTTTTTTTATGACGGAAATCGATTTAGAAGCCAATTCTGAACCAACTATGTACTTTCAGGAATTGCGTTTATTCTGTTACACGTTGTACATGTGATCGTCATTCATGACTTGTTTAGCTTTTTTCCAACTACATTGAATTCAGCTTGTAGTCTAACCGTATGCAGCTAAGTATGAGTGTTTTACATGAAGCGACTGCCTATCTGACCTCTACAACCCAGTTACTGGGTGATACGATATCCATTGGTAAGACGAGGCGAGGTATCAGATTTTCTGGCTTCTGAGTACCCGTAATGACTGCCAAATGAGAGCCGGAACCTAAAACTTAACATGCTCTCTGAGGCACGAAGAATATCGATATGATAAGATGGTAACCCATCCATATACAGGTCTTGGAAAGTGCTGACTAACCCTGATGTTAGAGCAAAGCCTTTACACGTAATGTTCAATTTTAATAAATTGAAATAATGTTTATGTTAAATAATAATTTCATACGAAATTGAACTAAAACAATGTAATTATAAAATTTATAAACGATAAATGTTTTAAAAAATTTATAAAATATTAAAAATATTTTTTTTTATGTAAAAAATAAATGTTTTAATTTTTTTATAAAAAATGTTAGATGTTGCGTGAGCTCGATATTGAACTGAAGACTAACGTACTGGTGTACGTGACAAATGACTTTATTTTATAAATTAACAAAATTTGCAGTATTTTAACTAGGCCAAAGTAAAATGTGCGGTTGCTAACAGTACACCTGAAGATATTATTTATTTATTTAAACTTTATGTATGGTGTTACATGAGCAGACTTAATCGATGGTAAATTGCGTATTTTATAATATGTATTGGGACCTGAAGATTGAAACGTGCGGCTTTAATAAACCACACTTCTCGCATGTCGCATAAAACATCATTAATTTCTTCTTTGATATTTTGAGAGTATTATGTAAACTTATCCAAAATCGGTATGATAAAGTACAGTTTTAATGCCAGTATCTCAACTGACGGTAATCCCCTGCGAGCTGTCGTAGCGACACGGCGACGCTGACGTCACTAAGCCCCAATATACATGAGATTATACACGCAATTAGTCGTTGAGACACTTTAATCACTCGCATTTTTGGTTTGTTTCAGTCATGTGTTTGTTTGGTGAGTTTTGGGGGAATTAGTGCCTCAGTGATTACATGTACGACTTACGAATTGGAGGTCGTAGGTTTGAATATGATTCAAGCACATTACGGTGGAAAATTTATGGAAAATTCAAAGACATGCGACATCAACCAATCCGCACTGAAGTAGTGGATTACGGTTATTATGTATTTATTATATACTTAACTGTACACCTTACAATATTTCTATGGATACGAAAAGTAAAACTAGTACAATGGGCGGTATTATGCCACAGGACGACCTCTTACAGACAGCCTTTTGTTATGTTAGTCATATTTTATGAGTTAGCCGTCTGATTTTCACATTGAAAATTAAAGCTTGTGTAAGTGATGTTAGCAGCGCGGGAAGTTGCTAATAATAATATTAAACCAATATTTTTCAGGTTATAAATATCCGTAGATAAAACTTAAAACTATGTTTGTAAAACTACATATTTCCAACGAAGTGATAAAGTCTTGTAGCGCTGCGTGATTGCGCCAAATCTAAACCATGCCATGTTGATCAATTGTAATCATAATATTCGTGACTATTTCTTTGTGATAAACGACATGTTTGGTGCAGTTGTAGCTGAGTGATTGGCTGCTGTACAGCGTGTTGCGCGTTCGAACAAAGCACGGAACATATGTAGGTTTATATTTGTGCAGTGGGTAAGTTAAAATTTTTGTGATCTCACCAACGATATAGAGAGAAATTCCTAGTGAAGTACAATAAATGAAAAATAAATCTAATACTTCTTTTTCTAAGCAGTGTGTCGATAGCAATCCAAATGCACTCAGCCCAGAACTGGGCAAAGAGATTGGCATTGTGAGAAGCCTTCATCAGTTCCTATAGTGAACAATCGACAGGATACGTTGCGCCATTGTTTATGGATCAACACATTTATACTGCAGGGTAGAGTTATCAGCACATCTCCACCTGGGTCTGTAATCTATAAAAATTCCAGGTCAGCCATGGCAGCTCATATCCAGGTGTTCGATTTTTAACTGGAATGGATGGGCTTGGTAGGGTTAGACAGATATAGATACTTGTAAATCGCTGCTTAAGTAGTAGTGTACTGTATTTTAAAGCTAAATTGATTTTCCACCCGCAAAGTAACTTCATCCTTGAAAGCGCTCTCAATAATAAAGTTCAATAAAATTCCATATTTCTAGCCACGTTGAATTTCATTCTAATCTCAGCTTTTGAAAATCAGTTTTACCTCGACACCACTGGAAATTCTATTAATTCCGAATTGTAAATTTAATTGAACGGGTCGGGTAATATGGACCGGTCCAGGTAAGCACTGTTTAATCAGCCTATAATATTAAAATTGCTACAAAGCTTGTTTGAATATTTAAACCATTTAAAAAAAAAGCAATTTTCACCATGTTTACTGTTCTCTAACGACACAGCATTTTAAAGGTTACATTTCGTGTTTGTACAATCAAATTCCGTATTGGGGAGTCGTGTTTACGTAATCTGATGAAGATTTATTCGTTTAAGGGGCGTTTTCAACATTTTTGCATCGAGTCCTCTCGAGCCAGTGAGCAAGTGTCACTGCTCATTTCTTTTGAACAAGATGATATCTTTGTGTTGTGAAAAAGAGAACACATAAGCTCATATTTCCTTAAACAAAAATAAATACCAGCTTTGTTTTATATTGTTTCTTGCCGGTTCTTCTCCATAGAAAACAACCAATTTCGAACCGTGCACTAACTTCTGACGTTTTGTAAGTGCCCATGTAGGCTTACTTTGTGGCTTAGTATCTTGCTTTGTGGCTTTAAGGATGAATTGATTCAAATTAGGAATTCATTGGTTTGTTTGGTATTTTGTTGGAGCAGTGGTTCACGGCGTGGGATATAAGGAGTAAGAACAATAAAATTAGCTTTTGCCAGGGGCGAAATTGTCATCGGATGCATCGGAGGCAGTCATCGGATGATTTCCCATCCTTAAAAATAGCCTATGTGGAATAAAATATTTTGAGTTTGAGTTTGATTGTTTCGTAATCGGAATGTCTTTTGAAAGTATTCGCTAACATTTTCATTTGATAACACATTTTTTTTTGTTATTGAAAAATAGGTTCGCGTTTGACCACTATCTCACCTGATGGTAAGTGATGATGTGGTCGAAGATAGAGCACGCTTACCTCAAAGTAACCTACTCACTCTTGACTTAAAGACTCCTTGGTTATAGCTTTCGGGAAACACAGAATCCGGCAGGGAATTCCACTCCTTAGCCATACGCACAATGAAGGTATTCCCAAAACGTTTTGTGCGTATGGATGTCCACCATGTAACGATGGCGCTTCGCCGTTTGTTTCGTAGTCCGATGATGGAACGGGCTTGGCGGAATTAGATTGTGTAATTCCAACGCACACTCCCCGAAATGTAACCGATAGAAAACCGATAGACTTGCAACTCGTCGTTGGTGTTCAAGGCTATGGAGCTTTTAAAATTATTATGGATTACGACCCATTGCGTCTCACAGGGAAGAGTTCTGTGTTCCGGCAGTGATATCATTATAGGCTTAATTTTATTGTTGTATTTTATTATTTTGTTCTGATTCTCTCTCTTTCCTTTGTCGCGTTCTTCATTACTGAAGGTCGTGCCCATCTTGAAAACTCTAAATAGCCTCAGTCGTAATTCTTCTCCATCAATTCTTGTCTTCGGATTACGTCATAGGAAATAATAAAACCATAGTGAAATCTTAGAAAGTTTTATGAAGCGTAAGTAGATGTTTCGTTGTGCGTTATTACACTTTTAATGAACCAACTAAAAACTAAGTACATTTCTTTATAGGTTAGTTTTCTGTCTAGGTTTACTTTTATCTATTACCAGGAATAGAATTCCTATGCTACGCTGAATATTAAAGACTAATTCGTCAAAAAATATATAACCTAAAATTCCTTTCAGTCGGCGTCCGCCATTTCTGTGGCATGTGTAACCAGCTAAGCCTCGAAATGCCTCCATTGTATGGATGGCATTTAAAAACATAGCCGGCCAATAGGTGGCGTTTAAAATGTCAGTCAACCAATAGGAGGATATCGAAGCTTGTCAAAAATACACAGAGATCATGGTGTTGTTGACACCTCATATAAACGTAGCCTGTTTGTTTTGGTATTGTTATTTAGTGTATGTATTTCTTCAGCACTAGCTGTACCCGGTATGCCTCAAAGATACGTCAGCAGGGTTGCGGTAATGTTCTTTTGAGAAACCGTGTCCGCGGATGGCAAGAGCATGTGAAGGAACACGGTGAGTTTTTAGTCAGCAGAAGTCTAATACTCCCTTTCTCTATCCAGAACGGGAGAAGTTATTCAACGATTTTCCCACCCAAAAAAAAAACCTGTAGGTACCCGGTATGCGTTGCTATGTGTAAAGAAATAAAGTGCTTCTTTTCACATGATTTTATAGTACAGGGACATTCTCGTACGTCCTCAGAACACCTTGCGAAAGTTTCGTCACAATCTGATAGATGGTTTAAGATCGCATAGATAATAAATACACAAATATTGATTTTTATTCGGGTTCCGTAGTAGCGGGCACTGCTAGAATTTATACTTACATTACACACACAATATTTATTTTTTTAAAGAGTTCTAGCAATGTGGGGGAAAGCTGTTAAACTTTACGACTAAATGACTAAACCCGTTTTGATGAAATTTGGTAGGACAGGTCCTACGAAACTTGCCTCTTTTTTCGCTGAAAAGAAAATCGTCACACGTACGAAGTGGAAGTTAGTTAACCATAATAACTTTTTCTTTTTTAAACCTACTATCCATTATTTTTAATCTTGTCAGTATATAATGCAATACTGTTAAGGAAACTTTTTACCTCGGTTTTTAAGTTAAGCATTTCGTTATAGGTTAAGTAATACCTTCTTCTAGAATCTTTTCCAGCCTTTTGTATTCAATCAGATAATTCTTCATTTAGCAAGATTGTGTGAACCTTGAACTTTCCTGAACGTAATGATTTTAAATATTCTCATTGTTATAAATTCCGAGTGGTTTCTTTTGTTCGTGGAAATACAATTACATTCGCGAGTACATAAGCTTTTATAATAGCAAAGATATCTCGAAACTCGTTTTTTTTTGGGCTTCGTGAACAGGTTTTATTTTTTGACGATATTTTAATAATGAATTACATTTTTTTATGTTACTAGAAGCCTTCAATTTGCAGGATTTTGTTCCTTTTAAATTAGCTGTTTTTATATTATAAATGTCTTGTATTTTTTTACTTTGGCAAACAACACCTTAATGTACCTACTTATATACTGATCTGTCCTGCGTATCAAGGGTTTGATTCCCGCGGCGGAATAAATATGTGTTTGGCTCACACATAGTTTTTCCGGGTCGAAATTTTAATGTTCCGGGTATTTTATTATTACGATGATTGTGGAAGATGTCGGTAAAAATCATGCTGATTAGGTGCTTTAGGCACATCATACATGACAACGATATATCGTACCGATTTGAGTTTGTACAGTTATATCGGACGGTGCTATTTTCTCCACATGAACGTTCCCATGGAATATTTTCCGATATCCACAAGGGCAAAACTGTGTGCAAAAGCTATTAATATTGTAAATGCGAAAGTAAATCTGTCTATCTACACTTTCACGTCTAAACCACCAAACCGATTCTGATGAAATCTGGTACAGGTGTAGATTAGACCTTAGAGAATGTCAATGGCTACTTTTATAACTGAAATAACTATTTACACGAGTAAAGCCACGGGCACAAGCTAGTTTACATACGCAAGTAATTCATAATAACTTCCAATTGACCTTTTCACGTGTCAACTTTCCGTATACTCTCCTTTTATTCTCGTACATGATGGTGAATAAATGATACTTCCATATCTAGATGGACATAGCGTTTATCCATTGCCTGAAGCGTTAACTCGTCTGACGGTCTTAGGATTAAGGCATGACGGCTGTCACAGAGTGACGAGCTCGTGGCACGCTGAATTGCGCGAGACTGTTACATATAAAAAACTGGCAATATACAATTTAACCACACGTGAGGTAAAGCATAGGTTGAAAAATTGGTTGTTAACTTCGACTTATGATTAGACAGAATTACTGTTAATAGTTAAAAAGTAATTATATAAAAGGTATAATAGGTGTCAAGAATTGTCTGTATAATATATTAGTAGTAAATATTGAATTGTGTCATTTTGTATGATTTTACCGTAGGTTTATGTTATGTTTTTGTTTTAAGCTTTAATAATTTTGTTTATGTTATGAAGCTACGTAAGTTCAAGGTTGGGTCTGAGTCAATAGCTTACTAACTCCTATAATACAAGTTTTACTTAGTTTAGGAGTTAGGAAACACCATAATTATATGTGACAGCGTACAGCCTGTGAACTTTGACTTAATTTGTTATTACATTAAGAAATTTGTACCTACTTTGATGGATATAAATTATTATTATTATTATAAATTATATTTATTATATATAATTGTATTCATTATATATACATATTAATTACATTTTTAAATATTAATAAAACAAAATATAAACATTTAAAAATATAAAAAATAGTAGCCCACCGGTATAGGGAACAGGGTCCAAGCTACCGGTGGTCAGGGCTCTTGAGACAGGAACCTCCTCACAATACGCGCCGTTTCCAGAAGTACTGCTTTCTGGATCAAGCCCTTGATCCAGCTGCCCAACGAGAGCCTCCTTAGAGGTTGGTCGAGGCTCTTGGCTATTATACCATTGGCTGTGACGACTATCGGCACAATGATTGCTGTCTCCACATCCCACATGTCGACAACCTCGCGCGCCAGGTCAAGATACTTATTTTTTTTATCTATCTCAGCTTTCACGAGGTTCTCGTCATGGGGGACTGCTATATCAACATTATATATATTATTATTATTATATTTGATACCTAAAAAGTGTATTTTTCTTTACTCTTATTTTCAGATTAAGCACATATGTTCATCTTCATCTCAGCTTTTTCCCAAATTGATTGGGGTTGGTTTCAAGTGTACCTGGATGCAGCTGAGTTTTAGTTTTACATGGAGCGTCTGCCTATCTGACCTAACCCAGTAACTGGGTAACACGATACCCCCTGGTAAGACCAGTGTGAGATTTCCTGGCTTCTGACTACCCGTGACATTTATCAAAGATGTTTAAATGACAGCCGACACTAATGGATTGACGTGTTTTCCTAGGCATGGAGAAATTTATTTATTTATTAGGTTTACTAAATCAAATCAAATCAAAAATATTTATTTGCCAGAATATGGTACAATAGATGTTACAATTCCTGGTTACCAGCATATCCTGCCATGACATGGCGTACAAATATGTCTTAAAAAATAAACACAAAACTTATATTAAGTATTATCTTATAAATAATTACAATTAGGAATAAAAATATCTAAATCTTAAATTATTAATGTATATAATTGAAATTGTATTTTAATAATAATAGAATATGAATAGAATTGTAATTGTAGCATATGATCGAATAACAGTTGATTTGTTTTATTACATTAGTGACTTATCCTCTAAGTATTCTTGAACACTATAATAGTTTTTTTCTAATAACAATCTGAACAATAATCTTTTGAATAGCTGCAATGGTAAATCCTGAATGTTACTACATAAGACATGTTCTTAAAGCACAAGAGATAAAAAGGTAACAGTATAACAATCACTTACAGGTAAACTCAGCATTTTGAGCTAACTAACAGTGACTCAGAAATGTAGTAGATAGGTACGTAGCAAAATTTGTAACTATTTTACAGTATTGTCAAAGGAAAAGTGTACGGGTAGCAACTAAGTAACAATTGAGAAAGTTTGAAGGAACAATTCAATATTAACAATCAAAAATAACATTAATAATTTATTTTCAGGTTTATGAGTTTATGAGGCTAAATAGAATCGACTTCTGTTTGCTGGATGTATCTGAGTGTAAGTCCAACTTATCATTACAGCTATTTATAATTTTACAAAATCACGAGCAAGGAGCGTTGGCGCCTCAAGTCGTCCTCAAATCTTACGATACTGGAGACGTTCCTAGTGTTTTTCCAAAGAATTTTTTTAGAAAGAAAAAGCAATGTGTGACATCTTTTGGTTTTGAATCAATAATAAGACATCAAAGTTGCCTACTTAAACCCAACACAAACCAATTCGATATAATTCAACTGCTTCTAATATAAGGAGGCGACGCGAACACCGGACAGGCGCCGTGTCCGGACATGTCCGGATTGTCCGGCTGTCGGGGCTACAGTTACAGGATGAAATTAAAAATTCCTCGGACCCATACATTTTAATCCCGGGTTTGAAAACAACCGAGCGTCATGTGTTGGATGTTTTTACTGAAGCCCTTGTTTTGTTCCCCTCGAAGAGAAAAAAACGGTCAAGTGGGAATTGCTCCTATAGAAAGGTACCGTAGAACACGTTCTTTTTTGTTTTCGTGGTTCCGGCTATTACTAAGGCTCCATTGTCTGTCACCAGACTGTATCTCATGAACCGTGATAGCTAGACAGTTGAAACTTTCACAGATGATATATTTCAGTTGCCGCTATAACAACAAAACGGGGGCTTCCATACAACAAATGTAATTTTTGTTGTTTTTATAGACAATGGTACGGAACCCTTCGTGTGCGAGTACGACTCGCACTTGCCAGTTTTTTCTTTTTGTGTTACGATTGTTGTTACAGTGCAGTGACAACAGAAATGCACACTGTCTGGAGGCACGGTAGTGCCCCCGCCAAGTTGAGCAAAAAAGCGGCACGGCCGTACCATTCTTTTCTCGAAGCAACTCAGGCCATTTTCGACCCCCTATAACTTCGTTGTGGATAAAACTAGAAGCCTGAATTTTCAGTAACCAAACAGGCCAATGCCTGTGTGTGTGTGTGTGTTATACAATTATAAACACGGTATATTTCAAATTTCATTCAATTTGAATCAGTAGTTTAAGAATTATAGCGAGTCAAAGTTCCTTAATTTTGTTAATTTTGTCACTCACTGACTGACCGATCATGAAAAGTCTAAGGCACTTCTAGCAGACATAGAAGCTTCAAATTTAGAATACAATTAGTGTTTAGTATATGAATCAAGGAAAAACTATAATATTTTTCAATTTCGCTCCAGTTTTCTAGATACATCAACTGCATAAATAACTTTGTAATCCCATATAAATATATAGGATTACAAAGTTACATTTGCAGTTAATTAATCAGTGTACCTGTATAATATAATGAAATAATAGATGTAGATGGGTACTTTTTTTTTCTTGGTGAAAAATGTCATCGAATGACTTCTTCCGCTCGGGTGTATCAGAATTCTACTGACTAAAAACCCACCCTGTTCCTTCGGAAGCCCTAAAGTTCCGGGGCCGCGGTATCTCGATAGAACTTTCCCGCAAACCCCGACAGGCAATGGCCTTATGAGGCCCCGTCACTGGTATTAACAGCTTTTTGAGGCGCGCGTGGAACAGAACATGCCGCCGACCCGGGCCTGGTCCTTACCGGACGGTGAGCGACCCCTGCTCGCCATCCGCAGGCCCGCGCCTACGGTGGCCCGAAATTGACTCGCGATCCACGACCCCCGGGGCGTCTCCCCCGGCGGCTGGGGCGCGAGGAAGAGAGTTGCCTCTCCCTCGCACGTTAGGCCTCCTCCTTCGCTAGCATGACTGCTTCGCAGCAGGAGGTGACTGCATCCCATTCCCTCTCGCTTTGCACCCTGGTGTAAACAGAGCAGGGCGCGAGAAGTCGCCGCCGCCGATCGTTTCTATGAGGATACGACGGTGCTCCACCCATGCAGGGCACACCTCGATCATATGCTCCACCGCTCAAAGGTAACTTTTTAAATGGTCAACGGAATAAAAAAGCAAGAAGTATTAAGAGTATTGGGGAGTATTAAGTAGAGTAAATTGCCCGAAATTGCATAATTACTGACTTATGGATTAACTTTAACCGAGACGTTTGACGAGTGCAGCATTAATTATTACTAACTAATGCAAAAGACGTACGTGCGTATTCATATGTGCGTAATAGCCTCCGAAAAAAAAACCCATAGAGACAGGGAGTGGGCTTTGAAAAAAACTTTAGCTGAAGTTCAAGAAGTAGTACCGGAAAATAAAAAAAGGAAGGCTACCTACAAAAATAAGAAAAGCTCATAAGACAGAGAGAGGGCTTTAAGAAAATTCGTTGTTGGTATACAAGAAGTAGAAGATACCGGAAAGGACAAAAGTAGGACTGGGTACCACCCACACTTGGTTAATATACCGTCTTGTCGTACCAAGCGCTTCTCTTCCACATTTATTGTGCGCACAGCCAAGCTGTGGAATTCTCTGCCGGCTTCTGTGTTCCCTGCCACTTATGACCTTCCAGCCTTTAAAGCACGAGTAAATAGGCATCTTCTGGGCTCGCTCGTCCCATCTTAGACCTCATCTATCGCTTACCATCAGGCGAGATCGAGGTCAAGAGTGGGCCCATCGGTAATTAAAAAAAAAAGGACTTTCTACAAAAAGCAATGAGATTCCATAAAAAACAATACTTGTCAAAAAACCAAGTCTCGCAACTTAGTTGTTCTACCGTAAAAAGTTGTGAGATCCATGTAATACCAAGTCGGTTATTAATTTATTCAGTCCCTACTTAAGGGACCTTCTGTCTTAAGTTGTTACGTAATTATCTAACCTAACGACATCTTATAGTGACCATATCAATATTAAAAATCTTTACCGTTTTAAATAAATAGATTGACTTGGCAATCGCAATAAACAATTTAATTTATATATGTATTACTTGTGAGATATATTGTGTTTTCATGCGATGGCCGAGTCAATCTATTTATTTAAAACGGTAAAGATTATGATCATGGATCTCACAACTTTTTACGGTAGAACAACTAAGTTGCGAGACTTGGTTTTTTGACAAGTATTGTTTTTTATGGGATTAGTATAACATAAAACGGCATAATGATTTTCCATTTTACATACCGGCCTCATCTAGTTTAAATTAGTTAATTACCTACCTTACCTGTGTAAATTAAGCCTACTTGCAAAATAAGGCTTAAATTACACAGCCACAGAATGGAATGGAAGCGAACGAAATTGTACATAGCATAATGAACTTTATGTCAATTGTGTAACATACGAACTAAATAGGAGCCAAAATAAGGTCGCGCGTCTTCCGCGGAATCCTCGCGCATTCTCGAGAATTCCCCTAGCTACTGTCGTTTGTATGTTATACAATTGACATGAATTTCATTATGCTATGTATAATTTCGTTGCAAAAAGTCGCTTCCATTCCATTACGCAGCGGTGTAAATTGAGCCTAAAATTCATTTATTATTTATTGTTTTGAGGAGCTCGTGACTAAAAATAATACCAGCCGTATGGGCTTATCTTCAAGGCTAAACAACGGCCGAAGGTCACTCCATGGAGAAATGACATATTGAGGTTCTTCCGTGCTTGGGTAAGCACGTTACAAGTAGTCAGAAGTAAGAAAATCTTACACCAGTCTTACCAAGGGGTACAGTCAGATAGACAGATGGTCCATGTAAAACTCTAGTTAAACTGAAAGACTATCTCAATATAGTAGGGAAAAGCCTATTGAATTTGGTGTGATTGCTACATTAATATTTATATAGGAAAGTTAAAAAATATAGGTTTACAAATAGTAATAGTAATAGTTTATTTGTCATTAACAGATTTACACAGTACATTAAAACATACAATCAAAGCTCTTAAAGAAAAGACAATTATCTAAAAGATTAATGACCCCCATGCTAGGAAAATCCTGTGTTATGGGGACATTGAATCCGTCCATGTGAACTTCTTAGATCAAATATATTTTGCAAGTAGGTGACACATTTTCTTTGTTAATAACAATTTAATTTAAATCTAAGTTCCGATCAACCGTCAATGGTGTACAAGGTGGTGTACAAGTTATTATTTTGCAAGAAAATTCTCTTCAGTGTTTCCACTAAACTATTTCGCAGTAAAGGGCGAAAAGCAAAAGTTTAAAAGTTTTATGTGCGTTTAACTTCCTGTCTAGTCTCTACCACGAACTATAATTAGCAACCCAAGACATGAATAGTATGAAAGAAAAAGAATTTTATTTTCAGCGATGTGCCAAGGTACATTTTTATGTCGGTTGTAAGAAATGCACTTTTATTCGGTGGGACATAACAAAAGCTCGTGTCAGGGAGAGTTAGCGAAAATCCACCCAAGTCCTTCATTTGCCCTTGGGTTCCGTGGCCGCGGTATCTGGTTAGAACTTCCCCGCAACCCCGGTAGGTAAACAGAATGCTTATACTCGATATAACGAGTCAGCAGCCTCATCTAGTTAAAATTTACGGAACAAATGACGTGTGAAAATGTTATTTCACAACCAACATGCAAAATAAAGATCATTTTTTTATTTTTTTATTTATTAGGCTCACCAACAATTTTTGAAACCAAAATTAATTTTCATTCAATAATCATTTACCGAAATAGACTCAAAGATCAACGCCTCATTTAAATTCCATACAATTGCTACTCTATGTTAAATCATATGGAATATGAAAACTATGTAAGTTTATAGAAATAAATATCTACTGTATCTAAGAGTTTTTTATTCTTCTCTTCTGGCTAATTATTTATAAATGCTACTAGATTATAACTAAGGCAACAAAAATAATACAGATCCTAATATTTTCAGGCAATGAGATTAGTTTGTACTTATGTCTGAGAATTGTAAGTAATTTTTTTCCCTCGAAGTTCTTATTCAGCCTTCGCGTAAATTCAATTAGAATGCTAAAATTTTTCTCAAAGCATTACATGAATAGACAGTCTCGCTTTATTTTAATAGTTAGGTATAATTAAGACGGACCCAAGATAATCAATTAGTTTAGTGGCACAAAAGAGACTTCTTTGGAAATAATTTGCGCTGTTAAAATAAGATGCTGAAAAATTACTGCTCGTCTGAAATTATTCTAATTAATTCTCATTCATTTTGAGGGTTCCATAGCCGAATGTAAAAATAAACGGAAACCTTGTAGATTTGTCATATCTGTTCGTCCATATGTCACAGCCACTTTATTCCGAAGGTATTAAGACTACCGAGTTAAAACTTGTAGGTAGAGTATATTCTTTGAACCAATTTACACTTTTTATACAAAAATAAAAGATTTAGAGGGGTTTTCCATATATGGAAGTAAAACTAAATAAGATATAGTTTACGATTTATGTCTTTAAATCTGACATTGACCATTTTCCCCAAAGACAATCTTTTCAAAGATAGACACTTCCAAACTGGTTAAACTTGTGTCCCACCACTTCTAACTATTCAAAATAGAAGGTGTAGAATCTTAAAAAATATATATGTAGTAGATCTTTATGACTACTCTCAACGAAAATTGGTTTGAACGAGATATAGGTGGTTAAAAAAAAATTTAGATATACTACATTTTTAAAACCGCAATTTTTTATTCTTTTTTACAAACTATGAAAAATATAACTACTAAGGAACATGGGCGAGTCTGACTTGCATTTAGTACAAGCCAATCAATAATGAAATGAATATCTATATAATAAAAATGAATCGCTAAATGTGTTGCTAAGCGCAAAACACGAAAACGGCTGGACCGATTTAGCTGATTCTTTTTTTGTTGTATTTGGTTTTGTCAGGAGAAGGTTCTTATGAAAAAAAAAATAAAAAAGTAGGAAAGGTCTCAAGGGTAGGGGTAGGGTAGGGTAGAGGTAGGGTAGGGGTAGGGTACGGTACGGTAGGGTAGGTTAGGTGTAGGGTATTGGTAGGGTAGGGTAGGGTAGGGTTAGTGTAGGGTTCGGATAGGGTAGGGGTGGAGTAAGTTATGGGTAGGGTATCGATAGGATAGGGGTAGTGGTATCGGTTGGGTAGGGGTAGGATACCACGCGAACGAAGTCGTGGCGGGTCAGCTAGTAAAAATATAAAATGATTTCATGAGACTGCCTATTTGGTCTTATTGTTTTCCGGAGGTCGACGTCAAGAGGACGAGTCATTTGATGAATTTAACGAGCGGAAATGTCAGACTTCTACTGAGTAAAAGCTCACTCTGTTCCATCAGTTGTTCTTGCGATCCGGGCTGGTATCTCGTAAAAACATTTTCGCAAGAATGCCTGTATTGGTCCTGGGTTTGTTATTTGGGATTGTTTCACATCTAATAGGATTTTCTATTTTTATTGATAATACGTAAAGCGTCAATAGTCTTGTGACTGAGACATTACACTATTGCCCAGAACTCACTCCTGACAAAAATATATTTAGCTTAGTTGGAGGGGTTAACAGGATTGCTAGTAATGTGAATTCCACCCACAATGCTGTTAATCTTTACAAAAAAAATGCGCTCACGTTTGAACAGGTTATAGGGAACATAGACTCCGGCAGGTAATTTCTCTGCTTAGCCGTACGCACAATGAAAGTGAAAAAAATATAATTGAAATATTTTATTCAAATTATAACTAGCGCTCTGTGGGTGTCGGTGTGTCTCCCTGCTATGGCCTTGTATTTCTTCATTAAAAATATGATAATTGAAAAAACCTTTCCACAATATATTTCCAAAAAAAATGTAACGTTACACGTATACACGTTGTTGTTTAATTCAGGACCCCTCGAAGTATATAGGCCTCACCCGGTAATTTCCATGTTTTTCAAAAGGCTTAACGTACCTGCCGAGGCATGGAAGAATTTCGATATACTCAACCTTGACCCAAGCGCCAGTTATTGTTTAGCTATGTTTTTTTTTTACTTCATTTATTACATATTATATTTCCAGTAATAAAAACAACGACATTCAACCTCCCTTTCAAAACAAAAAACTTGGTGGTTAGAAAGAATTACAATACCCAACCAAAGGCAGCAAAAATTTGTTTACTTACAAAAGCCTGTGTACCCAACCTTGGCGGTTGTAAGGATTCATGCGGCTACCTCGTGCGTCGCACATAGGGGTATTTTACTTAAAGAACCGGCCATAAGTCCAAATTACAAAATTTATGATAAGCTTTGCCTTTGTTATTATAAGACAATATGACTCTCCCACCCAAACGATAACGAACTAACTACGCTTCTACCGCACGCCACACGCTGTCCATCTCAGTCGGAATTATCTGTTGTACCAGTTACTCGTTTTTTTCTCGGCGCATACAATTTTATCATCGCTGTTCTGTGCATTGCCATTCTGCTGTGTTTAGTGCAAAACAAAAAAAATACTATGGATTCTTCTGATGAAGGTATGTAATTTAGTTTAAATACATTACTGACTAAAATATCATTTATTTTCACTTAAAAAAGTATTTCAAAGACGTGGTAATTTTTCTGACAATTTTATATTTATTTTTTAGTTTACGATGTTAATTTAAGTATGAGTTAAACAGAGTTAAGCTTAAATTCTTATGTGCACATATTCTATGAACCTTCTACATAAATTATTAATTAAAAATGTTCCGCAAGTTTCCGCCCGTTCTGTAAAAAGCCTTAAGAAATGACGAGGTAGTAAAGAAAAAAATATTATATGTTTTTGAACGTTTTGATATTAACACTAGATTTTGTTTGTTCACAGGTTGTAGTGTTGAATCGCCAATTAATATCTCAAGAGAAGATATGTTTAACATAATTAAGCAGTGTGACTTCGACTTTATTAAGAGGCTTAAAGTAATTCCGGAAGTGCTGGCAAGCGGGTTTGAAATTGACACAGAAAAGTTGTCATCGTTTCTGCAATCCACAGCAGAACTATACGTCAGTTTGTATAGCTGGTACCCAATGACGCCCACTCTTCATAAAATTTTGACACATGGCGCTTTAGTTATTAAACATGCTCTACTCCCAATCGGACAGTTATCGGAGGAAGCAGCAGAGGCGCGCAACAAACACCTATACCGGCAAAATTTTGCGCGAAAATTTTCGCGAAGAAAGTGCAATGAAGACGTGGTGAATCGATTGCTCTTGACATCTGGTGTCTACTTAAATTGTAGTCGAATGAAAATTGGCAAGAATCGAAAACCTTTTTCTACTGAAGCCTTTGAGTTTTTAAAACAGGACGAAGGAGTTTCCACGATTTCGTGACTATGATGATGAAGTTGATGGAGATGACGACGAGGATAGCGAATCAGATTTTTAACAATATATTTTTTTATAAATTGATTATTTGTATTATTTTAACAACATATAAAATTAGTTACTTAAGAATGTTTGGCTGAAGTAATTTACAAGTCCTAATATCTTCACCTAAAAACTTCTAAGTAATTTGAAGTATGTTCTGATGAGTTGAAATTACATTTAGACACTAGATAGTTATTAAAACACCAATAAATAATTTTGGCCGGCTTTTTAAGTCAAATACCCGTATGTGCGTCGCCTAAATAGCAAGCATTTATAACAGGGGGTCACTATTAAATGGATTCTTTTATTAAAACATGGTAAAGGGCTGTGTTTGGCTTCCCAACAAAACTTGGGGCTGCTAGGGAAGTAGGGATACGGGATCTAAGTAAAATGGAATGAAGTTATCTTGTGAAATCTTAATAAGCAATGACATTATGGCGTATTACGCTCCTTTCAAGTCTTTTGATTTGTGTCATAATGATGGCGGACAAAGCCTACGAGTTGTTAATCGGCTTCAAAAAAAGGAGGAGATTCTCAGTTCATCTTGAACTTTTTTTTGTTCTATGTATGTTACCTCATATCTCGAAGACAGCTGAACCGATTTGGAAAATTATTTTTCAGTTAAAAAGGGTTAAATACTTTCTAGTTGGTCCCATTGTCATCACGTTAGGATCTGATGATTGAATCATGGAGAAATCGAGGGAACACACCTATAGCATTTTGGGTATTTTTTATAGTAACTTGTTCAGTTGCTCTTGAAAAGCACCATTTGAGGAAGTGGAACTGATGATGAAGACCACAGATGGCCGCCGAAACTACTCAATAATAAGTATTTCGCAGATTGCGATTCGATTAATTGAATATGGATGTTAAGTAATTTATGCTCGTCGCAATGCATTTGATGAAGTAGAGCTGATGGTGAAGTACCAGGAGAACTCCTCAAAAATTAACGGCTCTGCATCGGGAAAAGTATTATTTTGTAAAAGGTGATAAGTAGTTGACATTTTGGCTTTTGTAACTAGATAAATTACAAACCGACCCGCTAAAAAGCGTGAAAAAAAAAAAATTAAACTGTATGGCTTTGTAGTGTTTCGATACAATTAAGTTTTAATTAGATCGGTTTAATTTTTTGCAAAAAAAGTTATTTTTAAACATCTAATTGAAGTCCTTTTAAATTTAGATTTATAATCAAATTAGCTTCTGCCCGTGACTTCGTTCGCATGAGAAGGTTTTGTGGCGTAAATTCTGATCCCATGGGATGTTATTCCAGGATATCAACTATCTAATTACCTAATTTAATACAGATCCGTTCAGTAGTTTTGCGTGAAAGAATAATAAACATCCAAACATCTATTATTATACATCCACGCTCACAAACTTTTGCATTTATAATATAAGTAGGATTAAATACATAATATAAAAAAAAACTCAGGCATTTGATTAGTAAACAAACCCCTTAGAAAATTAAATTTAGTATAAAATACTAATAATAATAATAATAATATTTCACAACTTTCACACAACGCCATCTAGTCCCAAACAAAGCAGAGCTTGTGGTATGAGTACTAGACAACTGATAATCATACATATATATTTCTAAATACATACATATTATAGATAAATTACACCCAGACAAAGAACAAATGATGGTGCTCATCACACAAACATTTGTCCTAGGTGGGAATCGAACCCACGACCTTGCGCATAGCAGTCAGGGCCATTGACCATTATACCAACAGGCCCGTAAAGAGTAATAAACATCCAAACATCTATTATTATACATCCACGCTCACAAACTTTTGCATTTATAATATTAGTAAGATTAAAGACATAATATTAAAAAAAAAAACTCAGGCTAAATCCATTTGATTAGTAAACAAACCCCTTAGAAAATTAATATTAGTATTAAATACTACCAGAGAAACAAAAAAAAAAACAAATACTTATTTATTATACGCCACAGTGGCGTATAGGCGTATCCAATGCTCCAGCATGAGGCTGTCCTGTCCCCACCTGTCCGCTGTAGTGTTTAGGATGCTGTTGGGCTCTCGCCCACCCTGACCTTGAGAGAGACACATCTCATCACTGATTTGATTTCCTCCAAATAGTAGCCAACACAATAAAAATAAAAAAAAATTGGCCAAGTGCGAGTCAGACTCGCCCATGAAGGGTTCCGTCGTAACTATAATAATATAATATGTATATTTATTTGACAAAAAATGAATAAATAAAACCTTACAAATTTCATAAAACTAGCTTATTTAAATTTTTTACAACTACGCCAAATAATTTTGTTTTACATAGTGTTTGTATGAATCATAAAGTTATACTTGCGGTTTTAGAAAATATGCTGTATCTCAAAAACTGCTGAGCCGATCTCGTTCAATCTAATTTTGGTTGAAAGTTTACAGTCAGTACAGAAAGTTTACAGACATATATTTTTTTTTAGTTTTTAACTCCATTATTTTAGAAGTTAGAGGGGGAGGGGGGGGGGGGGGGCACACATTTTACTACTTTGGAAGCATATCTTTAAAACGATTGACTTTGTGAAAAAGTGGTTTTAGAAAGCTTAATGTAAATTTTAAGGATCTGTCTATTGATAAAACACACGCATTTCTTGAAAAAAAAAAAAAATATTTTGAATTTCAGTTCCATGTATGGAGAGCCCCCTTAATATTAAATATTTTTTTCTTAAAATCGGAAAGCGATTCAAAGAATACATCTACCTACCAAGTTTCACATGTATATGCCTAATAGTTTCGGAACAAAATGGCTGTGACATACGGACGGATGAACAGACAGACAGACGAAACTATAAGGATTCCGTTTTTTGCCATTCGGCTACGGAACCCTAAAAATAACTATTTATTATACGCCACAGTGGCATGTAGGCGTATCCAATGTCTCAGTATGGGGCTGTCCCACTTTTCCGCTATAGTGTTCAGGATGCTTTAAATAAAAGAACGCTCGATTAATGTTGCAACATAAAAAGCGTTAAAAAAATATAAAAAAGAAAATTATAACTTAACTGTAAACATTTTAGTGTGCCTTACCGCCACGGCTGCGTCAAATAGATATAGTTCAACAATGCCAGACAAATAGTAGCTGATATGATACTTGGTGTCATAGAAATCAATATCCCGGGAATTAAGGGCAGCTGAAGGAACAGGGTGGGTTTTAAGTCCGTAGAAGTCTGACACTCCCTTCCGCTCCACCCACAGTGGGAGAAGTCATTCGATGATTTTTCCAACCGGAAAATAAAGGGATTATGGACAAAGCCATTCGAGGGAACTTACTAGCTGAATGACAATGCTTTTTAAAAATAATATCTTCCTCATAATAAGATCTTCTCAACAGCAACACAAGACGCCTAATCGAATCATTCCATCGCAGTGGCTATTAGTGAAGCTCATCACTCATGACATGACCTAGCCAATCCAATTTCAGCCCACCCGGTGTTGGAACACTGATCCAAGTGTGTCCAGTGTACATTAACGGACGCCGTAGAATGGAAAATCGAATCAAATGGAGTGCCTTAAGCCAAATGTACTGGACAAGCAGAGAGGACTGATCCTTCTGGCAGAATTTTGGAGTGAGGAAATTAAATACGTCGAGTAGTGATGGTACCAAATCTATATAGAGGAAACCACGGAATAGATGAATAAGGTTGGATGGTAATGTGGGCGTGGCGAGCGCGCCACAACTAAGATTCGAAAATCATAGCTCGACCGATTAATTCATTCACTGCGGTTAGTGCGCTTCGGACTACTTCGGAACACAGAGCTCTGCTTTAAAATGCCGTGTTGTGCAATTATACACTGTAAAACAAAAAGACAGACCGCAAGTACCTATAGAGTGAGGAGGTATACAGTATGTTAACTAACAGAGGGCATTCTCGTTAACCCGCAATAGTATAGCATCCACACATGCTTAAAAAAAATGGTACCATTAGAAAAAAAATGTTTTTATTTTTTTAATATTAAAATATTCACTAAAAATGTTAAATTGATACGTAAAAGAAACACTCTGTACACGCGTACTTGAAAGACGGTAACGTCGCAATTTATTTATTAATGCGAATTAATACTTAGATTAATAAATTCAAATTATTTATAAAACGTAAGCTATGTCAGAAAGCTTTTTACACTGCTAAAGATTATATTGAGGACAAGAAGGCTTGGGAATGAGCTGCTCCAATGATATACGTGAGCCTTTTTAGCCTTTTTTATTTTTTAAATTTTGATAGTTGATGTATTTTTTATTGATTAAAATATTTGTTTGTTAAGTATTGTATATACCTATTTATTTATTTTGTTTTTGTTTTTTTTTTTATATATATAATTATTTCATTATTGTTAATGTGAGGACAATGTAGAAAAGTATTTTATTGAAAATTATTTAATTTATAGTAAATGAGTATCGTGATATAACTTTGGAATAAAATCAAATACGAATCTATACTAATATTATAAAGCTGAAGAGTTTGTTTGTTTGTTTGTTTGTTTGCTTGAACGCGCTAATCTCAGGAACTACGGTTCTGATTTGAAAAATTCTTTCAGTATTAGATAGCCCATTTATCGAGGAAGGCTATAGGCTATATATCATCACGCTAAGACCAATAGGAACGGAGCACTAATGAAGAATGTTTCAAAATCGGGGGATTTTTTCCACGCGGACGAAGTCGTGGGCGGAAGCTAGTATAATATAATTTAATTTTTAGTAATTTGCTGTGCCGGACCGGGTCCATGATGATCATATTTTGTAAACCTACCACCTAAGTTCACATTGTAGAATGCAATAAATAATTGAGTATTGAGTAGGTTATTCTTTCTTCGTTGTTTTTACTTTCACTATAATTTATTTAATGATGTTAAGCAGTTTGAGTACTTGTGTGGCCTACCCAATTAATGTCCTTTGGTATTTTTTGTCAAATTGTTGAGCTCCTTAAGTTCTAAGTTGAGCTACATGATAACTGACAAATGCTTGCACCGTCTGGACAGGTCCGCTCAAATTTGCGTGGTTATTTCCCCAAAAGAATACCACAGACATGAACCTACATGCTCCTCATATACAAATACGAATTGTCTGGACTTTAAAAGAGACTATGACCTCTGAGTTTGTTTCGGTGTTTCTTCTCAGAGTAGTCAGTTAGGAAATACCGGCCTCATCTAGCAAAACTTAACACGTAAAAAAACATGACGTGTAAAAGTGTTATTTATAACCAATTTACAAAATAAATATTTCATTTCATTTCAATGTTAATTACTGAAGATCAATCGATCCATACCCTTTCAAATTAAGAATCGACTTCTACTCTAACTATGTGCAGGTACTCACCAGTATTTTACATCGAACTTCACTACTTAGTAACTGGGTATACCTCCAGTCTAGACTGGATTAATTTTTCATATTTATGTATTTATTAATGTACACACATGACACTTACAAAACAAAAAAATATAAATACAGACAAAAGAGCTGCAAAGACAAAAGTGCTGCTTATTTCCTAAGCAATATACGTTACACTCATATAAATTTATTTGCTTTCCACAATGTATGTACAGTAGATGTTATAGTCTTAAAGATAAAAGGAACAATAATGGACCCTGTTAGGGCACGGCAATAATAATTATAAAAAAGAAACTAGAACTTAAAACAAAAACATAACATTATTTAAAATTTATTGTTGGAATAAAATATAAAAAAATAACTTAAAAAGAATAAAAATATTTCCTTACAATTATTGAGATCAGTTCCAAACAAGTAGGTACAATTACACTTCTAACGTTATCTTAATTTGTTTTGATAACGTGAATGTTAATGAAAGTTAATTTCGCATATGATAACTATAGCAATAAACGTGGCAGCTTGTATTTAACCAATCTATAAATAATTGCTTATTTTGTTATTTGTATGAAAGAAGTAGTAATAAAATGAATTATTTGAAATTGAAATAGGTATACAGGGTGGCAGGGACATCGACGAACAAACGCTTACCAGGGATTGGGGACATGATTCTGGACCCTCCTGCGTTGGAATTTTAAGTCGGCTTTTTCTTAATTTTTCAGATTTTTCAGCATTTTTTTACTGAAAACTATATAAAATTTGATTTGTGAGATTTTATTTAAAAAATAAAATTATAGAAGTTATAGAATTCAGAATAATAGTTGAAGACCAGAGGTAAGTAATACATATAAGCTATTTTGCGCAAAAATCATTCACTAAGGAGCTGTAATAAGTTTGTGCGAAAAATATCTAGCGAACAAAGTCGCAGACAACAACTAGTATTTTATACCCGTATTCTCCTTGGCAGCCATTTTTAAAAGTGATTAATTCCAGCGTCCTGGTATCTACGTAACAGTTTTTGCAGCATATGCGTTACCTTGCTTTTAACAGGTGTTACCGGGGAAAGGTTTTGTAATCCTAATGTTGGGAAAGCCTCGCATACTTTTCCTCACGTTATTATATTATGGAGATAAGTTTGGGCCCTTTATATTCTCACTCTTTTTAAGGTAACAACACCGTATATTTTGGCTAACATTTAGCTTTTACCTAATGCCCATCGTAATCACAGGTAGATAATTGTCCTTCAAACATGAACAACTACTAGTTTTTGCCTCGCATTAAAAAGTTTTTTAAGCAAAATTTAAATAAACTATGTCACTATCTTGTAGAAGAAAGTGACATAGTTTATTTAAATTTTGCTTAAAAGTATCGTCATGCCAAAAACACATCGAAGCTCGAAGCATTGCTCCGTTTTGACGTGGACAAACAAACACTCTTTAGAATTTATAATATTAGTATGGATTTGCTTATACGCAAAGCATTTTAACGTTCTCATCTAAGATTTTATGAACAAATCTCAGCTACCGTACTTAACACTGTAGAACGTTATTGTCATTAATTACTATTAATGTTTTGACATACACTTGTAAAAGAAGCAAGACAGACAGTGTTTAAAAAATAACTTTATAAATTCAAATTCATTTTATTTGCATCAAACATGGTATTAAAGTTGTTACATCAAAATAAGTATAGTCTATAAAAGCGAAATACCACTTACTGATTAATCATGAAATCTCAGAAACTACAAGTAGTAGGGCTCGCAAATTTTGTATGGCTTTTTAGTACGAAGATGCTCGCTAAGACGGGATTTTGCGAAATTCCCACGGGATCCGAATTTACACGGGAAAAACTTCCCACGCGAACGAAGTTGCGAGCAGCTGTTAGTAACTTTATAGGACTATTTGGCGTTTTACTGTACAATTTGTAATGACCTGAGTAGCTCGTGGCTTCATAATACCAACCGCATGAGTCGAGCAACGTTTACCTAGGTCCAGTCATTGAGTAAATTTTTCAGACTAAAATATATCCTATATTATTTGCTGATAATGTAGCTTTATACAAGTGAAAAGATTTAATGAAATTGGTTCAGTAGTTTTTGATTTATACATTTCAAACAAACAAAAAATCTAATCCTTCTTTGTAATATGAGAGTAGATTATTTGTGTTTTGAGTTTAGATAAAATATAATTATTTTATAACTAATTAAAACTCACAATAATGTTGATACATACTGTTGTGAATGCTTAACAAAATATTCGATGACCTTCAAAACCGTCCTCGGTCATTTCCCTCCGAGCGTAGTAACTCATTCGGCCTTATCCGTACAACCCCTCATCAAAATATGTAAATCCTGTTCATGCCGGATATCCCCTTTAAGTAAACAAAAATATACTCAGACTGCCGTGAAAAATATATAACTCTTCAATTCCTACGTCGAAATTAGTAAAAATGTTGATTGTCAACTTTTTGCGAAATTTTTTGAAATAGGTACTAATTATGTAGTTACTACAATGAATAAAATATATATTTACTTGCATGAATATAGGTAGATAACAAAGTACTACTATTTCTAGAGGGTTTCACATATAGATTTCACATCTCGGTTATCGGTATCGATATTCAATAAAATGAAATTACCAATAATAATTTAAATTCAGATACCAATGCAATCAATACACACAATGCAATCAATAAATAAATAAAAAATTTAGAAAGTTTCCGTAGTAACTACGCAAAATAACTTTGTCTTTCATAGTGTTAGAAATACAAAGTTATATTTGCGGTTTTAGAAAATGTGCTATATCTCAAAAAGTTCCCACCCGATGTAGTTCAAACCAATTTTCGTGGAAAGTTTTTATGAAGATACTAGCTTCTACCCGCGACTTCGTACGCGTAGGAAGGTTTTCCCGCGCAAATCCCGATCCCGTGGGAATTTCGGGATAAAAAGTAGCCTATGTGTTATTCCAGAATGTCATCTATCTACTTACCATCAGATCCGTTCAGTAGTTTTTGCATGAAAGAGTAACAAACATCCATCCATCCTCACAAACTTTCGCATTTATAATATTAGTAGGATAGGATTAGTAGGATAGGATTTATATTTTTTCCACATTTTACCACTTTGGAAGCATATATCTTTTAAAAGATTGAGTTTAAGAAAAGTGGTTTTTAAAACTTCAATGTCAAGACCTTTCTATAGATACCACACACGTTTAGGTTTGATGAAAAAAAAAAAATTCCATGTAAGGGGCCACCAAAGTTAATGTTATAAATATTTTTATTTGAAAATCGGAAAGCGGTTTACAGAATATAGTTTCACATGTGTAATCCTAATAGTTTCGGAATAAAATGGCTGTGACATACGGACAGATAGACCGACAGACATGACGAAATTTTAAGGGTTCCGTTTCTTGCCATTCGGCTACGGAACCCTAAAAAGAGAGGAGAACATCCACTTTACTAGATATGTACTTTTTTTTTTCAATATAATGATGCACGTAGTACTAGGTCATGAAATATGCAAACTCTTAAAAGATTTAACACGCTATGCATATTGCATAGTTCTCGAAATTAACGTGTTCTTGCCATTATAAAACAAAAGTTAAATTTTGTTGACCAGTGATATAAGCGCCTTTTTCTTATGGTAGAACAAGTAACAAAACTGAGACTGGGAATTCAAGAATTAATTGAGTCACTGATTAATAAAGGTGCCCCTGAAGGCTAGGGGTTCGGAATTCAAAAAGTTTCAAACCGATCGAGTGCGAAGGCACCTTAATTGTGTTTATCACTCTCACCCTTAGGTCAACTTTTTCTATCTAAAGTTGAGTCGGGAGGCCGTTGAAAGTAGTTAATTTCTCGCTAAATGTGACAACGCGGACTATTTTGAGTTAATTTTTAATTCACTTGCTGCGTATAATAGGAGAATTTTTCGCGTAGATCTTTTGTGAAATGGCTCTAGTTGTAATATTAATATTTATGTTGTTTTGAGAGCTAAGTGGCGAAATTTGGATATCATGTTGATACTTAACACTTAATTAGCGTTTGCGGAACAATACAACCGAACAGCTAAGCCCTTTTGCTTTTATGCATTTTTATAAAACTAGCAAAAGTAATTATTAAAGTCAGTACGTATTCGGCCGTCGATCGCGTAACTCGAACCACACCAAAACCGTTCAAACCATCTTTTAGATTAAATCAAATTAGCTTTCTTACTTAAATATATTTAGTTGTTTAAACTATAAAACCATAACCAAACTAATGTCGTATCATTTAAACCGAACCAATATCAAACCATAACCGTCGAATAAACCAAAACCACTAAAATATCAACTAATTTAGAATGTTGGTATTCCAAGTTTCTACATAGCGTTTGCTGCTACTTATATATTTCTTAAAAACAAAAAATATTTCTTGCCACTTTTTTAATTATAGGAAATCAGACTAGTGGAAAATGGAAAATCGGTCAGACTTTTAGCGATTAAAACCCGTCCGTGTTCCATAATTTGCCCCTGACTAAAATACAACTTAAGTCTGCTCAAAACTCATTTCTCAAGTATTTCCATACTTTCATTTACTTACCTACTATTTCTTTTATTTGCAACAAAATTCAGGCATGTTGGTGCAGCGAACGAAACGCAACAGTTTGCAAACTGAGTAAGAACAAAGTCGGGCGTGCGTTAAACGTGAACAAAAGTTCGTTTCATATTTTAGCGTTATTCCAGCTTGATTGTAATGTATTAACTTGTTAAGTTGGCTCAGTTGGTTAAGTTAGTTTTTTCTATATTTTATTACAAACATAATTGTAGCCAAAAATCTGATTACACATATATTTACTTGCACCTATCATACCCCTCAAAATCAGTATTTTTTTTTGGAAAACGCTGGTCTTATTTTTCTATAGATAATAGGCTCGCGTTTGACCACCATCTCACCTGATGGTAAGCAATGATGTGGTTGATGATGAAGCACGCTTATCTAGAAGTAACCTATTCACTCTTGACTTAAAGACCCCCAGGTTATAGCTATTAGGAAACAGACTCCGGCAGTCCCATTCCACTCCTTAGCCGTACGCACAAATAAAGTATTACCAAAACGTTTACTAATAACGTTAACTATTATACCAAGTCATTCAAACTAACTTTAGTATCATACAATCAGCTCCCAACTATGACGTATCAATGCTATTGAGTTTCCGTTTCGAGACAAGGATGGTGCTATTCATACGTTATAACTTCGTCTCTTTCTTATTACAGAAACTTGTCTTGATCCCTACGGCTTACATAACCGGCTAGGACAACAATTTCACCTCTTCATAAAACCCTTATCAAGAACATCTTTGTACTCATATCCAAGAATTAGCATGGAATTATTGAACTAGATGCATTCTAACATCATTGGATTTGAAAATGAAATACCTACATCCTTACATTATTATACCTAAAACTCTCCAAGCCTCCCACCGCGTCTGTCTGTCTGATCGCATTCAACTCAAAAACTAATGAATATGTTTTCATTCAATGTTCACCAATTGATAGAGCTATTCATGGGGAAGGGTTTAGTGTATAATTTATTAAGGTTGTTCGCGCCATCTCGCACCACGAAGACGTAGCAACGTACGATCGGACGCGGTACAGGGTGCCATCTAGAGTCGAAGGGAAGAAGACTATCTACCATCAATATCGAACCCGGTCGTTCCTTCGGTCTCGCATTCGGTCTCACGTTCGGTCTTACATTCTCGTTCAGTCACTGCTCTATAAAAACCCTTGATACGTTCTTCCCTTTTTGTAACCGCCAACCAACAAGTACAAATCATTGTAAATACGAATTTTATTATTATACGAATTGAAAACCTACGCAAGTCGCTTCATTAACGACGAACAAACCTGATCCTGCATAAAGGTTATTAGCAGAATGAGAACATGAGAAGCTGGGCCAGTTCGCAAGTCACCATCACCTGCATAGTCTTTTCTCAACTAAGGAAGGCTAAGCTTCCAGTCTAACGGGATGTAGCTGAGTATTAGTGTCATTATATGAAGCGACTGCCTACCTGACCTTCACAAGCCAGAAGCTGTGTATCACGATAAACCTTGGATAGACCTGGTATTCTGGCTTCTAACTACCCGTGATGACTGTCAGAGATGTACAAATGACAGCCGAGATCAACGGCTTAAGACCAGGCAGTCTAAAATAATTTTACGCAAGCTCCGCCCCCCATGCACTCCGGTTAGGCCGTTGTATGCTAAATGCTAAAGCAGTAATAAAGTTGAATATCGCGTGCGCTCTTTCACCATGTTCGGGTTCGAAACTGGCGTTGTGTGCTAAACGCTAACGCAGCAGTAATAAAGTTGAATATCGAGTGCGCTCTTTTACCATGTTCGGGTTCGAAACTAAATGTCGTAAGTCTCATGATTCATGTAGACCATATTTTAAAAAGTACAAGCTACTAACTCTTCCTTGTCTGTACATTCTCGAAACAGCAATATTTGTTAAAACAAATCCCAATTTGTTTCCACGTCTCCAGGACGGGGTACCGCGTAACAGACGGGATATGACCATTCTTCGAGTCTATCCAGCTAAAACGAAACTCATGCGCAAAAGTATCGTCTGCATGGCGCCCACTATATTTAACATTTTGCCTAAACGTTGGAAGGAGCTAAATAGTAAGGCGTTCAAGCATCAACTTAAAATGTTTCTTTTGCAAAAGGCATATTATGGTGTCTCTGAATTTGTAAACGAAAAGGTGTTTTCTTTTGACTGATCGACTGATTTGCTGAATCCTTTTACTGACATATTATATTATATTTTTTGTTGACATAAATTCTATTGAATATGAATATGTATAACTATTTAATATGGAATCTGGACATTAAAACTAAACTAAATTTGACTGTAACACTAAATTGACAAGAAGAAGGAATTTTGACCGAGAATGTTTTTAAATTTATATAATTTTTTAATTTTTTTTAACTTTGTTATTGCCTATTTTAGTTTTGATTATTTGTCTACTCAAATCACCTATATGAAATATTTGTACGGCGATACTGACGGCTAAACATGATGGTCTCAAACATAATAATATCTTGCATGCTCTTGTATGTATACCATGTTTAAACAAATAAAGATATCTCTCTCTCTCTCTCTCTCTCTCTCTCAATTCTTATTTCGTTTATAATTAAAGTAATAATTGATCTAGAGAAATAATGTCCTATATTTGGATAATAAATTATATTTTCTTACTGTCAATACTAATTTTAGACATAAAAACCGAGTAAATTTTGAATAATCTTTAAAAAAGACATGATTTTCGATTAAAAAATGAGAATCGAGCGAAAATGTTCCAATTACGTAACTGGGCTAGAAATGTAAAAAAGATCCAATAAATCATATACTAAAGTTCCATTTTGATTGTGTGCGTGATTGTTTCAGAATATTAATGCAAAGTTACATACAATTTAGGGAGCCTCCTCTTAACATGCTTTCCGAGGCATGGAAGAATCTCGATGTGATAAGATGGTCGCCTGTCCATATATAGACTTGGCAAGCTTTGCTTAAACTTGAAAATCAACCCGTGAAGCTGGCGTGTAGCTATTATTAGTGTGAAACAATCAATAGCTTTTGCCCGCGACTTCGTTCCCCTAGGAGGATTTTCCCGCGTAAATCCCTATCCCGTGGGAAATTCCGGGATAAAAATCCTATGTCCTTTCTAGGGTCCTAAACTATTCCCATGTAAAATGTACCACATGCACACACACACAGACACATTCATTTAATACTCCCCATGCACACTTCTTAATACTGTTAATTTAAAAAATATATATTTCCTACATGTTTGTCACTAGTGAATAAATTGTAAATCCGTAATTGGCTGTAAGATTAGATATAAGTTACTATAAAACATTGTTTTAAGAGCTGTGGATCTTGTTATAAATAAATAAATAAATCATATATCATATAGATAAATTGTCAAAAAAGTTAAGTTCTGCAGCATATGCCGTTAGAAAAATACGTGGATTAACTGATATCGAAACAGCACGTTCAGTCTACTTTAGTTACTTTCACAGTGTGATGTCATACGGCATTTTACTTTGGGGAAATGCCGCCGACATTCACACAATATTTGTATTACAAAAAAGGGCCATTCGTGCAATTTATAAATTAAGTCCTAAGCACTCCTTAAGAGACAAATTTAAAGAGATTAATATTATGACTGTGCCATCTCAGTATATTTATGAGAATCTCTTGTATGCACACAAAAATATAAATCTGTTTAAAAAATACAGTGATATTCATAGTGTAAATACAAGGAACAAAGACACATATGTCATTCCTAAAACAAGGTTAAAAAAAATAGGTGGTTCGTTTAGATGCCAATGTATACGTTTTTATAATAAAATTCCTAGCCATATTCAAGAACTAAGTATTCATAAATTCAAATTATTTATAAAACGTAAGCTATGTCAGAAAGCTTTTTACGGTGTTAAAGATTATATTAAGGACAAGAAGGCTTGGGAATGAGCTGCTCCAGTGATATACGTGAGCCTTTTTAATTTTCTATTTTTTGATAGTTGATTTAATTTTTATTGATTAAAATATTTGTTTTGTTAAGTATTGTATACCCTATTTTTTTTATATATACAATTATTTCATTATTGTTAATGTGAGGACAATGTAGGTTATTCTTTCTGTGTTGTTTTTACTCTCACTATAATTTATTTAATGATGTCAAGCAATTTGAGTACTTGTGTGGCCTACCCAAATGTCCTTTGGTATTTTTTGTCAAATTGTTGAGCTCCTTAAGTTCTAAGTTGAGCTACATGATAACTGACAAATTTTTGCACTGTCTGGACAGGTCCGCTCTGCGTGGTTATTTCCTCAAAAAAATACCAAAGACATGAACCTACATGCTTCTCATATACAAATACAAATTGTCTGGACTTTAAAAGAGACTATGACCTCTGAGTTTGTTTTGGTGTTTCTTCCCAGAGTAGTCAGTTAGGAAATACCGGCCTCATCTAGCTAATCTTAACACGCAAAAAAAACATGACGTGTAAAAGTGTTATTTATAACCAATTTACAAAATAAATATTTCATTTCATTTCATTTCAATCAGTTCAGCTGTTTAGGCGTGAAAAGGTAACAGACAGACAGAGTTACTTTCGCATTTTTTATATTATAGTATGTATATATTGTTTTATAAGTTGAATCGGAAGATCTAATACAGCTGAGTACAAAGACGAAATAATAAAAATAGAAAGGCTCCTAACAATTGGAACAAAAGCCGATAATTAACGAGTATAATTAGTTTCATCAGGCGATGTCGTTAAGGTCCTTAGAAGGAACGTTGTCGGGTTTCGAATTTCTGCTTGCTCAGCTAAGGGTTTAGGGATATAATTTTATTGTCATCAGGTTTTTCATTCTGACAATCTTGATTATTCGTAATGCTTTAATTGCAACGTTGGATTGTTTTTGAATATTAAATGTGACTGCACAAAAAATCTTTCTGAATCGAACAGTATCTGATAAATTAAAATTAATTTACTGACATTTTTACAATCGTTTCTGTTCCGAGGTTCAGCTCAATATCTCGACTAGTTACTTAAGGAAGAGTTTGGTCTAAGGGTGTCATCTATTGACGTTTTCGTGGTTGGCCGTCACTTCTTGTTACATAGTTATTGAGTTATTGTGTATCAGTTCTGTACCATATTTCTAATTTTCTGTTTTTATAGTCTTTCTATTCCTGCTGCCACTGGTAAACTGGTAACATATTACAAAAGCTGTCATGTCATGTTTGCGTACAAAATAATTTTGGATTTTTTAACCGACTTCTAAAAAAGGAGGAGGTTCTCAATTCGGATGTTTGTATTTTTTTTTTTATGTTTGTCCACGCATAACTCCGTCGCTTGCCAACCGATTTAAAAAATTCTTATTTTGTTAGAAAGGGTATACTTCCCAAATGATCCCATGAAAATTTCATCGAAATCGGACAAGCCGTTTCTGAAAAATCAACAAAAGTCTAAAAAAATATTTACGTTGATGATCTTTTCGTTTACTCTGCATTGCGTTTTTTGTTCGCGCATAACTCCGTCTTTTACCAACCGATTTGGAAAATTCACTGACCCACTAAAAAGCCCGAAAATAAAAACTTTTTTGCAAAAAATAAAACCGACTTCCTACTTGTAGTGTAAATATGGAAGTCGGTTTTATTTTTTGCAAAAAAGTTTATTACTTTAATATTCACCATCCAAAATACTTAACTGAACAACCTCCTGCGTTTGTCTACACGTGATAATGGCAAAATTGAGGTGGCTCCTCCACAAACGCCACAGAACAAGAGCTGAAGTTGAAGTTGAGTTATTGTATACTTTTTTATTCCATATTCATATAATGTTTCTTTGAGGAGCTCGTTGCCTAAAAATAAACAACCACATGCTTCCAAGCTCAAGGTTAAGCAACACTTGCCAAGGTCAGTCCGTGCATGGATTACCATCTTTACATATCAAGATTCCTCCATGCCTGGAAGCGTGCTGGAATCCTGAAAGCGCGGGTAATTAGAAGCCAGAAAATCTAACATCAGTCTTATCAAAGGGTATCGTGTTACCCAGTTACTGGGTTGTAGCGATCAGATAGGCAGTTGTTCCATGTAAAATACTGGTACTCAGTTACATCCAGTGAGAGTGGTATAGTGCCCGGCACGTAACTTGGCAAGATTCGTTCGATGCGCAGAAGTCGATTTTTAGGTGTCCGCGGTTGTCAGCGGGACGCGGGGTTTTGTGTAGCCTCAAACCGAGCGCGCGATTGGTGCGTCAATAGACTGAAAGCTCTCGCACTGTCTACGCCCCGTTTGCTCCGGAATACACTGCGTGTACGAAATTTGTACCCTTTGTTTTTGTTGTGTTTTTGTTACGAGTTATTTTTATTGTGTTAAATTTAGTTTTTGTTACGAGTTATTGTTACTGTTTTAAATTTAGTTTTTATAACGTTCATTACAATGCCAGGATCTAATACCGTTTTACGCAGGCGTGCGAGAAAAATGGTATACAATGTGTACTGTTTCATGGAAAAAGAAGCTCAAAATGAAAAGAGATCATAAAACGGACTTCGGAAGCTACTGAAACGCTTCTAAATCCAATTCCGATATTTCATAACCATAAATTCCTAAGGCTATTTACTGTTTCTCCATAACCACGGGATTGTGCCTGGTGGGGATGGTACAAGGGGTGTGCGACTACTTCTCCCCCCTCCCTTTCCCTCCTTCCCCAATACAAAATTCGACGGCCCATAAAAGAAAGATTCAAAGAAAGTTTTAGCGGCCTAGTGTAATTTAGTAACAGCTTTTAAACGTATATATTTTACTTATAACACCAAATAAAGTTACGAATATCTCTCCTTTCTTTATAATTTTCATCAAAACAAACATGATTAAAAATAATTGATAGCAATAACCATAGAATAATGATAAGCAATAAAAGTGACCAATTTTTTCTTCCACTAAGTGCACGGTGCGCGAACTTAACCCCACTACGCCAAAACCTTGCCAACTTACGTGAGGGGACTATAGCTGTCCCCTACACAGTTAGGAAATGACTAAGCAGATAATGGTGGATATAATGAGTTCTTCATTGTTTTACTGTAATGTATGTATATATTCTATAATGTATACGTTTATCAGCGAATACATAAATTCTCACGAACTGCATTCTTATTTGACTTCACATCCTCAAATAGCAATAGTCTCGGCCACTCGTGTGTTCTCGGCGAAAACTTAGGTATCGAGTAGTTGGGAACAATTTGCAGCAGCAGGAGTATCGAGCTCGAGCGGCCGGCGATCGCTCGATGCCGAACCACTCGATATCTCGCCACGAGGGCTGCGGAATTGTGATGCGCGCAGGGCTACCAAGACCAACTAGAATTCTTTTTGATTATTGATTACATTTTTGATTATATTTCGGGGAGTGTGCGATGGAATTACACAGTCTAATTCTGCCAAGCCCGTTCCATCATCGGACTACGAGACAATCGGCGAAGCGCCATCGTTATATGGTGGACATCCCACCCATACGCACAAAATGTTTTGGGAATACCGTCATTGTGCGTACGGCTAAGGAGTGGAATTCCCTGTCGGAGTCTGTGTTTCCCGATAGCTATAACCTAGGAGTCTTTAAGTCAAGAGTGAATAGGTTACTTTTAGGTAAGCGTGCTACATCTTCGACCATATCATCACTTACCATCAGATGGGATGGTGGTCAAACGCAAACCTATTTACAATAAAAAAAAACCGGTCAAGTGCGTGTCGGGCCACGCGCAGTGTAGGGTTCCGTAGTTTTTATAACAGCCAAATGCGTGTCGTATTCGCTGACTGATCGTTTCGTACCATGCTCTAACTAAAAGCCAAACATGACTACTTAACTAATTTGACTTCCTATACAAATCCTCACCTGATCCGACAATTTTGCACGGAAAGTTTTAATTTTTTACAACTGACGCTTAGCGCCATCTATAGACATTTCTATGGAGTTGTTCGAAATTTTCGAGTCAAATACAATTGGTCGACAATTACTCGTAAACTTGTAAAGCCCAATTATGTGTGATAGTTTTCCTTTAAACTTCATTATATATCGGTACTACTGCCGTGACATTTGAATTTCTAACTACAACCGTTTGGTTGATAGAGGGGGAGGACACTTGACTCTAATGAAAATTGGTATTTTAAAGCTTGATAAGTCACGAACGGTTTACTTAATCAAAAAACAGTATTCGTAAACCCCTAATATTTTTGAAAGACCTATCCAACAATATCCCAAACTATGGAAAGTACGAAAAAAAAAATATCATCGCACTTCACATGTATGGGAGGTACCCTACATATTAGTTTTTTTCAAAAATTTATTTTACCATTTTTTTGGTGTCATTAACATGTATACTCATGCCAAATTACAACTTTCTAGTACCAATAGTTTTTGAGCTAAACCGCGGACAGATAGACAGACAGACAGACAGACAGACGGACATGGCGAAACTATAAGGGTTTCTTGTTGACTACGGAACCCTAAAAAATCATGATAATGTTGAAGTCGTCGGGAGAGAAGAAAGGCCAGGCCAGCAGTGGACGAAGTTATACTATGTATTACGATGATGGTTCGGGTTTGGAAGGAACTGGGAAATATATACAATATGCGTCTCGACCTTGTCTATTACTTGGGATCGTCATGCCGTGTCTTTCTTTTCTACTGAGCATGATTTTGTGCTACTTTAGGATCCAGTTGTTCTTTCTTCAGGCCTTTATCAACTGTCGTAAGCCAAATGAAGGAACTGTGAAATAGGACAGCATAAAAAATGTTTTCATAATGTAGGTATAAAGAGCATGTAGTATTTGTAAAATAACCTATACGGTAGATAGATATATAGGTAGAGATACTTTTTATTGTACACCATAACAGAATTAAATGAGGACTTAAAGACGACTACTGTAGAAACATCTAGGTAGACGTATGAATAGCATACAGTTTTATGAATACAACATTGTGGAACAAATGAAAATACTGGCAATCAATACTTATCATTATGAAGAACTTTTTGTATGGGACCAACCCTACTAATCGTTAAAAAAGTCGACTGCCCCATCTGAGTGTGCACTGTGCTTCAGTCGAGAAAATATACTAAACAGCTGATATTTTTTATTTTTTGATGATTTCAGGAGTTTATTGCCCCGGATCGACGGCGCGTCGTGTTCCACGCGCGCTACTAAGAGACGTCAGTATTAGTGACGGGGCGCCATAGGGCCATTGCCTGCCGGGATTGCGCGAATGTTCTAACGAGATACCGCAGCCCCAGAACTTAAGGGCAGCTGAAGGAGCAGGTTGGGTTTTTAGTCAGTAGAAGTCTGACACTCCCTTTCGCTCCACCCAAAGCGGGAGAAGACGTTCGATGTTTTTCCCACCAGCCGCCGGTTTATTGCCAATGTTTTCACTTATAAGCACATATCCTTATTGCATTCATAGCAGTAGATGTTTCCATTCTCAAAATGACCAGTGTCACAGTAGCACAATTTCCGTCGTTTAATCAAACGGCACACACAACAACACTTAAAAAATATTTTCCCAAAATGCTGGCAGCTAATTATATTGTACTTAACCCGGGTTACATGTAATGCGGTGCATGCCAGCCCTGGCGCTAACTGGGTCAATAGCTATATTTTGTATGTACATACATCGTAATGTACGTATACATCAGTGGAGCTGAACTTAGGTCGGTATTCTTCGAGAATTCACTTTGACGACCTGCCGCTTTTTATTTTTTGTTAACAGGGTTAATATATCTTTGTTCTTATAGTGACAATATTTATATATTAAGAAAGATGTTTAGGGTTCCGTACCCAAAGGATAAAAACGGGACCCTATTACTAAGGCGTGGAGCCTTTTTTACCTGTGTTGTCTGTCTGTCTGTTACCAGGCTGTATCTCATGAACCGTGATAGCTAGACAGTAAAAATTTTCACAGATGACGTATTTCTGTTGCCGCTATAACAACAAATACTAAAAAAAGAATTAAAAAAAATATTTGAGGGGCTCTTATTACAAGAAACGTAATTTTTCGCTGTTTTATACAACGTGTAACGGAAATCCCATATCTATCCAAAAGGACTGAAGACAACATCTGGTATGGAGTCTCTATGCAAAGTTTCAGCTCAAAATAAGTGACTCACAGAATTGGCACCAAATTATCGGTTTCATATGTTTCTTGAATACTAATAATAACAAACGTGTCACAGCACTATGAGGGTCATCACTTTCCACGTCACTTGCCAATAAAACGATAATTCTCTTCGTTCTTCTTAATTTGAAAAATTCGGTCTCTGGTATCAATGTATTGAAATTTCTAATAAGTTCCACACATGTAGACATAGAATTATAAAACCTTGGCCATATCGTTTGTTATCATCAAAAGAAGCCGTGCACTCGGTATGTATATACCCTTTAAATTACACGTCGTATATTAAGAATGTGTTTTAGGGTCTCGTTTTTACCTGTGCTATCTGTCTGTTACCAGGATCATATCTCATGAACTGTGATAGCTACACAGTTGAAATTTTCACAAATGACGTACTTATTATTTCTGTTGCCGCTATAAAAAAATACTAAAAACAGAATTTAAAAAAATATACTTTAGGGGGCTCATATACAACAAACGTAATTTTTTGCCGTTTTATATAGATAATGGTACGGAACCCTTCGTGCGCGAGTCCGACTCGCAGTTGGCTGGTTTTTTTTCTTTTTTGCGCGGAGCTTCGCTCTCGTGGACTGTATCATGATAAAAACAAAACCTGCTTCTTTTACAGTCGGGTAAAAAGTAACCTATAACCTTTCTTAAGCTTCAAGCTACTTCCATACTAAATTAAATCCAACTCCACATAGTACTTTTATGAAATTAAATCCAACTCCACATAGTACTTTCTAAAGTTAGCACGTTTAAAAAACAAACTTTTCCGTTGTATAGTATTAGTATAGATTTAATCACTTGCAGCAGCTAAATTTTCTTACTAAAGAATATTCTGTTATTTAATGTCACAGGCAATGGTGGCTCAGTGGTTACTCACGGTTGTTAGTCACGGGTTTCAACACTTTCAAACCGGTAAAGGAAAATCTCTTGCTGGTTTGCATATCCTAGAACTGAGAAATTCGAAGACATGAGACATCTGTCAGATTGCACTGAGCCCGCGTGATAGATTACGACTCCTTTCATAGATAGGAGTCCTGTATCGAAGCAGTGAGAAAGTTATAGCCTAGTTAAGTTATATTTTATGTTATTAAATTGTCCTTAATACTTTTAGTCGTTGCTACCTTTAACAATGTTAAATAATGCCTTAATGATGATGAATAATATATTATGGACCTTAGCTTTTTTTTTTAATAGGCTCGCGTTTGACCACCTGATGGTAAGTAATGATGTGGCCGAAGATGGAGCTCGCTTACCTAGAAGTAACCTATTCTCTCTTGAGTTAAAGACCCCCAGGTTGTAGCTATCGGGAAACAGACTCCGGCAGGGAATTCCACTCTTTAGCCGTACGCACAATGAAAGTACCTATTCCCAAAACGTATTGTGCGTGTGGGTGGGATATCCACCATGTAACGATGGTGCATTGCCGTTTGTCTTGTAGTCCGATGATGGAACGGGCTTGGTGGAATTCGATTGTGTAATTCCATCGCACACTCCCCGAAATGTAACCGATAGAAAACCGATAAACTTGCAACTTGTCGTCGATATTCAAGGCTCTGCAGCTTTGACTCGACCAGTGCATCGTTGCCAATGAGTCTCTTGGTCCGTTTCTCGATAGACTCAAGCGCGTCCAGTTGATATTTGGCAGATCCATCCCAAAGATGAGAGCAGTACTCCATACACGAGCTAATTACATTAGGGCAAATATGGTCTTGCTGTATTTATCTTAAAATAGTGGCCTCATTCTTCTAACAAGGTCGAATGATTATCAATAAGAATAATGTTCTTTTTATATGTTAAATCTGTTCTCAATGTCTTCCAGGTCGGCTTCAAGTTAAACTGGATACAGCTGATTATTAGTTTCTTGTCAACGACTTTTCACCATCATTTTTTTCAGGTTCAGCTTCCAATCTAACCAGAAACAGGAAAGTTCTAGTGCTTAACGTGGAGTACCTGCTTTTCGGATCTGCACATTCCAGTAGCTGGGTAACAAACAACACCTTGCCAAGGCTGGCGTTAGATTTCCTGGCTTCTAACTACACGACTGGCAAAGGTGTACAAGTGAAAGACGGAACCAACGGTTTTATGTGTTTTCCGAGACAAAGGATTTTCGATATGTTTAGATGGTCACCCGTCCACGGACAAACCTTGATAAGCATTGCTTAACCTTAGAAATCGACATAGTCAGGTCTTTAGCCACAAGCTCCTTGTGGTATTTTCATTAATAGACCTTTAAACACTAAATTAAATTGTCCATATGTAATACACATAATTAACAATGTTAGCCTCAGTCCAGAAGTACCTAAAGGGGTTCGTGATAGAAAACCAAACACATCATTATTACAAAAATATATTTATTGCCTTTTCCATAATAATTCAGAACGATATCCAGATGTATGACTTAGATAAGTATGTAATAATAAGACTTGTACTTACACTGCTAATTTAAATTATAGGTCTATAGCACTGAGGTTGCAGGCGTGTTTGTTAATCGGTGTCTTGAGCAAGAATGCTGACTGTTAGTCCGGCTTCAGACGTTCGGTTTCCGAATTAGGTTTCCTGATCAGGAATTCAGATTCGGAAACCTGAATGCTCTGCTTACATACAAAATATTCAACAAGGCGAACATTATTCTTATTTTTTCCGTTCGGAATCGTTCGCCTTGTTGAACATTTTGGTTTCCGAATCTGAATTCCTGATCAGGAAACCTAATTCGGAAACCGAACGTCTGCGGCCGGCCTGTCTTCTATCATAGCAAATCACACCAAACGTCATGACCGATTGACAAGTTATTCGAGCTGTCGAATGAGTTACATAGGTTTTAGTCGATTAAATAACTAGTGTTGCCAGAAACAAGCTAACACATGTGATTTGTTAGTTTCTCGCGCTGATTGAACCAGTTTGTGAAGATGTTAGCTGTTGGTGGCTGCATTGGAGAGCACTTCACTAACTCTGTTGGACTCGCATCTGCTACCTATTTCTATGTAAATTGCACCACTCCACGCAAGATTGATCACAATATATGTTTGGCATAATATTATCTGGGATGTACTTCAATGGTGACTGCCCCGTTGGTCTCGTTTTTGCAAGAGCGATCGCTGAGCATGGGGTCTCGGGTTCGATTCCCGGGTTTTGAAACAATTTTTATAAATTTTATAAATAAAAATAAACTATTTTTATTTTTTATTATTCTGAATGAGCCCGCTCTTGACCCCGACCACATCTGATGGTAAGTGTAAGAAGAGGTCTACGTTCAAACGAGCGAGTCCAAAATATGCCTGTAATAGTCCAGAGTTTGGAAGTTAGCAGTGTGATACCCTCGCGCCTTGGACAGCATGCTTTTTATATTTTTTGTTTTGTTGTTATTAGTACAGACACAAATATCTTAAAAATAAGCCAATGCCCGACAATACCGTTTACACGGTTAATCTGTGAGTACAGATATTTAAATACATTATAGATATAAATTTCTTATGACATTATATCGTAAACCATTAAACTACATCAGCATATGTTAAGCCGTTACTCTCAGCTGACATTTACACATCTTTGACCATCGTTACGGGTACTCAGAAGTCAGAAAATCTTACGTAGATCTGGCTGCACAAACTGAGAACCTGTTCACGATACAAAAATAACATAAATACATTATTATTCCCAAAACTCACACAAACAGACCCTCATACTCATATGTACACACACACACATTCTGATCCATGTACACACTACCCACCTATACGTACTAAACGTTTTGGGAATACCTTCATTGTGCGTACGGCTAAGGAGTGGAATTCCCTGCCGGAGTCTGTGTTTCTAGGGGTCTTTAAGACGAGAGTGAATGGGATACTTTTAGGTAAACGTGCTCCATCTTCGACCACATCATCACTTACCATCAGGTGAGATGGTGGTCAGACGCGAGCCTATTATTAATTAAAAAAAACACATTCAAACATATACTCACATACTGACCATCATAATAATTATATAGTTTGTTCCCATACATCCTAAGAAAAATGTATACTTTCCTTATGATTACTTATTTAACTACCTTTTTTTAATAATTTTTCCACTATTTTTTTTTAAATTTAACATTAAACAATTTTTGTAACATAAGAACTAGAATATAAGACTTGGGAAGTAACTGTGTTCTTGAGATACAGGATATACCTAGTTCAGGAAACAGAGCTTCATTATATGTAAAATTTTTATTGCTAATAAATATATTTGATTTGATTTGATGTACTTCAATGGTGTCTGCTCACCACTGAGGTACACTCTAAAAGTAACACAGACTTAAAAAAATTGGCCAAGTGCGAGTCAGAATCACCCATGAAGGGTTCCGTAGTAACTACGCCAAATAACTTTGTTTTCATAGTGTTTGTATGAATTACAAAGTTATATTTGTGGTTTTAGAAAATATGCTATATATATATATCTGAATATATATATCGATCATCGATCATATAGATATCGATCGACTCAGCAGTTTTTCAGATATATATAGATAATATATATCTGAAAAACTGCTGAGTCGATCTCGTTCAAACAAGTTTTCGTTGAAAGTTTACATTAAGATCTGCAGCATATATTTTTTATAGATTTTTCACTCTATTATTAGAGGGGGTGGGGGGGGGGAGCACATTTTACCACTTTGTAGCGTATATATTTTAAACGATTGTCTTTTTGAAAAAGTGGTTTTAGAAACCTCAATGTCAATTTTAAAGACCTTTCTATAAGTACCACAAAGGCATAGGTTTCATGAAAAAAAAAATCAGTTTCAGTTCTATGTCAATACATAGAACTGAAACTGATTTTTTTTTTGGAAAAATATATTTGAAATAAACGGGGGCAATCCCCCGTTTATTTCAAATATATTTTTATTTATTTTTTAAATCGGAAAGCGGTTCACAGAATACATTTACCTACCAAATTTCACATGTATAGTCTTAATAGTTTCGGAATAAAATGGCTGTGACATACGGACGGACGGACAGACAGACAGACAGATAGACCGACAGATAAACAGACGGACAGACAGAGAGACATGACGAAACTATAAGGGTTCCGTTTTTTGCGATTCGTCTACGGAACCCTAAAAAACATCTTTCTTATTTCCGATTCTATCGTAATCGTGTACAAAGGGCCTTACTACATATAAAAAAGAAATATTGATTTCGTATCCCAACTGGCGTAATTTGGTCAAAGATATCCATTAATTATTACACAGTTGGTGCAGTGGTTTAGCGATTGACTGCTACGCAGCGTGTCGCAGGTTCGATACCCGCACGATATTTTGTTCCATGTTGGGGTAGACCCGGAACAATTAATTGTAAAACAAAAACATTGTAGAACAAACAAAAAATATTACAAAATACAATATTACTTGCGTAAACAGAGAATGTGCAGTGCTTTGAATTTTGGACTGGTTGTAAGAGTGTCTTAGTTATAGTTATGTTATAATATATTGTGTTTGAATTGATTCAAATACCTCGCTAGAATAAAGGAAACCGTGACTTCAACGTCGCTGTATATTATTGTACGTAATGTATATTGTATATTCCTCAATTATATGTGATATATGTCTCAAAGATAACTTAAACATTGAAATACGAATTTAACATTTATATTATTTTATTTTAGTTACCTAAAAACCAAAATTGACAATCACAACAACAAACAACAAATATTTAGGATAGATCTTAAGAGACACCTGTATGAAACTAAACAGAATCAAAAACAAAGATAGCGGCTTAGGAGCCACTCACTTTCAAAGCCCATGTCCCATTTACTGTGGACGTCAGCGACGTTCGTGGCCACTGACAAAGGCGTTTTGTTCCACAAAGGCGCGCTAGAACTAGCGCCATCCATCGAACCTATCAAACACCAACATAATACAGTGTGGTAACACCACTTATTACTTTAAATTGTTATGTAGTACCTATGCTGGCACTTTTGTTAGGTAAGTTTTTATCATGATCACCCATACATAGTTAGCGATGTAATTATTAATTACTATCTGTGTCCGTGACTTTGTACGTATTTTTCGGAAGCCTAAATGTAGAAGTAGTAAGCCTATATATTGGCCCTATAGAATTCTCTCTTTCAGTGAAGGATTCCTAAGATTAGTCCCGTCAAACAATAATACCTACAAATAGACAGACCGACACATACACAAAAATTTAAAAATGTTGTAGTGTTAAATAACTAGTAAATAATATCAAATAACTAAAGCTTTTGAGAAAATACACTTATGAAATCACAGACAATTATATTTTATTTATATCTCCATTATTATGTTAAGTGGTCTGCGCGTGACAGGCTTGGAGATATCCGTCACACAAACGTATAGGCCCGAGTATATTTATCGTGGTGTTACCAACTTTTACAACTTATGAAAGGGCGAGGAGCTGTTTACTGCTTCTTTCATCAAAGATGGAGTTTGAGACCATAAACTGTCACCGCTGGTGTGATTGAGGAGAATACTAATTTAGCCCTCCCCATTTCAATTAGAGCTTTTAAAGTCCTTCCAAAGGTTGTCTGGAAGATATCGCTCTCAGCGATAAGACCGCCATTGTAACCAAAGTTATAGCAATAAGGTTATGTAAGTGTGTTTCAATTTTTGGTGTACTATAAAGTATATTCTATCTATGTAATGTCTCCCCCCTCGCACTCCAACAAAAAGTGACTAGAAAATATCGCTGATATTATGCTGGGTCCCAGTAGCAATACCTACTTACGGACGTGGAAAATCCAGACTCGCCCATGAAGGGTTCCGTAGTAACTACGCAAAATAACTTTGTTTTTTATAGGGCTTGTATGAAATACAAAGTTATATTTGAGGTTTTAGAAAATATGTTGTATCTCAAAAACTGCTGACCCGATCTCGTTTAAACCAATTTTCGTTGAAATTTTTTATTAAGTTTTGTATTTATTCTTTTTAAATTTTTCACTCCATTATTATAGAAGTTAGAGGGGGGACACATTTTACCACTTTGGAAGCGTATATCTCTTAAATGATTGACTTTCAGAAAAAGTAGTTCTAAAACCTTAATGCCATTTTAAAGACCTGTCTATAGATATCACACACGCTTAGGTTTCATGAAAAAAAATATTTTCAGTTTCAGTTCCATGTATGGGGAGCCCCCTTTTATTTTAATTATTTTTTAATTTTTTTCTTAAAATTAGAAAGTGGTTTATAGAATACATCTACCTACCTAGTTTCACATGTATAGTCCTAATAGTTTAAGTAAACCTAAATATTATAATCATCATATTCACAGTCGTCTCGTCCAGTTCCTTCTGCGAGTTAATAATGAACTGTCGAAACCAACTGCTAAAGGTATCAAGCCTTTTAATATCTCTTATTGGTGGGGGGAATATTGTTCCAGTACTTGGATGCAACGTAGGTCCCTGAAACTGCCTCTGAAAGCAGCTGTCTTGTGCGTGCTATTACGTGCAATAATAGTATCTGATTGCGCGTTTCGTTCGACAATTTATTGATACAGATAGGTCTAGATAAATTAAAAAAAAAAATAGATCGCTCTACATAAGTTCCTTGTGTAACATTATATTTACATTACGTTTATATTCAATTACATTACATTTCAATTTCATTACAATTAGAATTACCTACATTTAAATTGAATATTATATTTAATCAATGTACGCAGATTGTAAGAATGACATGGCAACGATATGAAAATATTAGGTTCTGTAGACGTTACGGGATTTTAGAAAATCCCGTAAAAATTATCTTCTATTGTACCTAAACCGTTACAAACAAAGGTTACTTCATTGGTATATTGACCTAGATAACCAAAGACACGATCACTTTCACGCCTCTGCGTATAGTGGACGGTGTGTCTATGACAAAGGCGTTTTGTTCCGCTCACGTTGAAGCCACGAGTGCCATCGTCAGACCAGCATGGTCTTGAATGGCACACAGTCGCTTCCTCTACCCGGTTAATTATAGGATAGCCTGTCCTTTTATAAAAATATTGGTGTGCTAATGCGTCCAGTTGTGTGGAAGTTGAATATAATACAAAAGAAATGGGATGTATGAAAATAGAATTGTATTGAATTTGATTTTATTTTATAGAATCTATTTTATCCTCACCACAAATCATAAACAAGGTAATTGTATGAAGGTACAGACACGTTTTATAGATAATATGTGGGAGACTGGGGGCTAAATTAAGTTTTGTTCAAAATTTATAAGACAGGTGATCCCCTGGGGGATCAGTTTTATTTTATAATTATTTTTTATTCCGGCCTGATCCACCGCGCAGGGGATCACAATAAAAGTTAAATATTTTATTCCGGTCGGATACCCTAACAGAGTTTTTGAGCGTTAGCAAAAATGTATGTACAGGGTTATTAAAATACTGTTTGTATAATTATAATTCTTATAGTATAAGTCGCGGCACGAAACTTTAGCGGTGACCGTTATTGCGCAGAAGTAAAAATTAAGGTACCTGAGGGGGGCTAGCGGGATGAAGGGCGGGCGTGCGTAGCACCGATTGGCTCTCCAGCCGCATTATGTTCCCCGCGCCGATACGACGCTCCGCGCACATCCCGTGTACAGTCGTGTCATCTTCTTCTTCTTTGTTTGGTTTCCGCACTTAGTCTCTGCACGAGACCATTGTGCGTGAGCCGTGTCGGCCGTCACTCCATCCAGCCAACCTCCTTCCAGAAGCAGATCAGGTCTCTCGGTCTATTCAGGATGTCTGTAAGGGAATTCAAAGATCCGAGGGTTTGCTTTCGTATGTCAGTGATTTCCGTGCAGTCTAGGAGCACGTGTGCCACCGTTTCCTCCGTCCCCATGCATGCCCTGCATAGGGGACTGTCCGTTACACCTATTGTGTGGTAGTGTTTGTTCAGTGAGCAGTGCCCGGTGATGGTCCCCGCCACCATTCGCAGGCTTTTGCTGTCCATGTTTAGGAGGCGCCTGCTTAGTTTTTTTTTGTCTAGGTTTGGCATCGCCTCCTTGGACTGCCTGCAGCCTGGTGCCGAGGACCAACATTTCTGGGCTTGATCGTGTGTGTGTTCTTTTAACCATGTGCGCAGCTGGGTGGGGGGGAGCGGCACGATGGGCTCTGGTCCGAAAACCGTCGTGTTGGACCCCCTCCTGGCCAGTTCATCCGCCGCATCATTGCCGAGTGATCCGCTGTGCCCCTTTATCCATTGTAGTGTCACAGTGTTGCGGTTCTCGAATGCCGAGCATTGCAGCGCGTTGTGACATTCTAGTATGAGTTTAGATGTGATATAGTTTTTCTCTAGGGATTGTAGTACTGAGGCACTGTCGGAAAGTATACGGATGTGGCTATCCGTAACTCTCCTGGCTTCCAAGGCATGGATCGCTTGGATAATACCCACACATTCCGCCTGGTATACGGTGTTGAGCTTGCCTAGCGGTCTGGATATCTTTATGTTGAGATCGTTGGAGAAGACTCCAACTCCAGTTCCAGTGTCTGTCTTTGAGCCGTCAGTGTAGATTCTAAGCTCCTTGGGTCCTGAGTTGTCCTCTGGCTCCGGCATGAGCTGTATTTGGTAGTTTTTTTTGAAGTGGTGTGTCTTTGTAATCTTATCATAGGGTGCAGTCATCAGAGTTTGTCGTTTGAAAGAGTCCTCCATGATGCGTGTGTGCTTGATCCTGGAGTCCCTCATGAGTGCTCCGGATATGGCGAGTCTGAAGGCTGCCAGGGCAGCCTCTTCTTGTACTATGAGATGCAATGGTGGTAGTCCCAGCATGGCCTGTAGAGCGGCAGTGGGTGCAGTTCTCATGCTGCTGGTGATCGCCACACATGCGAGTCATTGCAGCTTCTCGAGGTCTTTTTGTGCTGTACCTAAGTCTGTTCTGGGCCACCAGACAAGGGAGCCGTACGTGATCATTGGTCTTATAACTGTTGTGTATAGCCAGTGGGTTGTTCTGGGGCTGATGCCCCAGTTCCTGTTCAGCATACGTTTGCACTGCCACATGCAGATGCTAGCTTTCTTGGTGGTGTATTCAATGTGTTTTGCCCAATTCAGTTGCTTATCCAAAAAGATGCCCAAATATTTGGTGTCAGCTGAGAGGCTTAAGGTGGTGCCAAAGAAACTTGGCAGCTTCAGCTTCGCTAGCTTCCTCTTTTTGGTAAAGAGTATTAGTTCGGTTTTTTGTGGGGTTCACTGAGAGTTGATGCTCTCGGCACCAGTCCTCTACTATACTTAGGGCCTGGCGCATGAGGTTGCATATGGTGTTCTCATGGCTTCCATTTATTATTATGGTTATGTCATCAGCGTAGCCAACGGTAAAGTATCCTTTATCGTTGAGTCTCCTGATGAGGCTGTCTGCGACCAGGTTCCATAGCAGTGGCGAGAGGACACCCCCTTGGGGGCAGCCTTACGCCACAATGGCCCTCGTTGTGCCATTTATTGTGACTTGTACTGCTCTCTGCTTGAGCATGTTGGTGATCCAGCCACTCAGGATTTGGTCTACACCGTGCCTGCTGAGTGCTGTATTCATACTCTGGAACGTAGTCTTGTCAAAAGCACCTTCGATATCTATGAAGACAGCTATCGAGGAGCATTTGTGGTGTATCGCGCATTCAATTTTTGATATTACGCTGTGTAGGGCAGATTCTGTTGACTTCCCCGTTGAGTAGGCGTGCTCTGGAAGAATCCACTCCACGGACAACCGTGGAGTGGATTCTTCCAGAGAGGTCCGTCCCGAATGTGTCTGTCGCAAAGTCTCTCTAGGGTTTTCAGTAAGAAGGATGTAAGACTTATCGGCCTATATGCTTTGGGCTGTGTGTAGTCAGTTTTGCCTGGTTTAGGTATGAAGATGACCTTCACCTCACGCCATGCTAGTGGAACGTATCTGAGTGCTATGCAGGCTTGGTATATTTCCGACAGCCAGGGTGTCAGGATATACTCACCCCATTGCAGAAGGGCTGGAAAAATGCCATCTAGTCCTGCAGATTTGTATGGCTGGAACGTTTTAATGGCCCATGTTATGCGGTCCTTAGTGATTATATCGCGGGCTCTAGACCAGTCTGCTGTACTTGGGGTCTGTCTGGGTTCGCTTTCCCACGTGATGTCCTCAGAGATGCGGCAGTCCGGGAAGTGCGTCTCCAGAAGGACCTTACTGGATTCTTGGTCTGTCTGTGTGTAGGAGTTGTCAGATTTCTTGAGTGCGCCGAGAGTACGGTCCTGATCAGTTGATAGGATTTTCTTTACTCGTGCGGCTTCACTGTTTGATTCTATGGATGCACAGAAGTTCTGCCAAGCAGTTCTCTTGGCTATTCTGACTTGTTTCTTGAATTGGGATTGGGTTTCTTTGTATTGCTCCCAGTCTTCCAGGAGTCTAGTGTTCTTTATTTATTTATTTATTTATTTATTTTATTATTTATGTACACACAGTAAAATAAATTAAGATAAACATAATTATAATATCTGAGTACAAAGGTACTGCTTATTTCTTAAGAAATTTCTTCCAGCAGACCTGCGAAAGGAGAAGTGAAAAAGAAATGTAGACAATAGTGTGTGAGAACAAGAAGAGAAATAAATATGAATATGTGAAGTCTAAAACTAAAACTAAAATATTAAATATACTTACACATACTTACAATGCAATAAAAATAACATATACTTAAATAAATACATAATGTTAGAATATATAAACATATAATATAAATATGTACATAAATAATTAACACAGTTAAGAGGAAAGGTAATGCTCTTTTAATCGACATTTGAATAGAGATATAGTTTTTAAATCACGAATGCTAGGCGGAAGTGAGTTCCACAATCTTACAGCATGGACAGAGAAGGAATAAGAGTAGTTGCTGTGTTGAATTGTTTCCGTAGTGTGTTCCTGAGCCTACCAAGTTCAGCATTCCACCAAGAGTTTCCCTTACTCCTGGTGTTAGGTGTTCTTGGTTTGCAGCTCACGTGGTATACCTCCGTTATGCTGTTTGTTACTTTTGTCACAATTTCCTCAAGTTGTGTGGGATCAGTCAAAGGTGTGATTGTCGTCTAGCCAACAAGGAGGCTAGGTGGTGTTTGTATTGTATAACATTTGTACGGCGCGGGTTGCGCCTTGGTATGGGTTTTACTATGTTGGTTGATAAGGTAAAGCAGATTCTCCTATGGTCAGAACAGGAGGGTTCGTCAGATACGTGCCAATTAGAAATAAGGTTAGTCGCGTTTTCGGTTGCTAAAGTTAGGTCTATGATTGTTTGACCTCTGGCTGTGACCCAAGTGGGCTCTGAGCCTCGGTTAACAATGTTCAGGTTAGTGGAGAATAGATATGTGGATAGCGTCTCACCTCTGGCGTTGGATACTTCACTTCCCCAAAGCGGGTGATGAGCATTTGAGTTGGTGCAGATGATCAGGTCCAGGTTCGCGTCCCCGCAGTGACGCACCAGATCAATCATCTCTATTGGTGGGCAGTTTTCGTTGTCGCCTGGCATGTACACCGAGGCTAGTACTAGATCTGGAACATTGATGTCGATCCGGAGTAGTGTTGCCCAAACGAGAGTCTCGCAAGTGTCTTGCAATTAGCGATTATCCTATTGCTATTTATTAAACGGTAGTTGAGATCTCAGAACAATGTAACAGACTCTGTTCTACAATATTATTAGGCTCAATTTACACAGCCGTAGAATGGAATGGAAGCGACTTTTTGCAACGAAATTGTACATAGCGAACTTTGATAACGAACATTGTTAATAGTATAACATAGGTACAAACTAAATAGGAGTCAAAAAAAGGTCGCGCGTCTTCCGGGGAATCCTCGCGCATTCTCGAGAATTCCCCTAGCCACTTTCGGCGCCGTCTGTGGAATCCGCGGGCTGTGGCGCGAACGGGGAGTCGGTTGTGTCGGTCACAGCAATGCGTTGCCAACTTAATAGATCTAGACAGAACGTCCCTCATGGCGCAGTCGCACGAATTCGCTGGAATTCGCGAGAATACTCGAGCTTAAGTATATTGTGGTTATAGCGGTATATTGTGGTCATCAAACCCATTCGCACAAAGTACTTTTGGAATGTTTTCACTGTGCGTACAGCTAAATTCCCTGGGGAATTCCCTGCTGGAGTCTGTGTTTCTTGATAGCTTTATCCAGGGGTCTTTAAGTCAAGAGTTTCATTTAGGTAAACGTGCTTCATCTGCGACCACATTATTTATTTATTAAAACTTTATGCAACACAAAAATGTACAAAAGCGGACTTAATGCCATAGGCATTCTCTACCAGTCAACCATGGGTGGTGAAGAGATAACATGGCAGGTGCATAAAAAAAACCTAACTTCATAATATATTCAAAGTAAAAGTCTTATTACAAGTATATCTAAATAACTATTATTAACTTACATACATATTTACCATAATACATACCAAATATGTATGTATAATATATACTATATATTAATAAAAAGTCATAGAAAGGGGGTTATGAAAACTCTGCTTCCACTATTTGTTTCGAAAGTAATCCCGCAACTTTCTCTTAAACGCATATTGACTGGTGGCCGTCCTGATATCAAGAGATAGTGCATTCCACAGAAGAATAAATTGTATATAAAAGGAAGAATGAATAAATTCAAAAGTATGAGAAGGACAGAGTAAGAGAAGATTATTGGAAAGGCGCAGACTTTTAGCGTGTGAAGAACATAGAAATTGAAAATGAGAAATAAGGTAAGAGGGAGGGGTAGGAGAGTTTAGCAAAGAGAAAAGCGTAGTCAAGGCGCACAAACTTCTTCTCTGGCGAATGGGCATCCATTTGAGCTCGGTTCTGTACCTCGATACGTGGTCATATTTTTTAAATTGAATATGAACCGGATACAGTTAATAAGAAGCCTATCGAGCTTATCCAGTAAGACCGCATTCAAGTCAAAGTAGCACACGTCACCATAGTCGATAATAGGGAAAATTAAAGTCTGCACAAGCATTGTCTTGGTTTTTGCAGGTAAAAAGTTCCTCAGACGGTACAGGCGTCGCAAAGGAGTGATGGTCAAACGCGACTGTACAAAATTACCGGAATAAATGTAGCCTATGTGTAATCCAGGTTGTAAACTACATTTGTGTCAAGTTTCGTCTAAATCTCTAAAGCTTTTTTTGCGCGAAGGAAACATTAACCGACAAATATCCTCATATCGGTATCTACAAATAAATAAAATCGTAGCATCTATGATTTCAAAATAACTGTTTTTTGTCATTCAAGTTTAAGTTGTTTGAACACAAAAAACTTGTGAGATATGTCTGTCTGAAAATTTCTCTATTTGTCCAGGCTAAACAGCAACGTCTTATGTGATTTTAATAAGACTCACAGTGAAAGATGAAAGAGATTATAGGGCAAAATATTTATATTTATTTATTTATTAAAACTTTATGCAACACGAAATGCAAAAAGGCGAACTTAATGCCTTAGGCATTCTCTACCAGTCAACCATGGGTGGTGAAGAGATAACATGGCAGGTGCATAAAAAAGAATAAACTAAGTAATATTCAAAGTAAAAGTTTTATTACAAGTGTATAATATTATAAACATTTATAACTAGAATAAACTTACATATATATTTATCATAATACATATCAAAAATATATTATATAAATATATTAATAAAAAGTCATAGAAAAGGGGTTATAAAAAATCTGCTTACACTATTTGTTACGAAAATAATCCCGCAACTTTCTTTTAAATGCATATTGATTGGTGGCCGTCCTGATATCGAGAGGTAGTGCATTCCACAGAAGAATAGATTGTATATAGAAGGAAGAATGAATAAAATCAGAAGTATGAGAAGGACAAAGTAAGAGAAGATTATTGGAAGAGCGCAGATTTTAGCGTGTGAGGAACATAGAAATTGAAAATGAGAAATAAGGTTAGAAAGAGCGGTACGAGAGTTCAGCAAAAAAGCGTAGTCAAAGCACGCTAACTTATTTACTGGCGAATGGGCATCCATTTGAGGTCAGTTCTGTAACTTGATACGTGGTCATATTTATCTATTTTATTTATTTATTTTATCCCAGAATTCCCACGGTATCAGGATTTACGCGAGAAAAACCTCGAGCACTGTTAGTTCATAATACGAGTAGGATTCAGCGGTATGACACATTTGTCTGACAAGAAAATAGCCCCAAAATAAAATAGCATATGGATCTCAAGACGACTGTAAAGAGCGTGAGCATTGCAACCACCTTTAAAACTATACATGTTTGTGCACCCTTCAGGCTGACACTTAAGCCATTAACTGTTTGGAGCACGGCTCATTATTTCCAACCACGACCAACGTATAGACAGGTCTTGAGAAGGTTAAGTCTGCAAAAATATTTTCTCCTTATAAAAATAACAATTCAGCTTATTATGTTCCCACAGCTGGAATATAGGCCATAGCCGTTCGACCACATCGACGACGAGTTGCTAGTCTATCGGTTTTCTATCGATTACATTTCGGGGAGCATGCGATGGAATTACACAATCTTATTTCGCCAAGCCCGTTCCATCATCGGATTACCAAACAAACGGCGATGCGCCATCGTTACATGGTGGACATCCCACCCATACGCACAAAACGTTTTGGGAATACTTTCATTGTGCGTACGGCTTTTTTTTTTTCTTTTTTTTTTTTTTTAACGTGGTAAAATTATCAAATAAGTCCTCCCACCCCGGGCAGGGTGGGAGGGACTGTCAGACTTTTACTGACTAAAATCCACGGTGTTCCTTCAATAACCCTTTACATACCGGGGCCACGGTAACGGGATGAGTCCCACGACCCCGGCAGGCTTCGGCCCTCTGCAGAGGGGGCCTCGTCATGTTGCTGACGCTCTTTGAGGCGCGCGTGGAACACGACGCGCCGTCGACCCGGGCATGGTCCATGGTCGGACAGCGAGTTGCCCTTTACTCGCTGTCCGCATGTCCGCGCCTATGGTGGCCGGAGATCGTCGGCCGACGTCCGACGCCGTGGGCGTCTACCACTGCGGCTGGCCTGGAGGGAGGACGCCATCCTCTCCCTCACGCGGCACGCCTCCTCCTTCGAAAGCATGACTGCTTCGCAGAAGGAGGCGACTGCTTCCCACTCCCTCTCGCCCCGCAGCATGGCCTCGACCAAGGCCGGGCGCGAGAGGTCTCCGCCTATTGTCGCCGTGAGGACACGTCGGTGCTCTGCCCAAGCTGGGCAGTCCTGCACCGTGTGCTCGACTGTGTCCTCAGGGCGACCCTCGCAGTGGTGACACCCAGGCGTCTCTTCCTTACCCATCAGACACAGGTACCTCCCGAAACTTCCGTGTCCGGTGAGGACCTGCGTCACGCGGTAGGTCAGGACGCCGTGACGCCGATCTAGCCACTCCTCAAAGAGGGGTCTTACCGCCGCAATTGCGGCGTGCCCGATTGTGCGTACGGCTAAGGAGTGGAATTTTCTTATCGCTATAACCTGGGAGTCTTTAAGTCAAGAGTGAATAGGTTACTTCTAGGTAAGCGTGCTCCATCTTCGACCACATCATCACTTCATACTTCGTCAAACGCGAGAATGTTATTAATTAAAAAAAAAATTGAGTTGTAATGGGTCATAATCCACCGTACCACACGTAGGTACCTAACGGAACCCTTATAAGATCACTTTGTTGTCCGTCTGTCCGTCTGTATTTTTTTCCGTCTGTATGTCTGTCAAGACCCTTTTTCTCTGGAACGCGTGAAGGTATCAAGCTGAAATTCATATCAAATCCTATTGTTCCTCCAATCCTGTCCAATCCAATCCTGTTGTTATTGTTGTTTGTTGTTTTGTTTTTGTTACTGTTATTTGTCTATTGTTCCTAGGAGCTGTGAAAAAAATCAAACTTCTAAGCCAACACAATCAAAAGATACAGCCGTTTATGCCGCATTTTCGACACTCGCAAGGGAATCAAAACCTACAGGGTACTTTCCGTGAACTCCGAATCTTGAAATTTGGTACAAAGCAACGTCTTATTGTATAGATAAAGGAAAAATTGCGAAAAGAATATAATAAAAACATTTTTAACATTTACCTACAAGTTTTTCCAACTATCTTGGAATCACCTTCCAGCCTAATGGGATGTAGCTAAGTATAACCAAGTAGCTGGGTCAGCCGCAGCCCATCTGAATTCCATAACCCAGTGAGTAGCTGGGTAACACGTTACCCCTTGGCAAGACCAGTGCCAGATTTTCTTACTCCTGACTACCCATAACGTCCATAAGCGACGTACAAGTAACAGTCAGGCTTAAAGTGTTTTCCAAGAAACGGAAGAATCTCCAGATAATAAGCTCGACCTCAGAAAAAAAGAAAAGAAAGAAAATAATGAAAAGAAAGAAAAGAAAGAAAGAAAAGAAAGAAAAGAAAGAAAAGAAAGAAAATAAAGAAAAGAAAGAAAAGAAAGAAAAGAAAGAAAAGAAAGAAAAGAAAGAAAATAAAATTTATTTGGCCTAGAAGTGCACACAATGAAATACATAAAAAACTAAAACTAAAAAAATAATTAAATTAAACTAAACCAAACACTTAATTAAATAGAAACCGTATTGCGTGTGCCTCACTGCTGTGCCAAATAGGCCTAGTTCAGCAAAGTGCCAGACAACTGCAAATTGCCTGACGCTGGTTTTCAACTGGACCTCATGTAGTGAGGGCGTGCTACAAATGTAAATCAGCTTTAAAGTGACTTAAGTGTGTGTGTGCGTGTGTAAGCGTGAGTGTATGTGAGTAAAACAAAAGATAAAATTAAACATTTACGGGTAGCAAATAAAAACATTGCTTAATCTTGAATATCGATCCGCGCAACTATTATTATTTAGCCATAAGCGCCGTTATACCACAATAAATTACAATAACGATTTATATAATAATAGCTTGTAACATTTTACAGGGCGGTCTACTCGTTAAAAGTGATATTTAACAAATTACTCTTGGTGGATTTGGCACAAGAAATAATATACTAAGGTAGTCCGTAGTATTTACTTGTACAAAACATAACTCATATACTACATACTTCGTATATTCAACAAGTAGGTAATAGTAGATTATTAACCAAGGGCTGTATGACATCAATTGCATACGAGGTTTTTGGCGCCTGAGCGAAGCGAAGGCGCTAATTAACCCGAGTATGCAATTGATGCTTACGCCCGAGATAAATACTCTGCTTTACATATCGATTGTGAGGTAAGTAAACAACAAGACAGCAGGTTTCAATGAACATTTATTAAGAAGAAAAAAATGTGTATTTAATTAAAATTAATAGTAAAATTATTACAATTTGTAAGAGATATGGTCACGTTCTTTTTAGGTATATTTATAGTTTGAATATGAGTTTGTGATGATAAGACTTGAGTTTGAGTGACTTGAGGTTCTTGCATCGTAAATGGCGGCAGTTGACTGGTACTATTTTCTTCATTAAAAAATGGCTCAGATGATGTGCTTTGACGTGGTGATTTTAAGTTTATATTTTCTGTTATTTTAGAAGTAATTTTGCTTTTGTTTGCCATCGAATCTTCGATATAACCTTCGGCCACTTTGCTGGACTTCCAGCCGCCGTGCCTTTTTAACAGAGTGAGGTTGGCTCCCGAATCAGCCAATAGAGTCGCTGATGTTCTGCGAAAGCAATGCCCGGTGTATAACTCTACGTTACTCAGTTTTAAATATGTGGCTATTTGCTTTGGCATGCCTGTAAATTTGTTTTTTCCTATTACTTGTCTGTGGCATTTTCCTTTACTGTAATTAAGAAAAAAACGATTTGTATCCACGTTTTCAGGCCGAAGAGCTTGATATTTTTCAACATAATTTGCAAATTCTTCATGCACAACACATGACCGGTCAATTTTAGTTTTCGTGTTAGGCAGTTTTATGAGTAGTAATTTGTTATGTTTTTCTACATTTTCTATTGTCAAGTTTGTCAATTCCACGGTTCTGCAGGCTCCCGATATCCCAAAAATTAGAACAACCTGTAAAAAAGACATAAGTTGTATTAAAGGCACCAAATTCGCATAGTATTTCTGTGAAATATTTTGGTAACTTATTAAAAAGGGCAAGTAAATACGTAGGTACCTTTATTGCTAAATAAATTTCATCCGGAGCTTCATTTAAGAATTTCTGTACTTCTTCTGCAGTAAATACCTTCGATTTCTTGCTTTTAAAGCCGTCAGACTGCCTTTTCAAGAAAGCAGTAAGTTTAGAAAAATCTTTCAAATTCACGTCATGTTTTGTCATCATTGTAGATTTTAGCATGGAATAAAAGCACCATAAACTGGAAGGTTGTAGCCTCTTAGATAATTCATCAAAATATGATATAAAAACACTTTCAGAAAGAGATTTCACTTTTTTTTCTGACCGCCATTTCATAAATTTGTCGTATGCCTTTACATATCTTTCTTTCGAGTTCGGCGGTAATATATTTTCGACAACTGTTTTTGCCCTTTCTTTAATAAAATCGGGCGTTAGATCTATGTCTTCGTCACTAGACATGTTTAAAACTTTTGAAAAAGAACTCAAACAAGAAAATTAATTATTTTCGCGATGCTTTCGCGCCTACTAATAGACTGCCTTTTTTTTTCACGCACGCAAGCGCGTCAAATCTTGCTGGCCAGTTTGATTTTTAAATCGATTCCATCTAACATACGATGTGGAAACAAATAGTTCCATATTTAAAATAAAATCTTTATAAAATAAATTGTCTAGATTCCGATTCGAGTAATTAATCGATACCGAGAAAAAAAAAATTAACTTTTTAAAAATATTCTTCGTGCAGTATGAGTATGACAGTTCTTTTTTCAAATTCCAAAACCTATGCTGTAATGATAGTCATACACCCCGGCATTCAGGGGTGTAAGGGTGTACTTACAGAGCAAGAGATATGTAATAGTAGATTATTAACCAAGGGCTGTATGACATCAATTGCATACGAGGTTTTTGGCGCCTGAGCGAAGCGAAGGCGCTAATTAACCCGAGTATGCAATTGATGCTTACGCCCGAGATAAATACTCTGCTTTACATATCGATTGTGAGGTAAGTAAACAACAAGACAGCAGGTTTCAATGAACATTTATTAAGAAGAAAAAAATGTGTATTTAATTAAAATTAATAGTAAAATTATTACAATTTGTAAGAGATATGGTCACGTTCTTTTTAGGTATATTTATAGTTTGAATATGAGTTTGTGATGATAAGACTTGAGTTTGAGTGACTTGAGGTTCTTGCATCGTAAATGGCGGCAGTTGACTGGTACTATTTTCTTCATTAAAAAATGGCTCAGATGATGTGCTTTGACGTGGTGATTTTAAGTTTATATTTTCTGTTATTTTAGAAGTAATTTTGCTTTTGTTTGCCATCGAATCTTCGATATAACCTTCGGCCACTTTGCTGGACTTCCAGCCGCCGTGCCTTTTTAACAGAGTGAGGTTGGCTCCCGAATCAGCCAATAGAGTCGCTGATGTTCTGCGAAAGCAATGCCCGGTGTATAACTCTACGTTACTCAGTTTTAAATATGTGGCTATTTGCTTTGGCATGCCTGTAAATTTGTTTTTTCCTATTACTTGTCTGTGGCATTTTCCTTTACTGTAATTAAGAAAAAAACGATTTGTATCCACGTTTTCAGGCCGAAGAGCTTGATATTTTTCAACATAATTTGCAAATTCTTCATGCACAACAAATGACCGGTCAATTTTAGTTTTCGTGTTAGGCAGTTTTATGAGTAGTAATTTGTTATGTTTTTCTACATTTTCTATTGTCAAGTTTGTCAATTCCACGGTTCTGCAGGCTCCCGATATCCCAAAAATTAGAACAACCTGTAAAAAAGACATAAGTTGTATTAAAGGCACCAAATTCGCATAGTATTTCTGTGAAATATTTTGGTAACTTATTAAAAAGGGCAAGTAAATACGTAGGTACCTTTATTGCTAAATAAATTTCATCCGGAGCTTCATTTAAGAATTTCTGTACTTCTTCTGCAGTAAATACCTTCGATTTCTTGCTTTTAAAGCCGTCAGACTGCCTTTTCAAGAAAGCAGTAAGTTTAGAAAAATCTTTCAAATTCACGTCATGTTTTGTCATCATTGTAGATTTTAGCATGGAATAAAAGCACCATAAACTGGAAGGTTGTAGCCTCTTAGATAATTCATCAAAATATGATATAAAAACACTTTCAGAAAGAGATTTCACTTTTTTTTCTGACCGCCATTTCATAAATTCGTCGTATGCCTTTACATATCTTTCTTTCGAGTTCGGCGGTAATATATTTTCGACAACTGTTTTTGCCCTTTCTTTAATAAAATCGGGCGTTAGATCTATGTCTTCGTCACTAGACATGTTTAAAACTTTTGAAAAAGAACTCAAACAAGAAAATGAATTATTTTCGCGATGCTTTCGCGCCTACTAATAGACTGCCTTTTTTTTTCACGCACGCAAGCGCGTCAAATCTTGCTGGCCAGTTTGATTTTTAAATCGATTCCATCTAACATACGATGTGGAAACAAATAGTTCCATATTTAAAATAAAATCTTTATAAAATAAATTGTCTAGATTCCGATTCGAGTAATTAATCGATACCGAGAAAAAAAAAATAACTTTTTAAAAATATTCTTCGTGCAGTATGAGTATGACAGTTCTTTTTTCAAATTCCAAAACCTATGCTGTAATGATAGTCATACACCCCGGCATTCAGGGGTGTAAGGGTGTACTTACAGAGCAAGAGATATGTAAATATATAAACAGGGGATATTTTAATAACATTCATGGAGAGATGAACAGGAGCTTATCATCTTACTCTTCAAACAAATAAACATCAATGCCTTCCTTTAAATAGTTTTTAAAAGATGTGATTTCAAATAACTGTGTTTTCTCAAATGCTGGTATTCTTATTTACACAATACTAAAACCGAAAAAAGTTTTTATTTAAATTGTCTGTCTGTTTTTTGTTGGTTGGGATAATCTTAAGAACGGCTGAACCGATTGTAATAAAATTTTCACTGGAAGATATAGGGTTATAGGGCAACATACAGGCTTCTTTTCCCAAAGTTCCCACGAGATCGGGAAATGTCCCCACGTGAACGTAGTCACGGCAAAAGCTAGTCGTTAATAAGAACTGGATCTTCCGTACCCATCTCTTTAGTGACCTCAACAGTGAGGTGACGATTTGCCACATAAGGGCCTCTTCTCACTGCAGCGTAACGTAAGGGCGGCTTGTTAGAGTTGCAGTCTGCTCGTGTGATTCGTGTGCGGCGAGTGGAACGCTTTGACTCGTACGGTGTGAACGTGTGCTTGAGTATTTTTCTTAAGATCTTTAGAAGTGTAAGACGTGGGTTTATTAAAAAATATGTATCTATGGTTATCTGTTTGAAATATGCGATAAATTTGCTTATCGAGAATTTATTTTATTATTCAATAACATAACAATCAAATTTATTTTGCAAAGCTCTAAAAATAAAATAGGTATATACAGGCGAAAATAAAAAGAAATTATAGGGCATCGGAAATTTCGTCAACATCGCTATCAATGGGAAAAGTGCCCAGAACACTGGCTGCATTGCCATATTGAAAAGCAATGCTGATTCTCTGTCTCAAGAAAAGCCAGCCCTTTGGTCTCTGGAGGAGTCAACTAATTACCGATGTCACAAAATAGTCGATGCGCACTTGGACTCCATGATTCTAACGTTTCTATTGCAAACGGCTCAAACATATAGATTCCTATAAGTTTGTTATATTTGTACTGTTTGAGATTTTCTGCAACTGCAACTGCCGCCCCAGCACAGACAGTACCATCTCACACCTAAGGCCTTTATTATTATAAGCCTGTAGTTTCCCACAGCAGGGTAAAGGGATCCTCTCCTTCCTTCCACTTTTCTCTGTCCACTGCTAGAATAATTTATAGCGTTAAGATACAATATCTTACACGCATGTACTATAAAAAATGTCTCTATACTTACGGTTATGGACACTATTTGAACCAGACTAAGTAAGAGTGTAATATTATACGTTTTACGGCATGAGATAGAATCATCGACTTCCAAACAATGTATCTATATTTGACTATCCACTCACTACAAAACGTTACGTCTTGTTTGTAGGCAATAAAATGGTAGGAACATCTTATTGCCCATTTAATGAAATACACTATTTAAAAAAAAAAACTTAATTACGCTCATGATCTCTAATTTAAAGTTCTACCAAAAAATGGTTAATGTCAATCAATTACATTGTATTTGAATATTGCTTAATTTTTTAATGATAATAGGCTCGCGTTTGATCATCATCCCACCTGAGCAATGATTCCTGGTAATTCTGAATACTTTCATTGAGGGTACAGCTAAGGAGTCGAATACTCTGCCAGAGTCTGTGTTTCCCGATGGCTATAACCTGAGGGTCTTTAAGTTGAGAGTGAATAGGTTACTTCTGGGCATTTTCGACCACATCATCGCTTGCCATCAGGTGAGCCTATCATCAATAAAAAATGCGTCTTGCGTTTATTCAAGTGAAATATAAGCACAAACGCTTTTAAAGCAAATAAGAATTTAATCAAAGCACCCATTTTATGTTTTGTTGTTATTCCGAAATCAATTTGAAACTATAAAACAAATCTAGACTAACATAATAGATAGACAGCAGAAAAAATAAATAAAACGAGAACTCTGCAAAAGACTATGCTTAATAAATTCAGTGCTTTTTTACGCTTTTTCCCAATAGATCGCCCAAATACACTAACGGTGTCCGATTCGCTGAAAGAAAACGAGTTTCACTGAGCAAGGGAAGAACAACAAAGGCATGCAGAAATTTTCCATTCCATTCGTGTTCGATTAGCCTCGGCTAGCGCCTTTGTCCGGTATCAACCAGTTCCGACTGGTTCTTTTTCCAATTCGTATAATTTGTGCCCGACTGTGATGCTTCTTTAGTGGTACAGTGTGGAAGTACCCTTTTGTATTTTTTTTGTCGACTGTTTTTCTGTTCAGTGTAGACTGGTTGGAGTAGTGTTTGGAATAAGTAATTAGGATTGCCCGCATTTTGTGTTTTTTCAAAGTTTCGGAGTCCAAAAGATTTTTGTGTTTTCCGGAAACATTTTTGTGTTTCTATTTTTGTAAAGTATAAATGTAATACATATTCATAATGTAGACATTAAAAGAGAGCATAGGGCTCTAGTGGTAAGATGTAACATTCAAGGCCGCAGATTCTACCGTTGTTCTGATAAGGTTACACTTTTCAAGGCATATTGTCAGAGCTTTTGGCTATTGGCTGGCAACACTGGTGACAGGTCGTGAGAAAACGATCTCTTAGTTAAATTTTTAATAAATATTCTTTAATTGTGTAGTAACTAGTTTTAGATGTGTTATTTATCTTAGATTAAATGTATAAAGTGACTCAGTCAGTGTTATTGCCGTGTTTTTGTTGAAAAAACTTCAAAAATCCATAAAACAATAACTTTTGTACGTGGACCGGCTGTCAGTTTGGATTTGAAATCACCAAACCCGGGGAGTATATTTTTTCATATTATTATTACCTATATACACTTCTCAACACCTTTAAATACTGCTCAGATATCTGAGCTACGTCCAGCACACATTGGCACCGTTTATGTCTCCTTTTGCTTGACAAACTGTGGAAGCAAAATCGATGACGAAAACATCCGCCCCAGACAAAAGTTACACTGCATATTTACTATACATTATTACTGTTACATTCTCACTATTATATTCTCATTAATCATCTATTAACTTCATTTAAACCAGTAACTTTGTCTATTGTAAAAGCAAGAAACCCATGTATAACATTACATACTATTTATCATTTAAGCTAGACCAATAACTTTGTCTAAGCAAATGACTTTCTTAGAAAACCAATAAGTAATGTGTTAGTTATATAGTATACATGTAATAAACATAAATAAGAAGTTAATAGTAGTATAATTTTCTCTTTTTTCTGCTACCTACTTTCTTATTCATTGTACCTACTTTAAAAAAAAAAAATTGTCTGTTATTCTTTTGGTTTTTCATTTAATTTCAATCCTTAGTTGTTTTCCTTCTATCATCTACTGTACTAAACTTCCTTAGTATATCCCCAAAATACTCAGTTGATTCTTGTCACATTCCAGGAGCGGTTTGGTCAACTTTTTCAATATGATGACCCGCGGAGCTACTGTACGTGACATGAATATCAAACTGAATGCTGCACTGAAGGAGCTTGAGGTCTCAAAGAAGACCTGCAATGACCTGCTGCAAGAAAGAGAAGAAAGCGAGGTGGAAGTCAGGAAGTTAGTCAACAAAAACACAGAACTGAAGAGACAGCTCGTGGAACTTCACACCCAGCACATGGACATACTGGACCAGCATCACCATCTCCGCAATCTAATGTCTGAATTTCAAGAATGCAGTGACACACATGATCAGGCACTGAAACGTATATCAGGACTTGAAGCGGAATTATACAAGGCTCATAGCACAATATCTAATATAGAAACCTTGAGAGCCAGTGAACAATTGGCCAACACAAACAGCCTTTTCGACGAGCTGGTGGGTAGTGGATCCGGACTAGAATGTAAGAAGCCCACCTGTACCATAGACTTAACTGGGGACGATACATTAACAAACTGTCCTGTTTTAGGTAGTCACAACAAAATAAGGAAGTATATTAAAATTAATAGAAACATTAAAAAGTACAAGAAACTTTTAAAATCAAGAAGTGTGTATAAATATAACATTGAACTTAGAAAGCAGCGTGTTATCCTAAACAACCAATTAAAGGAATGTAGTTGCATGCTGGATAGTCAAAGAAAAATGTATGATATTGACATAAATAACCTTCAGAAGGAATTATTGAGTAGGGAAAATACACTAAGGGATATTTTTTGTAAGTATGAGTCTAGCCAAAAAATGTTAAATGAGCGCATGCAGGAGGCCTGTGACCTGGTGGACTTGGTTAAGCACAATGCAGAGAGGTATGAGTTATTGACTAACGACCTCACCTGTAGTTGTGCTTCAAATCACCCGGCCATCATGTTACCACAGATTATTCCTGCATCCTCACACATTTTACCTCATACTTTGGAAACCACAAGCCCAGCTCAAAGTAACATTTTAGTTTATTCAGATAGATTAGGCACAGGTTTTGGCTCACTATTAAATAATTATTGTGATCATACTATAGTAAGTCATTGTTACCATAACCTGCATTTCACTGAGCTTATTCATAAAATTACACAATCAAAATTGAATGAGCAGACTACAGTCATTCTTTTATTTGGAAACAGCCTTAATGTGACAAAACAGGACATTGTTAATGGTATTGGCACCCTCCTTAAATTAAAATTAGGCAAATTAATTTTATGTGCATTGCCTTATTCTAATAATTTGACATGTATAGAAAATGAATATATTTATAGACTTAATAATTTGATGCATATGTTAGTATGCCGTCATAGTGACCATTTATTGTATTTTGATACTAACAATTTTGTTAGAGATTTTGTTTTGATTCGGGAATATATGTATCTTCCCAAAAAAAGTCGACATTTATTGGCTACTTTGTTAGCGTACAATATACACTCATTTATTGATAATTTTACTGATCCTAGGTTAAGTGAATATTCAGTATTATCTAGGGTATCTAATAATACTGAAATTAATTATTGCATTGACAGTTTACATAACTCAACCAATTGCTTGGTTGCAAACAATTTTACTACTGAGAATTTAAATTAGAAATTTTGACAACAGAGGGAATCTCTAGCAGTAATGAACTTTTAAACTGCAAAGAGGACACAAATATAGTTTTAAAATCAATAAATACTATTAACCTGGTACATCAAAATATTCAAGGATTTTTAAACAAAGATTTAGAAGTAGAGTTTTTTCTTAATTTTAACAATATTGATATTCTTTGCCTAACTGAACATTGGCTTCAAAGCCATCAATTTATTTTCAATTATAATAATTACCAGGTTGGTAGTTCTTTTAGCAGAGTGAATGCTATACATGGTGGCTCTTTAATATTAATAAGTAATAATCTTAAATTCAAGAACCGAATGGATATTGTGAGCCTCTCTGTTGAACGATCTATTGAAATAGCCTGTATTGAATTGGAGCAGTTTATTATATTAAGTGTGTACAGACCACCTTCAGGATTGTACGATTGCTTTGAAAAAGTAATGGATGAAGTTTTGCATAAAATCTGTAACTCGAGTAAATATGTCATTGTTTGTGGTGATTTTAATGTTAATTTATTAGAAAATTCTGGTTTGAGCACTAACATTATTAGTTTATTCCAATCATACAATCTTGTATACCTATTTATGGAGCCCACTAGAATAACTCCTACTAGTGCCACTTGCTTAGATAATATTTTTACGGATGTTGTACCGACTCACAAAAAAATAATTAATTTAATAGACTCTGATCATTGTGGGCAATTAATTACTTTACCAAAAAAAGTCAATAAAATGTTAAAAAAGAATATCACTGTAAATCCAAAAACTAAATATCGCCTGGAAGCATTCAAAACTAAACTCTTAAATAAAATGCCCTGTTTGTTAACTAATGAGGACCCTAATAAACATTATAATGATTTTTTCAAAATATATTGCCAACAATTCGATAACACATTTATTCCCAAAATTGCTTCAGTAAATAGTAACACTTCTTTCAGTGACTGGGCCACCACTGGTATTTATAAAAGTAGAAATCGGCTTTATGAACTCTATGAGGAGCGGACTTACACTAACTCGGTAGAATTTAATTTATATGTTAAGAACTATTCTAAATTATTTAAAAAAGTCTGTTATATTGCCAAGTCTCGCTACTTGAGTTCTAAAATTAAAAATAGTAGTAATGTAATTAAAACGACTTGGGATATTATAAAAAGCGAAACGGGAAGGTCTTGCAACCGAAATATTGATTACACCCTCACTATTGATGATAATATAATAACATTAGATTCGCAAGTCGCCACAGAATTCGAAAATTTTTTCACTGACATTCCCGTATCGACAACCAAGTCGCTAAAATCATCTCCCATTGCTGCAGAAACATTACTTAAAAAAAATGTGCCAGTTTGTAGTTCAGAGTTTAAATTCCAACATGTTACTTCTAATGACATCATCAAAACTTTTAATTCTTTGAATATTAAAAAGACTGCAGACCTGTGGGGTAATTCTGTTGAAGTTACTAAGTCAATTATACACATTATTGCTCCTACATTAGCTGTTATATTTAATAATTGTATTGATTGCGGTGAGTTTCCTGATCTAATGAAATATAGTAAAATAATCCCACTATTTAAATCGGGTAGTACATCTGACCCTACTAATTATAGACCTATTTCTGTACTGCCCACTTTCAGTAAAATTTTTGAGAAAATTATTTTAATGCAGATGCAAAGATATTTTAATAAACACAAATTGCTACATAATAAACAATTTGGTTTTACAAAGGGTCGTTCAACAACTGATGCCGGTGTTGAACTTTTAGGACACATTTATAATGCATGGGAAGATAAGTGCGATGCGTTGGGCATTTTTTGCGATTTGTCTAAGGCGTTTGACTGTGTTCCCCATGAGACATTAATCAGGAAACTGCACCACTACGGATTCCGGGACTCCTCTCTGAATCTTTTAACCTCATACTTGAGTGAAAGGATTCAGAGAGTCGATGTGAACGGCAAAAGATCGCCGGGATCTGTGGTCAAGATGGGGGTCCCCCAAGGCTCAATTTTAGGTCCCTTTTTGTTTCTTATTTATATAAATGATTTGCCGTACCTGATCAAAAATCATGACATAGTGTTATTCGCTGACGATACTTCTCTTTTATTTAAAATTAAACGTCAACAGCAGGTTACTGAAGAAGTAAACAGAGCCCTTGCGACTGTAGTTAGCTGGTTTAATGTTAATAATCTTCTTCTTAATGAGAAAAAAACCAAATGCCTAAAATTTACGTTACCTCATGTTAGACAAGTGAATACTAGTGTATCAATAAAGGGCGAAATATTGAAACCCGAAGATACCACAGTATTCTTGGGCATAACTTTGGATGCGAAGCTTCAGTGGGGCCCCCATATAGATAAATTGTCAAAAAAGTTAAGTTCTGCAGCATATGCCGTTAGAAAAATACGTGGATTAACTGATATGGAAACAGCACGTTTAGTCTACTTTAGTTACTTTCACAGTGTGATGTCATACGGCATTTTACTTTGGGGAAATGCTGCCGACATTCACACAATATTTGTATTACAAAAAAGGGCCATTCGTGCAATTTATAAATTAAGTCCTAAGCACTCCTTAAGAGACAAATTTAAAGAGATTAATATTATGACTGTGCCATCTCAGTATATTTATGAGAATCTCTTGTATGCACACAAAAATATTAATCTGTTTAAAAAATACAGTGATATTCATAGTGTAAATACAAGGAACAAAGACAAATATGTCATTCCTAAAACAAGGTTGAAAAAAATAGGTGGTTCGTTTAGATGCCAATGTATACGTTTTTATAATAAAATTCCTAGCCATATTCAAGAACTAAGTATTCATAAATTCAAATTGTTTATTAAACGTAAGCTATGTCAGAAAGCTTTTTACAGTGTTAAAGATTATATTGAGGACAAGAAGGCTTGGGAATGAGATGCTCCAGTGATATACGTGAGCCCTTTTTATTTTCTAATTTTTGATAGTTGATTTATTTTTTATTGATTAAAATATTTGTTTAGTTAAGTATTGTATATACCTATTTATTTTGTTTTTTTTTTTTATATAATTATTTCATTATTGTTAATGTGAGGACAATGTAGGTTATTCTTTTTTCGTTGTTTTTACTTTCACTTTAATTTATTTAATGATGTCAAGCAGTTTGAGTACTTGTGTGGCCTACGCGAATCTCCTTTGGTTTTTTTTTTTTTTGTCAAATTGTTGAGCTCCTTAAATTCTAAGTTGAGCTACATGATAACTGACAAATGCTTGCACTGTCTGGACAGGTCCGCTCAAATTTGCGTGGTTATTTCCTCAAAAAAAATACCACAGACATTAACCTACATGCTTCTCATATACAAATACAAATTGTCTGGACTTTAAAAGAGACTATGACCTCTGAGTTTGTTTCGGTGTTTCTTCTCAAAGTAGTCAGTTAGGAAATACCGGCCTCATCTAGCTAAACTTAACACGCAAAAAAACATGACGTGTAAAAGTGTTATTTATAACCAATTTACAAAATAAATATTTCATTTCATTTCATTTCATTTCATTTCATTTCATTTCATTTCATTTCATTTACATGGAGTCCATGGGCTAGTCACATCAAAAGATCGCATCCAATATGTAAGTATAAAAATATCTTTAGGATGATGTTGGGGTTGCCTCGTTTCTGCAGTGCATCGGGAATGTTCAGTTTATATGACTCTGATGGTTTTGATGAAAGCAGAAAGGTAAACTTTTGCAATATACAACGTGTAACGGAAACCCCATATCTATCCAAAAGAACTGAAGACAACATCTGGTATGGAGTCTCTATGCAAAGTTTCAGCTCAAAATAAGTGACTCACAAAATTGACCCCAAATTATTGGTTTCATATGTTTCTTGAATATCAGTAATAACAAACGTGTCACAGCACTATGAGGGTCATCACTTTCCACATCACTTGTCAATAAAACGATAAACTCTTCGTTCTTCTTAATTTGAAAAATTCGGTCTCTGGTATCAATGTATTGAAATTTCCACACATGTAGACATAGAATTAGAAAACCCTGGCCATATCGTTTGTTATCATCCAAGGAAGCCGTGCACTTGGTATGTATATACCCTTTAAATTACACGTTGTATATGAAGTATATATAGCATGTTTCTTGTGATAATATTCCGGTCATCACATACATATAATACAAAATCTAAACCATCTTTGTTTGTTCAACCTTCAGACCCCTTTCAAAGTAACATGTAAGTTTGTAAGCGACAACTGGGGGTAAAGGCCCAACTTATGTAATTGTAAGTAAACTAGCAACTTGTCACTCAGCCGGTCGAAATGAAGCAAGTTTTATGAGGTGCTAAGTGATTGCCTGCCTTTGAATGACGCACCTTGTGTTGACATGGATCACAGTCGTGGAGGAATAGACTGAGCGTTTCTTGTCAAGGGAGAAAAGTGTGAAAGGGGACAAAGGATCGTTTGGGTAGACAATGAAATGATACCTAATCTATCTAACCTATTACAACATAGTTGTGAGTATTACACACAATTTTATGTTTGTAAAATTTGACTTAAATGTTTAAATGAATATAGTGGTACTTAGCTAGGTAAACCTCTTCATGTTATTTCGGCTTGCTCAAACATCTGTTAATATTTTTTTTCGCAATAACTACAGTGAAAATAGGTAGGATTTAGTACATTCTGACCACTTGGGATCAAATAAAAATATTGGAATATTATTTTAATAATTTCAAGTAGCTTATTAGCCATAAAATGGCCCATTTATGGTTAAGATAGTTAACAAATTGCTCATTAAGCTGTTCCAAAAAATTTGAATATTACTAAACTTTGGTATAAGAATCAGTCATCTGTTATGCCATGGGACGTATTAATAAAAAGTATGTACACTTGTTTACTGAATTTTGAAAGCTAAATTTAGAGACGAGATCTAAAACAATATATGTTGAAGATCTCGATGAAAACTTTCAATGAAAATTGATTTGAACGATTTAATATTATCAGCAGTTTTTAAGATATTTCAAAAAACCCACAACATAGTGGACATCCCAGCCACACGCACAAAACGTTTTGGGAATAATTTCATTGTGCGTACGGCTAAGGAGTGGAATTCCCTGCCGGAGTCTGTGTTTCCCGATAGCTATAACCTGGGGGTCTTTAAGTCAAGAGTGAATAAGTTACTTCTAGGTAAGCGTGCTCCATCTTCGACCACATCATCACTTACCATCAGGTGAGATGGTGGTCAAACGCGAACCTATTCCAAATAAAAAACAACTTTGTACTATAAAAATAAAGCTATTTTGCGTACAGAACTCTTCACGGGGGATTGCGACTCGAACTTGGTCAATTTTTTGCAAGTGTAGCAAATGGAACGGATTTTCAGTCCATTTCTATACTTTTAATACGGACTAGAATATGTCCCAAGGAATGCGTCTGTTGGAAACTACACTCAATAAGTACCAACTGCTATCGATGACGGCTACTTATTGACATTAGAATTTGATTATTATTATTTATATACATGTGTATATATAGAGCAGTGGTAGTCCTGTGGTAACGTGCCTGACTTGCGAGTTGCAGGTCATGAGTTCGAAGCCATGCTTTTATCTGGATTGGGTTCACGGCAATAGTGTAATGGGTGGGAATCGAACCTACGACCTCTCGATCGCAAGTCCGTCATCTTAGCCATTAAACTAATGACGCCTTAAATTGCACATTATTTAAAACGCATTATTTCATTTCAGTTGTAGAAAATCAAACTTGTAAGTCACCGCAATCAAAATATATCATCAAAAGGACATGGTTCCGGCTCCATACATGTCACGCCTAAGAATCGTTTGAATCGAAAATGACTTAGATAGACTCTAAATATTTTATGGAATCATAGTAAATCAATTTTTACTAACAGACACTTGAAAATACAAAAATAATCAATTCATCGAAATCAAGTCCGAAAATAGCCAGGTAGTAAGATTCACAGAATTCTTTATACACAGCCGAGTCTACCAAGTATGCAATCTGATCAGAGTCCGTTATCAAGCCAAAGTTGTTAGAATAAAACCATAAAACGCATAGAAAATCGCAAAGAAAAAAACTTTGCAATAAAAATTGAAACGAAATAAAATATAAGCACACCAGTGTTGCCAATTACGCAAAGCTATAATACCCGAATACCACGCCAGAAATTCCCGATTTCAGATAAAAAAATATGGAATACATTTTCTTCTCCAGCTAGTCAATTCAGGTAATTAAATGAATAAAGTGTTAAATAAATATTTTTTTAAATATTAATTTATTTATTGTCAATAATAGGATAGAGTGCCTATTTGATTTATTGAATTCATATTATTATTTATGTACCTACATGTGATTAACTCAATTTCAGAAATAATCAGTCAATTGAACAAACGAATATGAGCTTCACTAAGTGAATGAGACAAAACGTTAGACTGAAGAAGCATGGAGGATTTCCCGTCCTCAATTAGTTGACGATTATATATTATTTACTAGGGTTAAATTTATAACGTAACCCATTCAATATATTATTTTTATTTTTATTTCTATCTATACGTTGAAAATACCCGAAATAGTCCGGATTTTAGCAATTTCTGATTTAATTCAGACAACCGTCCATATTTCCTGAAATCGGGGAAAAATCCCGTAAATCGGCAACACTATCTGGCCAATTGACATTTTAACGGCACCACGCATGCGTTAATCGTGACCCAACTTTTTATTTTGAATTTATTTATTTCAAGTTTCCGTGGAATACTAAAATATGTTTCAATCAGTATAAAAAGAAATAAAAATTATCATGTAATTTATATTCACATCGGTTATATAGGCCAAAATCGAACAATGTCTTTTATTAGGTACTTCCTGTTGACACAGAATCATTAACTTTGGCAAGAAGAAATTCTTAAAACCGTGAATACTTAGTTAGTTCGGTACTATTGAAATATTCTTTTTTAATTTATGGTAGGCCCGCGTTTGACCGCCATCACACCTGATAGTAAGCAAATATGTGGTCGACGATGAAGCACGCTTTCCTAGAAGTAACCTATTCACTCTTGTCTAGGTTTTAAAACAAAAAAAGAAAGATGACTAGCAATGTGGGTAGAATTCACATTACTAGCAATCCTGTTAACCCCTCCAACTAAGCTAAATATGCTTGTGTCTGGAGTGTGTTCACGTCAATAGTGTAATGAGTGGAGTTTGAACCTGCGACCTCTCGATCACAACTCCGATACCTTAACCATTAGGCTATTGACGCTTCACCGTTGAATAATATCTAATAAAAATGAATTGTTGGCAATTGATACAATCTTGGTTTATTATATGAATAGGGTTTCAAAACAGATAGATGTATGGTGCATATATGTTATTATGTTATATATATATGTTAATTTTCTTTATATTATTTTAATTTTTTATTTTGTATGTATATTGACTTTTTATATGTATGTTATGTAAAGCCGTTTTTATTCTTTGCGCATGTGGTGTTAACCTTTAATTAATTGTTGCACTTGTTAATGTTACCGTAGTAATAAAGTTGAAATGTACTGTGTAAACAATTGATGGTTAACCTAAATAAATAAATAAATATTCCAAATTCAACAGCATTTTCGAAACAAAATAATATCGTTTGAAAAATTCACAAAAAATGGTAATTACGCAACGAAACAATGTAAACCAAAATATTAGGGATAACATCCAATCTCGTTTGTCGGTAAAACTAATAACTATAAAGCCTGTTGTCCACTAGGAAGCGTAACGAGCACTAAACGCTGCGGCAACGGCGTGCTAATGAAAACTCCCGCTAACGATATTAGAGGTAGCAGCCCACTGATCGCGAAGAGACTAGAAACAGGGAAGTAATACGCAAAATATAACACCTTTCCTATAAAAGTAACTTTGAAGAGCGTCTCAGTAAGTTTGAAGGCATTGTCAACATTGAGGTAATCTTTAGATATAAAATTCTCATGTCACAGGGTTAGTTGTTATAGTTGGTATAGTGGTCAGTGGTCCTGACTGCTATGCGCAAGGTCGTGGGTTCGATTCCCACCTAGGACAAATGTTTGTGTGATGAGCACGGTCATTTGTTCTTTGTCTGGGTGTAATTTATCTATAATATGTATGTATTTAGAAATATATATGTATGTTTATCAGTTGTCTAGTATCCATAGCACAAGCTCTGCTTAGTTTGGGACTAGATGGCGTTGTGTCAAAAGTTGTGGAATATTATATATTATATATAGTTGCAATACTTCTCGTATTGCAGCTACTTGTACCACTGCTGGGTACCATACACCCTTGGTTGATATAACGTCTTGTCGCAACAAGCACTTTTCTTCAACATTTATTGTACGTACAGCCAAGTTGTGGAACTCTCTGCCGGCTTCTGTGTTCCCTGCCACTTATGACCTTTCAGTATTTAAAGCAAGAGTGAATATGGATCTTGTGGGTTCGCTTGTTCCACCGTAGACCTCATCTATCGCTTACCATCGGGCGAGATTGAGGTCTAGAGTGGTCTCATCCCGAATAAAAAAAAATGGCATGACCGATTTTTAAGTAGACATGTCTGAGGTATACCGCTAAGTGAAAATTATTTATAAACGCGGGCAAAGCCGCGGGGCAGAAGCTAGTATATTATACGCTATTTACTCTATTATGCTTAGCTTAGATATATTCAGAAACTTAATAATGCAATGTAACGACATTCATTGCAACAAGCATAATAAGACTATTGAAACCAATAAAATTTTCCTGGAAACCTTTCCGTGTAAGAATCAACAATATTTTATGGTGAGATTATTATGTTATTTTCCGAGAATTCCTCTATAATAGGAGAAATCGTCGCCTTGAACAATGGTGCCCCACCCGAAGACAGGAGAAACAGTAAAGGCGGTACCAGTTGACACTGGGCTTAATGAAAAATTTCATAACGGTCACCGCTGGACAGAGATTGTGCACAAACAAAACAAAGATGGCTGCCGAATATTGGAAATTCAATTCGTGCCGCTAGTGTCAGCTACGTGTTAGTGCGGTATTTTAAATGTTCTGTAGATTTGGGTACGTATTCTGGATCGGGATGTTTAAGTAACAGACCGACAATCAGATTAATAACTAAAAATATATTTGTTGTTACGTTTTCTGAGTACAATCATGGAATGACTCCTCCCGCTTTATGTGTGACTGTGGAAGAAAGTGTCAGATTTCTATCGACTAAAATACCCAACAGATTCCTTCAGTTGCTTTTGCGTGCGGGGCTCTGGTATCTTGTTAGAACAATCTTGCAAAACCGGCAGAAGAAGGTATTGTTGCTACTTACACATAACATCACAACTATATTCTCAGAAAAACAGGCAGAGATGCACATTGTTATAATACACGCATATAATTTTATAGAAGACTGTTAAAAGTAAAGAGAAATTCTTAATTGAAAACCTAATAACTCCGTGCCCAAGCTGAGAATTGAACCAATATTCTTGTGACCATTAGCCCAATTATACAGACTGTGTTTTTTGAAAACTTAAGATGAGTCAAGCTCAAGATTTGACTTGGCTGTTTTTTACCAACAAACCAAATATATCAACCTATAAGTCAAGTACAAGCAGGAATTACACTGACTTGCAAATAAATATAATAAATGTATAAACTACTAAGTCTAATCTTCAGCTAGAATTACATCCCGTCTAAACACAGAACTTGGCACCCATTTATAACTCGTTTCTTTAGTCGGTGAAGTCAAGAACGACGAATTATTCCCCTTCCCCCTGGACCGCGAAAGCGAACAGACGTGTGCACAGCAACAGTTTTTATTTTAAGAAAATATTAATTAAATCCGCAATAAAAATAAATTAAAACTCTGCAAGTACTAGGCGCGCATAACATAACAAGAAGTACTGTGAAGAGGATAGCAACAGTGAGACGGAGCTATACCCGGGTTGTTCAGCTTTTCGTCTGTTGGCTGTCATCGGGCTGTCAACTGTCACCACCTGCTGAGCCAACTGTCAAGTGTCATCAAGCTGACAGCTGCCGCTTGTCATAACGCTACGTTTCGTACAACGCAGAGTCAAAAGTAGAACCGAAGATTTGAAGTTCAATCGTGAGTCTTTGCTGAAGTGCTAAACAATTTTTATTATCTATTGGTAGAATCCTATTTGAGTGCAATGTTTAAGTCACCACCTAACACCTCTAAGTAAACTCCCTCTCGGTCGGATACTGACATCCGTAAACTATGTGAGGAAGAAGCCCTAAAAGCAAACTCTCCCATCACTAATATCACCCAGCGCGCAAAGCGTCGATGTCCTGCTGATGAAGGGGAACTTCTGGATAAACTGACTATCATGAAGAGCGATATTTCTAACGAAATTAAAAGTTTAATTGGTGACTTAATATCTGCACAAAATTCAAGATTGGATAAATTAGAAAACTACTTTCACGAAATTAAAAACCAATTTAAAAAAATTGTGATCACAAATCAAGACGTGGAAAAGTCAATGACATTTATGTCAGATCAACTGTCGTCGATGGACTCTAAGATATCTGGTCTGGAAAAAGAGCGCAGCAATTTGTCTACTAAGTTATCCATACTAGAAGAGAAGTTTCAGTCTTTTGATCGATGCCTCCTGAAAACCAGTATTGAGATTCATAACGTGCCGAAGAAGAAATTGGAAACGAAAAAGGACCTCTTTGGCATGGTCTCTCATTTAACGGAAAATTTAAAACTAAATCTTAATACCTCAGAAATCCGGGATGTAGCTAGACGGCCATCCAAGCGGGAAGCTGAAACTTCATCTATAACGATCGAGTTGGCGAATACCCTCCTGAAGAGTGAATTCCTGGCAGCAGCCAGGGCTTTCAACAAGCAGTATCCCAGCAGTAAGCTGAACTCTTCTCATGTTGGCTTTGAAAATACAAGTACACCGATTTATATAGCCGAGCAGCTTTCAGCAGACTCAAAAAAATTATTCTACCTTGCGCGAAATTTCGCAAAAACAAATCAATTTGCTCACTGTTGGATTTCTAACGGACGAATATTATTGAGAAAGGAAAATGATAGCTCATATATAGTTGTGAAAAATGAATTACAGTTAACTCGGTTAATGAATTCCCGAGAACCGTGACTTACTTTAAGGTATGAGTCATTTTCCTTTTTTTACATTTTGGCCCACTTAAATCTTTATTCTAACATTTTATACTTTATGTTTACTTATTTAACTCTTAACGTTTTTTACGTTGTAACTAAAATTGTAACGATTACACTTATACAACATAGAACAATTCATAACAATGCACTCTACAATTACACATCACGATATTATAATAACTATTTTTCTCAAATTAACACACGATCACAACACTCTTGTCACAGTTCTACTAGCCACATCAACATGATTCAAAATAAATGGACTACAAATATTTCAATACACATTACTATGTTTTCATTTGCAAATCTCATATTGTCAATGTCTCCTGGTCTCAATCGTTATCTAAAAGCTGGCTTACACGACAGCTTAACATTTCACAAGTCAGTCCTTCTACGAACACTCATATCTTTTTGTAATGACTGATCAGATCTCTCTATTGGAGACTGTTGACCAAATGTCTGTATCTGAGTTGCTTTCGTGTACCCCAGAGGAGTCCAGCCAACAGATTGGTAATCCAACGCAGTTTCTAAAAATTTTAACCCAAAATTTACGATCGATTAATCACAATTTTCCGAACTTCGAAACACTTTGTGCTCGATTTTCATTTGATTGTGATATTCTCGTCTTGACCGAATGCTGGTTGAATTGTCCCGGAAATCAGTGTCTACCGCACTTAGCCAATTATAATAGATACAATTCAACAAAACATCTAAATAAAAACGATGGCGTCGTTGTATATATTAAATCCGACATTACAGCTCTGGTAGAAGAACCGGAATTTAACAGCTCTGCTTCTGGATTATTAATTAAAATTAACAATGACACAGCAATACTAAGTATTTACCGATCTCCATCTAATTTCCTTATTGATGATTTTTTGACGGCGCTAAATAGTATTTTACCCTCGCTTTCAAAATTTAAAACCGTAATACTCACTGGTGACATAAATATAAATATCAAACAGCCTGATGACCGTGCTCACAATTATTTAAACTGTCTTGCATTTCATGGGTTGTTACCGGCCTACACGTTACCTACAAGAGGCAACAACTGTCTCGATCACATATTTCTAAAGAGTAAAAGTGCAGCTTTGACATTTGTTTTAGACACTACCGTTTCTGATCATTTTTCTACATTGCTGTGCATAAAAATCAAAATACCGAAATATATAGCCAATAACACTCATTCATTAATTAACTATGACGCACTAGATGAAACAGTAAACGTTCTGGATTTCTCTTCAGTATTTTCCACCGACGACCCAAATATGGCGACCGATCGTTTCATAACGCTGATTTCCGGTGCAATCATGGCAAATACAATAGTCTCTAAGCCCTCAGCTAGAAAACGTACTCTTAAACCGTGGATTACTGCGGGACTTCTTAGGTGTATTCGACACAGGGACTTCTTACACAGGCAGGTCAAGCAATCTCCTAATAATATAACTTTTAGTGTTACCTATAAACGATATAGAAATTTTTGTAAAAAAATATTAAAAAAAGCAAAGCAAATGTATGACTCCGAACTATTAAATAAAGCTGGTCAAAATTCGAAAGAGCTATGGGATGCCATCAGGAATGTAACAAACACCACCAAAATCAGACAACCTTCTACACAATTACTATCACTCACACAGTCACCGACTCAATCATGCAATGCAGTTAATAAGTTTTTCACTGACGTAGGCACCAACCTCGCCGTCAAAATTATAAATGGTAACGAAAGACCACAAACGACGACACCACCTTCAAGCTCATTTGTTTTAGATAGTACAGATCCTAGTGAGGTTATCCGCCTAATAAACTCCCTGAGAGCTAGTGCAGCGACTGGCTGGGACAAAATTTCTCCCATTATTCTCAAAAGATATGCCCTGAAGCTGGCACCTATTCTGAGCTATATTTTCAATATATGTCTTCAAACAGCAATTTTTCCAAAGTCCTTTAAACAGGCCATAATTCACCCAATTTTTAAAGGCGGTGATGGGAAATTAGTGAACAATTATCGTCCAATAGCGGTACTCAGTGCCTTGTCGAAACTTCTAGAACGTTTGGTAAACAATAGATTAGTAAAATATCTTGAGAAACTTAAAATCATCTCCACAAAACAATTTGGCTTCCAAAAAGGAAATCAACTTCTGACGCAGTCCATGAACTAACATCTTATATAGTCTCCAATCTTAATAACAAAAAAAAGGTATTGTCAATATTTTTAGACCTCACTAAGGCATTCGACACCGTGCCAACCAGCACACTTTTGCAAAAACTTGAGGAGATAGGTGTCCGTGGGACACAACTGGATTTCTTTAAAAGCTATCTTACAAACCGAACTCAATCGGTTAAAATTGGTGACTATATAAGTGAAGAAAGGCTAATAAGTTACGGAGTACCGCAGGGTAGCATTCTTGGACCTACGCTTTTCTTAATATTCATTAATGACCTTTGCAATCTAAATATCCCCCAGTCAAAAATAGTTTCATACGCAGATGATACTGCAATCACTTTTGTTGCAGATTCATGGTCAGAACTCCTTAATAATTCCCAATTGGGCTTGAATTCCGCCTTAAAATGGCTAGTGTCACACACACTCACATTAAATACTGCAAAAACAAAATGTGTGACTTTCTCTATAAGTTCCGTCTCACAACCAAACATTCCAATTCTTCTCAAAGCTCACTCATGCTCAACCTGTCATGATTTCAATTGTCAATGTCCCCTGATAGAAACAGTAAATAATATTAAATACCTTGGCGTAGTGTTAGACAACACACTTAGTTTTAAACCCCAAGTTGAGGTGCTGACAGGAAGAGTCCGGAAACTTATTTATATTTTTAAATCACTCCGCAGTGTTGCCAACCCTACTACCATACGTCGTGTGTATCTCGCCCTCTGCAAGTCAATAATATCTTACTGTATCTGCTGTTGGGGAGGTACTCACCAAACTACCCTAAGACCACTGGAAATCGCTCATAGAGCTATACTTAAAGTGGCTACGTCTCGCCCTATATTATATCCAACTACTGAGCTCTATAAAAACTGTGGTGTTTTGAACGTGCGGCAGTTATTTATATATAATACAATCCTGCTACAACACCGTAAAACTCCTTACTGCCAAATCAACAAACGACGTAAAGATTTAATTTGTAGTTTACCGTTAGCGAAATTTAAATTTACGAAGAGATTTTTTGAATATTTAGGCCCCTTTCTTTATAATAAAATTAACAGACATATCTACATCTATAAGTTTGCATACTACAAATGTAAAAAAATTGTCCATAATTTCCTAATGGCTAAGACCTATGAGGAAACTGAACGTTTCTTGTTAACACTATAATTAAGTCATATCATAAATCGCGCACACAGACACCCACACACATTCACATTCGCACATAAACACTTACACCTTCATATACTCACACACAACAGATAGCTCTCGTACTACTAAAATTTAGTTACTATTTATAAGTTGTAGAGCCTACTTGTACACTTGTAAAATAGTATTAAGTTAGTTTTAAGTTGGTTTACGAAACTTGCTAGGGGGTGGCAACTGCTTATCCTTACCACAGGCTTTTAACAAGCCTAGCTAGGAAAGCAGTATGACACCTGTATAAATGTAGTGAAAACCTGAAATGATCATTAGGACATAAGTAAATTGTATTTTTCCCGATTGTACTACAACACCTGTTTAGTGAATAAAGTTTTTTATTATTATTATTATTATTTATTATTATTATTCAATATTAAATGACACATGATCTTTATTTTGCAAGTTGGTTATTAAATAACACTTTTACTCGTCTATTTGTCGTAGATATACAGTATGAGGCCGTTGTTTTCCAACTGACTACCTTGAGGAAAAACACCGAAACAAACTCAGAGGTCAAAGTCTCTTTTGAAGTCCATACAATCTGTTCTCGGCGAATCATATAAGATACGTGTAGATTAATATCTGAAGCGATCTTTTAAGGAAAGGTTCACGCAGATTTGAGTGAGCTTGTCCAGATAATGTAAACATTTGTCAAAAGACGTGTAACTATACTTAGAATTTTAAGCTCACTATTGAACTTGGCTCTCATTTCACATTTATGTTTTGATGGAATTATTATTATTTGTCATCCCAATCTGCGAAGAGAATACGTAAGGCCATGTTACTTCGAAAAAATACCAGAATATTTTGGTCGTTTCCTCCGGGAGCATCCAATTTAGTTCGTTCCATAGTGTTTTAGATTATTTTGCTCATATTGCTTGGTATATAAAATTCTTTACTCAGCACACGTGACTTTGGTGTTAGCTCAGGTAATTTCACGAGATGATATTAGATTTCCTGAGAACTACAGCGTTGCTGCGATGAAACGTATGAAAGTTTTATCTTAAATAATTTCAGCGGAAGTCATCAAGTAACTAAATTTATTGAAAAATTAAAATGAGAAATGGTTATTTGGTAACTAAAGTTTCTTTAACCATTTTGAGGTTGACTGTGAGTCAGGATAAGCCGAACTCCCTTATTTATACACATTATCTTATTGATCTATGTTGACTAAGCTTAAATGAATAAATCTATTTTGGTAACTTTTATTGGGTGATTGGAATTGGCGATTTTTGTGAACTATTTCAAACTGTGATAACTTCGCTTGTATCTTAGTTAAAATTAAAGATACAAAATATAAATAAAATGTATCTGTCTGTGATTTCGAAACAATTATGTTTTATCAAGTTAGTTTTTTACACTATATTAAAGCACAAACTGTCAATCCAGACTAATTAATCTCTTGGACGGCGGATGCGTTTGGACTTTTACTGACAGATAGAATAAGTGATGAGGCAAAAAACTTAAACAAAAAATTGTCCCTACTTCAAAACCACTGCAAAGTGAAAAATAACTTTATTGGTGTCTTTGGTTTTGTATTTTCGTTTTTGGCAACGACTCCCGAAGTTAAAGTTATTTTTCACTTTGCAATGTTTTTTGAAGTTCGTCGATTCTCCCGATGCGAGGCCGTTAATTGTTGAGAAGTTCTCCTGGTACTTCATCATCAGCTTAATTTCACCATATGCATTGTGACAAGCATATTGTGATCAGAAACCATATTAAAGTAATCGAATCGGAACCAATTAAATACTTTTTCTTGAGTAGTTCCCGTGGCCATCTTCATCATCAGTTCCACTTCACCAAGTGATGCTTTTCGAAAGCAATAATTAATATTAATAATTAATATTATAATAAATATTTAATATTATAATAATAATTAATATTTGAAGAGTTCCCTCAATTTCTCCAGGATCCCATCATCAGATCCTGACTTGATGACAATGGGACCACCTCTGACAACCACCTTTCAAACAAAAAAAAGAATTTTTCAAATCGCTTAACATACATATATTAAAAAAAAATATACGCGACGAATAGCGAACCTCCTCCTTTTTGGAAGTCGGTTAAAATACATGTTTTCATCCTGGAATTCCCATGGGATCAGGATTTTCACAGGAAAAGCCACCTATGCAAACGAAGTCGGACACGACTAGTTATGAATACAAATGAACCCTCAGCTTCAACGCCCTGTGCTGAAACGTAAGCACGTCCATTTTTAAAGAAATCTTGAAAAAAAAAAAAAAACTTTTTGACATTTCCCGAGGCCTAAGGGTTGACTTTTGCCTTGGCCAGAGACAAAGCGTTTCTATACAACTTGGCAATACCACCAGACTTTTGGCAGTACATACACAGTGGCAGCGTTGAGCATTGTTATCACTGGGACACAGGTCGTTTCTCTACGAGAGGAAGTGGGCCCTAATCCACCGGGACCACATGGGACCCGTGCGAATAATTCGTCCTAGTACATGCCTTTCGCTACATTCACAGCGAGAGGAGTAATGTGATAAATTTCTTCCAGAAAAAAAAAAACTCTACTAACGAACGCACGTTGTGTTATTTCAAGCATATTTTTACAAAACCTACTTTTGCTCACAAACCACGTCCCAAACCCCTTTAAGATTAAGCCAGAAGTCCCACATAGGTATCCGCGACTCAGTTCTCCGCACTAAATCCCGTGATTGAATACGTAGTGGGACAGCGGCCCAACTCTAATTATAGCTAAGCACGGCGAGGCGATCGTAAACCGGGCCCAGTTTATTGTACCATTGGGACCCCTTACCCCTTAATGTTTGCACATTCGCAGTGTTACAATGAGTACCTCTTGTTTAAGATAATTAGAAACTATGTTATTTGCGTAACAATTTAGGTCTGAGATACTTTTATTACTTTTAGTGGCTCTTGGCTAAATTATAAGAGCCGCATGGGTTGATCTATAAGGTTAAGCAACGCTTGGAGATTGTTTCGTGCCTCGGAAAGCACCTTAACCTCTCAAGGACCGCCATTATTTACGTCAACCATCCGTCAAGCACCGTGGGCGGGCTCTTATCGTAAGCGTAATCTGACCCCGGTAACAAACGATTTTAAGACTTATCTTTACTACAAATACAGTTTTAAATCGGTCGGGGTTTGGTGGCACAAATTTGTGCCAGCGGGGCTCAACTAATACTTGTTTACTGGCACGTTTTTGTGACGCTGGGGCTCTAGAGGTTAAGCCGTATCTCGGCTGCCATTTGTACATCTTTGGTAGTCGTGAGGGGTAAAAATGTGACAGTCGTGAGGGGTAAAAATAAATCCCCAAAAAATGTGCCTTGCTAGGGATATGATGTTACCCCGCTACTGAGTTGACGAGGTCAGAGAGAGGTAGTCGCAGTCGCTTCATGTAAAAATATACCCCATCATAGTTGTGAAAAAGCTGAGCAGATGATACTTTTATAAGTTTTGTACGTAGTCGGCCTTTTGTGTTTGGCTGTTATAACTAGATTTCGCTGACTTTTTGTATAGATATAGTTTTTTAGAGACGTTGATTGGGAATCTATTGGGTGTTACAGCAAATAATGAACGTTGCTAAAATTGAGGCAAGAAATTTCTTTTTTTTTTAAAGGTAATGTTGAAATGTTCTTGAATATAAAAAGTCTTTCAGACGATAGGTATAACCATGCGATGATCCACAACCAGGGTGCTGCTTGCACAATTGATGCTCCTCGAATAATTCAAACTCGATTTCCGACTCATTAGTCATCGCTTTAAGATGATCCGCGGTGGCATATGATTTAGAACTCCAAGTCTTAGTCACCTACGGGCAAGAGTCCTTTTCTATTCCTATGGAATAGTCACAGAAATATGTGTATACTTCAGCAAGCATATTGCACTCTGTATCTGCTTAGCCTTTTTCAAAGTTTAACAATACAAAATTTTATATAAAATAAGAGTATATATATATATATATTAATTTAGAAGTTTTTATCTTCCATAAATTCTAGAATACTATAATAATGTTTTTCTATTAGTAATGATTTTAATTTAGCTTTAAATATACATAATGTTTTGGTGGTCCTTATACATTCAGGTAGTTTATTATAAATTTGGATGCTGCGGTATTCTGGGCTATTTTTTTTATACTTACAAGAAGAAAAAAGAAAGAAATAAAATTGGCCAAGTGCGAGTCAGACTCGCTCATGAAGGGTTCCGTAGTAACTACGCAAAATAACTTTGTTTTTCATAGTGTTTGTATGAATTACAAAGTTATATGTACGGTTTAAATATCCTATATCTCAAAAACTACTTACACAATCTGGTTTAAACCCATATTTGTTGAAAATTTACGTCAAGATCGACAGCATATTTTTTTATTTTCTCTATTATTATATAAATTAGAGGGGGGGGGGGGGCGGGGGGGAGTGACACACACACTTTTCCACTTTGGAAGCGTATATCTTTTAAAAGATTGACTTTATAAATATTTGTCATTTTAAAGACCTTTCTATAGATACCACATACGCATAGGTTTCAGGAAAAAAAAATTCTGTTCAGTTCCATGTATTTGCCCTCCTTAATTTTTAATATTTTTCTTAAAATCGGAAATCGGTTCACAGAATACATCTACTTAACAAGTTTCACATGTAGTCTTAATAGTTTCGGAATAAAATGGCTGTGACATACGGATGGACGGACATATAGATAGACAGACATGGCGAAATTATAAGGGTTCCGTTTTTTGCCATTCGGCTACGGAACCCTAAAAATTTACCAAAATATGTATAAATGACAACTGGGACGAACGGCATGACGTACTTTTCGAGGAACGTAAGAATCTCGAAACTATACCTATTATGTTCACGCACCGACTTTAGTAAACGTTGCTTAACCTCTCAAGGACCGCCATTATTTACGTCAACTATTAGTTGAGCCCCGCTGGCACACAAATTTTGTGCCAGCGGAGCTCAACTAATACTTGTTTACTGGCACGTTTTTGTGCCACTGGGGCTCAAGACGTTAACCTTGTAAGTCGACCCGTGCGGATGTCATTATTGAACCACGAGCTCCTCAACATAATTATTATTGTACTAGATATTGAAAGGGCACTATTGGAATATTTGATGAATGTTTCAATAATGCCTTTTCATTGTATTTTACGATAACAATTCATTAGTCGATATAAATGGTCAGATTGACGAGATAATAACTAAGTAGGTATTAGAATTGTGAGCAAGAAGTTCGAATTAAATTCGGAGAGCTGTCGTTACTTCTGCTAATAATAGTTGCTAATGATAGATTGTTATTGTCTATAAATACTGTAAGTGAACCAAAATTTCTTTATTTATTCTGTTTGATTTTTACTAGTTTAAAGATGGATACAATTTACTTAAATGAAAATGAAAAACCAGACACGTTCGAATCGGACTCGCCCACCTTGGGCTCTGTACCGAGGCGATACATTTTTTGACAGTTTTCATTATAAATAAGAATTTATGCATCGTATAAAATGAATAAAATATGTTTTGGAATATGCACATAAAGCCCTTTCATGATTCCTTGACAGACAGACAGACCGACAGACGAACTACAAAGTTATTCTATAAGGGTTACTTTTAAGGTACGGAACGCTAAAATACGATGTGCTTCCCTGATGCGCTGCGCGAAGGTCAGCCACCCAACCTTATGCTACGGTGCGTGGTGGGCATACTGGACTATTTACATGTGAGTCGCTGTTGCAAGCGGTCTACCTCGGTATTAGGCGTGTTGCAGTGATTCACATTATGCACGATAATTTTTAGATAAAGTGATTAGGTTATGAGTACTTACATACGGTTAAGACATACTGTTAATAACACAGTGAGTCATGTTACTTGGAGAATAAAGGTATGTTATTAATAAATATGGTGATACTACTGTGCTTTAAAATATATGTATAGTAGAAGCGACCTTTTATCAGCAATATCGTGGAGGGGCGAATTGGGATTATAAAATTCAGATGGACAGTTGACGCGAAAAATAGGATTTTCAAAATAGGTTGACGACACGGTTGGCGCAGTCAAACCAAATCAAATAAAATATATTTTATTTCATATACTTAGATCTACAATTCTACATGGGCATTTATAAATGTCAAAAGCTAGTGCATGATTTGAATTGATCGTTTCCTATGAATAAGATCTATACTGTTACTCTTTTCAAAACATAATTGATTTTCTAAATCTTTCTAAAGTAAACTTTATATAACTATGATAAAACAGTATTGGTTGAGCGATTGAATGGTGCCCTGTGTGTCGTATACGTATTTGCATGGCCTGCAAATAGTTGTTCCAGGTCTGGATGTTTGTAAAAATGTACTTACGACACAGTCAAGACCAACTAAGAAAATGAGGGACATATCTTAAAAAAGAAAAAAATAAAAACACCCAAATATCTATTGGCAAATGGTTGTATTATTTGAAATGGTATGCACGAAGTTAAGTTTACAATGAGCTCTTCAATAAAGCCTTAATTTTCATTTCTATCTGTAAATTTACAGTTCTTTTAGATTTGTGGGCTTAGTGGTTTGAAATACTTTTGTCGAAAACTTTAAATTAAGTCCCCTGAAAGTTGTTTTAACAACAGATACGGCTACAATATACTTACATATAGTAATTTAAACTGATGAGATCTAAGCCAACCCTCTCTATTCTATAGCATCGCTTCAGGGCTGTCCTGTAATTTGATAACGTTTCTATCGTCCATCACACTAACTAATAGTATAGACACATCCACTTCATCTTCGAAGATCGAATATCAAGTACCTCTGGCGTTGGTTAACTGATATTTGAAATGGACTGTAGGATCTATTACATTGCGGACATCCTTTATTAGAAGTAAAGCCCCTTTCTCTATGAAATTGTAACTAACTTGAGTATCGCTTGGGTTGATAGCAGTGTTAGGACTTTTTTGACCATAAAAGTCAGAAACGTAAATCCTTACTAATATTATAAATGCGAAAGTAACTCTGTCTGTGTGTTACGCAATCACGCCTAAACTACTGAACTGATTTTAATGAAATTTGGTACGGACATAGTCTAGAGCCTGAGAAAGGACATAAACATACTTTTTAATGCGGAAAACGGGCTGTAAGGGGTTGAAATAGGGGATGAAAGTTTGTATGGAAATTGCGTCATTTTTAAAGTTATAAGCTTGAAACTTATTTTTTAAACATTTGATTAGATATTAATAAATATGACATTCAAATTATTTATGAATTTTGTTTTCAAAATAATTTGCCTAAAAAATTAAAAATGCTGCCGAAAGTCACTATTCCGCGCGGAAAAAGTCGCGGGCACAGCTAGCATTAAAATAATTAGGTATCTAAGGATATTCTGCAATGCTTCATCAGTTTGAGAACTTCTTGGCGAACTTGACATGAATTTCCAATTGCATTTTATATTAATAACTTAACCTATAATGTTCCCCTTGTTGGAACGCAGCTACCTCACTATGAAGGAATGGGTCTTCATCTACCATGAGGGTTTATGCTGGTTTTCTTACGATTTTTTCTTTACTGGTTTGAAAGCAATAGTTATGATATAAATTACACAAAGTTATGTGCCTGACTGGTTTCAAACCCACGACTTGCAAATCACAATCGAGCCCGTAACCATTGTGCCACACTGCTCCTTATAAAATATGAAAAACCTTTTAATAATTCTATGAAACTTCCTGTTCGCGCACGTCCCCATCAACAAGGACTCAATACAAATCCATCATACCCGAAACTTTATTCGGCCATACGTCTATTTTATCTTCACGGTCGGTATGACTCCGCTCACCTCCACGGCTACGGTTCTTTATATCCTTAAGTGCTATTTCAAAAAAGAATCCGTCCCACAGTGACACAGTGACCTTAGTTACCGCCCGTCAGCTGACATCCCGTTTCGGTGTCTGTCCCGCGCATGCGTGCTATCTCTGATGCGGGATGTTACATACGTTCCCAACCCTATTTATTCTGCAGTACGCCGCTTGGTATCACCAGGGGTGGGCGATTTGCGTCCCTTCGTCGCGCCGGTCGTCGTATTACGAATGCGGTTGTGCGAATACTTTCTGACTTGTCCCATGTGTTGTGTATGGTAATGTCACTTTAGACCTAAAAGTGGACTTGGTTATTTTTTTTTCTTCCAGAATATTTTATGAAAAGGTGAGTTGCTAACGTGTATCAAATTATTATTTTTATAGCGCTCTACAGTTATTACGGTTTTTATTGGTCCTTAAATGAGCGTAACGATTTTTAAATTTATATTCATGATCATCATTATATTCTCCTTTTTACACGACTACTAAAATTGCTGTTGTTTACAATGTTCTGAATTCACATTATGTTTTTAGCTTTTTAGTCCAATCTACGGTTAACATCAAATATTTGGGTAAACATTTCTTCTTAGATTTTCGCTAACACGTTAAATGTGTCTGAATAAACACGTTCGTACATATCAGGCCTGTCACGTATCAGGTTGACAGACAAACGGCTAACTGATACGATCTCAAACCCTTTGCCTTTCCCACGTCGAGTTGCTATACGTTAACAACCAGGACGGGGAAAGATTCCATAGCGTATAAAATCACATAGCGTATAAAATCACGTATGTATTTCTGTATGTCATCATTGGGTTGATTTGAAACTTACCATTGATATAAGCTGTATTTTCTACAGTGTTTTGTGTATCCCATTTGATAGGGCTAGTCATCTAAACGGGTTTAATAAATAGTAAATGTTTTTTTTTTTAAGTAGGTTTAAAATAACGGTTTTAGATGTCGATCTTTATACCTATTTTAAGCAAAATGACACAGCTGTTTCCTAGCTGAATGAATAATCGAGGACATGCTTTGTAACAGTGTAGAGAGTATGAATTTTTAGATTGAAGTAAATAATTTTCGTCGACATCGTATTTATTTAATTCAGAACATTAATTTGAATATTCATTATTTTAACTTTTGAGCAGGATATTATGTAGATGATATAACTTTTCTAATTCTAATTTGTTCTCGTGATGAGTTTGGTTTCGAATTTATGTTTTGGTTAGGCCCTCAGCTGGAATAGGCGAACCCTTTTGCTTCCCATAGGTATCGTTAAAGGAACTAAGGGTATAAGGTGAATAAATAGCTGTTCCATGAGAGAATTGTCTGTGGAATCGAAGAGAAAATATTAAAAACAAAGTAGGCATATAAAAATCTAACCATAACTGATCATTTATTATATTAATTTTATAGGCGTAAAAATGGGCCATAGCATATAACAGTGGGATCTTTATGGAAGTTGCTGTTTAAAAATGTATCTTTTATATGTAGAGATGGAACTTTCCATTCTTTCGTCTTCCTGCTTGCAGTGAATGCCTTATTACTGAGGGTCGTGATTCTCCTGACGTGACGTCATTTTTTTGACGATGTTTCGGTATTCGTGCCTGTCCTTGGTATCTTGAAGCGGTTCATGAGATTTTATATTCAAGGGTTAGCAAAATTGCTTCAACACTTGTAGTAAACATTGGTTATTTAAGTTGCGTCCATTTAGTCTCTTGATATAACTGATTAATAATAATAATATTGATTTATAATATTTGGTTGATTAATACGCCTATAGTTAATCAAACATTTCATTTTGTTCATAATATTTTCGAAATTAATTATCCTATGGTTTATATCTGAAATAATATTCTTCCACCAATTAAATTTGTGCCTAGATATTAGTTACAAAATAAATATTCTGATTCATATTTGGTTTCATCCAGCTAAATCGTATTGATGAAATGTGAGCATGCATAATATTACTATCTGTTTTAGTTTTATCAATAAATTTCATCAAAGCAGTGTTTGTTCGGAGCGATTTTTCATAGCTGAATACAGTTATTAAATATAGTTTATTGCATGAACTAAATATTTTTCGCAGATATGGATATTTTTCACTGCGAATGTGATTGCTGCGTAACAAACACATCACATTTAAAATTTAACTATTTAAAATTTATTGGTATTTAACTACTTTATTTCTACGTCCCAGGTGGTAAAATGTATCATAATATTATAACAATTTCATTAACTTAGTTCTTTTTTGTGTGCATGCTTCTCCTATATGAGAGAGATCCAAACTACCTAAGTACTGATTATGTGACAAGTATTATGAATATTTTATAAAAAGATTTTACATAAATCGGTTGAGCCAGTAGCTTTATAGCTTTGAGCCTCGACCAAAATCTTAGTAGGCTTATATTAGGCACTTGGATCAAGAGCTTGTGTCAGAAAGCGATACTTTTAAGTAGAGCTTATTGTGGTTAAGAGCTTACATTTTCTGGAGTCTTGACAAGACTCTCAATAACAAAAATATAGCTCGGACCTGTTCACGATACCAGTGAGCTACTATTTTTGTCCATTTATAATTTATTATACATTATTTATGAAGAAATATTTATAAATATTACGGGTTTAATACTTTAATACTCACAAGAACATTCACACCATCTACTTCTATGAGATAGCAATTTTAAATCTTTCCATTTCGATTTATTCCCAAAAGTCCGGGCGCATTTGGAACATTTCCCTTCACAAAAAAAAACTGTGGAAATAGTAAAGCAGCGTAAGGATGAAACAATAACAAAAATAATCAGAAGCGTAGGTATATATCAGGTATAGGTATATCCAAGACCAAGTAACACAGCTTGCCAATTACCCTCATGCGTACTCATTATTGGATTGTATGTACACGTTGGTGTTTCCTTGTATGGTTAATATGAGATGTTAGATACATAAAACTTTTATCAGACAAAAAAAAACCCACAAGAGACGTATACACAGTTACTAATTTTATACATACATTAAAGAAAAAAGAACAGAAAAATCGTATAGCTATTTATTTATTTAAACAGAATATATCTTCCTGTGTTATAATGAAATTATAATATAAGGCCGTAACAGTCACTATACCTCCTGTACTAGTTGATACTGTATTACTGTCCAATATAAAATAAATAAATAAACATATTCGCAATGTAATCACAATACCATTACAAACTGTTAATTTTGGAAGTACGTTTTCGTATGAGGAATATTAAGCAGTTACTCTGTTGAAGGAAATGAGAGGAAATATATTTTCTGACATAATATATCTGACAAAATACACTCTTAGCTACACACAAAAAATGTTTCAAAGGAGAATGTAGCCTTTGTAATAATATTTAATACGGGCGATATGTTCACAAAGGCCTTTAATAAAATATTTATATTAAAATGAAATAGCTTACGAAGAAATATCTACAAATGGTGGAAGGTACGTATACTCGAACATAACACTTATAGATCCAATTTTTATTTTACATAAATTAGCATACTACATTTACGAGAAAGTGTAACGTATGTACAATGTAGATAGATATACAGGGTGGCCCAAAAGTCGTGGATCAAACGCAAATAGGGGTTAGATGGGGTCATCAGCTGCAAAAAGTTGTTCTACGGGACGTCCTTAAGGTCAACCCCTGCAGAGTTATAATTTATTTTGTGTTTTTTGAGAAAATTGATTTTTTTTAACTAATTCTTATTAAAATTCGAAAAAATCTACATTCTGTATCTTTTTATAATTTTCACTAGATTGGTAATGAGTCCTTGCGTTAGACATGCTATTTATGGTTGTTTATTGGGTGTGTTGAAGATAATATTGAGTTTTACGATTTTTTTTTTCTCAAATCATAACTTTTTATTTACTTCGGACCCCACTGTAAAAAAAATACTCCACCGAAAAGTGACCCTGTATTACAAGTTTTGGCATATTTAATAGGGATTCTGAAAAGGTATTACACATGGCCATGAGTGGCTCTAATATCTTTCTAGGACGAAAAAACAAAACAACGATTGTGAAATAATTGTTTTATTAAGCAAAACATTTTACAATAATTGCTCAAAATTCCTGCCTCTGACCATAATACATAATCTGCACCGTCTAATAAAATTCCTACGTAACCTACGGAATGCACCTCTGTTGTTAGTAACTTGTACCCTAGCAAATTCGAGCTTTTGTCGTAGTTCCTGTTCGCTATTGTTCTCTCCTTGGTAAACTATTTCTTTAAAATAGCCCCAAAGAAAAAAATCTAATGGATTTAAATCGGGCGACTGGGGTGGCCACGCAATATGTCCGCCTCGACCAATCCACCGGTTGGGGAAGCGCTCGTTCAAGTGATCTCTAACTGCTCGAGCGTAGTGAGGCGGGGCGCCATCATGTTGCAGCCACATTTCTGCTATTCTTTCTTCTGGAATTTCAGCTTCGTTAAGAATATGGTTTAAATTATTTTGAAAAAAATTTAAATACTGAGCACCATTCAGCCTTGCTGGCATTTCATGCAGCACCAACTGCTGGCCAATTATACCAGCCCACATGTTAATACCAAACAGATGCTGGAATCGATCATTTCTTATGATATGGGGGTTCACTCTGGAGTAAAAATGTAGATTGTGGATATTGAATACTCCCATTCTTCTAAAAGTTGACTCATCCGTCCATAAAACCTTGTTGAAGAACTGCGGATCCCCTCTATGGTATCTTAGCATCTCTCTGCAAAACCGCACTCTAGGTTCATAGTCACCGGGCAGCAAAGCTTGCACCCTTTGCACGTGGTAGGCGTGATATTTGTTTCTGTTAATGACACGTTGCACCGTCGATCTTGTAATCCCGAGATTACGGGATATTTGGCGTTGACTTATACTAGGATCCAATCTTAATTCTCTCAGCACTTCATCTTCATTTTCAAATTGCACCACTGGTCTGCCTGCTCTTGGAGCATGCTGACCGGGTAAGACTCCCTCCATGTACGAATTATGTACGCGCATAAAGACCCTGTAGTCCGGAAAACAATCACGGTTAGGGTAGCGTTTACGATATTCCCTGGCAGCAGCCCGGGCATTACCGTCGCAAAAGCCATACAGGTAATGCATTTCTGCATACTCCCGTTGGGTGCATTCTCTCCTCGCAGCAGCCATCTGTCCACTTTTGTAGCCAATCCATCCGATTCTCAATCTAGTCCAATTCACACAGCACTGGTCACAGGTAAGCAATCTATCACAAGTCCGAAAAACAAAGCGTAGGTCAAAGAAAAGAAACTGATCACGACGAAGTCGTCGTAAAACCGAGACAAAGAACACGTGCGTACTCACAGGCAGAAAGCGAGTCACTAAAGAACACTAAACATTCTAAAGAAACATGCTCACGCGCAGGGTTGGATTTATGTATGTTGAAAAAGATAGTACAAACAAATGAAAAGGATAGTGTTTATAAAAAAAATATAGTACACTTTCATTTTTTTTAAAATTTAACATATAAGTAATAGTCATTAAAATCAACACCCGTTAAGGCAAAATTTACTCCTCTTCTAAGTTTATCAGTTCTTGAATATTACTATTAGTTCAATCTTCATCCTTGGCATTTAATCTCATCAACATATCCTCAGTAGGAATAAAATCAGTAAAATTCCCACTTTTGCTACCACTTTTGATAGCGTCATAAGATAATAAAATGGCATTTTAAATACAAATTATTATAGTACAAAATCTAACCCTGGGAAAGAGAGAAGTGTACTTCGGAAGATAATCGGGGAATCCCCAGTCATCAACACAGAAAACCTTGAAAGATCGGAATTCGGTCGGAATATTCATAATTATGACGTAAAACTAAGCATTCGGTCCAAACTTTAAATTATAGTATGTTAGCGTACTATCCTTAGATGTGGATAGTATATAGTACAAAGGGCGAAATTATAGTATAAATACTATAATTATAGTACAAAATCCAACCCTGCTCACGCGCATCTCCCGGCCCCCGCCCCGGCCGGCCTGGCTTTTTGTTTCCTAGAAAAGATATCGCTACCTGAACTGACGGGCGAACCGGCCTTTTATTGACAAAGGATTAAATGGTTAGTGTAAAAGAGAGGCAGAGAGTCTTTGTCATTAATTGTATTAGTTCTAGTTTATTTTTAAATAAGCCTAACCGAGTTTTATGGTTGGGTTATCTTTGACCTTGCTACGAATAATCGTCCTTGAAAGATATCAAAGCCACGCATAGCCATGTGTAATTTATATTTTAACCATAGCCGTTTCAGAATCCCTATTAAATGCGCCAAAACTTGTAATACAGGGTCACTTTTCGGTGTAGTATTTTTTTTCAAAGAGGGGTCCGAAGTAAATAAAAAGTTATGATTTGAGAAAAAAATAATCGTAAAACTTAATATTATCTTCAACACACCCAATAAATAACCATAAATAGCATGTCTAACGCAAGGACTCATCAGTACCAATCTAGTAAAAATTATAAAAAAGATACAGGATGTAGATTTTTTGAATTTTAATAAGAATTAGTAAAAAAAAAGTCAATTTTCTCATAAAAACACACAATAAATTATAACTCTGCAGGGGTTGACCTTAAGGACGTCCCGTAGAACAACTTTTTGCAGCTGATGACCCCATCTAACCCCTAGTTGCGTTTCATCCACGACTTTTGGGCCACCCTGTATAGATAGATGTACTCTTTATTGTACACCATAACAGAATTAAATAAGGACTTAAAAACTACAAAGGGTGTTACAATGAGCGGTCTTATCGCTAAAAGCGATCTTTTACAGACAACCTTTGGATGGATTTGACACAGCAGGAGAAAATAAATACGCGGGTAGTCCATGGTGTACTATTCCCTTATATACAATAAATAAGTAATAACCTACATACACAATACATATATATACATAAAAAGAACAAAGCTGAGATATATAAAAAATAGTAACAAATTAAAGAGAGAGATCTTTAACCATGTTTTTGAAAGAAGGAAGGGTTTGTGCTTGTCTTACTGACACGAGAAGAGTATTCCACAGTCGTACTGCTTGAACTTGAGCTGCGAACGACTTACCAAAGAAATTGGTGGAGTGACTCGGTACCTCTAGCCTCAAGTTTTCCGATGACCTCAGAAATTTGGCATGTTTATCCCGGAGGAACTTAAAACGTTCTTTAAGATAAGAGGGCGTCTTAGGATTGAACAGAATACTGTAAAACAGAGACAGGATGTGTAAGTTCCGGCGAAAAAAGCAGGACACCATCCGCACTTGGTTGATATACCTTCTTGTCGTATAAAGCGCTTTGGCTCCATATTTATTATGCGCACAGCCAAAGTGTGGAACACTGTGCCGGCTTCTCTGTTCCCTTCCACCTATGAACCTTTGAAGCAAGAGTGAACAGGCAACTATGGAGCATACTCGTTTCATCGTAGACCTCATCAATTGCATACCATCAGGCTAGTTCGGAGTCAAGCGCGTACTCATCCGTAATAAAAATAATAGCTTAATTTTAGTTACATTTTAGCAAACTAAAATAAGTAACATATCGACGTTTGAAAGGCAATCATAACTAAGCGACATTGAGTAAACTTTACAGGAGAGCGATTTAAAGTTCAAATATTTACAAAAAAAATCATAAAAATTTTCCTAATTGTTCGATTAAAATGATGTTAACACTCCTAGAAATCATTTTTTATAGCTATCCAAATTGTCAAAATAAGACACCTGACACTTTTAAAAACACCGGTTTGTGTCGGTTAGATAAAATTTACCTGATTTGATAAACAGGTAAAATTATCTAAATCATCATTGTAGTGTGTGCAGTAACATGTAAAAATAGGTAAACTTACTTAGTTTAGAATTTTGAAACATAAAGATTGATCTAAAAAAATCTGACAGTTTAAAATAAAATAAGTAAATTTACCTAAGCATTCTTTAATGGTTTTTGTGATTTTGGAAATTGTATCTTAGTTATTAAAATTACCCCAAACCTCCCTTCATAACCGACATTTAACCAAGAACTGTATAGGTAATTATTATCATGCACAAAAATAAATTAAATCAATTATTATTGAATAAAAGTCTTTATTGAAAATTAAACAAATACGCTATGTAGTGCCGACCAGGAAACTAATTATGAGATAACATTCAGTCTGAGATTAATATATTTTTAATTGAACAATTTCTTTTTGATATGGGAAGCTGCGATCGATAACAACGTAAAAGAGATACCTTGGTTTTAGACTGAATTTCAACTTTTTTTTTGATAATAGGCTCGCGTTTGATCACCATCTCACCTGATGGTAAGTGATGATGTGGTCGAAGATGGAGCACGCTTACCTAACAGTAACCTATTCACTCTTGACTTAAGGACCCCTAGGTTATAGCTATCGGGAAACACAGAATCCGTCAGGGAATTCCACTCCTTAGCCGTACACACAATGAAGGTGTGGCGACACATTGTATTTTGCTGAGCTAGCTCCTTCAGAGCTCTCACGGCCAACCGCTCCTAATGAAGTCAGTCGCTACCCATAGGCCACAGTATAGACCCGCGTATACACCGTATATAGACTTACGTCATAGACCGTGTCTTTGTATTTAATTTAAGTGATATATAAAATACAAGTTATCTGTTTTCAAGGTGTCTACTTATTGTCTAAATTTACAACCTTCTGATCTGAGGAGTAATTAACGACTACATAGGAACAATTAAATCCTCGTCTAACATCCGTTAAAAAGGTATTCCCAAAACGTTTAGTGCGTATAGGTGGGATATCCACCATGTAACGAAGGCGCATCGTCGTTTGTCTTGTAGTCCGATGATGGAACGGGCTTGGCGGAATTAGATTGTGTAATTACATCTTACACTCTCCGAAATGTAACCGATAGACTAGCAACTCGTCGTCGATGTTCAAGGCTCTGGAGCTTTGATTCGACCAGTATATCGTTGCCAATGAGTCTTTTGGCCCGTTTCTCAATAGACTCAAGCGCATCCAGCTGGTACTTGGCAGATCCATCCCAAAGATGAGAGCAGTACTCCATACACGACCGAACCTGGGCTTGATAGAGATTGAGCAGCTGTTCGGGTGTGAAGTACCGTCTCACCTTTGCTAGGATTCCCAACTTTTTTTATGCTAATTGAGCCTTAGCCTCGATATACGGGCCAAAATTGAGGGTAGAAGTTAGTGTTACCCCCAGAAGCTCGATACGATCGGTTATTGGCACGGTTACATCTCGGAAAGTAGGAGCCGGCTAGAATTGACTCCTTTTTGCAGAGAAGAGACACGCCTGAGTATTAGCTGCATTAAACTTGACCAAGGTGGCATCGCCCCATTTGGAGACAGCCTTCAAGGACAAGTTCAAGCGCCCAACCATGTCCTCACGGAGAGACTGGATCTGTGGATCTGGAAAAACTGTAAACCATTGTGATGGTGCGTAAACAGTTGTATTCTTCAATCTATTTTCAATAATAGCATGCACTGTATCTACACATAAAATCAATATATTTAATATCTTTCTTGGATTTTCTTTTACCAACTTTACTTTTAATTGGATTTGATACGGTAGATTCTTTACTTTCATGCCGATGTAGACGGTACATCATGATCGGACGTAAGTGATGTATATTGTGTGTTTTCCTCAACCTGGTGATCATTCAAAGTCGGTTTTTCAATGTCTGGTTCAGCAGTTAAAGTCATATTAAATGCGTGATCAACCGATATACGTGGAGCAGTAATCGATGCAGTCGTTTCAGTGTGATCTGTTGTGGTGCATAAACTATCGGCAAGAACCGGAAAAGCTAAATCTTTCGAAGTGTCAATGCTGATAGAAGCTGACTCTAATGTTTTGTTAAACTGTTTGTGTTGCTATTAATTGACGAAGCCGCAGACTGCAAAAAAAATCAATTCGATGATGTCAGATTTATACCGTGTATTTTTACTAAGTGAAACAAGATAACTTTTATTTGTCTTGTAGGTACTCAAACAAATTATAAAAAAGCAACTCATTTTTAACTGCAAAGATAATAAAATTTATTTAAAATGAGTACTTTGTTCCATCTAAAACATAATAGGGTTTAAAAATAATCCGAAACAAAATGCAGTTTTGAAATAGGTACTACCTTTGCATAATTTGATTGAATATTTACCATGTCTTCATAGAATATGCGCCAAAATGTGAAGTACGTCCTCCCTAAGCGACGGCGGGTGCCTGAATTAGAACCTGCATAGACGTGTCACGACGCGTGTCGCGCATACCTACACGACGTTTTTTAAACTCGTGCGGTTCTTTAGCGACGAGAAAATATAATTTTGCGTACGGGTAAATTTATCTACGCGCCATTGTTAGCCATTTAGCAAATCAAGTAAGACTATCTAACCGACATCATTAGTATTAAGCGTTGTCAAATAAAAATATCTAAGAATAAAAAATAAATATTATGATATACAAGTAAAAATATCTAAGCTCTAATATTCTTCCACTTTATTTCAGGCTAACTTATACAAATGACACTGTCACAAAATATATTATCGAGTTAAAATATATAACCACATAAATTACAATTGCTTTATGTAGGTAAAATCTACTAAGTAATTTCAAAGGAAAAATTCTTAACAAGTAAAAATACGTCAATACAAATAAATGAAAAAGTCAATACATGAAAAACCGACTAAGTTCGTATTCCTAATTGTTAGAACGTCATAACTATAGTTGCAAAACTTCTGAATAATTCCGAATAATTCCGGAATACTTCGGGGAAAGTTTCTTTAAATGGGAATTATTCAAAATGATAAATTCATTTTGAATCATTCTGATTTAAAGAAACTTTTAATTATTTATTAAGATTTCAACTTTTTTTGCTGAAAAATCGTATTTTGCATCGATCGTCGATCTCTGTGCGCCAGCCGCTGCCGCCGCGCTGGCACCGCGACGCGCTCACGCGCGCACCCGACTGCCACCGGCCACGAGTCGTGCGTGCAGGCGATGGCGGTACGAGGTGCGGTAAGTAAATGTGTTTGCTTGTTGTGTGGTGGGTGAGTTAATTATTGTTCACTGCGAGAGTACGTATGTACGCTACGAGAGTAAAATATAAATGTTTATTTTATTATAAATGGGATTGATTAAGTATATGTTGATATTTTTATAGGTAGATTTATTAGCCTGCGATTAACAGGATTTTTATTCTTTTGTTTTTAGGTAGGTACTATCGGCCAAAGATACGCATACTCACTTAAGAAAATATTTCTGCGGAAGCGCAGCTAGTGACAAACCACATCCCTTCCTGTTTTCGCCCAATTAGAAATAATATGCATTTTGTGAGTACAGGGCGTGTAACATTATATTAATACTTACTATTACGAACACTACTAAAATACGCTTCGTGCATCCTATTGGTCAAAATACATGCATTAGGCGATCGAGTTGTAAGTCGTGCTATGCGATTATAGCCTTAAATGTCAGTTGTGAAATAAAAAAACCAGGCCAAGCATATTTGATTTGCTATTTGAAAAAGGGTTACCTATGTTTTTGGTTAGTTTGTATGTAGCTCTGTACGCATCGCGAGTATTCGCGAGTCGCATAGGTAGGTATTAATCATTACCTACCTACTTAACGCGTATAATAGCCCAGTCAATAAAAGCAAATAAAGGCAAACCTTGCAAGCAAACACGTTTTGATGCGGTTTTCAGAAAAGTATTTGTTCTTACCTACTTAGGAGCAGGTTTTGGTATATTAACAGACTTCAAAGGTCGATTTTCCTGTTTTTTTTTGACAGTTGAAATATTCCCAAAGTTTCGGAATATTTCAGAATACTTCCAAAGTATTCGACAGGAATGATTCGGAATGTTTCCCGCCCCGCCCGCATCTATAGTCATAACTGCTAGATATTCAAAATATCACTATTTTTTGGTCGTTTAGTAAGCACAAAATGTAGATTTTACCGAAATCATGCAATATCTAAGCGACAATAAAACTCGTCGTAGAATTATGAGACCTAGACCAAACGACGCAGAAAAATCTGCCGGTTCGAATGGTATATATAACTCATTTTACGGATTTATGTCGCTTAGTTAGGATTGCCTTTCAAGCGTCGATATAGTTCTAAACTAAGATTATTTTTACTAAACTGTGCAGACTATGGGTTATATAATAGTTATGTATACAAGAATTTATTTTATTGTTAATTGGCTCGCGTTTGACCACCATTCCACCTGATGGTAAGTGATGATGTGGTCGATGATGGAGCATGCTTACCTAGAAGTAACCTATTCACTCTTGACATAAAGATCCACAAGTTATAGCTATTCGGAAACACAGACTCTGGCAGGGAATTCCACTCCTTAGCCGTACGCATTCGCCGTCAAATCATAGTTAATACTATGATTTTCAACCGACGACAAAAAAAGGAGGAGGTTATCAATTCGACGCGTATATTTTTATATTGGATGTTGTTTTATTACTAAAAAAATGGCTAGTCATTCATGACGGCATTTGGGAAATCGACATATTACTGTTTTTTCAGATAATTTAATTTATAAGTCAGTTTGAAAATTAAAAGTTTACAATATTTTAATTTAGGCAGTCGGGCTTCTTTTTTTTCGGATGGGATAATCATCGAATGATTACTCCCGCGCTGGGTGAAGCGGAAGGGAGTGTCAGACTTCTACTGACTAAAAACTAGTGTCCGACCGAAAGTTCGGTTTCGGTTTCGGCCATGTTTCGGCCAAAAATCAAGTGTCGGCGGCAGTTTCGGTTTCGGCCAAAATTGGCCGAAACTTTTGCCGAAACCGAAGCTGATTTCGGAAGTTGTCGTGCACGCTCGCCTAACTTCGTTTCTCGCGGCAACGCTTTGGCGGACTCTGGCGGCCCTGTTCGGGAATCGTCGTGCACCGTTCGGATAGTTCTGTAGCAACACAAATTAGTCAGTGCGTTATCGCCCGACGCAAACATACTTTAGAGGTTATGTTTTGATGGAACTGTTTACATGTAAGTTTTTGTTTCATTTCTGTACTTAAATGATTTATATAGATAAATATTGAGTCAGTAACTTTGTTTTGTTGTTATTAACAAATCAAGTCACATGTAAAAAAGAGATTGTAATATTGTAACAAGATTTCAAAATACCAATACTTAGTATTTAATGAAACAGTAACAATTAGTGATTTGATTATTGATAACTGATAAACATTTTACTATGAGGATTTAATTTAAAAAAAAATTAAAAATATTAATAATATTTTTTTTATATTATATTAAATAAATGATTAGGTACAACAAAATTAATATACTGTGTTTCCATTTCATGTCCTAATTAATGCAGAATAATGGGTAAAATGCACCGAATTTCAGTATTTTAAAGAATTTTATACTTGACCACGTGAGTTTCGGTTTCGGTTTCGGCCGAAACTGAAGCCGCGGCCGAATATTCGGTTTCGGTTTCGGTTTCGGTCGGAAAACCAGTTTCGGTCGGACTCTACTAAAAACTCACCCTGCTCCTTCAGCTGCTCTTTGATTTCTAGATTGAGAAAACCATTATTGGTTTACCCTTTTTTTCTTTGGGTGGGAAAATCATCGAATGACTTCTCCCGCTCTAGGTGGAGCGGAAGGAAGTGTCAGAATTCTACTGAGTAAAAATCCACCCTGTCCCTTCAGTTGCCCTTAAGTTCCGGGGCCGCGGTATCTCGTTATAACATTTCCGCAACCCCGGCATTTATTGGTTTACCCTGCTGCAGGGAGCTAATATTTGTGGCTAAGTCACTGCACTATATGGGCCGGTTTTCACGGTTAACATGAACCTAACTGCTGAAATATATAGGAAATAAACCAGAGGTCTCCTTCGATGATTACAAGCAAGAAATTATGTAGAATTAATCCGAATTTTATTCAAACGATTACAGCGAATTCAGTGTCAAAAGGGAAAACCATTAATTCCATCATTAATTTCATTCATACGTCATTAATTACGAATCACAATGCAAGTTTTTTTTACTAGTAGAGTTGATATTATAAAAGCTATTACGATAGATAATTATGTAACTATGCATATTCCTACTTGTATAAAATGTTATATTATGCTGGCATGTACTGCTGTATCCTAAGACTAGCAGATGCGGAGGGCTTTGCTTCTGTGAACTTTATCACGACAAAAAATAATCACTGCTTTTTTACAGCCTATAACCTCCCTCAAGGTTCAAGCTATTTCCATACCAAATGTCATACATATCCACACAGAGATTTCGAAGATTAGCTCATTCAAACAAACAAACTATTCCGCTTTATAATATTAGTCTAGATTTATTAACATGTTCTAGGACAGGGCTTCCCAAACTTATTTTAACTGTGACGCCCTTGGGAAGTTCTCATATTTTTGCGACGCCCTTGCCATCTTGCCATACATTTATCTGCTAGTTGTAGTTTTAGCTTAATATGAAATTGTCAGAAAGACTTTTAGTAGAAAAGTTTTTTAATAGAAAGTAAAGAACAAAAACTATAAACAAAACATTAAGATTAGCTCTCGACGCCCCTGGGATAATACCGCAAAGCCCCAGAGCGTCGCGACGCACAGTTAGTGAAGCCCTGTTATAACATATATTGCTATGCAAGTACTGGTATGAACGAGTATTTCATCGTCTGCATAGCCTATTCCCAACCAATACACATATTGAAGTTAAGTAAGTGTTTTAAAAGAAACGACTGCCTATCTGATGTTTAAAAGACTGCAGTTCTTGTAAATACAAGTCGTGTTATATTATAAACATCTCTATTAATCATCTGTGAATAGTTGTTTTTTAACTATGTATTTCTCAGTTCTATTTCAATATCCTCTTTATTTTCTGATCTTTTAGAATCTAGAATGGATGGTTTCACACAATTGAACAATTTTTCGAGCGTTTTCAATAGATAAGCTGTTATTATACCGAACCTAACTCAAAGGCGTTTCGTATTAAATCATCTATTTTCTAAGAAACGAAAGACCACTGAGCAATTTTAATTTTAGTCCAAGTTTTTATGGAACTTTCAAGACCGTTTATTGCTCTAAAATGAGTTCATTATGTAACATAGACTGGTCTCAAATCAGACAAGCCTGGAACCATTTCTTAGAAAATTCCGGCTCAGAGCTCGAGATTCATCATAGAGGTATAGGTACGTAAGGGCGTATAGTACAGTCTAATGAATCTACTGTCGCACACTTATCAGGGCGAAACTCACTCGGATCCCCAAATTAACACGCCATTAAACGCTCACCCTTTTTCCTAAAAGCCTATTTGGGGTCTTCCGAGACACGGCAGGACCTTGTGAATTACTCAATTTTTGTCGACCGCCTCCTTCACGGGCTGGTGAAGACGAGATATGGTTGTGGTTCGCTGATAACGGTGCGGCAAATGACAAGGGAGGCAAATGTCAGGAGAGGTAATGACATAGTTAGGATAGTTATGCGTGTTGTGGAGATGGCGACGGAAGGTGACGAGACGGATGTGTGAAAGATCTCACTATTATATTTTATTTTTATTGCAGTGCATAAGAACTACAGAAGTATAGGCCCAAATATATTGTAACTCTGCATCTCAAACAAGAATAGATGGATTTAAAAGAGGCATGTATCTATACTAATATTGTAAATCGGAAAAGTTTGTTTATACGCGCTACTCTTCGAAATTACTAGGTGGATTTGGATGAAACTCGGTATAAAAATAACTTAAAGCTTGTAGAAGGTTATACGCTTACATTTAGGCCGACTGCACAAGATTGAGGATTATGTTTTTCGCTACTGCTAGTGTTAAATAAGAGCAGTGGTAGCCCAGTGGCAATATGTGCATTTCTTTGTAAACGGAAAAGAGTTTTTAATCATAGTCCCACTCTGGGTATTTTTCATTTATTGTGGGTGTGTTTAAAAACAAATAAACTCACATGCACAAACACCTTGTACCGAAACAACTATCTATAGACCATGCATATATCTGTTATCGTGGGAATCAAAACCATAATATGGTTTCGTCGATTACATAAATACAGGAATCACTTAACAATGTTGAAGCAAAATTAAAAATTTGCAAAAATAAAAACAGAAGCTTTTCTTCTTGCTCAAAATAAAAACCATTAAAGTCTATTAAATAAAAATATCCAACATCTTACTCGCCATATTGCGATAATACAGTCCACCGGAAGAAAATTAACATTCCTTTTCCGTTCTCAACAAAATAAAAGTTACCTTAAAATTAGCATAAACATGTCCGTTTCTTGTTCCCATTGCTTATTATGTATGGTGATTCTATTCATTAATACAGAAATAGACTTCTGAGTGGTTGGTACTCTGTGCAGTTTTTGCTTTTATAGTTCTCAGGGATAATGTCTTTCTGTTTCGTCTTCAAGTTGCTCTTATTTTTTTTATGCAAATTTCAGGCATTACAACTTTAGGACGGTTGTTCTGTCTGTTTTGTGGTTTATAGCTAATGACTGATAAGATACGTGTAAGTGAATCTACATAATTAAAGTTATAAATAAAATGAAGGTGTTTGTTTGTGATTTCCATATAACATGTTTTCTCAATTGCTAATTGTTATTTACACTGTACCAAAACATCAATTTTTTGTCTGTATTTTTCCGAGCTAATGTCTGGAACAGCAGAATCGATTTACTTGTTTTATTCATAAGTAGTTACTAAACTATGAATTTAAATGGCGTGGTTAGCACATCTGACCGGTAAGCCAGCAAAAGGAAAACATTGTTAAATTAGCTGTTGTTGAGACTGATTTAACTGCTTTTGTCTTTTGAAAACAAACAACAGAACACATCCAACATGACAATAACGTGTTAAATACAAGCACTACTTACATAATACGAATTTTTCCCATAGCTAACGTAAATAACTTGGCAACTCCAGAAGTATAAAAGTAAACAATATGTTTGACATTCAGTTTCTATTTTACTTTATCGTCACATTGTTTGCGTGCACGACTAGCTTCGATTTTATTTGATAGGTGATATTTATTCTCGATGTTAGAGCTTTGTAGATTGTAGGTTATGTGGTCTTTTTCTTCAATGTGTCGGCTACTCTCTTATAGATTGATCAAGTAATAGGATATCTTCGTAATTATTATGATCAGTGTTATTATGATTGGAAGCATACTTTTCTGTTAGCCAATTTTGATAGCTTTCTTTTTCGGGGGGAAATTATGAAATGACTCCTACCGAACTGGGAGTGTCAGACTTCTACTGACTAAAAACCTATCTTCTTCCTTTTATTACTCTTGCGTTCTGCGGCTGCAGTATCTCTGTTAGAATTTGCGATATTGCTTCAATGATATGATATTTAGAAAAAATGTTTGCATTTATTTTTAATAGCATATCTTCATATACTTAGACAATGCTAACGAATAAAAAACATATAAAGTTAATAGTAACACGTACGTTAGAAATGAGTGTGAATTGCACGAGTGGAGTGGCTGAGAATTGTGGTTTGCGATAGGCTAACCGTCTGTCATCAGATGTGCAGTGTGCACTGTTTGTATTACCTACACGTTACTGTGCCTTGTTTTTCAAAATTTCAACATTTCTGTTTAGAATTTTCGAGTATCTTTCTTTGAATACATAATGAAAGCCAGTTTTCTTTTTATTTTAATTAGTCAATCTAAATACTTAAGATCATTACCAATTATATTCAAAAAGTTTCCTTACGCTATGACTACTTCAGGATTTGTAGTTTCCCTTTAACTAAATGAAGAAAAATCGCATAACTTTCATATCAAATGAACCAGTTTTTCCGTCTGTACCCACTACAACTTTCTCACATTGGAAACTTTTTTAATAACATTAGTGAGTTTTCTCTTTCCACCAACCTTGAAACTAGCTTCAGAAAGAAAATAATAATAATTTTATTTTTATCAGTGAAGCCAGAAAAATCTGACACAAATCTTGCCAAGAGTGCCTTGCAACAAAGTTGGAAAAAAAGGTTAAGCGAATGATGAAAAATTTGAGTGACCTGCAGATATCTGTAAGCAACCCTGTAAACTAGGCTTCAGCGCATCATTATACGTAATTACTCCAAAGCCCATAATGCTAGGACTTACAAAAGCTACTTTAATTTAGACCTGAATAATTTTAGCTAACAATGGGGCCCTGTTCAAAGTCTGGGCCCTACTGGGAATTTTACTAAAGGAACTGTTTAACTAACGGATCCAAGACATGAGACAAGGGTCTTAGTTGGAAGTAGGTCATGTCTACAATGTTATTTGAAGTTATTTTGGTATGTAATGAAAACGTAAAGAATGAGTATTAATTTTAGTAAGCAATTACGACAGAAGGCTATCTATATAAGTAAGCAACATTATATACATAATAGGTAATATTAATGATCATTTATTTTTGTTCGTTCATTTTATTTATGTGAGATTATTTGCGCTCGTCACTTTGTTCGCGTTGGAGGATTTTCCTGTGTCGTTCATGATTCTGTGAAAGTAAGTCCGGGATAAAAATTTGCCTACGATTATATTGAAATGAAATGAAATGAAATGATAAATAACAGTTTTACACGTCATATTTTTTTGCGTGTTTAGTTTAGCTTGATGAGGCCGGTATTTCCTAACTGTCTACTCCAAAAAGAAACACCGAAACAAACTCAGAGGTCAAAGTATCTTTTAAAGTCCAGACAATTTGTGTTTGTGTATGAGAAGCATGTAGGTTCATGTTTGTGGTATGATTTTGTGGAAATAACCACGCAAATTTGAGCGGGCCTGTCCAGACAGTGCAAGCATTTGTCAGTTATCGTGTAGCTCAACTTAGAACTTAAGGAGCTCAACAATTGTTCTATAATCCTTTGTCTTACAGTGAAAGTCCTATTAAAAACGATGAGCCGTTTTACAAATTACTCCAGAAAGACAGATAAAACGTAATAATTTATTGTTCGTATTTAGTATCGTGTTAATAAAAATAAGCATTTGCAAAAACGGTTATTTTAAAATTACAGACAGATTCTTCAATTTTATATATAGAAGATGTATGGATTATTTTAGAATCTCGAGATATAATTTGGCTTTAGTGAAATTGCAAATTAAATGCGAAATGACAAAGAGCTAATTTCCAGATTAGTTGCGATAAACGCGTTTTTCTTAATAAACACATTTATTTTTGCAGTAATTTGTTTATTATGAGTCAAATGTCAAATACAGCTCCCTTTAATATGACGACGCCTCCTGATCCTGAAATCCCATATATATAAACGGCCTCAATATACGTACACGCGTACGCGTGTACGTATATTGAGGCCGTTTACGCGTGTACGCGTGTTTCAATTTCATCCTGCTTACACATAATGTTATGCCCACGCGATCATTATTTAAAGCCTTGTCTTTACGAGATATTCTTCGCCATTATAGCCAGAAACATCGCATCCCCAACTTGCTACCCCAACAACCATTAAACGAAATTTACAATTTGCAAGCCCAACAGATCGTCTAAAGGAAATAGGATCTCGAAAGGAAAAAAAAAACAATCATATTCCGTATCCCTTTATAAACTCGTCCGAAGTTTGTGAAGATTCATTTACGGAATGGTTGTGAATTACGCCTCCTTCTCTAGGCTCTCTTTGAATTATTTCGTTCAAGAATACAAGCTCTATACAATTTCGTAGAATCTCAAAGGCACACTTGAAGCGGCCTTGCGAACAACGAAAGTGCCAGTCAAACAATAACAACCGGACATTATCCTGACTGACTGCTCCCGTTAAATAATTTAGGGATTGTTTAACACTTTTAATTTGTACATGGACGTGACTGAGTAACAAGTTATACGAATCAAAATTGATAGGATATATCCAATTCTCCTAAAACTATGAAATTTGGCAAGTAACATCGTTGTAAATTTGTGATTAATCATAAAAATAAATAGTCTTATAGGGTGTCGAAAATTTAAGTGTGGTATCATTTATGCATATTCCAAAACATAATTTATTTATTTTTTACAACGCATGCATTCTTATTTATAATGAAAAAATAACGTCCCTGTGGTACAGAATCCTTGGTGGGCGAGTCAGACTTGCACTTACCTTAAGTTATTGGAACTCTGTAAAAAAGCTTATAATATATGTACTTATGGATACTCTCGTAAATATCTACATTATTGGCAAATAATTGATTTCATAAAAAAATCATAAAAATCAGTTAAACCGATTCGGAGGAGTTCGACAACAAAACCCCAAACTCAAAATTAAAACCTCCTTACAAGTTTCCCATCGTTTACGAGCCCATCAATCTTGAGAGACTTCCCCAAAGCCCCCAACATATTCAGATGACATGCACAATCCGATTACAATATTTGCGTATCTATCTTCGTGGTCTTATGGGGGACTTAGAGACCCCACTTTATTACAAAACTTTAGCGTGTGTACATTTGCATCGAATCTTTTCGAACCAATAAACAGGTTATTTGTACGTAATGTTTTTACTTGAGGGTTTAGTTCTAGGTGTACTGTTTGTTTTTAGACTGTGTCTGTTTCGGGAATTGGTTTTGTTTTTAACCGACTTCTGAAAAAGGAGGAGGTTCTCAATTCGGATGTTTGTTTGTTTTTTTTTTTTTTTTTTTTTTATGTTTGTTCGGGCATAGCTCCGTCGCTCGCCAACCGATTTGAAAAATTCTTTTTTTGTTGGAAAGGGTATACTTCCCAAATGGTCCCATGAAAATTTTATCGACATCGAACAAGCCGTTACTGAAAAATCAACAAAAGTGTAAAAAAAATATTTACATTGATGATCTTTTCGGTTACTCTATATTGTGTTTTTTGTTCGCGCGTTTTTAGTTTTTTGTAGTTGACATTTTGGCTTTTATAACTAGATTAATTACAAATTGATCTACTAAAAAGCGCGAAAATAAAAACTTTTTTGCAAAAAAATAAAACCGACTTCCATATCAAAACACTACAAAGCCAAAAATAATTTTAATTTCGGAAGGCGGTGTGAAAAAAAAGAAAATACAAAACCAATAACACCGACTACCGAAATTAAAATTACTTTTGGCTTTGTAGTGTTTTGATATGGAAGTCGGTTTTATTTTTTTGCAAAAAAGTTTTTTAGGGTTCCGTAACCGAATGGCAAAAACGGAACCCTTATAGTTTAATCATGTCTGTCTGTCCGTCCGTCCGTATGTCACAGCCATTTTATTCCGAAACTATTAGGATTATACATGTAAAACTGAAAAAAATAAAAATAAAGGGGGGCTCCCATACATGGAACTGAGACTGAAAATATTTTTTTTTTCATGAAACCTATGTGTGTGTGGTATTTATAGACAGGTCTTTAGCATTGAGGTTTCTAAAACCACTTCTGCATAAAGTTAATCGTTTAAAACATATACGTTTCCAAAGTGGTAAAATGTGTCCCCACTTACTTCTATAATAATGGAGTGAAAAATTAAAAAAAAATATGCTGTAGATCTCAACCAACCAAAATTAGTTTGAACGAGATCGAGTCAGCAATTTTTTAGATACAGCATATTTTAAAAAACCGCAAATATAACTTTGTAATTTATACAAACCCTATGAAAAACAAAGTTATTTGGCGTAGTTACTACGAACCCTTCATGGGCGAGTCCGACTCGCACTTGGCCAATTTTTTAATGTTCCGTTTATGTTGTTTTGCTAAATTTCTTTGTCTGTTGAATAGCTTTATAAGCGCTTAACTATAAAAAGCTAACAGTGGTGAGCTAGTGGTTTTAGGCATGACTTACAATTAGTTGTTCGTGGGTTCGAACCTTTATCATCAACACTGCTCGCAAAATAGAGAAGGAAAATATAAATCCGAAAACATGCGAGATCCATCTACCGGCACTGGTCTCGCGTGGTCTATTACACAGAAGAGCTTATTCATCTAATCCGTGGTCTATTATAGCCCATTCCCGCTCATTTGATGGAACTGTGTTCTCCAGCAATGGGAACACTATATGCTAATTGATTATAAGGTGCCAATAGACGAATTTGGTCTCTTCATGAGCGTCACAGACAGATACACGGCCCTTAGAATATATGTAAGTATGTGTCAGTTATCTGACAAATTGCAATTGAATTCTGGGAACAACTTGATTCTTTGAGTTTGATTGCTATAGAGTAAAATGATTTGTACAAATGAAAAAGTCTAATCATAAATATAATTTAAAAATAATTGCGAAATTCTTTGTTTTTGGCTATACGTTTTGATAAGAAAGAAAAACAAATAAACAAACACTCGCATGTACTATAATATTGGTTTCGATTTGCTTATATTTATTCAATGTATACGTTCTTGTGTAACATTTTTTGAACTAATCCTAGCTACCGTACCTACACATAACATTAAAGTGCGTTCTTGTTATTTACTCTTAATGTTTTGACATGCACTTGTTAAAATGAGCAAGAATTTATTCAAGTATTTATTTGATATCCATAATAAATACTTGAATACTTGAATACATACAGGTGGAATAAAAATATAAGAAACAATTATGGACCCTGTCGGGCACAGCAAAATTTATAATAGTTAGGAGAAAGGAAGAGCGCTTCGTTTGTTTTTCCGCAATTGATTTTTTTATTGAAAATGAGTTATTTTTGCGTATAATAGTGTATATCCGTGTTTATATTGTATTCATAAATTATTAGGGATATGTAGTTATTATTATCATTCATTTATTTTTAATGTAACATCTTTTTTTTATTTAATTATACATTAATGTTAATATTGAATGTTTTACAATATCCATAATATTTTTAAATTTTTAATTTATAAGTTAATGGATTCATACACATTCATTATTTTAAGTCAATAATTATTTCCCTTGTTTATTAATTAAGTCAATAGTTATGTCATACTTATTTATTATTGAGTTGAGCATTATATTATTATATTTTTATGAATTTAATATGCAATGTAATAATGTTTATAGCCGGACCTAAGTCAGTTTGGTATTCCTCCATTCAAATTAGTCAGTATATGTTAAAATTAATTTATTATATCGTGTATTTTTATTATATAATTAGGTATGTCATATTTATTTATTATTGAAATGATTATTTATTTATTTAATTATAATGAATTTATTATGAACGAAGTCAGTTAGGTATTTTTCCAGTCAAAATCAATCCCTCAATTTATCGGTTAGAAATTCATTTATTGTGTAATAGCTTTTATTAATTAATAATTGTTTCAGTTTCTTTAAAAATATATTGGTCCTTTCAATCTGTTTTAGGTTTTCTGGTAATTTATTATAGATTTTTATTGACATTGAGTATGTACTATTATTATTATTATAGAAGATATAGAAGAATAAGAATAGAGAATAAGATATAGAAGAGTGCATTTTGAGATAAGACCGAGGCAAATTTAATCTACTCTTATGACGCAACGAATGGTTTGTTTGTATATCCTCTCGTGTTTTGTAAGAATCAGGATATTTACGGACTAATTTACACAATTCCAAAATGTATATACTAGTTAAGGTGAGAATTTTATGTTTTATGAAGTACGGTTTACAGCTATCTGTTTGTTCAATGTTCGTTATTATACGTATAAGTTTTTTTTGTAAAATAAATTAATAAAGAAGGAGCGTCGGTGCTATTTCCCCATAAAATGATACCATAGGTGAACCAAGCGTGGGCATACGCATAGTAGGTGACTATTGCGGTTTGTATATTGGTAGTCTTTTTTATTTCGCGGAGGGCGTATGAAAACTTTGAAATGTTTGATTTCAGCTTCTGTATGTGAGATTTCCAGTTTATATGTGTGTCTATTGTTAAGCCTAAAAGAGTAAATTCATTAACTACTTCTATTTTATTTTTATCAAAAGTGAAATTTATGTTGACTTGAGGTTTTTGGCGAGGATAAAAAGTTATTAATTTGGTTTTGGAAAAGTTAATTTCAAGGTTATGTTCGCTCATCCAGTTTATCATTTTGTTAAGAATATTATTAAGTATTTCGTTAAGATTTGAGTTTTTTTGGTATGAGGTGAGAATTGATATGTCGTCTGCAAATAGTACGCATGGTCCTTCTATAGTTTTGGGGAGCTCGTTAATGTAAATGAGGAATAGGAGGCATCCAATAACACTTCCCTGGGGAATCGAAGCTCGTATTGGTCTAATATCCGATCTTATGAGCTGAGTTTCTTTTGTTTTAGTGTTGTAGTATTCAACCTCAACCAATTGCTTTCTACTTTTTAAATATGATACGAACCATTCGTGAGCTTTCCCGTGTATCCCTATTCCATATAACTTATTAAGTAATATTTGAAATTGCACTTTGTCGTAGGCCTTAGTCATATCAAGTAATATTCCTATTGCGTATTGTTTTTTATTAATTATGTTTAAAGCTTCTTGAATGTATTTGTATACTGCTAAAGTTGTAGACTTATTTTTGCGAAATCCGTTTTGGCATTCATCAAATATATGATACTTTTCACAAAAAGAATTATAATTATCTTTATAATATCATTGGTTTAGATAGTATAGTATATTTGAAGTATAAATAAAATCCAGTCAATTTATAAGATTCTAATTTCTAACTGGTCTTCGATTAGATTGTCTCAATAACTCTTATTATTTCAATGAGACCGCTATCAATTAATAAAAAGAATGATATTTTATTGAATTCCTGAAACAATTGCAGTCATAAGACGAATTGATTGTTGATTGCTTTGTGAGACGTCGTTTTTCAAGGCTTCTGTATTGATGAACTATTCAAGGCTTCTGTATTGATGAACTATTTCTGAGGAGAAAAGCATTGTTCGTTGTTGAAGTTCATTGAATATAACTGCTATAGAACGAGTACTGTTCGTTCATAAAGACTGAATGCTTTACAATCTTTCTAGCGTATAACTCAGCTACCTGATTACTCACGCACTCCTTCTATCTATACTATTATAATAAAGAGGAAAAGTTTGTATGTTTATTTATACGTCCTAATCTTCGAAAGTACTGGGTGGCTATCGATGGAATTTGGTATGGAACTAGGTTAAAGCTTGAGGAAGGTTAGGCACTGTCACACAAGGCTACTTTTTATTATGTTTTATCGTGATAAAGTCGACTGGAGCCAAGTCTATCACGACTGCTAGTGAAGTATATAGAACGTCATCTGTTACGATTCTTAACAGACTGATATCAGATGTACGGACAAACCTCGGCAAAAATAAAACATTTTAGTACTTACCATTAAAACAATCTTCCTTACTAATCACGTAAAGTCCCTAAGGAACAGCCTATCTAAAACAAACATCTTACAAAAAAAACAAACATTTAATATCAACAGAAACATAATGGTTCGCTCGCAAAATGTCACAAACAAAAAGTCTTGGCCTTTTCGGGGGTCAGGGCGGCGCTCGGTCAACGATACGGACTCGATTAACGCGCGCCGCCACTGGGAGTCGGGACAGGAACGCGCACGTTTCAGTTACGGGTGAATCGAATCGTGTGATTCTGTGGTTTTCGGTAGATGCAGAGATAGGATTGTTCCCGCCTATCTGTTCCCGTAGGTGTCGTTAGTTTATGGGATTGGTTTTAAAGATGGATTGTTGGTAGCTGGTGGTGATAGTGGAGCGTGACGTATTACCTTGAAATGAAATGATATTTTATTTAGCAAATTGGTTATAACACTTTTACATGTAAGTTTTTGTTTCAAATTAAATTAGATGAGGCCGGTGTTTTATAACTGACTACCCTGAGAAGAAACAGTGAAACAAACTCAGAGCTCAACAGATTTTAGTGGATCTGTCCAGGACAATGCGAGCATTTGTCAGTAATGGTGTAGCTGAACTTAAAACTTAAGGAGCTCAACGATAATTCTACTTCGTGTAAGTTAAATGGATTACTTCCCTATCAGTTTAGTTTGAATAAGGCAACGAAAAATAAATACCACGAATATCTATGAAGTATCTTACTAAGAATATGAAAGAATTACTTGTGAGAGATGCATTCTAGGTGAGTCTGAAATATCACTGGGAAGGAAGTAGAGTATTTGAACTTGAATAGACTATTGGTTGGTACCAGTTAACGCTGCTGTTTAATATCCATACGTTTACATACAAACAATATACATATAAATAAAATAGATGTGTCTGTCTGTGATTATAAAATAGTTCTGCTTTAATTTCAAAGAGAAAGGGAATACAAACCCTGAGTTATGTTCGGTAAATTTTGTGTCTACATCTTATCATTTGTTCTCTTTGAAGACAAGCAACCTTAGGTAACGTTAGATACATTTTATTTTCACGCACCTATATCATTTATCCTATTTCACGAGAGTCTTCAAGACTGTGACTTGACACACAGACAATTTGTCAAAAGTCAGAATATTATTATTCAACGAAGCATACAGGATTTCTCTCAAAGAGTATGAAGTATGTAATATTACTATGTACATATACAAAACGGAGTTGAAGATCACCTTTTAACATACCTGTACATACCTGTCTCAGGTGTTTCGTACATTTTGTATATTTTATTCTTAAAGTCCATCCAAAGGTTGTCTGGAAGATCTGTTACCAGCGATAAGACCGCCATTGTAACCTTATTGAGCCATATTGTAAATCAAATGTGTCTTTAAATTATTGGTGCACAATAAAGAGTATCCTATCTATCTATCTATTTATCTATATATACATACGTTGTTGTATATTATCGGTATATAAATTACTAGGCACTTTGATGATACTTTCCAACCTGTTTTGTCAACAGCCTGATGACTAAGGAGTCTTTGTGATCGAGAAGCCGCGGATTCAAACCCCAGCCATTAGACTAACAGTTTTGCTAGTAATGTGAATTCAACCCACATTAGTAATTTTTAAAAAGAAATAGTCACAGACTGACATTCATGGATAAATACCTACATCTGATCTTTTTGTTTTCATTGGTCAGGCCTGGGTGAACCACATTAAATATTAATTTTATAAACCTGTTTTTTGCTGAGTGGGAACTCCTCCCACAGTTGCCTATGCTTTCCGGGGCCGCGGTATCACGTTAGAACATTCCCGCAACCCCGGGTCCCGTCAGTGCTGCTGACTGCTCTTTGAGGCGCGCGCGGAACACGACGCGCCGCCGACTCAAGCCTGGTCCTTATCGGAAGGTAAGCTACCCCTGCTCGCCGTCCGCAGCCCCACGTCTAAGGTGGCCGAGATCGGCTCGCGATCCCCGACGCCCGGGGCATCTCCCGCGGCAGCTGGGGCGTCAAGAACGAAGATGTCTCTCCCTCACGCGTTCAGCCTCCTCCTTCGCTAGCATGACTGCTTAGCAGAAGGAGGCGACCGCATCCTATTTCCCCTCACCCCGAACCATGACCTGAACCAGGGCCGGACGCGAGAGGTTGCCGCCTCCGATTAATTTTATAACCCTGGACACTTTTCTCGCCTAACGAACTTATCCTGGTCTTTGACCAGTATTTTGAAAACAAAATCAGCCAAATCAGTCCAGCTGTTCTCCAATTTTAGCGAGGCTTACGAACGGCATTTTATTTTTTATTCCAAAGGCCTCGACTGTGCTCCTTTTCCTTCCAATTATTAAGGAACCTATCCAGGTCGCCTCGCTATCTCCTTTGGAGTCTGAAGAGATCCCGTATTGCTATATTGGGACACAGGCTTTAAATAACCTTTCTGAAAGAACTACATACCTACTTAGTATGAACAACGCGTAGGCGTAATCAAAGTTTAGTTCGGGTAAAATTCACAGACAAGATTGTACATACATAATTAGTTATCAAATCGTAAAGGAAAACTGAACACAAGCCGATTTTCTTTTAAGTAAGGTTTACATAAAAGTTTCTTAATAAAATAGGCATGAAATTACATAAAGAATCTTAAGAGTAATTTCGAGAAACACACCAATTACTTTGATAGGCGTACCGAAACATTTTTACTGATAACAAGACAATTTTACATTACACGTTATTAATGTTCTATTTTGTGGTTAACATAATATTAAGCTGGTTATAATTTAATAATATCAAGGTTCTATTTCACTGCCTAGAAAATTACTTATTATAATTATGTATCTACATACGCAAGTGACTACTAGATGAATTTTAAATATTTAAGAACTTTCTTAAGACAATAGAAGTCCATACGTTGTGTTAATACACGCATGCGTCATTTGCTTTAATTCTATACTAATATAGTAAAGAAGTAAAACTTGTTTGTAAGTTTGTATATAAGGGATAATGTCCAAAACTCCATCCGAACTCAACATCAACAACTATGATTATTTCATTGGTAGTAATAGTGAAGTGTACTATTTGTGAGTCCACGTGGACAAAGTCACGGTCAAAGTGCTAGTATTTTATAATATTTAAGGCTAAAATTGATTACCAATCGTGTCAAAGGCATTTTTTTTATAATGATAGACGCGTGTTTGACCACCATCTCACCTGGTACTCGTAGTAAGCGATGATGTGGTCGAAGATGAAGCATAGTTACCTAGCTAGGATAGCTACTTCTAGAGTAGCTAACCTATATACTCATGATTGAAATAGGTTGCAGCTATCAGGAAACACAGACTTCAGCAGGGAACTAATCTCCTTAGCTGTTCGCACAATAAAAGTATTCCAAAATAATTTTGTGCGTAGGTATGGGTGGGATGTCTACCATGTAACGATGGCGCATCGCCGATTGACTTGTAGTCCGACGATGGAACGGAATTGGTGGAATTAGATTGTGTAATTCCATTTGATAAAAAATAGTACACGGGTAGATTATATCTTGGGATATTTTTCACCCTACGGTAAACCCGCTGGAAAAGTTAGTGAAAATAATATCTAGATGCGCCAACGGTTTGACACTCATATTACAAAGCATTTGTTCCAAAAGCAAATTAGGTAGTTACGTTAAAACTTCAAGTTAAGGTACTCTATCTAGGTAATTTAACAAAGAACTTGTGAAGTTTAGACTGAACTGACTAATAATGTAACACAATCTTTACAGTTCATCGAGCTTGTGACAAAAGAGTCGTTTCTAACTCGTATTAAACAAAACTTCCCTGCCCTATTATTTGCTCAGCATAAATAATTACAGAACCACCCCATAAAGCCTTTCCTTTACTTGTTTAATTACGACTTCGATGCTTAAATATTATAACGAAGTGTTTCGCTGAGTCTGTGCTGAAATATTGCGCAGGCTGATTGTACACTGTGTTGTAACGACTTGGTAGCAGACATTACATGTAAATCGCGACATTTTTTCAGGTTGGGAAAATCATTGAATGACTTCTCCCGGTCGGGGTGGAGCGGAAGGGAGTGTCAGACTTCTACTGCCTAAAAACCCACCCTGTTCCTTCAGCTGCCCTTAAGTTCCGGGGCCGCGGTATCTCATTAGAACATTCCCGCAACCCCGGCAGGCAATGGCCCTATGGGGCCCCGTCACTAGTGTTGACATGTCAATTCAGACTTAATGGTCACTCCTATTGCAAATTGCATTCATGAGCCTCTAAATTAAAATCTACCTTAAAATACATGGTATAAATGTACAGTCGTATACAAACATACAACACCTAACTATGTTTTCGCAACTGCCTCTAGTTATTTACAAGATTATAATTATAACACTGAACACACTTTCTCACACACTGAACACCCTCCCAGTGCATTCTCTCACACTCAGACTGTTCAATGTTTAGGTTTACCACTTAAAAATTTAAATTAAAAATGAATTCCGCGGACACAGTCCTCTTTCTAGTCCATTGAGTAAATATGCATAAAATAATGTAACTCTATAGTCGGACACTGCCCCTTAAGATACAGGCTTTGCCTAGTTTAGGGGTCAGGGTTGCAACTAGTGTGTGTAATAGTAATTTATTTTTATTTCCATCTAATTAAAATTTGTAAACAAGTCAATGTACATACGTAAACATGTGTTTATTTGTGGTAAATAAATTATCTCATCTTAAAAAAAAAACACATGATGACTATAACACAAACAAACTTTTTCCAAATTTTTGTTTTTATGTTTGTCCGGGCTACTTTTTAATGTATAAACTAATTTTCATCCCGGAAATCCCACGGGATTGCGCAGGAAAAATTTACCTCGTAAATACGTAAATCACAGGTATAATATTAAAACGGTGATATTAATAGTTCCCAGGCTATAAAAGGTTGAAAAGTTTATCATGATGTGTCTGTTGTCCTAAACAATTCCGAAAGCCTTAATACTGTTTAGATTATTCCAACGAAAAATCCCAAACGTGTCGTAGGTTACCTCTTGCTCACAGTCGCAAGCGTCTTATATCTTCATTACGCCGGCTGTAATTAGCAGGGGTGACGCAACTGTAAAAAAACATTGCGGTCCGGAGTAATGGAAATAATTCCTATTTTTTATTTGAGATGATTATGTTTCCTTTTATTTTTTTGCTGAACAAAAAGGTCTAATGAAATATGTATGAAGTTAGTGATGCTCTGCCAACAATTAATTTAAGACATTTTTGCTGCTCTCTGAAAATAATTATGTAGGAGATAGCATAAATTATTTAATTATTTTTCATAAACGTTGCAAGCCTGTCGGTTATATTTCGGGGAGTGTGCGATGGGAATCCACAATTTAATTCCACCAACCCCGTTCTATCATCGGACTACAAGCTAAATGCGCTGATGCGTCATCGTTACATGGTGGACATCCCACCCACACGCACAAAACGTTTTGGGAATACTTTCATTGCGCGTACGGCTAAGGAGTGGAATTCCCTGCCGGAGTCTGTGTTTCCCGATAGCTATAACCTGGGAATCTATAAGTCAAGCGTGAACAGATTACTTCCAGATAAGTATGCTGCATCTTCGACCACATAATCGCTTGCCAGGTGAGATGGTAGTCGAGCGCGAACGTATCAGCAATAAAACAACACAAATTTTCATTTAATCTTAGCACTGGAAGAAAATCTAGTTGGAAATAAAACTGTATAGCGCATAAACCAGACTGAAATGCCTCGTATTTCTGTGTTCTCCGAGCTGACAACTTTATTTTTTCGCAAGTTTAACTTGGTTCGTAAGCAGCCCCCAAATGGTGCCATATGTTACACTTGCACCGTCAGTTACATGTTACAGCAAGACACACAAAAGGTTCACTTTTGTAATATACGTATCTGAACAGGCAAAGAATGTTTTGCCATATAAATATTTATATTACAAAGTTGCCTAACCTAATAATAGTAATAACTATTCTTAGACCTACCAAATATTCACAAAAAAACCGGTCAAGTGCGTGTCGGGCCACGCGCAGTGTAGGGTTCCGTAGTGTTTATAACAGTCAAGTGCGTGTCGTATTCGCTGACTGATCGTTTCATACCATGCTCTAACTAAAAGCCAAACATGACTACCTAACTAATTTGACTTCCTATACAAATCCTCACCTGATCCGACAAGTTTGCATGGAAAGTTTTAATTATTTTTAGAGATTTGTATGAAACTTGTCATAGCCGGTGTTTTGAATTTAAATACAGGACACAGGGCTACACTACTCAATCGTCACAAGAAACTAGCGTGATACAACTGACGCTTAGCGCCATCTATCGACATTTCTATGGAGTTGTTCGAAATTTTCGAGTCAAATACAATTGGTCGACTATTACTCGTAAACTTGTAAAGCCCACTTATGTGTGATAGTTTTCCTTTAAACTTCGTTATATATAGGTACTACTGCCATGACATTTGAATTTCTAACTACAACCGTTTAGTTGGTAGAGGGGGTAGACACTTGACTCTAACGAAAATTGGTAATTTAAAGCTTGATAAGTTACTAACAGTTTACTTAATCAAAAAATGGTCTTCGCAAACCCGTATTATTTTTGAAAGACCTATCCAGCGATATCCCACACTATGGGAAGAAAGAAAAAAAAAATATCATCCCACTTTACATGTATGAGAGGTACCTTAAATAATTGTTTTTTTTTTCAAAATTTTATTTCACCACTTTTTTGGCATCATTAACATGTATACTCATGCCAAATTACAACTTTCTAGTACCAATAGTTTTTGAGCTAAACCGCGGACAGACAGACAGACAGACGGACATGGCGAAACTATAAGGGTTCCTTGTTGACTACGGAACCCTATAAACATCGTGAAATTCGCTCAAGAGCCGTCTTCGAGCGGTTCGATAACAAATACTGGGACAAGAATTTTTAATATATTAGGAATAGAATAGAATAGAATATCATTTATTTCTAAGCATATGGTACATTGAGATCTTAATATTAACATACATACACTACCGTTACCGGTGTAGAAATATTCAGTGAATTACATTTAAAAATGTTGAATTTTCATTTATACAAAACTTAAAATAAATTGAGATGTCAATATATTTATTATTATATAAATTAAAAAAAGAAGGAAACGCATTAAAAATTGTACTGAGTAAAAAAAAAACATAATAAAAATAGGTACATGTCAAAATTGTGTAAAATAATGTCAAAAATTATTCATGTATGTCAGATTTATTCATGTATGTCAAATAACATCAAAATTTATGATTAAAAAATTCATTAACTGAGTAGAAACATTTGTCAAGAAGCCAAGCAAATATGATTTTCTTAAATTTATAAGTGGGCAATACTCTGATTTGTGGTGGTAATTTATTAAATATTTTGATTGCCATACAATTTGAATTTCTGCTATACAAATGTAGTCTTTGGCTGGGCATAAGTAATTGTCCCGGATTTCGGCTCTCAACTCTTTTGGACTTGTGATCATACAAAGGAAACAAATAAGAATATCTTTTAATGAACAAACAAACTTCAAGAATATATAGGCAAGGAAGTGGTAGTATCTTAAATGATTTAAATAATGGCTTACAATAATCTAAATATTCTGCTCCATAAACTGCTCTGACACATTTCTTTTGTGCAATGAATGCTCTGTTCACATCCACTGAATTACCCTATATGACAAGACCATAACACAGCACTGAAGATACATATCCATGATATGCTTTTAGGGCTGTCTCTTTACCAGCCATTAGCCTTAGTTTTCGGAGAGCAAATACAAATTTGTCAAGACGAGTACAGACTTTACTCAGTTGTTCTTTCCAATTTAATTTATCGTCAATAACTATACCTAAAAATACTGCTGTTGACACTGGTTCCAACCTTGTGAGGTCATATTGTATTTTAGGTGGTTGTACTAAAGAGTTGTGTGTTCGGAACTGCACTAACTTCGTATTGTTCATGTTTACATGTAAATTATTTAATTCAAGCCATTTTATGGCGTTTTGTAATTCCTTATTCGTGTCAATTTCTAAGTCATTTTTGTTACATGATTTTATGGTCAAGGTTGTATCATCAGCAAATAATGTACAATTATGATTGAGTTTTTCACAAAGATCATTGATGTATATGATAAACAATGGTGGTCCTAACACGCTTCCTTGCGGAACACCACAGTTATTCATTTTTAGGTTAGAACTGTATGTAGGTAATATGTTAGTTTTGAAGAAACTCTTATCTTTTTTTACTACTGACTACCCCGAAACTTTATTAATAATGGGACGCATATGTTGCAACAAATAATTACTTCAAGTTTAATGTTGCTCGCACGAACCAATAAATCAAGGGCAGATTTCACGCGTCTCTTACTAGACTTATTTATTAAAAAAAAAAAGAGAACTAGCACTATACAATAGAATAGAATATTTTTATTTCGCACCATAAAATGTTAGTAACTTATACCATAATAGCTTATTATCTAGTGTTAGTACCCATCACCCTGCGCACAAACAGCTTCATAATAGGAGAGGACACACTCTCACTCACCGTTCTCAGGATGCTGTTACGGCTGTCCCTTACTCTTCTCAGAAGTGAAGCCGTTTTCTTTCGTATAACCACTTGAAACGCGTCCGTACGAGCTTGTGCAAACATTTCTGAGGCGCTACAGTAACGAGGCAGTCGCAAGAGCATCCTGAAAGCATTATTATATTGGACGCGGAGCACATCTAGCGATCTCTTGGCGTAACTGACCCATAGATTGCCCGTGTACAGACTCTGGCAATAAGCCTTAAAAAGAGTAGTTTTCACTAGGTCTGTACACCGCGCAAACCTACGGGCCAGCATATTGCTCCGGACCGCTAGAGCCCTCCGCTCCCTCTCAATGTCTGCATCGTCTCTAAGGTCGTCAGCAAGAATATTCCTTAAATGTTTAAAAAATGGTACCCTTTTAATTACTGATCCATTTATCAGGAGATCGGGTTCATCTTCACGGCACTTGCTGCCGACCTTAAAGACCATGCATTCACATTTTTTTTACATTATATATTAAACCATGCGCGGCAGCGTAGGCTTCACATGTTTTTAGAAGCTTTGCGATTGCCCCAGTAGACCATGTCGTCTGCATAGCTGATGTTGTTAATGCTAACCCCACCAACGCTACATCCGACACGCAAGCCGCTGAGTTCCACTATGAGGCCATCTATGTATAGGTTGAAGAGCCGAGGAGATGTCAGTTACGGGGTACAATTCACATTTCTAGCAATCTTGTAATGTAGTAATATTGTAATGTGTGGGGTTCGAACCCACGATCTCTCAATCACAAGTCCGAAACCATTAGGCAATTGACGTTTTTGATTTGTTCTACAAGATTGAACCTTCTGTTCCTTTCAATTTCGTGTTGGGACATAAAGACTGCAATGGTGCATAAAATAGGGATGAACAGCTGTCCTGCCTACCAAACTATTTCTCTCACGCTTTACGAGTTGCGCAGTAAAACTAGCTATATTCTTTTAAGGCCCGACTATTAGGGACCCTAATAATTTTGTCATATCTTCTCACATATATCTTGGTTTGTTTCAATTTATGGCTAGATAACTTCTGTAATATGAGACAACTACTTAATAATAGATTCGTGGAAATAAACAAGATATATGTACGTATGTAGGGAATGCAATAAAAGTTCTGAAACGACAGCTATTTTTATGAATTTGCCAGCTGGTAACATTCATGTACAATCCAATTGTGACTTAAACTTGATTCGTGTTTAAAACCAGAGAACAAGTAACTTTGTTTTTATAAACTTACTGGCTGTACTCGACATGCGTTACAATGCCACATAAAGTAAAATTCAAACTTTCTAAAATGTAGGTATGCATGAGGTCATCATTTATTGTTTTTTTTTTCCACATGATATTTAGTATAGAAACCCTCTCGTGCGTCCTTAGAACACCATCTTGCCAAAGTTACATCATAATTTGATCGATTGTTTAGGAACGCATACATATATGACAAGCATACAAATATTGATCTATATTTGTATAGATTACAAGCTGTGCGTGGCAATGCCACCAAGTATTTTATGTTCCGGTAAATGAAATATACTACACGACCAATTCTCAAAGCTTGGTAGATTCCGATTTTTAGGTTTATTTTATGTATTATATAAGTTTTTTCATTATTTCTGTGTATATACACAAAATTAAACATAAAAATCGGTGTACCACAAACGCCGTGTCTGTATATAAGATTACAAAGTTACGAATAATTAAAGTGATGTAGTAACCTTGTTAAAAAATAATGAATGCATAATATACGAGTATCATTTCCAATGCATATAAATAACGGTGACACACATAGCATACGCTGCACCGCGGATAGAGGGAAGGCACTTCAAAGGCGCTGAATCCGCTAGCCGCTTTGCATACTCAATTAAATGGACTCGGGAGTTTTTACAGTTGACCACTTTTTCTTATTGTGTAGGTGCTCTGTGGTCCGGTTTAGAGAAGGGGATTTTGGTGGCGTATGCTAGGTATATTGATGTAGGTTGAAAGTGGGATCGTGTTTTGTTTTCGAGTGCGGATTTGTGGACATGGGTCTAGTTTCCAGGGTCTTAATATGTACTGAAGTAGTGATTATAATATGCGTGTTAATAGGGATAGGCTCACACCCATTATGATAATAATTGAAATACCGTGATTAAGGTATGACAGCTTCCCGTACCGTAATACAATAGTAATACCTGATGATTTATACACATGTACTCACGCCTTAATCTTGTGATGGTAGGTAGGATCACCTTTATTATTGGGTTTCAGTGGGAAGTCATCAAATGACTTGTCCCGCTCTAGATTAGGTAGAGAGTGTCAAACTTCTACTGACTAAAAACCTATTCTGTTTTGGTTCCTTTGCATCTGGGGGCCTCTCGGTAAAGCATTCCCGCAACCACGGGTTGGTAGAGCCTCGTATTAGGATTTTTACTCTTTTTTGTTTCGTAAAGTCATTCCAAATATTGTCTGAAAGATATAGCCGAGTGTAATTAAAATTATAATAATAGGTAAAGCAAGATTGTTAAGCATGCATGTTTAAATTATTGGTATAGAATAAAGTATATTCTAACTGTCTATCTATCTGTCATAGATATCACTTTAGCTTCGTTCGTACACAACATTTATTGCTAGTCTATTTCAACATAAAATTAAATGCCTAAAAGTATCTCAGTATCGTGACCTCAACCGTCTTCAGGTAAAATAAATTTAGGTCTGAAACGAGCAAAGGGTCTTCGCTAGTTTCAGACCTAATTTTTTTCTAAACTGAAAAAAATAGACTGACCGCATCTCCTAAAAAGCCCCCACTTTCTACAGCGTCTTCGAGTTAATTCTTTTACTTTGACAGAAATGCCAATTAACTTTGAACCTACGATTCACTCAAAGAGTAGTAAAGTGTGCTTATTTTTTATGCTCAGTAAATAAAGCACTGAATAGCTGAGCATTTTATGAAACGTCTGTATTTCTACTTAATGTCAACGGAGAAGTTTTAATTTAGTTACCTGGCTCGGTGAAAAGTTTGGTCTATGCTTTCCCCTTATATCGGCTTTGACGAGGAAAACTTTCTATTTACTTTTAGAATATCGAAACCGGTTTTTTTCTTTTTTGAAAAGCGGATGGCTTTTTATAAAAGAGAGATGAGTATTGACTGCCAGATTTTTTATTATTATTGACAAGCTCGCGCTTGACCACAATATCATCTGATGTTAAGCAATAATGTGGTCGAAGATGAAACAAGCTTGCATATCTAAGTAACCAATTCACTAGTGACTAAACGACCCTCTGATTTTAGCTATCAGGAAACACAGACCAAGTCTATCGGTTTTCTATCGGTTACATTTCGGGGAGTGTGCGATGGAATTACACAATCTAATTCCGCCAAATCCGTTCCATCATCGGACTACGAGACAAACGGCGAAGCGCCATCGTTACATGGTGGACATCCCACCTATACGTGCAAAACGTTTTGGGAATAGCTTCATTGTGCGTACGGCTAAGGAGTGGAATTCCCTGCCGGAGTCTGTTTCCCGACAGCTACAACCTAGAAGTCTTTAAGTCAAGAGTGAATAGGTTACTTTTAGGTAAGCGTGCTCCATCTTCGACCACATCATCACTTACCATCACAGAGACAGGTGAGATAGTAGTCAAACGCGAACATATTTTCAATAAAAAAAAAAACAGATTCCGGCAATTCAACTTCTTAGCGGTACGCACAATGAAAATTTTCCGAAAACATTTTGTGTGATGGGTGGACTGTCCGCCATGTAACGTCGTTGCATCACCATTCATCTTGTATTCTGATGATGGAACGGGCTTAAATTGATATTTTTCTGTTACAGTTGTTTTCATTTATATTTCAACTAGCTTTTGCCCGCAACTTCGTTCGCGTAGAGGTTCTTCCCACGTAAATCCCGATCCCGTGAGAATTTCGGGATAAAAACTATCCTACATATGTCCTTCATACGGTCCTAAACTATTCCCATGCTAAATTTCATTTAAATCGGTTCAGCGGTTTAGGCGTGAAAAGGTAACACACAGACAGAGCTCTTACTTACTTACTTACTTAGAGGCAGAGACTTTAGCATTTATAATATTAATATGAATTATGATTGTTAATTTACAGCTATAGCACGTTTATGCTACATGAGAAACAGTTGAAAATCAACGTCAGTCACTCAGTGTTGTCAAGCATTTTTCTGACCTTGGCTTCTTTGGCACAGCCGTGAGGCACATACAATGCCGTCTTATTACATTACGATTTTGTTTTTTTTTTTTTTGTATTTGTTGTGTGTTCTGAATGTGGGTAAAATATATTTATTTTCTTTCTTTTTTGTTATTCTAACGCTCATTTAAAACTGTAGAAAACAGCTGTTGCTTAAACTACACACAACTATACAAAACCAAGTTTATTCTCAATTCTGGAATCATTTGCATCTACATCTTTCGACTGATTGCAAAAACCTTTACAATTTTGTAAGATACAAAGTAATCTCATGAGATTGCTAATGGTCTTGACCTTAAACATGAGATTATTCAAAAATAAATTACATTAAAAGTTATGTAGCCTTACTTTTTATTGTATTCAAGACTTCTTTGACATAAATGGTAAAATATTATTTTGAAATTTAGTTTTTTTATTGGATAATATTCGCATTTGACCACTATCTCACCTGATGGTAAGTGATGATGTGATCGAAGATGGAGCATGCTTACCTAAAAGTCATTTCTTTTCTAATTAGTGTTGATGGGTGACTTTTCTTCTCATATTGAGATTTCTTCGTGCCTAAACAAGACAAGACAAACGGCGATGCGCCATCGTTACACGTTGGTCATCCCACCCATACGCACAAAACGTTTTGGGAATACTTTCTTTGTGCGTATGGCTAAGGAGTGGAATTCTTTAAGTCAAGAGTGAATAGGTTACTTCTAGGCAAGCGTGCTCCATCTTCGACCACATCATCGCTTACCATCAGGTGAGATGGCGGTCAAACGCGAGCCTATTCTGTAAAAAAAACACTTTAGCCCATAAGTGGTTCCGGCTATCAATTAAACATCTTTGTCGTCATGGATAGTCAGAATCAGCGTTGCCAGATTTTTATTTTGCCAAGTCGAGATTTTGTAGCTTTTTAGTGAAAAAAGCGGGATTCTTTCGTCGAAAACGGGCCATAGGACAAAAAATTGCCAAAGTGCGAGACAGATTCGCCCATGAAGGGGTCCGTAGTAACTACATAAAATAAAGTTGTTTTTTTTTTATAGTGTTTGTATGAAATACAAAGTTATACTTGCAGTTTTAGAAAATGTGCTATATCTCAAAAACTGCGGAGTCGCACGTTTTAAACAATTTTCGTTAAAAGTTTTCATAAAGATCTTAAACTTGTCGGATTATTAGTTTTTATATTAGTTAATTATTAATTTTCATTAAATATAAGGCTTTAAAACATGCGCCTCTTTGCTGTAAAAAAAAAAAAAACAACTATCGCCGAATATAGGGAATTGAATAGTTGTTTAACGTTACCTGTAGCAAAATCTGGAATGGTAAACCCTCGCGTGTGAAAAATGAAAAAAATCCTTTGAGTGTGAAATACATTGCATGTTCAACCTAATCGTAGCGTGATAAGAGCCAGTTTTCGATGAAATGTATTGAAAATAAATATTCAGTTCTATTCTAATTCCAATTTATGAAGAATATCCGTACGTACATTAACAACAAATTTATCTCCTCTTCTTTCAGAGAAATGTTTTTTTTTATTCAGATCTTTCGAAGTAGATAAAACTTAGTCGGAAAAGTATCAACACTAGGACGGGATATTAGAAAGAAGAACTTTGTGAGATACGCTGATATATAATTATAAACTGCGAAGACAACTTGTTTGAACTTGTTATCACTTGAATCTAGATTCTAAAGATATCAAACAAAGTTTTAGGGTTCATGTTCATATCTATCTTCTTTTACTGGCTTAAGATATTTTTCAGAAATCAGAATTATTTGTTTGTGATACACAGGTACAGTGGTTGGTCATGTTTTAAGATACAGTGCGCTATGATCAGCCTATTTAAGGCATACAAAAAGAATAAATTATAATTTTTATATGCAAATAAAAATAACTTCATTTCTGGTTCTCGTACTAAACTACAAATTCTAAGTACAATTAAGTCAAGTAGTCAAAATAATTTGTTAAGTAAATGTAAAAATTAATTCAGAATTAACCCTTAACAACCAACAAGTGTCTCGCGGACACAATTTTTTGTTCATATACTCATAAAAAGTTAAGTATTTATTTCTATGAAAAACCACTTTATCTATTCTATCTGCAAGGTTTCAAGACTCTAAATCTGTAATAATAATGTTTATAATATGAATCGTATAGTATTTATTAACAATAAACTAAAATAGTAAATTATCGACCCACAAGTGTCCGATGGACACATTAGGTAACTCTTTGTTGCACTCGAGTATGAAGGTAGACTGTTTGCTTACATTCTACTCAGAATTATATTGCAGTAAGTGGGTAATTATACTAAATCACAAAGAATTTGTTTATAATAGAAATAGCTGTTGTGGTATAAGCACTCATAGTTTCGATTATTTTGAATCCGTCTTAGACGTGTGTCACGTAATAAAAGTGCTGGAATCTGTTTTAGTTTTGTAAAATAGCTAAAAGCAAACTAACAGAAGGTGAAATTGAATGTGCCCTAGACAAAAGTGATGACGAAAACATTTATGTGCCATAGCCACGATGAAGAAAATTTTGCTGTTGACAGTTGTTCTGATAGTGAAAGTAACGCGACAGAACAAGCTTCTGACGATGAAGATGAACAATTATGGAGTGACAGTGATGATGTACCATTGCAAGTATACGTTTCATCTCAAACTTATGACGGCAGAGATGGAACGAAGTGGAAATTAGAACTTGAGAAACAAAGTAGAACTCCTAAATAAATAAAATCCCGTAATATTTTCCCGTAAATACCTAAATAAATATATAATTTTAAAAAGTTATATGTATGTAAATAAATAAATATAAATGTTTAAAACCACATTAAAGTCTATAATTATGGTACGCCTCGTACTTTTTCCCTAGAAGTACTCTAAGCTTCATACATGGTGTCCGTTAGACACTTCTGGTCAGTTACGTTTGAAAAGCTTACTGGGTTGTTAAGGGTTAAATAAATTATTATGATTTGTGATACAATATTCATCATTATTTATCATTCAATATATCAAGGGAGCAAATTACATAATATTAAAAAAAGTCTGATATACTACAATAACATTTTTGACACAGATAACTTCTCAGTTTTTGTTTAAATAAGTTAATATGTAGTTTTTTTAGTTCTTTTGGTAATTTATTATACACTTTTATACATTAAGGCAGTATTCGCTTTTGGAATGCACAGATGGCTTTATCCCCTCTGGGTCAGATTAAAAGCTATAGATGTTAAAGTAAATAAATGAGGAATTGTTTAACGAAAACCGCTACTTCAAATATGTACTAACGGATTTGCATGTTTTCTAAGTTACGGAGCAACTCCGATAACTTAGATGGTCACTCATCCACAAACTGACCTCTGCAAGCGTTGCTTAACCTAGAAACTCCGAAACCTTTTCATTCTCATCCTCACTTGTCCCCAAAAACAGAATTAAATAAATTGCACCAAAGTCAAGAGGAATTCTCGCCACCCAGTATCAACCCTACAACAAACGAGGTTCGTGACAGTGCTATTTAATACAAGACGAACAATTAATCAGTGCAGTAACTCGCTTGTCACCGCGACAGTTATTACTGTAGTAGTGATTACAATCCTGTTACACAACCACACAGTGGAGACACTTGAGTTAATCTTGACAACATTCATTCGTCAAACTGTCTCTCATGGTATTAGACATATTCGGGGATTTTATTTAACTCTTACTAATATTATAAATGCAAAACTTTGTGAAGATAGATGGTTTGACGTTTTTTACTCTTTCATGCAAAAACTACTGAGTGGATTTGAATAAAATTTGGTATTTAGATGGCTGAAATAACACATAGCCATCTTTTTATCACGGTACTCCCACGGGATCAGGATATAACTATTATATTAGAACTAAAATTCGCTTATAAATCACTTTAATTACGGAATATCAGCATATTTTCGTCTTTGATTGTAGATGGTATGGCATTGAAATTCAAAATATTTTTAATATTCATTCCCTTGAACAACAATTAATGTAATTTATTTGACTACTAGGACTAAATGAATAGTTATGTAGGATTGTAGGTACGTGCGAGTTTATGTTTTGTTTCGAATTATTTGTATTATTAGCACCGCTCTATTTGTATTATTACCTACACAGATCCGTACTAATATTATAAATGCGAAAGTAACTCTGTCTGTCTGTATGTTACCTTTTCACGCCTAAAACGCTTAACCGATTAAGATGAAATTTGGCATGGGAATAGTTTGCATGGGAATTCCCACGGGATTGGGAATTGCGCGGGAAAAACCTCCCACGCGAACGAAGTCGCGGGAAAAAGCTAGTATTTATATATATCAATGATAGAGACTCGTAATTCCATCCCATTTTTCGGCCAAAACGCCAACCTTCCAACGATTACATTGATCTAAAAAAATCCTAAATAGAATAACCTCTTGTACACACGTCTTACGAGTAAGTAACTCCTCCATACTCCATAAGCTGTCACATCCAGTTGCCATATATCACGGTGACAGTTATTGCTTGTAGTTCTGATTAAATTCGCGTGGCAGCGACCGAAATGACGGCGTTCATTACAGGTTCACCGTTGATCTTGATTTGCCGGAATGTGTCGCGTTCTAGCATTATTGTGTGGGTTGAAATTGTAATTTGGATTGCTGAAGATATTTATGTAGGTGTAGAGCCTATTTTAGTTTTGATGAAGGGTGATTGAAGTGTTAAGTTGGTTGTACTGCGTCATGGTTGTGAGAACTTTTTAATGAGAAACCGTGGCACCGAAATGCAAAAATAGTATCAAATAAGCCGCTTATAACCGTTAAGCAATGCTTGCCGCGGTAAGCCTAGGGATGGGTGATCATCTTCCCCCGTGCCTCGGAAGGCAAGGAAAACCATTTTATACTACACCTGCTTGGAAAGTACCTTGATACTTTATCAAATTTACGGTAGAAATTACGTCATTGCATATCGAACAAATATGCGGGGAGAAAACGCATCTAAGCGGGAGAGAAAAGTGTATGAAAATCCATTTCTTACGTGGTTTTTCTTTTTTAATTTTGGGTAAGACTATGCGCCGGTAACCTAAATATCAAAAGCCAAAAAGTTTTTACAGTGAGTTTTTATCTCCAAGTTCGCAAAATGACACTGGCCACTAGCTGTGTGTTGGATGGTGTCGGGCTGGCATTGCGACCCTGCGGCGGCAGGATAAACAATTTGAAAAAAGAACATGTGAAAATTGTAAACGCTATTTGCGCCATTTGTGAAAACAGTGTTACATTAAACTTCACTAACTGCAACAATTTCAATATAAATTTCAATTAGTAAAGATTTAGTTTTTTATTTTCCTCGTAGGTGTAGTATAAAGCACTATGTATCACTCGAGAGAAAGTGCGATTCCCGATCTCGGGTGTTTTAAAGCCTTTGCCTACGGCTCGGGCTTCAAACGACACCCTCGACGGTAATCGGTCACTTTCTCCTCTCGGTGAACAATGTACTATTTTCCGACTGTCATTTGACGATCTTTAGTAGTAAAAAGTCTGAAAGTCTAACACTGGTGTTCATGACCCTTTCTCTGCAGGTGCGTCCACTGATTGTGGAGGTCTCAGCTGCATCAGATAAGCCTGGAAACAAAGCCCAATATAGGTAGATTGATATATTCTAACCATTGTAATCAAACCAAAGTTATAGCAATAAGGTTATGTAAGGCTGCATGACAACAACCTAATATAGCGCCGCCTACTATTGTTAGATTTAAGTACGTACCCATATAAGGTAACAACGAGGTGGGACGATAGGTAGCGACGAAGCTCCGCGTCGCTTTACCTTATATGGTCAATCGCTTCACGCGTTGCCATTGGTCGATAGCAAAAATATGGCCAATTCGCGCCCCCCGCTGATGCATATAAAAACCCCGAACCCTGGCAATACGAGCCCCCGCCCGATCACTATGTTTGGCAAGCCAATCCCTTGGGAGAAGCGAGCCAAATACTTAGGTGTGATCCTCGACCAGTTCCTTAATTTCAGTGAGCACATAAAGTCGGTTCGCTCGCGAGCCGCTTTCGCTCTCGGTAGGCTCCACGCCTTGCTGAATAAACACAGTAAGCTCTCCCTTAGATGTAAAATCCGAATCTACACGACATGCATACGTCCTATCATGACGTACGCCTGTCCGGTGTTTGCTCATGCCTGTCCCAATCAGATCCATAGGATGCAAGTCATTCAGAACCGTTTTCTCCGAAAGGCCACGGGCGCGCCCTGGTTCTTGAGGAATGAGGATCTCCACGTAGACCTCAAACTCCCGACCATAAAGCAAGTGTTGAAACGCATGTCAGTGCGTTACTTCACCACTGCTGATACCCACACTAACCCCCTGATCGTATCGGCCGCCCGATACAGACCCTCCAAGATTTCTCGGGTTCGTCGCCCGCGTAACGTCCTAGACGAGCCTGACGACCCCACCACCATCCGACAAGAGAGCAGTAGGGAAACCAGCACTCTTAGAAAATACAAATACAAAACGCGTTCCGTATTCCGGCCTCGCCGACGAGGCCCATCGCGACGTCCGCGTACTTGTAATGGAAATCCTCCCCGACCTTTGCCAAACGAGCCAGCCCGCGATGCTGAGCCAGTAGCAATAAATACTCCCGTAAATAATAATATGACCCAGCCTGTCCCTTTGCTGCCCTCCCAAAATGACCCCGCTATGCCGAGGCCCGTACTCCACAGGGAGTGCCCTTAGCGTGCGGTCATTAGCTTGTAAGTATATTTTAGTTTGTAAGCCCTGGCTGGGGGCCTTTAATTTATTAGAGGTCACCACAGGACAGACCGGTTAAGTAGACGCACAGCCTTACTGAGCTGATCTACGAGTGGCCCTACCTAAAAAAAAAAAAAATAAACAATGCGAGCGCAGTCGACCGAAATTCTCTTCCTAAGTTTACTCTCTACAATTTATATTACCTAAAATATGTAAAGAATATAAATAAAGCCATCTTATGTAACTACCAGTTCGGAATTTCAATTAAATACAGTCCACTCGCTACAGTAAGTGTTTCAATTTTTGGTGTACAATAAAGTATATTCTACCTGTCTATCTATCTATTATAACAATAAAACAGTAAGGACTTAACAACTGAAAGGGTGATACAATGGGCGGTCTTATCGCTAAAAGCGATCTTTTACAGACAACATTTGGATGGATTTAACACAGGAGAAAATAAATACGCGGGTAGTCCATGGTGTACTACATATTTATCTAATAAAAATATAAAAACAATAAGTAACATTCTCAAAACATAAATATACCTATAAATAATAAATATAAAAATAGAAATAAAGACATACATAATAACAACAATTTAAGAAGAGAGATAAAGTTCCTTTACCAAGTTTTTGAAAGACGATAGGGTTTGTGCTTGTCTTACTGATACTGGTAGATCATTCCACAGCCGTACTGCTTGAGCTGCGAACGACTTACCATAGTAATTGTTGGCGTGACTCGGTAACGCAAGCCTTAAGTTTTCTGATGATCTCAGAGATTTTGCATGTGTGTCATGAAGGAAACTGAATCGTTCTTTATGATAAGTGGGGGTTTTAGGATTAAACAGAACACTGTAAAGCAGAGACTAGATGTGTAAGTTAATATAGTTATATTTTTTTAATAATATAGTTAGGAAGAGACTAAGTAGGTGCTGATCATATTTCCCCCACTATCTCAAAAACCTGTCTTCATTCCCATCAGTTGTACAGATATCGCTAGTATCATGATTACATTCTGTCCGCGATCACACACAGCTCGCGTTAATTACTACTCCACTCGGTATAGGTACCGGTATCGATTCGGACACTGATACCGGACTGTTTTGTGGACCGTTTAGTTTAAGTGTATATTGGGTTTGGTAGTCAATTGGAATGTCATAATGGAGTGTAGTGTATTGCGGTGGAGAGGGTGTTGTGCCGCATGGGTGATCTAAAAGAGTGCTTAGTTTTGGTGAATCTTTTGGGACTAAATTAGTTTGAAAGCGCAAGTGAATGTTTTTATTTTCAATTGCATTAATGGTTAGTAAGTGGGTGTGGATGGGCGGTAATGCAACGTATGCGACTTAGAAGTTTTCGGTTACACAATTGACGGGAACCGGCGCTGGTTGGAACAAAAGACAAGAGTCCAGCGTCGTATAGGAAAGGCAGCACTAACCTTGATAATCCAGGATATTCAGGACTGCCAGCACTCTGATCACAGTTCACCACCACAGTATAACCGTTCTTCTGCTACGAATTGGTCGCACAAAACGACGCGACCGTTCGAATGCGATTCGATGCGTTTGTGCTCTAACGCGACTCGACAGCCATTGAAGGTCCGATCCTGTCCATCGGAAGATCCAGACGCGATCGATTTTTCTAGAGCGGTATAGTCTCTCTCCCTCACTCTCGAATAGACGAAGGTCTAGTGCAAGGGAGAAAGGATAATATGCGGAAGGGGAATGTCTAACCAATTAGCGATTATGCGTGTTGCCAATAATTAAAAATATAAACGAAAAGAATCGTATATCAGCGCAACCATTCCCCCGGGCTTGAAGGGATGCCTTCAAGAGTGAGGCAAACCACAAGAAAACTAATCTATTCGATAATTACTATCCTATAACTACGAAACTAAATACCTAATAACTAATATTAACCTAACCTTAAAGACGAATTAAATAAACTACTGGTTAGGCAATGGGCAAAGACGCACCACGGGACGCAAGTAGGATCCGGTGGTTGTCTTAACCCGAACGATACGAGTGACTCCGGTTGAGTCAGGGAAAATTTCCTCCACGACACCCAAAGGCCAGTGTAGTGGGGGCGAGTTGTCGGATATAAGAATCACGACCGTGCCGACAGAGACCGGATCGACCGGCGTGTTCCATTTGCGGCGAGATTGCAAAGTATGGAGATATCCAGTTCTCCAGCGCTTCCAAAACGACTGTACTAACTTATCTAGTAGCTCGTGTCTAGCAGTAAGAGTTCTCTCGTCTATTTCCTCGGCAGGCAAGTATTTCAGAGGCGTGAGATTCAAAAAGTGCGCTGGAGTCAATGCGAGCGGCTCTGAAGGATCACTAGAGAGTGTCCTACAAAGAGGTCTAGTGTTCATTACCGATTCTATTTGAATAAGAACGGTACTTAATTCTTCAAACGACAGAATAGTATCGCCTATGACCCGATATAGGTGTGACTTTAAACTTTTAATATTAGCTTCCCAATTGCCGCCAAAGTGACTAGCCGTCGGGACATTGAGTGACCAATCTATTCGATTTATAGCTAATGTATGACCATATTCCGAATTATGGTACTTCGAACAAAGAAATGCGTGAAGTTCCGAGAGTTTCCGTTTAGCGCCTATGTAATTAGTCCCGTTATCGGAATAAACTCTACTAACCGGGCCACGCCTTGACAGGAACCGTTTAAAGGCGCCCATAAAACTAGCTGTGCTAAGATCCCCAGCGAGCTCTATGTGCACCGCGCGTGTAGTCATGCAGACGAACAGACACACGTAGGCCTTGGTGGAGCGAACACCTCGACCGCGAGACATCGTAACCTTAAACGGACCGGCGTAGTCCGTGCCCGTGTGGACGAATGGCTTAGCGGTTTGAACGATACGACAAGAGCGATGATCGGCCATCTCAGGAAAGCTCTGCTTAGGGCGCAGCCGAAAGCAGGGAAGGCACTTATGGATCCTATTCCTAATTAAATTGCGTGCAGAAAGGATCCAATACTTCTGACGCAAGAGCGACATTAGCAGGTCGGGACCTGCGTGACAGTTCAATTTATGATGATAATCGACTAACAAATTCAAAACGAGGTCCTTGCTTGGAAGCAGAATGGGATGTTTCCCATCATAACTTAAATCCGAGTTTCTTAAACGGCCTCCGACTCTAATGAGTCCGTCTTCGAGAAACGGTTTTAAGTGTCGAAAAGCTGGACTACAATGTTTGCCTTTCCTGAGTTTAACCAACTCAGTGGAGAAATAAAAGCGTTGAAGCTCGCGAAGTATGAGCAATTCAGCGAAGTTGTAATCCGCTGCCGCCATGCGGTAACCAATAGGCAATAGTTTAGCGAAACGACAAATGTAAATTACTACTCGAAGTAATTTACTCCAAGACGAGATACGATCGACCAAAGAAAGAATAGTAGATCTTTCGGTTGGTGTAGCGGAGAGCAACGAATGTTTCTTCTCTTCAGGCACTTCGCATACCGAAGAGGGATTGAAGGTGACGACAGGCCACTTTGAAACGTCTAAGCTGGCCCACGGAGGACCACTGAACCAAAGCGGATGATCAATGATTTGGGAAGGTGTGAGCCCACGTGACAGACAATCTGCGGGATTGTCCGTACCGGACACGTGATACAGGTTTTGTGGCGATAAGTCGTCCTGTATTTTCGAGACTCTGTTGGCCACGAAGGTGTTCCACCGATGGGGCGACGAATGTACCCAACAGAGAGCGACTGTTGAATCCGAAAATGCGAATATGTTGCGAAATATAATGCGGTTTTGACAAGCGACTACGACATTTTTTATGAGTTGAGCTAGCACAAGAATAGCGCACAGCTCCAGACGAGCAAGAGAAACGACCTTTTTAGGGGAGACCTTCGACTTAGCGGTCAACAACCTAACGATATTGCCATCACTATTTTGAACGTGGAAGTAAATAACCCCCCCGTATGCTTTCTCACTGGCGTCCGCGAAAGCCAATATAGTAACCACACTATCGCCGACGATACCAACGTGACGTGGGATCCTTATATTACAGAGCAAGGGAAGCTCTTCTTTGAAGCGAATCCACAGCCTGACTATATCTTCAGGTGGAGTATCATCCCAGTCACAATCAGACAGCCAAAGCTGCTTGATTAGAAGTTTAGCGTACAGGACAACAGGTGCGACAAATCCCATGACGTCCCATATTTTAGCGACACACGACAATATTGTACGCTTAGTACAAATCTGAGCGGGAGTATTAATTTTCATGCCGAAGTTGTCCGACGTAGGTGACCAACACAAGCCCAGTACTTTATGTTGGTCGGACTCATCGAATTCCTTGACAACTGGCAGGCGGTGCGAGGGTGGGATCGAATCTAATACGACTTGGGAATTACTGGTCCACTTAACTAGCTCAAATTGACCAGCCTTCATGAGACCTATCATTTCCGAAGCGGTGGAAATGCCCTCGTCTTCCGTGCGAACGGAATGGACGTAGTCGTCCATATACAACCCCGCAGCGACAATATCTTTGGCCTGAGGGTAGGAGTCACCCTCATCCTCAGCCAACTGCTTAATAGTTCGAAGTGCATGAAAGGGGCTAGACTTAAGCCCAAAAACGACACGATTAAATTCATAAACCTGTAAAGGTTCTTGCGGGGAAAAGCGATACAAAATGCGTTGGAAACGCCGATCAGATTCTCGGACTCCAATGCTGAGAAACATCTGACGAATGTCTGCGGAAAGCGCTATCGAAAACAAACGAAAACCAATAATAATATTGAACAAGTTCCCTTGTAGGTTCTGTCCACCATACAAGAGATCATTAAGCGAGATGCGGGTAGTAGTTTTACAACTACCATCGAGAACGACACGAAGTTTGGTTGTGACCTTATCATCTCGGATCACACCATGATGCGGAATAAAATACGAACTTCCCGCCGAATCAGGATTCGTAGATGAAATGTAGCCCTTTTCTAAATATTCCCGGATGACACTGTCATACGCGACCCTTAATTGTGGAGAAGCTTGCATCTTCCTTTCCAAGCAGTAAAACCGCCGTTCACTTGCTTGGCGCGAATTGCCAAGGGATTCGACATCAGCCTTGAAAGGCAAAGCTACTACGTAACGTCCCTCACTATCCCGAGTGGTAGTGCGGGTGTAAAATTCCTCACACAATTGGTCGTCCGGGCTGAATACCGGGGGAACACTCACTTCCTCTAATTCCCAGAATTTCCGGACAGCAGAGTCTAATGTGTCCGCGATACAGCAATGCGATACGGTCGAATTACCGTCAGTAGGACATGCTGGTGCGTCACCTACGATCACATAGCCAAGGACCGTTTCTAATGCGAGCGGCGATAAATTCGAAGTCGATCCTTGAACTCTGTTCGACAAAAGCAGGTGCGGAAAAATCGAAGCGCCGATCAATACGTGAATCGGGCCTGATGAATAATATGTATCGTCTGCCAACGGTAAGTCTTCGAAGTTAGACAGTCGCGAAGTGTCGACTGTCGCGGTTGGCAGACGTTCGGTAATCCTATCTATTACCAACGACTCAATATCATAAGTTATATTATGATCGAAACGAGAATGAATTTTAAATTGTACGGAACCTTGAATGGGTTTACTCGAACCTCCTATACCCCTAACAGTGGAACAAGTAGGTCTATTATTTATGTTTAATCCTAAACGTTGACAGCAATCGCGAGTAATAAAGCTACTCTGAGACGCGCTGTCCAACAATGCACGAACGCAATGTTCGTGACCACGAGAATCTAGAATAACGATACGTGCGGTACCCAACAATACAGTTCTAGAGCCTTTATAAGGGCCGACTGCACTTGAGCATAATGCTACATCCGAGTTCGCGGGAATCGAACCCGCGCTCGGCTCTTCGACTGAGCGTGACGGTGACATATTTGACGCAGGCCTATTTCCAAAACATAGCAATGTATGATGTTTGTACCTACATTTTTTACATGTAGACGTCGACTCACACGCAGACACGCGATGACCACTACTTAAGCAATTTATACACAAGTTGTTTGACTTAACGAATTTAAAACGTTGATCGGGGTTATAACTCTTAAAAACCGTACACTTATAAATGTAGTCATGGTTTTCCTTACACAAACTACAAGCGACTGGTTGAGAACTGGACACATATGCGTTACTTGATTTACGATCTAAAGGCCTTTTATTAGTATTGACTCGAGCAACAGGTATCGAAGTTCGTTCTAAAACCTTTATATGATCACTAACGAAATTAACTAAATCGGAAAACAATGGGATTTCGGATCCATTCGACTTTAATTGATAATTGGATTCGAACGTACGAACGGTGTCTGGGTCCAGTTTTTTAAGCGCGACATGCAATAATATAAAATCAGCCAGGTCACTGACTTTTGTATGTTTTAAAGCAACTACCGACGAAGCGAACTTATCAATAAATAATTCTAAACTACTAGGGGTACCTGATGTAATAGATTTAAATTCAAATATTTGAGTTAAGTATGAAGTTGCCGATTGTCGACTATCTTCATATTTTTTACAAAGCAAATCGAAAATGAGTGGGTAATTATCCGCAGACGGGGTAATACCAGCGAAAATTGTACGAGCTTTATGTGTTAATTTACCTAATAAATAATATAATTTCTCACAGTCTGTTAGAGAAACATTATTATGCACGACATTACGATAACTAGCGACGAATAATGGCCAATTCTTAATATCTCCGTTGAATTCGGGTATTTCAATTGGCGGCAATCGAGGTGACCTTTGGACCTCACTATGAGAGTGAGCCGTCAGGTTCTTCTCAGCCCGTAAAATGCGCCCTAAAAGGTCTTCGAACGCAGAAAGCGATTGATAATCTACAACATATTCAGGGTTTAATTTTAGCTCATGAATAACAATTTCATCCAAAGCACTTTCAAAATCCACACGTAGTGATTGTACTAACGAGATGTCGCACAAAAATGATTCCTTAATGCTTTCATCCGAATGAATGTGTTTTATTTTATCTGCAATACTCTGCATGCGAGCAAAGATACGATCTCTCTTTGCTATCAATCTTTTAAGAGTAATATCGGTCGGTGCCATATTTATGAGCTATGAATATCAAACTAATTATTATAAGATATTTAGTAACTACCCACCGTTTTGCGAAATAACGGCCGGGTGCGCGACGCGGTCTCGAGTAACCTTGACTCGACCGATTGGTATTTACTTTACAAGTAACGATAATTAACTACTAAGCGGGGTTGCGAAATTCCTTACTAATCGATTATTAGCTAGGAAGACACGAAAACGACGTAATGAATTACGATGTACTTACTTGCCACGCGTTGGCAAATAAGTATCTATGCGGGGTTGACTACGAAATACGAATACGAAACTACGATATACCTAGCGAATTCTAGGGAATGGCTGTGCTGATTATTATCCGACTCGGGAAGGACCATTAAATGGATGGGCGGTAATGCAACGTATGCGACTTAGAAGTTTTCGGTTACACAATTGACGGGAACCGGCGCTGGTTGGAACAAAAGACAAGAGTCCAGCGTCGTATAGGAAAGGCAGCACTAACCTTGATAATCCAGGATATTCAGGACTGCCAGCACTCTGATCACAGTTCACCACCACAGTATAACCGTTCTTCTGCTACGAATTGGTCGCACAAAACGACGCGACCGTTCGAATGCGATTCGATGCGTTTGTGCTCTAACGCGACTCGACAGCCATTGAAGGTCCGATCCTGTCCATCGGAAGATCCAGACGCGATCGATTTTTCTAGAGCGGTATAGTCTCTCTCCCTCACTCTCGAATAGACGAAGGTCTAGTGCAAGGGAGAAAGGATAATATGCGGAAGGGGAATGTCTAACCAATTAGCGATTATGCGTGTTGCCAATAATTAAAAATATAAACGAAAAGAATCGTATATCAGCGCAACCAGGGTGGATGTACCAATTAGTCACTTTCGATTCTAGTGGCGCTAATAAGCTACTTAGCTTGTTACGTTTTTTTTTTAAATTGTTGATAAACTCACATTTGACCACCATCTCTTAGCCATGATGTGGTCAAAGATGAAGCACGCCTAAATTATTTACTCTGGATTTAAAGATCCCCAGGTTATAGGTTATATCCCCATGCAAAATTTGAGAGCCCTACTACTTGTAGTTTCTGAGATTTCTTAATTAATCAGTGAGTGGTATTTCGCTTTTATATACCTATATAGATAGATTCTTGCTGATGAGTGTGTTATCCCTAACAATATATTAGGTATAGTAAGATTTCTTTGCAAGGATTGCGGTATTATAGAATAATCCCTAGTCAGGGCAACTAAAAGAACCGGATGGATTTTAGGTAGCAAAAGTTTGACTCTGTTTTCGTTGGAAAAGTCTAATGACTCCTTCTGTTCTGCTCCTCTGCTCTGCAAACTTCTACTGTCTAAAACTTCACTTTATTCCTCAATTGCCCTTATATTCCGGGGCCACGGTATCTCGTTGTCTTGCTGTGATATAAAAATTGGCAATAGTCCACTATATCCCAATCACCATGAAACCGTTATATTCTCAAGTTCAGTAACCATTAATTAGTGTCAAGCAAATTATTATCATCATCATTTCACGAGTCAATTACTAAACGTTTTAATCAGTATCTGTCAGTGATAATGGAAGTCGTTTCCTGCGACAGCTGAGCTAGCCAATCCTAACATAATCGTTGACGATTAATACTCGACTAATTGACATTTAATCTCCTTTGAGCCTTTTTTACAATGGTCTGTTCAACCGGTGGTAGGAAAGCATGTAAAGTGATGGGACGAAAAATCAAACAAGGTTATGTGATAGCCCGTTTATAAAAAAAAAATAAACTATCGAAATAGGTTATCCTGTAAAGATAGCTGTAAATTGGACAAATAAATACATAAATGTAACAGACATATATTTAAACTCGTCAAATTAATTTACATAACTGACTAAGGATACAAAACAGGACTAAGTCCCAAACCAATTAAATCTCTCTAAAGACTACTAACATCTATAGTCTCAAAACGATCCATTAGCTTACTATAACAAGCGCAATCATACCCACAATTTAATAACAATAGAAATTGCGTATAAATCATAGGAGATCTGCCAGTTTATTACTGGGAATTAATTCCTGGGATGTGACGTAATGAAATTCCGAAGTGACACGATGACGCGGTGCGCTGGCGTCTGTTCAGCTTATTAATTTTGTTTTAATTACCTATTGTTTGGGACGTGGTTTATGATTAAGTTTAGTGCAGGGTTGCCATCCGTCCGGGTTTTCCCGGATTTGTCCTAGTTTGGAGAGCGTCCGGGGGCGTCCGGAGGGATTTTCCCAATAAGCGTCCAGGTAAAACCCGGACACACATTGGTCTTACGGGTACCCAAAAGCACGATCTCTATTATTATTTTCCTATGGTATTTCATCTCATTGTTTATGTTATGTTGATTAAATGAAAAGGAAGAGACTGTTATTAAAAAAGTTCTAAAGATCTACAATGTTATTACTTTATCAGTAAATAAAAACATAATTAAACATCGTTGTTTTTAGTTTCAAACTCAAAAATGTATTTTTCTATGGTGTCCGGAGAAAAACTGTGATTTTACCCAAATGTCAGGGGTTTATAAGTCTTTGTCTGGGGCCGGCAAATTTGGTGATGGCAACCCTAGTTTAGTGTGACTTGGTGGTAGATTTATTGGTTTTGTGGATATGTGATGTCACAATGAGTGGAATTCCCTGCCGGAGACTGTGTTTCCTGATAGCTACAACCTGGGAGTCTAAGTAATCGTCTTCCTCGTATTGTCCTTTTCCCAAATATTTCAGGGTCTGCCTTCAGTCTTACCAGATGCAGTCTAAGTACAAGTACTTAACATGAAGCGACTGACTAACAATTATATCTGCCTGTTTCGCGAACACCTTCTTTTCTAAAGCATATAATTACAAGTATGAGCGTTTGTTGGTATTTCTCTTTATAACATTGTCACTGTTAAAATATATAAAAAAATCCTAATAGACCTAATAAATATTTGATAAAGTCAATGAAAAAATACATGCATAATTATTATTGTGCAACTACATCATCGCTCACTGTTGTATATGTATGTGTGAATGGCGCGTATGTAAGCGTGGGCTAGGTCCCTACCCAAACCTCTTATGCAGGATTAAAGGAGTGTGCTATCAGCCGTCAGTAGTTTCACTTGTCTCCTTACGCACCTACATAACAGTGGCGACGAGTTACCCACAGTAGGAAAAAAAAATTAAAAAGTCTGTTCAAAAATGGCACAGTCATTTTGTGGAATATTGTCAATTTTCGACCATAATGTTAATGATTGGAAGACTTACAAAGGTCGCGTAACACAATGGTTCATCGCAAATAACATCGATGTGAAAAACGATGCGGCGGGAACCAGGAGGCGGGCCATACTACTCAGCGCACTCAGCGATGGTACATACAAGTTGGCAGCAGATTTAGCCCTGCCCAAAGACGTACAAGAGGTACCATACGAGGATCTAGTGACGTTGTTGGATAACCACTTCACACCGAAACGTTGCGGGTTCAGCGAACGGCACAACTTTTACGCAGCTTCGCAGCAGCCTGGCGAGATACATACGCAGTGGGCAGCGAGGTTACGTGGACTAACGGCGCATTGCGGGTTCAGCAATGTTGAGGAGGCGTTGCGTGATCGCTTTGTGATGGGGATGCTAGCGGGTCCTGAACGGGAAAAACTGTTTGCGCTGGACTTGGAGACCTTAACCTTGGCGAAGGCAGTGGAGTTAGCAGAGAGCATAAGATGCGCGCGCGCAGGGGCAGCTGCAATTGCTTCTGCATCTACAGATCAAGCACAGGTGTTCAAGATCGCGAAAGGACAAAATAGTGTCAACACGACCAACAGTGCCGAGAAAAAAAAGTGCTCAGTGTGCGGTCGCGTTAATCACGAATCGTCTCAGTGTCGGTTTGCAAAGTACAAGTGCAAAAAGTGCAACAAAGTAGGGCATTTGCGAAAAATGTGCAATAAACTTAACTACGTGTTAACGGGGGATGTGAGCGAGGACGATGACGGTAAGTCACTGTATAATATTTGTTCGGCTCGGGGAGAACCTATGACAGAAACGGTGTCGATAAATGGGCAGAATTTAAAATTCCAAATAGATAGCGGGTCGGCAGTGACGGTCATATCTGAGGGTACATATAAAAAAGTGTTTGCGGGGATACCATTGCGTATTTCTGACAAAAAATTTTATGGTTACACGGGAACCAATATGCAGTGTGTAGGTTATGTGCGTGTACCAATAACATATATGAAGCGCACACACACACTCGATATGTTCGTCATACGTCACGGCGGCCCACCGTTGCTAGGTCGTGACTTCATATCAATATTTAAATTAAAGTTAACTCCAGTTAATTTTCTTAATCGTACTCAAAGCGCAATTGACCGACTGCAAATACAATTCCCGGAAGTATTTTCAGACAAGCTGGGCGCTTTCAAAAACTATAAAGTTAAGTTGCAACTAAAAAATGATGCAAAACCAATCTTTTTTAAAGCGCGTCCCATTGCGTTTGCGTTGCGTGACAAAGTCGATAAAGAGTTAGAACGATTGTTAAACCTCGGAGTTTTAAAACCGGTTAAACATGCGGACTATGCATCGCCTATTGTGCCCGTACTCAAACGAGATGGTTCCGTCAGATTATGTGCGGATTATTCTGTGACCATTAACAAACAATTAGTAATAGAACAATATCCTTTGCCGACGGTTCACGAATTATTTTCAAAATTACACGGTGGCCAGCAGTTTTCGAAAATTGATTTATCCATGGCCTACAATCAATTTCTACTTGATGATGAGTCACAAAACATAACCACTATTAACACTCACCGAGGCTTGTTTAAATATACGCGTCTTGTATTCGGCTTGTCGAGCGCACCGTCTATTTTTCAGCGCGCGATGGAAACCTTGTTGTCCGGGTTAGACGGAGTGTTATGCCTATTAGATGATGTATTGGTAACAGCAGACACGGAAGATTTGCATGTAGAAAAGCTACACATAGTTCTCAAGAGACTTCAGGACGCGGGACTAACTTTGCGAAAGGACAAATGCGAATTTCTTAAAGACGAAATAAAGTATTTAGGATATATTATTAATAAGAACGGCCTAAAGAAAGATTCGTTTAAAGTAAAGGCAATTGTAGATGCTCCTGTTCCAAGTAATGTAAACAACTTGCAATCATTTCTAGGGCTTGTTAACTACTATCGGAATTTCGTTCCTCGAGCATCAAGTATTCTTAGTCCCTTGTACGAATTGTTAAAAAAAGGAGTTAAATGGCATTGGACAGCAATTCATCAGAAGGCATTCAATGAAATAAAAAAATGCTTAACGTCGGAACAAGTATTAACACATTTTGACCCAAATTCAAAAATAATATTGACGGTAGACGCGTCTCCATTTGGTTTAGGCGCTGTTTTATCACAAGTAGGTAGTGATATGTCGGAACGTCCCATATCATTCGCTTCCCGCACGCTCACGTCAGCCGAAAAACGATACTCGCAAATACAGAAAGAAGCCACAGCGATAATATTTGGTATTAAACGTTATCATCAATATTTATATGGCAGATCGGTACCGTTTGTATTACGTACTGACCACAAACCATTGATCACTATTTTTGGGCCCTATAAGGGCATACCTGAAGTATCGGCTAATAGGCTACAAAGATACGCAATGTTCTTAAGCGCGTATAATTATACAATTGAATACGTAAGAAGTGCCGATAACAACGCAGACTATTTGTCACGAGCGAGCTTAAGTCACGATCAAAAACAGATAGAGGAGCGGGGGGACAGCGGCGCTCACGCAGCTGCAGCCGCGGCACTTATCGACCGGGCGACTTATGTTAGTTTTGTAGTTGAAGGTAGCATGCCAGTAACATTGGACGAATTACGCAAAGAAACTGCCAAAGATATTATTTTAACGAAGGTAATTAATTACATTCATCAGGGGTGGCCTAGACAATTGTTGTCCGATTTAAATATTAAGCCTTATTATTTGTGTAGGACACAATTGTCACACGAAAATGGTTGTGTTATGAGAGGACATAAAGTGGTTATTCCGGAAACGTTGCGCTCAAAAATTGTACACGAGTTACATAATTCGCATATGGGCATTGTGAAAACGAAAGCTGAGGCTAGATCACGATTTTGGTTCCCAGGGGTGGATGCGGCGTTGGAGGCAATGATAAAGGCGTGTGATATCTGTCAACAGCTACGGCCATCCCCGCCGCGAACGCCGATAGTTCCATGGCGGTACCCACCAATGCCATTCTATAGAATACATATTGATTTCCTAGGCCCGTTAAACAATCAAATGTTCTTCGTGGTTGTAGACGCCCACACCAAATGGGTGGAGTTGTATGATGTGACTATGTCTACAACTTCCACAAACGTCATAGCGAAGCTATACGATTTTATGTCCAAGTACGGCCTACCACATACAATAGTAAGTGATAATGGGACCGCGTTTACGTCATTTGAGTTTAGAAAATTTTGTTTAAGAAACGGCATCGATCATTTGACGTCACCGGCCTACAATCCAGAAAGTAATGGGCAAGCGGAAAGTTTTGTTAAAATCGTAAAAAAAGGCATTAAATCATCTGTTATTCTTTCGCGCAATAAAAGTGATTGCAAGTTAAAAATATTAAAATATCTTTTTGACTATCGAAATTCGGTCCATTCTGTCACAGGGTTCTCACCAGCAGAGCTAGTATTTGGCCGCAAGTTGAGGTCACGCTTAGATTTGATCAATCCGAAAACGCCTTCGGCCTCTCTCACATCCCTCACTAATAATGTTTACCGTCAACAGTGTTCGCAAGTTAAATCACATGGAGGATGTAATAAACAAGTGTTTAAGCCAGGGGATCATATTATGTACAAACATTTTTTAAATAATGTTACATTCCGTTGGTGCAAAGGTATCATCAAAAAGAGACTGGGTAAAGTACTTTACCTTATTCAAGACTTGAGTTCGTCGTGTGATGTCAAAAAACATAAAAACCAAATAATATTATTTAAAGGTAGCAACGGTAATGTTTCACAACAGCCAGAGGCGCAACGTCATTATGACTTTGATGATTTAAACAACAGTAATAGCGACCCATTGCCCGGCAACCCTCGGGTACAGAGTTCTGTGGGGGAGGGAACTAACGAGGCAGATCTGCTATCACCACCGTCTGCAGACACAAATACAGTCCCGGATCCGATTTCAAGGAATCCAGAAAGACTGTTGAGAAACATTCCCAGGGTAGATTACAAACCTTTTCTATAACTCTGTATGTACCTATTGTTAATTAATATTGTATAATATAGTGTAACTTATGTCATTTTGTTCAAATAAGGGGAGGGGTGTTGTATATGTATGTGTGAATGGCGCGTATGTAAGCGTGGGCTAGGTCCCTACCCAAACCTCTTATGCAGGATTAAAGGAGTGTGCTATCAGCCGTCAGTAGTTTCACTTGTCTCCTTACGCACCTACATAACACTCACCATTAATAATGATAATACAGTGTAAACTCTATATAGCGACACTGAAGGGACTGTGCATTTTATGGCGTTATAGAGAGTTGTCGTTAAATGGAGAGAAGAAACATCAGAATTAGAAAAAGAAAAACTTTATTTCCGACTATTGTTAGTAGTTATGTGCATAAAAAAGAATGTTATTTGAACGCTATTGCGTATAGTCTGTTATTTTTGTCTGACGTCTTTTGCTGCACCAGTAATTTTGTTGTATTTTTGTGAGCAACTAAGAATATGATAAGGTATAGATAATCCATGACTCCTACTTATGAGTCATGGTCAACAACAGTCTACACGTACAAGCAATCCCAATTTGTAAACAAAAGAACGAATTTCTTAGAAAGTTCGGTATGCATGATGCCGACAGTCGAGTTTATTGCGGGCTAGGATAAGAAAGCGACAATAGATCTTACACAGCTGCGCAGTTTTTACTAATTTTAGCAACTTAAAAGGTATTTTTTATTACTCAATTGTTGTCGTTATTGAGAGTGGGTGTAATGCTATGTAGAGTGAAACATTGTATGAAAGACAAGCTAAACCAACCAAAGCCAATTGATTTCGACGCTTAAGGGAGTTTGTCGTTAAATAGAGTGACGTTACATGGAGTTTAAACTGTAATTCAGTACGTGCGAATTCATTCATACGTTCCAATTGCCGGGACACAGGCCTTCTTCCTGTGACAGAGAATGGTCTGCATGTCTTCGGATTGTTGAAACTTGGACCATCTCTCTCGGACCTATTTCTTCACAATGTTTCCCTTTACCAATTAGAGAGCCGTAAGTCGGGCTCGTTATCTCTGGGTCATCACTCATCACCAATCACCATTATAAGAAAAATTGGCCAAGGGCGAGTCAGACTTGCCCATGAATGGTTCCGTAGTAGCTACGCCAAATAACTTTGTTTTTCATAGTATTTGTATGAATTACAAAGTTATATTTGCGGTTTTAGAAAGTATGCTATATATCTAAAACTGCTGAGCCGACCTCGTTCAAACTAATTTTCGTTGAAAGTTTACATTAAGATCTACATCATATATTTTTTTTAGATTTTTACCTCCATTATTATAGAAGTTAGAGGGGGGAGGACACATTTTACCACTTTTTAAGTGTATATCTTTTAAACGATTGACTTTATGAAAAAGTGGTTTTAAAAACCTCAATGTCATTTTTAAACAGCTTTCTATATATACCACACACAAAAATATATTCAGTTTCAGTTCCATGTATGAGGAGCCCCCCTTAATTTTAAATATTTTTTTCTTAAAATCGGAAAGCGGTTCACAGAATAAATATACCTACCAAGTTTCATGTGTATACTCTTAATAGTTTCGGAATAAAATGGCAGTGACATACGGACGGACAGACAGACATACAGACATGACGAAACTAAAAAGGTTCCGTTTTATACCATTCAGCTAAGGAACCCTAAAAAACAAATCGTAACTATTTTAGTGATTGTAATAGTAGATTTACTTTAATGATTCAGTACGTGTTATTTAAACGAAATACTGTTACTTGTAGTATATTTCTACAGAGCTACCATAATATTATGCTTCTTTTTATTCGTAACAAAATGAAGGCAAAGTGTAGACCAATGGAGATATGGAAACTATGTATAACATTTTATACTACTGTGCAATATTGGTTTACTTGGGTTGCGAGAATGTTCTAATGATAACCGCGGTCTCAGAACGCAAAGGCAACTGAAGAAACAGAACTGATTTTAGTCAGTACAACTCTGACACTCCCCTGCGATCCATCCAGAGTGCAAGGAGTCCTTTGATGATTTTCCTCCAGAAAAAAACCCTGTCTACTTCCTCAATATCAACAACATTTAACAGGGCAAAATGATATTCGAAGCCACGTAAACACAACGAACCAAATTACAGATTTGGTTACTTAAAAAAAACTTTTTACCAAAAAATTAAACCGACTCCCAAAAAACACTGCAAAGTGAAAAATAACTTTAATTTCGGTAGTCGGTGTCTTTAGTTTTGTATTTTCGTTTTTGGCACCGACTTCCGAAATTAAAGTTATTTTTCACTTTGCAGTGTTTTTTGGGAGTCGGTTTAATTTTTTGGTAAAAAGTTTTTATTTCACTCTTTTTAGTTGGTCTATTTTTAATTTACCTAGTTACAAGAGCCTAATTATCAACTACTTATAACCTTTTACAAAATATTGCTTTTCCCAATGCTGGGCCGTTAATTGTTGAGGAGTTCTCCTGGTACTTCACCATCAGCTCTACATCACCATATGCATTGTGACGAGCATAAAGTGCGTAACATCCATATTCAAGTAATCGAATCGCAATCCACTCAATACTTATTATTGAGTAGTTTCGGCGGCCATCTGTGGTCTTCATCATCAGTTCCACTTCCTCAAATGGTACTTTTTGAGAGCAACTGCACAAGTTACTATAATAAATACCCAAAACGACATAGGTGTGCCTATAATATTTGAAGAGTTCCCTCGATTTCTCCAGGATCCCATCATCAGATCCTGACGTTTATGAAAATGGGACCAGTATCGAAGTATACCCTTTCAATCAAAAAAAGAATTTTCCAAATCGGTTCAGCCGTCTTCGAGTAATCGATGATCATACATTAAAAAAAAAAAAAAAAAAAAAAAAAATATACGCGTCAAATTGATAACCTCCTCTTTTTGTCGTCGGTTGATAAAATTCATTTTTTTCGTTCCCATTTCCCTCGTCATTTCCCTTAAATAAAATATCAGATTTCCGTTTCCGTAATGCATCCGTTCGCAAAGGAGTATTAAGTAAAACACATTTAACATTTATTTACAAGTTTACAGATTTAACATTTATTTACAAATTATATAAGCTGCTTCGAGTATTCTTGATTATCCTCTGTAATGTATGTAGATTTTCTGAACAAAGTTTATAAGAGGTATGCGGGCCGGCTAGCACAAATAAAGTGTCGAGTTTATTGTTCGTACGAGTATGTGGAGCGTTTAGATGGGCTATTCCACTCGCTTGCAGCACTGGAGTAAAATTCCTTTGTGTGTGTTTTTTATTATGGACCGTTTTTGTTGATGTACTTTATGAGTTATAACTTATTATGTGAATGTCAATTAAATCTTAAAACTCTTTAAGTCAAGAGTGAAAAGGTTACTTTTAGGCAAGCGTGATTAATCTTCGACCACATCATCGCTTAACATCAGGTGAGATAGTGGTCAAACGCGAACCTATCATGAATACAAAAAAAAAGTTTATATATTCGATTCATGATGAAATACTGATGTTTATTTTACAAATCCATACTATGTATATAATATTATATATGCGAAAGTTATCACCATCTATCTGTCTGTCTATTGCCTTTTCACGCCTAAAACACTGAACCGATTTATATGAAATTTGGCATGGAAATAGCTTAGGACCCTGGAAAGGGCATAGGCTAGTTTTATCCCAGAATTCCCACGGAATCGGGATTTACGCGGGAAATACCTCTCACGCAAACGAAGTCGCGTGCGAAAGCTGGTTTCTTATAGATAACACTTTTCTTTTTCGGAAATTTATACTAAATACTGTTTCCTATCTGACTACCTAATAAATAAGTATGTGCAAGGTTGCATCTCGTATAATATTTCTGATTCAAATTATCTTCAAATGTATGTAACTAACATCTCGAAAATTAGCAAAGTAGAAAGACAATATTTATTTATTTAAAGTTTATGTACAATGGTGTCACATGGGTGAACTTAATGCAGCAAGGTATTCTCTCCCAGACAACCTTTGGGTTAAAAAAAAAAACACACATTTTGGTAGATGTACGAGAAAATGGAATGAAATAATATATGCAATACTAATAGAATACATACATATATATGTTAAAATAATAAACTACTAAATTCGGTGCTTTATAATAATATTTCTGATTAAGCTTCGTTCATCGTTCTTTTATATTGGTAAAAACTATGTGTACGTATCTACGTTATGAAGAATAAGTATGCAGACAAACAAACTGACAGTCACTTCGCTTTATCCTATTCGAAAACGAAATCAAGTTGGAAAGAGAAAAAGTTAAAAAGTTTTTAATTTCGAAGAGGCACTTAACTTCTCTAATAAAAGTTTTGACACCATTAATATCAACTAATTTATTAAGTTTCGGAATCTAACAAATTACACGTTATAATGAATTAGAAGGAAACCAGCAAAGTTATTTAATATTCGTATTATTTTTCTTTTTTCGTAAATGTTAACTAGGTGAGGCTGTAGTTTCCTAACTGACTATATTGAGAAGCAACACCAAAACAAACTTAGGAATGATCTGTGACCTACCATATCCATATTTTATTGCATTGGTAGTCACGGTAGCACTAAACGGAGCTCCACCCGCATCCAGTATGTAGGTAACAGAGAGACGCTTAGCGGTTTGAAAGCTCTTCAAAGATTCCTTCGTTTACGGAAGATATATATTTATTTTCCACACATGCTAGTTTTCAAGAGATGCGACTAGAATTCTTTAGAAACTTCTTTGTGTCTTTCGAGTATCTTATGATGAGATGTGGAGTATTTATCTTTGAGCTCTTAGTACCCGGGGTTATCTTATTTTGTTTACCCAGTTTTATTGCGAAAGCAATTTATGTACAGATGCGGGTTACATACATAAGTGTGAAGTTTATTAAATAATCATCTTCTTCTTCTTGTCTGAAAGGTATCGCTTTCAGCGATAAGACCGCCATTTTATCCTTGTGTTGAGCAATATAATGAATCAGATGTGTTTTTAAATTTTTGATGTCATATAAAGAGTAATTCATCTATCTTCTATTACTTCGGTCATGTTTTTCATTGCTGTAGGTCGTGATCAGCTTGGAATTTTTGGATGGAGGCATGACTAAAGTTCTTCAGGTCTCTGTGTTATGCTTAAAAAACACATGCAAATTTTGGGACATATTAACTTGTCCGGGCAATATAATTTTTAATTAAAATTTGTGAGTACATAAACATTTGTCTAATTTATTTGTAAATAATTAATCGAATGCTTAAACATTTTTATTTATGTATTTAAACTTTAAGTTCAATAGTTTGCTTTGTTTGCTCATACTTAATGCAACAAGGCATTCTCTATGAGTCAACCTTTGGGTTAAATAGACCACAGTGTGGTAGGTGTACAAGTAAAATGTCATTATCGAAATAGTATATGTTATATGCTAAAATATTAGACTAACAAATACGGTGCAGTGCTTATGTATAAGGTAATTACTTCTATTACTACGAAGTTTTTACTAGATAAATTTAGTTGTTCTTGGAACATTGCTTTGATTAGTATTTTATATCGTGGTTGATTGCTTTAAACTCCTGAGAGTTTTCTGATGGTTTCTTGTGGGAAATCATAAAATGACTTCTCCCTCTTTGTAGCAAAACAGTTTATTAGACATTTACTGACTAAACACCCACCCTGGCTCCTCCAGGTCTCCTTGCGTAAGGACTAGGCCCGGGTCGGCGGCGCGTCGTGTTCCGCGCGCGTCTCAAGGAGCAACACTGACGGGGCCCGATAGGGTCATTGCCGGGGTGCGGAAATGTTCTAACTAGATACCGAGGTCCCAGACCACAAGGGCAAATGAAAAAACAGGGTGGAAAAGGTGTCCGTGTATGCCCGGACCACGGTATGTTGTTGAGTATTCCTGCAAGCCCGAAAGTATAGATATACTTTAATCATTTATGTAACAGTTGATTTTTGAATACTTATGCTAGTCTCTGAAGCATTTGGTACAACAACACCTCACACTCATCATAAAACACAAAAAAGACAATTTTCCCATTAACAATTTTTATATAAACTTCAATAAAATAAATTTCTGTCCGTTGTTAGTTGTTTTGTGTATAAGGTTCAAAAATATGCTTTTATTTTAATTTTAATTGTTTTTTTTTTATATTATAAGTAATTTTATTAACTATTCCGCCCGCGACTTCGTCGGCGTGGAAAAAAATTCCCCCGATTTTGCAACATTCTTCATTAGTGCTCCGCTCCTATTGGTGTTAGCGTGATGATATATAGCCTATAACCTTCCTCGATAAATGGGCTATCTAACACTGAAAGAATTTTTCAAATCAGAACCGTAGTTCCTGAGATTAGCGCGTTCAAGCAAACAAACAAACAAACTCTTCAGCTTTATAATATTAGTATAGATAAGCAATTTTTGTTTTTGTTTTATTTCGTTAATATGACATTGTCACTTCAGACACTTTGTTTGGAATAAGTATCTTTTTTATGTTAACGTAACTCCGGTCTCCAAGATACAGGCGCCGCCTAGTTTGGAGACCATTGACATCCCTGTTAACTAAACATTGTTTTGTTACAGTGTACCCGTAACGTTAATTATTTAAGTTAAGCAATTCTGTGACCAAAGTTCAATAAATTTATTCTTATTCTTAAAAGTTCATACGCATCCGGAAACAAACTTACTTCATTGCCTCTCCAAACCTCAAAACTATTCACTACACATAAAGTCCACTTAGAACTCACACTTTGCGAAATAACTTATACCCAAATTGAATCTACCCACGTTATGGCGCTCTAGCCATTACGTCGACCACAGAAATACGTTAAAATGTAGTAAAACCTGCAACTTTGTCACTGCCACTAAAACTTGGAGCTCTTTTCAACGTGTTGCTTCAACTTAATCTGATCCAGTGTCTTAAATTCTGGCTGTTTGAGGGTAGTTTTAAATGGTTTGATGTTACAAGTACTCTGCACGTCTGTGTTTTGGTTTCGCTCTAAAGCAAAGTTTGGTACTTTAAAAGTGTTTGCAGTTTTGGGGTAGGTTTAGAGCTTTGCGGGATTAATGTGTGTGCAGGCAATTGCAGTTTGGGTGTTTGTAAATCCTGGCAATTAAGTCTGTAGTCATTCATGAGATCTTGATATGTAGGAAAATAAAAATAACGGTATTTCTGACTCCACTGTCGTCCTTATCTGATTTTTAGAGTTCCTTACCCAAAGGGTAAAATCGGGACCCTATTACTAAGGCTTTACTGTCTGTCTGTCTGTCTTTCACCAGGCTGTATCTGATGAACCGTGATAGCTAGACAATTGAAATTATTACATATGATGTATTTCTGTTGCCTCTATAAAAACAAATAATAAAAAATTAAAGGGGGCTCCCATACAACAAACGTGATATTTTTGCTGTTTTTATAGATAATGATACGGAACCCATCGTGCGCCAGTCCGACTCGCACTTGGTCGGTTTTTTTTCTGTTGTTGATAGGTTCGCCTTTGATCAACTCGATCGTAAGGGTGATGTTGTCATAAATGAAGCTACCTACCTGAAGGTACCTACTCACTCTTGACTTAAGGACTCTTAGGTTGTAACCTAAACTTGTTGTAGCTAGTTTAGGTTTAGTTTAGTGAAGTAGGTACTCAAGTTCCATTTATTTCTTTAACAGTATATACCTATATAAGATATATTATGCAATAACAGATTTTTTACTGTCGATGAGCCCACTCTCGCTTGATGGTAGCAGACTGAGAGAGAGAAGAGTAGCGTGCTTACGCATGACTGTGCGCAGAACAAATAGTTGCCTCACTGTTACAGCTTTGTAGTCCAAATATAATTGGCGTGTCGGATAACGGAAAGGCCTCCCCCTCCCCAGGAGAACTTTGATCACAGCACGTTGGGCGCGCTCTACCTTGATAATTACTGTCTTAGCAGCCCCGCCCCAGGCCCTACCCTACTATTGATCCACATAGTGCATTATACACAATATTTAAGGTCTCAATGTGAGCAGATAATCTTAGTTTTTTAAAACATAAATGAGTTTCCTTATGCGTGATGTCAGGAATTGAAGGTGAGTTTTCAGGACAGACAGGCGTCAAGTTGAAGTCCGAGATATCTTATCTCGGGGACTCTGGTTACGGTAGGGCATGTACAATTGCTGTCTTGAGCGTTACATTTGTGTGCCTTGACTATGATCGTACGTTCTGGTGGTTGCGCGGAGAGACGAGAGGTGAACGTGACTAGTTTGGTTTTCTCGACGTTTAAGGTAAGGCTGTTTTTGGACAAGCAATAGCTTATTTGCCTCAAGACTCCTTCTCCAACATCACTTGCCACCTGCCAATCGTGACCATAAGCCAGAATTGCCGATGGGTGGTTGAGCTCGCAGAGCTCATTTACGTAGATGGAGAAGAGCAAGGGACTGATCAGACTGCCCTGGGGAACTCTATCGACTCATCCCTACTAACAGTCTCCTATTTTAATGCACTGTGTACGTTCAGAGAGCAAGCTCTCAAATATATAAAGAGCAATTCCACGCACCCCAATTGACCCTAACTTTGACAGGAGGATAGGAACAGAGACAGTGTCAAACGCCTTCGAGAGGTCTAGGAATATGCCTAGGCATTTCATTTTCCTATCAAGTTTGTCCACAACACAGTTAAGTACGGTGGACACAGCATCTTCGGTGGATAATCCTTTTTGAAACCCGTATTGGTTTTGTGAAATAAGTTTATGTTTACTTACAAAGTTGTTAAGGTTCCTGTATAGTATTTTTTTCTAAATTTTAGAAATTGCTGGAAGTACCGAGATCGGGCGATAATTTTGACACTGCCTCTGTATCCTGATTTGTAAATATGGTGAACTAAGGCCTTTTAAGGGCTCTTGGAAATATTCCTTTAGTCAGAGAGAGTTTACAGATGTGTGTAATTAAGGGAACCAGTATATTGCTTGTAGATTTTAATAGTTTAGAAGAGATGCCATCCCAACCCGAGGTTGTACGGAGTTCCCCAATAATACGCGCAACCTCACTCTCATCCGTCCCCAGCAAAACCATCGAGTTCAATGTAGTCCGAGTTTTCTCGAACAACGATTGAGAGCAGTTCTGAGTGAGAGTAATTTTGTCAGCGAGATTCTTGCCAACTTGTGTGAAATAGGAATTTACGTAGTCAACAGATTTTAGAGGCGTGTGAGAAGAAGTTCTATGGATTATTTATATTTGTAGATCCGAAATAAAGAAATTATATATTGCTGAAAATTGTTCCGTAAACATGTTATAAAAACTTTTTACCAAAAAATTAAACCGACTCCCAAAAAACACTGCAAAGTGAAAAATAACTTTAATTTCGGTAGTCGGTGTCTTTAGTTTTGTATTTTCGTTTTTGGCACCGACTTCCGAAATTAAAGTTATTTTTCACTTTGCAGTGTTTTTTGGGAGTCGGTTTAATTTTTTGGTAAAAAGTTTTTATTTCACTCTTTTTAGTTGGTCTATTTTTAATTTACCTAGTTACAAGAGCCTAATTATCAACTACTTATAACCTTTTACAAAATATTGCTTTTCCCAATGCTGGGCCGTTAATTGTTGAGGAGTTCTCCTGGTACTTCACCATCAGCTCTACATCACCATATGCATTGTGACGAGCATAAAGTGCGTAACATCCATATTCAAGTAATCGAATCGCAATCCACTCAATACTTATTATTGAGTAGTTTCGGCGGCCATCTGTGGTCTTCATCATCAGTTCCACTTCCTCAAATGGTACTTTTTGAGAGCAACTGCACAAGTTACTATAATAAATACCCAAAACGACATAGGTGTGCCTATAATATTTGAAGAGTTCCCTCGATTTCTCCAGGATCCCATCATCAGATCCTGACGTTTATGAAAATGGGACCAGTATCGAAGTATACCCTTTCAATCAAAAAAAGAATTTTCCAAATCGGTTCAGCCGTCTTCGAGTAATCGATGATCATACATTAAAAAAAAAAAAAAAAAAAAAAAATATACGCGTCGAATTGATAACCTCCTCTTTTTGTCGTCGGTTGAAAATAGAATTTTACTGTACTATGAAAAAAATAATTATGAAAGGTTTTTCTTCAGTATATGTACAATTAAATTAATATTGTCTGCGATGCTCCATCTTCGACCACATCATCACTTACCATCAGGTGAGATGGTGGTCAAACGCGAACCTATTCTAAATAAAAAAAAAAAAAAAAAAAAAAAAATGTGATAAATTTTAAGAGAAATAGTTTCTGATCAAATGGTAATTTAATCCACTCTAGTAGATTCAGAATAATATTGCAGTGACAGATGGACTGACAAACAGACACACGCGTGATCGTAATATATCAAAAATAGTTTCTGTATTGCACTATATCATTTTCGTACAAACAGAAACGACAACCTAAAGATGGGAAGGCTTACTAGTTATTCAAGAACCGTAAGACATATTATCCATTGGCAGATGAATATGCGAGCAATAATCAATCTTAGCCACAATAAACCACCGTCCACACACACACACTCTGCGTGAATCGTGTGTTTTATAAGAGTGCTTTATACTTTATGGGGGCTCTAGCCAAATGGATTGATTCTCTATCTTCCATTGATTCTATGAGCCGTGACGGGAAAGCCTTATAAGTGATTAACAGCTCTTAAATATAGTATCCGTACTATACGAACCTACATGAAATTGTAAATTGTAAGTGTTTTAACCGACGAAAAAACAGGAGGTTATCAAGTCGACGCGTATATTTTTTTTGGTGTATGATCACCGATTACTTGAAGACGGCTGAACCGATTTGGAAAATTCTTTTTTTGTTTGAAATGGTATACTGCAAAATTGGTTCCATTGTCACCAAGTCAGGATCTGATCATGAGATCCTGGAGAAATCGAGGGAACTCTTCAAATATTATAGGCTCACCTATAGTGATTTGAGTATTTTTTATAGTAACTTGTGTAGTTGCATTCGAAAAGCACCATTTGTGAAGTGGACCTGATGATGAATACCACAGATGGCCACTGGAACTACTCAATATACATATAAGTAGGAAGAATAAGTATTTCATGGGTTTCACTTCGATTACTTGAATATTTTTATTAAGTACAATATGCTCGTCACAATGCATATGAAGTGAAGCTGATGGTGAAGCCAGGAGAACTCCTCAGCAATTAACGGCCCAGCATTGGGAAAAGCAATACTTTGTAAAAGGTTATAAGTAGTTGAAATTTTGGCTTTTGTAACTAGGTAAATTAAAAATCGACCAACTAAAAAGAGTGAAAAAAAAACTTTTTACCAAAAAATTAAATCGACTCCCAAAAAACACTGCAAAGTGAAAAATAACTTCAATTTTGGAAATTGGTGCCAAAAACAAAACTACAAAACTAAAGACACCGACTACCGAAATTGAAGTTATTTTTCACTTTGCAGTGTTTTTTGGAAGTTGGTTTAATTTTTTGGTAAAAAGTTTTTTGTATTAGGCAGCCAATGCCTTATAATATCTACATACGGCCAACTACTATAATATGTAGATATAGGGATGAATTTAAGCGTCAATAGTCTAATGGCTAAGGTGTCGGAATTTTGATCGAGAGGTAGCGGGTTCGAACCCCGTCCAATACACTTTTGCTGTGAACCCACTCCAGATACAAGCATATTTAGCTTAGTTGGAGGGGTAATAAGATTACTAGAATGTGAATTCTATCCATATTGCTAGATATTTTCTTTTATTACGAATGAGCCCGCTCTTGACCTCGTACACACCTGATGGTAAGTGTAAGATGAGGTCTACGATCGAACGAGCGAGCACAGAAAATGCCTATTCACTCTTGCTTTAAAGGCCGAAAAGCCGGCAGAGAGTTCCACACCTTGGCTGTGCGCACAATAAATGTAGACGAGAAGCGCTTCGTATGACAAGATGGTATATCGACCAAGTGTGGATGGTATCCTGTGGTACGTCTGGTAGACCGGTAGTAAAAGGGGGATGAAGGGATTAGGTCGTGGAGCTCCTGCGCACACTCTCCGAAGTACAGTCTGTAGAAGATAGATAGGCAAACAACGTTTCGCCAGTGAGCCAGGCTGTGAAGCTTGCCTGCCAGAACCTCGGCACCTATAATATTATAATAAAATACTTTGTTTTTTATAGAATTGCGTATAGTAAGAAAGTGATGCTATGTTCGCTGCATTAATTCAGGATTCTAGTAATAACTCAAAGTTTAAATGCCTCAGACTCTCCATGCATAATCTGCTTTTAATATGAGTGTATAAACTTATGGATTAAACAAATTACTTAAGTGTTATTCACTTCTAAAAGTACATATAAGTATTTAAGCTTATTTGCCTTTGGTGTTGTTATGAACTGTTAACTATATTTCGGTTTAGATAGAAGACACTAAGACAAAACCGTTGGAAATACGAAATAAATTGCCTTATTCCTTCTGAAAGTATAAATACGTATCTATATACTTCATGTAATGTCGTTTATCTGTATTCGTTAGGGATAGTCACGTATTTTTACAGCAGAAAAAGCGAGAACTATAATTATAATTCAGTGTTATTATCATACACAATATGAAATTATAATTTAATCTATTATTAGTTACTGTGTAGTGAACATAGTGTGTAATGGAGCCTCTACTAGTCAGTCAGTCTTGATGCCGAATTGATGATAATTTGTTTAAGTAACTGCAGGTTTCGTAAATCTACTTACAGCAGATTCAACTAAGAATAGGATCGACTTAGCGCCATATTGTTACGTAGATGTCAAAGCAAACCAGTTGGGTAGACTGAGAAAAGCAAGAATTGGTTCAAATATTTATTTTCAAAATTGAGCGTTAATAATTAGTCACCTTTCCTTATTTTGGTAAACACACGCGAGCCTGTCAGCAATATTTTTTTCAATATTTTTGGCATGGCCTTTGCGCCATGCGTTCTCTTTACTTTTAGACACAATGGTGCCAACAATGAAAATAAGAGAGGAAAATATGGTTTAAAAAAATATTTACTAGTTTTTTTAACTCTAAATAGGTAACTAAATGTAATATTTAACTTTGATGTGAGACTCGGTTAAACTAAGCAAAATAAACCGTCATTAATTTTCCCAAATAAGTTTTCTTTGCAAATCGTACTTTTCAAGTGACATTTGACAGATAGAGGTCATTGACGTTCCTATTATTATTTGAAACCCATAGTAAATAACTGATATAATGAAATATACTGTCTTATTGGACTTACTTATTATGGGCCAGATTTGAAACAAACATAAACAAACACGGTAAAAACATAACTCTCCTCTTTGCAGTCGCGTAAAAAGTAGCCTATAACCTTCCTCAAGCTTCAAGCTACTTTCATACCAAATTGCATCCAAATCCACTCAGTACTTTCGAAGATTAGCGCGTTCAAGCAAACAAACAAACAAACTTTTCCGCTTTATAATATTAGTATAGATGAGTGAAGTAATGAAGACCTTATCCTATCATGATAGGCTTCCACAATCATTGACACAACAGCCATGGTATGTGGTTGAAAATAACAATACAATAAAATATGTATTCCATCAGCAAATTAGATATTAATTAATTATTGTATTAGGTACTAGTACTCTCGCGGGGCTTCGCTCCCGTGGATTCTATCACGATAAAAACATAACTCTCCTTTTTTGCAGTCGGGTAAAAAGTAGCCTATAACCTTCCTCAAGCTTCAAGCTACTTCCATACCAAATTTCATCCAAATCCACCCAGTACTTTCGAAGATTAGCGCGTTCAAGCAAACAAACAAACAAACAAACAAACTAACAAACTTTTCCGCTTTATAATATTAGTATAGATTTCAAACAAACACAATTTTATATTCATAATACATTTATTATTTGAATAATCGTTAACAGAATAATAGGCTTTATTATTTAGATAATGTTTTAATACAAATATATTTATTGGAACAAAAACAGTTACAAAAGTTTTTGTACGTTATCAATCGCATTGGTATTGGTGTCGCGACCATTAGCGCCAAATTGTTTTTTAAATAAATCGTATGATTTGGAGTCTTATGTATTATATTATATAGGATAGTTTATTATAATTATATTTTATGGCTTATACTAAATGAACCCCTTGTATAATGTATTAATTGTTTCAGTTATGTCAGCATGGAATAACTTATGTAAAGAAAAAAATGCAACTAATTTTGTAGGGATAAAAACCGAGTGAGTCATCAACTCGTCCCTAAAGCCTTTTTTTTCGGTAGGATAACCATTAAATACCTCCTCACGCTCTAGTTGTGGGAGGGAGTGTCAGACTTCCACTGACTAAAAACCCATCCTGTCCCTTCAATTGCGCTTACCTTCCGGGGCCGCAGTATTATCTTACAACATTCTCGCAACTCCGGTAGGTTCCCACAACCCCGACCGAACATCCCTTATGTCTTAGGTCCGTTTGGGACGAATTCGCTCCAAGAGTCTAAATCTTTGACAGACAGCAACAGTTATAAGTGGTTAGAATTTTTAACAGTACGTTTAAGGCTCATTAACACGCTTTTATTAGGTCGACCTGTATGTAACTAACTATGTAATGGAATCTAAGGTAACTAGTTTAACCATCTTCCAAGAGTCGTAGCGTAATGAAAATTGGCAACTGTATGTAGTTCTGATGACAATACAATAATATGGTACTGTCGAATTGATCTGATGATGGAGCCGGAAGATATGAACTGGAACTTCATGATGGAAAATCGTATTGCTATAATACGATTTTCCATCATGAAGTTCCAGTTGTTTTGGATTTCTTAGAAAAGTCTTGTAATGAACTTTGACCGCAATGAGGTTTCAAGGTCTGATGATGAAGCTGAAGATAGGCACTGGCATTCCATGATGGCATATCGTATCATAGTCGTGTTTGCACTTGTGAGAATGGCCACGTAATGGACTTTGAACACGATCAGGTTTCAAAGTTATGACAAACCTAAAGAAAATCCGTTATCGGTTTTCTTAACATTTTTTTTTGTTTTACGTGCATTTAGAAAAGCGTGTTTTTGTAGTGTTTTTTAAACTATTAATTTATTTTTATCCTAAAAACAATACTGATACTGAGTTGGACTAAATTGGTATGCCGCGATAAAAATTACTCGCATAATTAACATGTAAACAACACACGCACCCATAATAAAGTTATTTTCAAGCAATATGAAATGACTTATGAAAGGACGTAAGATTTATATGTAGTGGAAGTGGGGCTGAATAAATGATGGGCTGTTTGCTGGCTTGAGGTCCCTAGGGAATGTAAACGGTTTGTCTGTGAATTAGATTTTGTTTTGCCTATATCTAGCTCTCGTGTCTCAGCCTTGAGGCCTGAAATATTCTAAGAATTGTATGTAATTTTGTGCCAGATACTTTAGACAAATTGTGTGCTCTATAGCATACAACGGTAACACACATAATTGTTTATTTTTTATTAAGATTCCAATTATACTACGTGTATATAATTATAAACGTACACACTCAAACACCCCAATTAGAAAGTCATTTTATGATCATAACACATGCTCTGGATTTTTAAGTTATAATCGTCTAAACAGTTTCTTTAAAGTTTAAGGCTAGGCTTCTCGACTTCTTTAATAAGTTAAATTTTTTATTGAATGACTGAATTTAAATAAAACTTGATTAAATAAGTTATAACTTATATTTACGGTCCATTTTGGTTTGTTTTGACAGCGTTAGTGTAACATATAACGTATTTATGCGTATTTAATTTCTTGATGCAAACATTACCTAAGTATATTTAAAAATCAGAACAATGGATTCAGTAAACGATTTAACTAATTTTAGGATTTGCATTATTTATGTTACATGTTAAAATGTTTTGTAATTTTACAAGTTTCATTATTATAAAAACATTGTTAAACCTGTACATGAAAAAAAAATAGATTAGGCGTCCAAAGTACTCATCCACATCTCTGTCGTCTGGAAACGTGCCCAGAAGACTAGCAGCATTGGCATACAACGTGGCAATGCTGCTAGTCTTCTGGGCCACGTGACACGTGTCGGGGGCCACGTTGTATGCCAATGCTTATTCTTTGGGCATAGAACCTTTCAAGGGGTTGAGCTGTATTCTGACACATAGGTATCCATAAGAAATTACGAATACCATTTCAACAATATTATTGGAAAATAATTGATTGATCTTGTGAAATTTTGACAGCTTTCAGTCAATCGCATGTTGCAGTCAAGTGGAAAGTTTTAGTGTATAATTTACTAGCTGTACCCGCGACTTCGTGCGCGTGAAATAGTGACTTTCGGCAGCATTTTTAATATTTTAGGCTAATTATTTTGAAAATAAAACTCACACATAATTCAAAAATAAAATAAGATAAAATAAGTTTCAAGCTTCTAGCTTTAAAAATGACATAATTTCCATACAAACTTTTATCCCCTATCTCAACCCCTTACAGCCCTTTTTTCGCAATAAAAAGCAGCCTATGTCCTTTCTCAGGCTCTAGACTACGTCCGTACCAAATTTCATTAAAATCGGTTCAGTAGTTTAGGCGTGATTGCGTAACACACAGACAGACAGAGTTTCGCATTTATAATATTAGTAAGGATTAAGATTTTGTGTAAAATTTACAATGTTTTAGATATTTATTTCTATTTTACAAAACAGTTACGGTCCATTGTCTCTCATAGAGAAAAGGCCTGTTTCCAACCAATGGGCTTCTTATGGATTTACAAGATCAACACTTTGATGTAAAATAAAATATTTTATATGCCACTTCTCGTAGCAGTTTATGTTTATAATTTAGAACGATTAAACATGATTCAGGCAAACATAAACAAACTCTAAAAGTTTTACAAAACTTGACGACTACCGTTTACTTGAAGTATTTTATATCAAAATGAAATGAAGCTTTAAATCAAAAGCAAAGCTTAATAGCAAAGAACTAAGACTTAGAGTTCATCTATTAATTCATTTTGTAAAATTTAAAAACAAGGAACAAGGGTACGAATTGAATTCTCTCCTTTACATTGGTCTGCTGTAGATAGGAACTTGGTTAAGCAAACCTTTGTGTTCAGCGCTGACTTAACGGTTCGTAAAACATGTCGCTTTTCTTTCGACTTCAAACTTTAAAGTTGTGTTAACTTCTGAGTCGGTTGCATCGGGTTAAATACGTCACTTGGTAAACCAACCGTTTTTACTTAGAGTTTTCAGTTACTAACCTAGATTAGGAACTGCGGAAAGTAAAATACTGGATATCTTGTACTAAATGATATTTGGTACATACTTCATATTATATTTTCAGCTCTACATGACGAAAGAATGTGTCAGTAGGATGGGATTTTATTAGGCTCAGGTTTGCGGACGGCGAGCAGGGACAGCTCACCGTCCGTTAAGAACCAGGCCCGGTTCAGCTGAGAGCCATCAGCATTAGTGACGGGCCAGACAGGGCCATTGCCTGCTAGGGACTGCGGGAATGATCTAACGAGATGCCGCGGCTACGGAAAGCAAGGGTAACTGAAGGAACAGATTGAGTTTTAAGTCAGTAGACGTCTGTTACTTCCTTAACATGCATACCTGAGTTTCAACCACATGAGTCCTAAGTCGTGTCTGTAATCACTGATTTTTTGACCCATTATTTTTTTTGTTCGTTGGTATATTGGTTTCCTCACGATGTTTTGTGTCACCATTTTGAGATCTGATGATGTAAATTACATAAAGTAAAAAAAATCTGTCTAAAAAAGTAAATAAAATCTGTCTGGGTTTGAACCCACGAACTCTCTGAACTCTGTAACCATCTGGTCTTCTAAATCCAATATTTATAACCTCTTCTTTTAAACAAATCTCACGGAACCACACCACATCAACAAAACCCAGATAAAATAACAGAAACATACTTATCCCAACAAAACCGTATCTTGTTTATTAATCCTCATCAAACGATATTGGTCCAGACAGCCGGCCCTCAGATTCCATTGTTTGAGAGACTGAGGCTAATGGGGCTCTCGATATGTTTGCCCAATGCGTTACTATTGATTCGATACGATTATTAATAAACAAGGAAGAAGATGAAGGTGACTCTATTGATGGAGATAATCCTTGTGTTAATGATGTTAGAGATATGGTGGGGTAAGTTGATGAAGGATTTTGTTTTGGTCGTGACGCTTGAGATAGTGTTTTTTTTATTGGTAATACAAATATGTACAACGTAACGTAGTACGTCATTCAGTAAAAATAAAAAAGTAATCGCAATAAGCAAGGCATATTTCAACTGAAAAAAGCAACCTGTATTTCCTGATACCTGGGGGTCTTTAAGTCAAGAGTGATTAGGCTACTTCAAGCGTGCTTCATCTTCGAACAAATCATTACTTACCATCTGCATCGGGTGATTTAGTGGTCAAACGCGAGCTTACCACGAATATAAAAAAATACCTAAGAATAACAATACAAATAGAATAAAAAAAGGAATTTTTCGCAATGAGAGGGTATTTTGTCAACCAGACCCACTCGAAATGGTCCCCTAGGATTACTCAGCCGAATCATATTTTGAATAGATCGACTGGACCTATTGCTCAATTTCATAACTGACTGTACTAATGTACTGTACATTAGTACAGTCAGTTATTTAATATTAATTACGGAGTAGAGCTACAGACTTTTATTTTTATCAGGAGCTAAAATATAATTATGTTATTTAATTAGGTATTTACACTTGTTCACCAACGCTAAAACTAAATTTAAAACTCTTTTATCTGTCTGTGGTTCTTAAATAAAAATACTTATTTTTCTTTTTTATATTTAAGTACATATTACAATTAGGTACTACCCACGGAGCAAGGTACTCTCGATATAAAAAGGGTTTTCCTTGATTTTACTTACATGTACCTAATTTAAAAACTATTTTTTTTTTTGAGAATAAACGTATTTGAATTACTTTTTATTATTGTTTGACAAACCAATTTTTCTTTCGACTATACCCACATTAAGTTTGGATGTGGGTCCAGTTAACCAATAAAAACACATAAATGACCCACGGGTCCAGTAGCGAGAGGGTCCACCTGACCGAAGCCTAGTTAGAGCTACTAATAGAAGAAAAGTAAGTATTTATATACCTATTTTGTTTCTTATAGCTAGGATAAAAACTAGGAAACATTACAATCTAAATGTTTTGTGAGAACTAAAGATCGTCTCTCCAAAATATCGTTTCTTTGTACAATCTCCCAGATATTTCAATACGTTGAGCTACATGGAATAAGCCACTCATACGTTGTAACCGTTCAAGTTTCACCATAACTCTAACAATAACGACCATTGTATCCCTTCCCAAAGAAGGGGCTTCCAAGAATACCATCCAATCCATCTCCAAATCAAATCGGTCTAGGGCTGATCCTTAGAAATTTAGCCAAGCGTTCGGAAAACACAATATTGAGCCGCAAAAACGATGAAAAGCAAAAGTTTCCCCCCATCGTAGTAGGGGGAGAGGGGCGAGGCAAATGACGCGTGAACTACGCTCCTTGATAGGCCACTAAACGATGACGTATGAAGTTTTTTGGCTCTCACTATTCCAACGAGGTGACTCAAATTGGAAATAGTTTGCGATTTTTACATGAGAAAATAACATAGACTTTACTATTAGCTTTTGAGTAGTAATAACATTGTACTATTTAATTGGTCTTTACTGTCCTCTCATACCTGAGGAGTTTGTGGCTAAAAAATAACAAGGGTTGGGTCAGGGTTAAGCAACGCTAGTCGAGGTCAGTTTTTGGATGGGTGACTATCTTAACATGTCGAGTTTCCTCCGTGCCTTGGAAAACACGGCAGGCCGTTGACCCCGGCGTTCATTTATACATCTTTGACAGTCGTTGCGGCTAGTGAGAAGCCAGAAAATCTTAAACTGGTTTTGCCATGGGGATAGTGTTATCAAGGTAATAGTTTGTGGAGCTCAGATAAACGGTAACTCTATATATATACTTTATTGTACACCTTACAATACACTTAAGGATACAAATAAATAAACTAGTGTACAATGGGCGGTCTTATCGCACAGGGCAATCTCTTACATGCAACCTTTTGATGGACAGGAATTAAAGTAGATAGATTTAGGGCTGTCAGTGTACAACATCATATATAATATTAATTAAAAATAATAATATAAAATACATAACACAAAATATAATATATAAATATATACTAATACATATCAAATTCATAATACAGAAAGGAGGGAAAAAATATAGTGAGAGGTAATGCTCCTTCACCATTCTTTTGAACGCTATAATATTTGAGCACGCCTCACATCTTTGGGTAATGCATTCCACAAATGGGCCGCTTTATCGAGAAAGAAGTGGAATGCATATGGATACTTAACTCTAAATTTCCCGATTTTTTCCGACGATCTCAAGGACCTTGAATGTGTGTCACAGTGAAATCGAAAGCGGTCAAGATAAAAAGGAGTGACAGGATTAAATAGCACATTATAAGGCAGAGAAAATAAATGAAAATTCCGGCGAAACCTAATAGGAAGCCATTTTTTGAAATTCAGAATCATGGTCATTTTTGCGCAAGCCTAGTACAGACCCAGCATAAACCTAGTACAGAGATTTTGAAGTCGCTCTAGCTTGTCGAATTGGTGTTGAGTCAAATCAAGATAGCATCAGCATAGTCCAAGATAGGAAGAAGAGATTGTGCAATTTCAATTTTAGTGGTGATGGGAAGAAACAATACTACTCAGCTGGTACAGTTAGACTGGAAGCTGACCCAAATATATTTGGGCAAAGGCTAAGTAGATTACTGTCCTCTCATAAAAACGGTAGGTATTATGGAAACCTTGTGAAAATCAATTATGTTTTGAAAAGAGTTGTTTCTTGTTAGTTTTTCTCCATTGGAAATGATTAATTCGAAGCACGCACTAGCTTCTGACGTTTTATAAGTTAGTATATTTATTCAAAAAGTAAAATTTAGAAATTACAAAGTAACTCTTAGAAATAATGTAGGTAATACAATGTTTGATGCCTGTACTAGGTTAATTAAAACCTGTATGACAGGCGACATCGGTTCTATTTCCAATTGGTCAACAGAATTATTAACAATACTTAATTTTTAAAAGACTTAAATTAATACAAATTTATTATTCTAAACCTAATTTAATTAAACGCTGAAATTACACACTGAAATACGCTCGTTGTTTTTATGATTGTGTCGGCATTTCTAAAATTAGAGTGTTATTACATAAATAGGCAATCAAATTAGCGATCGATAATTATTTAACAAATGTAAATGACAGTATCTTAGCGCACTATTCTTGAGTCAGCAATAAATGGTACCAATGTTCAGTCTTAGGTATGTATATGACGCACTAGGCGCCCACATAATCAACGGAGTTTAGCAATTTTCCTAGCCGGACAATCCGCGTCACCTGTTTTGTGGTCACTAGGTTTTTTGAAGCGTGTGCAAGTAACGCATTTCGGCGTGTCAGCTTTCTTGGTGCATTCAGTTGTCTTATGTCCTACTTCACTACAGTAGCCACATGAAGAATTGAGCTCTCTGCAGGTTTTTGCTGCATTTCCATAAGTATGACTATTGTAACACCTAGTAACCAAAGTAAAGTCCCTAAGGCCGCGTGTCCACGGCAAGAAATTTTTCGTGTCGGCTACAGTCAAGATAAAAATATTCATGTACATGAGAAGAATTTTGTCAGGTCTGTGCACGAAAGAATGTCGTGTCTGTTGCAGACAAGAAAAAATCTAGTATGTACACGGTACAAATAGTTTCGTTCAGTTATGGTTTAGACATTGTAGGGTGTACATCGTGTCGTGTTGTGTTGTGAATTGTGGGAAATAATGTTGACTACCACGCAAAAAAAATGGTGATTGCCTATTATTATATATTGCCTGCCTTATGATTGCCTATAATTTTCTATACATAGAAAATTGAAAAGAAAACTAAGTCCAAGAGAAAATACTGGGTGCATCCTATGTTAAGTCAAAAACATGAGTTTGCTAACTTCTACTTTGAACTGTGACAGTATGAGGAAAAGTTCGTCTTTTATTTTCGTATGAAAATCACGTTTTTCTTTTATAAAAACGTAAACAAACTGTCGTAAGCAACACAGGTCCACACGCTTAAGGCCGGCTTGTCCCGAGCACCGTAGGTATTCGACGCTTACCCCAGCCCCCGCAACGAATAGCAAAACGTAACAAATTACGACGCGCGGGAGACGCGCGCGCCAAGCGCACCGCTCATGAGTTCACGAACTCAAGTAGGTACGAAGATGCGTCACAGAATAGAGCAATTCAGTAGATCAACTTGAATTGATTAGTTTATGTTTATTTTGTTTTGTTTTAATAGTAAGTATTTTCAAGTTTATAGATAGAATAGGTACGTATTGTATAAACTTGAACCTAATTGGTAATAATTAAAAATAAGTATATTTATTTATTTTTTGAATAAGGTGTATAAAAAATCTGACTGACACGTAGATCATGAATACGGGTATGATTCAAAATTACACGCCGCGCGCTATTCGACTTTCCCAAAGGGTGCGAAATCTTCATGGCACAGTATAAAAAATCAAGTATTAGGTAGGCACACTTACATTAGGAGAATTGTATTACAATTCAATTGTTATATTGAAAGAGGGCTTAGACGTATTCTGTGTGAAATATTATGTTTAAAAAATAATAAATATAAATATTTTTCAATTAAATAGTTATACCAATAAAAGCAACACACAAACACTTTTTGGAACGTATTTATTTTACGCGGCTTCTAAACTGGCAGAAATTGTAACGCAAAAGTGTTAATACTTACGACTGTCTTCTGACGAGAGAGACGACGAGGGTCAACCGCACACTTTTTTTTTCTCTATTCTATTTATGCACAACTGGCGAATGCCGTGATTCGACTTCAACTTCAACTCTTGCGGCTTTTGTGGAGGACCCACCACAATTTCATAAACGCTGGAGGTTGTTTGGTAAAGTATTTTGGATGATGAAAAGTATTAAAATTGAAGTAAAAAAAAAAACAAAGTTATTTTGTACGCAAACATGACATGACAGCTTTTGCAATGTCAAATGTGTTATCACTCAATGTTTTACCAGTTTACCAGTGGCTAGAGAAAATTAGAAATATGGCATAGAAATGTTAAAACGATAATACAGTACGCTACAGCTTTATTTTATTTATCTCAATGAACCTACATAGATCATAAACAAATCGAGTAAATACAAGAGGGATAAGGCATTTAATGGAGATTGGACGGGGAACATTAGGGGGTGCGCGTGATTCGAAATGCAGTAAAAGCCATAGATGACATCCTGACACGATATGTCACATTTTTGACATTTTACAACATATTATCTGTTTCCCTTTGGTACATGAATACTTTATTGAAAAACTTTAAAAAGTAGACATACACAAAGATGTGAAACTTTTTCTGATTAATCATTTTCATGAAAAACAAATGTAAGCACTTTTCTCAAGACCATCTATGCTCGTTGTTGGTGTTGTTTACTAATTGCACAACGGTGAACAGGAGACGACTAGGCCTAGTAGACTAGGGTCGCCCTGAGGACACCGTAGAGCACACGGTGCAAGACTGCCCCGCCTGGGCAGAGCACCAACGTGTCCTCACGGCGGCGATAGGCGGAGACCTCTCGCGCCCGGCCTTGGTCGAGGCCATGCTGCGGGGCGAGAGGGAGTGGGAAGCGGTCGCCTCCTTCTGCGAAGCAGTCAAGCTTTCGAAGGAGGAGGCGGGCCGCGTGAGGGAGAGGATGGCGTCCTCCCTCCAGCCCAGCCGCAGTGGTAGACGCCCACGGCGTCGGACGTCGGCCGACGATCTCCGGCCACCATAGGCGCGGGCATGCGGACAGCGAGTAAAGAGCAACTCGCTGTCCGACCATGGACCATGCCCGGGTCGACGGCGCGTCGTGTTCCACGCGCGCCTCAAAGAGCGTCAGCAACATGACGAGGCCCCCTCTGCAGAGGGCCGAAGCCCGCCGGGGTCGTGGGACTCATCCCGTTACCGTGGCCCCGGTATGTAAAGGGTTATTGAAGGAACACCGTGGATTTTAATCAGTAAAAGTCTGACAGTCCCTCCCACCCTGCCCGGAGTGGGAGGACTTATTTGATAATTTTACCACGTTAAAAAAAAAAAAAAAAAAGGCTCTTCTACCACCTTACGGAGGCAGCTGCAGGAGCTGAAATGGCCCAGCACAAATATCCGATGGCAAAGCTTGTTTTTCTAAGAGATTTTAATGCCCACCATAAAGAATGGTTGTACGTACCAACAAACAGAGCACGCTGGTAGAGGCCCGCAGGTTTTTTTATCGCTAGATCTCGACCAGCTGGTTCACCAAGCAACCTGCATTCCAGAAGTCGACGGCCACACGCCCAATGACTTGGACCTAGTGGTGAAAACGGTATCTACCTTTTCTCCTCCAGATACATGCCCCAGGGTCATATGGCGAGTATGGAAGTATGGGTTTGCAGACTCCGAAACTGCGAAGTGAAACTCGAACTTTTACCGTCCTTCGCTGCCTCCTAGTTATGATAAAACTGAATGGAACACTGGCTCACACCGCACAAGAAAAAGCAAATTTAAATGCCTCCGTCTTTGCGGTAAGTTTACGTCTCGACACGGCGTCTAACTTACCACATAAAATACCTCACTTTGGCTCCGTAATGCTGGAAAATACATTTCATGTTAAGGAAGTCCGCAAAGCCCTTTCCAGTCAAAACCAAACCAAACTTTGCCAGCCAAGCAGAGTCAAGATGCAAACCGAGATCTTTAATTGAAAATGATAGGAAGGAGTGAACTAGTTGCCACTCTAATGATCATACGTGAGCTTCTGATCACAATGGCCTGACACTTTGAGGGGCTTACAGTCACCCCAAATCAATCAGACCAGTTTTATAGCATCTAAATCTCGGTTTACATCTCCTATAGCGTCTGACAAACTTTCCACCCACGTAGATGCATACAACTGCAGATCATCAGCGTAAAGTTGATACGAACACCGAAGACAGAGAGTTATAAAGTTTACCGAAGTTTACCGAAAATAATAAATGATATTTTCGTAGGAAATGGTCATGTTGTATATTTCTACACTATGGCACGAGTGTGCTGCGTGTAATAAATATTGTTGACTTGTGACAACCCTGGCCGTTGCGATACTGTCTAGAGCTAGACGTTGTCGGCATTTTCCACAAGATCAAAGGCGTCGACCTACTGTATGATCTTTATACTGTGGTCATAGCGACGAATGATCGACTGTACCATTTATCCATTATTACATTTACGAAAATAAAACCTAATACAGTCGAATACGGTCAGTTATTTCAACCGTGGTTACTGACGTTCTGTTAGCGCGTTTAGTAAAGAATCGGAATGATAACCGTCAGTATTCTGGATCAAACCCAGGCTCTAATCGCATCTTTTTGTGATTTCTTTTTTATTGAAAGTACTTTTATATTATATTTAGATATTTTTGGAAATATTTTTTTGAATAAAATAAGAAACATTTTCATTTTTTTTATAGGAGAAAGAAAGACAACAATGTTTTTGTTTTACACACATGTTTGCGGTTTGTAAATCTATTCTGCGTAGGTACTTATCTACTTAGTAAAGTAAAATATTAATTTGTATAATTATAGGTACCTATAATAATATTGTCAAAGTTTCCTTTGAGTCTGACATTTGAAAAGAGCATTATAACATTTGCGCACGTGGCGGCTTTATATGCTTTGACATAGGGTTCAAATTCAATTGTTTCACACACTTTTTGCGGTTGGCAAATCTATTCCGCGAGAAAAATAAACTATTACAGCTTTTGCGCGCGTGGCGTGTTTATTTACACATAGTCACATATATTATCTTGTGGTTTCGAAATCTATTCCGCTAAGTAGGTACCTCAGAATACAAAAAGAGCCTAGTTAGTAAAGAAAAATATTTATGTATATACCTAGGTCTAAATATTTATATATTGTCAAAGCCTTCTTACTTTTTTTGTTTGTTCAGCCTTCCCACCACCACTTCTTTTTGTTAATTTTGTCCATTAGTTTTACTGACCAAAATTATAACTAAAGTACCTAATAAAAACAATTTATATTACAACTATTTAAAACTAAACGATAGGAATTATTATTTTATAATGATTTATTGGCTCGACCGGAACCAAACTTAGCGGGGGTGGCAGGTTCGCTAAAAATTGGCATACGTCCGACCTCCGACACGTTCCGCTCGGGACTAAAGGACGCGGGGCGCGTGGCCGCGCGCATGAAAATAATAGGAAAACACTTATTTTTGAAATTAGTGGTATAAATATTTTCAAATTTCACATTATGACGACAGACATATATGTCATTTTTTACGATCTTTATTATGGTATAAGTTTTATTATTCAAAGCTTAATACAACTCAAATAAAATAAGAATAAGACTGTAATTTAGACTTGTCTTTGCGATTTAATTAGTTGCAGTGAAATGCAAGTAATCGTGTATCGGATGACCGAAATAGAAAGATCAAAGTATGAATTATGTAATATGTTTTTTTTCAAAATTTAAATCCGTGGTATCTACGAATAAGACACAATTGAAAACGACGTTTTTTCGAACGTTCTCATGGGCACTATACACACAGCCGCCCGCCCCTACTGATCGCGTAGTGTCTGGCGCAGACAAGATTTTTGTCTTGTGCAGCGCCGACGCAGTGTACACTAGTCGTGTGTAGAAACGACACGAATTCTTGCATAGACCCGGCGATTTTTCTTGCCGTGGACACGCGGCCTAACAGGACAGGACGACCAATTTATAAAATTCTTGAAAGAGGTATAAGGCTTTTACGTATGTTGGCTGATACTTCAATAATGTTGTACAGGTTGTAGCGTCACGTTACCCAGATTTATGGCTTAGTTTAACCAAGGTGAAGAAGGTGTCTAAGGACATGCCTGGTAATTTATCTGCTACGTTTTGCCCGAAAATGCACCTCAAGACCTAATTTTCTGCTAAGGAAGTCGGCACACCTACAATGACTATCCGAGGTTTGCGCTTGTTGGGTTCGTCGACGACAAGTCCTGATGTGGAGTGCTGAGCTGCGTGCTTTTGTTTTACAGCGTAATCTTTTAACTCCTTGCTGATAATTACGCCTCCGTTCTTAGATTTCCGGACTCCACGTACCTACGTTTATAAGTGTGTATGCACGTTTATAAGTGTGTAATAAAATATTTTTGGTTTAGCCAAACTTTTGAACCACCATTAGCTTCCATTGTGCGTCGCTATGTTTTCTTTTGAACCGTTGACAGGTGTTTGTTTTACTTTCAATAACATTACTGCTTTTGTTTTAGTTTAGTCTACACTGTTTAAGTTTCAAAATTCTCTAGAACTGGGTAGTTTCAATTTGTTTTTGGTAGGCAGTTCCTAGAACCAAAATTAAACAGGGGCTCGGGATTAAATTAGTAGGTATAGGCGTATCAAATTAATTGAAACACGGTTTGGTATCCTTAGTAGGTACATATACGTAAATCGTTTACGGCGAAACCGAGGGTACAATATGAGGTTTAGTTAAATTGACTTTGAAAACGAGCGTAGGAACAAGTAATTCATGAATTATGTACTTATGGTTTTTGCTCGTGGTTTCGCTCGCATTTTGTAAGTTTTTTGTAGTAGATTCCTACTTTGGTAAGTACCATGACCGTTGAATAATGACTTAAATAACTTTCGTTCTTAAAAGTGCCTAGCCAAATTCAACCTTCGGCCTTATGTAATAATAACGGATTGTTGCAACATACATGACATATTGTAAAACATAGATCAACCTCGAATTGTTACTGTTGTTAGCACAGGTGTTTATACCCAGTTTAAGTGACAGTGTTCATACTGTAACCATCATTTATTTAAGCCAATAAACGTTATTTACTTTTATTATTTATAGCGTAACGTTAGTGAACTCTACTACGGGTGACGTAACGAACGACAAAGATATTATTTGCGGTTAGTACAGTAATCGTGTGTAGGGATCAAACCGCAAAATAAAGTTTGTTTTTTATTGTTTACACTTTTCCGAGATCAAAAGTATCCAGTGTGGTGCCCAGGATGTTTAAGTAAAATTATACCAAGTTGCATCATAATCGAACCGGTAGTTTATGCGAGATGCTTGAACAAACAGACAGACAGACAAATTTAAATTATATTTTTGGGTTCGGTTTCAATTTAATAACACCCCTTACTATTCCTTTTTTAAATATATCCAATGTATGGAATTGATATTTTTACAGTTTAATTTGTATGTATAAATAGGCCGAAAATTCAGCCGGTTTATTATAAAATTCTTGAACGTTTTAAATTTTAGGAATATTCACCTGATCCTTTAGATTAAGTGACGTCAGCAAAAATCAGGGATCGCCAATGCCCCTCGTAATGCGATTTCAAGACGAGTCGTCACTCCAGTTGACTCGTGATGCGGCATTTAAATAATTGATGTGATGACTAAAAGAATCGTAAGCTTTCCGTCGTGATAGATAGAGGTTCACTTTTAAATTCAAATTATTTCAGAAATGTTTCAATAATGATATCAGCATCTACTTAGCCTTTGTCTAACTATGTTTGGGTCAACTTCCAGTCTAACCGGAGGCAGCTGAGTAAGAGCGCCTTCACACTAGCGTTTGTCCAGCGTAGGCGTTCGATAAACGTATGCGCAGCGTAGACGCCACGACATTTCGGCGCAGGCGTCGCGCTGTTGTGGCGTTTCCTTTAGAGTAAATTCAAGGCTGCGCTAACGCGGCGCAGACGTCACACAATTGCGTTGTCATTTCGGAAATATCATTAACAAAATGGATTCTGACAAAATCTCTATTGTTGGCTTTGCTTTTAAAAAGTGTTCCCTGCCACTTATGACCTTTCAACCTTTAAAGCAAGAGTAAACAGGCATCTTCTGGGCTCGCTCGTTCCATCGTAGACCTCATCTATCGCTTACCATCAGGCGAGATCGATGTCAAGAGTGAGCTCATTAGAAATAAAAAATAAAAAAAAGTAACGCGGCGCACGCGTCGCGCACGTGCGGCGCTAGCACAGCGTATTCATGTACCCTTGCACTGACGCCGCGACAACATGACGCTTGCGCTGCGTTGTTACAGCGTCTGCGCTGCGCGTACGTTCATAAAACGCCTACGCTGAACAAACGCTAGTGTGAAGGCGCTCTATAAGTGTTTTAAATAGAGGGACTGCCTATCTGACCTCCACAATCCAGTAACTGGGTAACACGATACACGTAAGCTAGACCAGTGTCATATTTACTGACTTCTGACTACCTATTACGACTGACACAGATATCTCAATGACAGCCGGGACCAATCTTAACGTGTTTTCCAAGACACGGGGGTATTACACCTCCAACTTCCAAATTCCGGGTTACTACTGAGAAATTTCTTACAGAAAAACCCAATAACACTTTTAGCCCAAACCGGGAATCGAACTCGGGACCTCGTGCTGAGCAGTCGCGCTTGCCACGCGACCAACGAGGTTGTCCATGAGTTTATAGTGATAGTAAACTTTATAACGTGTGTTTAACCCAAAGGTAGACTGGTAGAGAATGCCTTGCTGCATTAAGTCCGCCCATGTAACACCATTCCACATAAAGTTTAAATAAATAAATAACAAAATAGTTTATTTAATTTAAAATCAAAAGAACACCACAGACATCAACCTACATGCTTCTCATAAACAAATACAAATTGTATGGACTTTAAAAGAGACTATGACCTCTGATTTTGTTTCGGTTTTTCGTCTCAGAGTAGTCAGTTAGGAAATACCGACCTCATTCAGCTAAACTAAACACGCAAAAAATATGACGTGTAAAAGTGTTATTTATAACCAATTTACAAAATAAATATTTCATTTCATTTCAATGTATTAAAAATTAATGTTATTAACAGAGGTATACACAAATAATAACAAACTTTATCTTCAACTGGTATGGATCCTTATCCAGTGACACAGTAGAGATTCCCACCAGTCTATGAAAACACACAGGAGACTGTTGGTGGTGATACGCAGGCGGCTGACTATGGAGATCGACCTCATTGTAATTATTGCGTAGAAATCATATGTGTGCACCTCCGAAAACATATTGGACGCATTACAACGCCATGACAACCCCAACAGCATCCTGAAGACATGATTATATTGGACACTCAGATCGCTGTATGTCCTTAACTTTAAAATGCTCCAAAGACTGAAAAGACTTTAAAGGTTTTATTTCAATTAAAATAATTTCCACACCGTTTTGTCTACAGTTTTGTATCTCTTAATAAAACAGGTTCTGATAAGATTAAAGGCTTCTGAAATAAAGAACAGCCTTTGGTTAAAACTTTGTGATTTAATTTTGAATACAAAAGTTAATTTCCTGTCTTTGTGCATACGTTAATTAACATTATAATTCTTTTTAGCACAGCAATTGGGTCATTGATTCTTTTTGGAAAAACCAGCATATAAATTAAACAGCTACCTACCTGGTTTCTATGCAAAAATTGCGCTATAAAAATCGCCTCTATCGATGAAAAGAATAATCTATGCATGAGTCCTTTGATATTTTTATAGCGGTTGTTCTCCCTTTATATTTTAGGTTCGGTTTTTAAAGCTCTCCGGCCTTTTCATATTTATAGGGTTCATAGTCTATGTGAAGTTTTATTTTTATGCATATATTTTTAACAAGTGTAGTGCAATAAGGCTGGTATTTCGATAAAATTGATTTCGTCACATGCCATCATCTTCCTTTTCCTAATTATGCTTCCAATCTATGTGGATGTAGCTTTTTTTTGGGTGGGAAAATCATCATATACTTCTCCCGCTGTGGGTGGAGTGGAAGGGAGTGTCAGACTTCTACTGACTAAAAACTCACCCTGCTCCTTCTGTTGATCTTGCATTCCGGGGCCACGGTGTCTCGTTAGAATAATTCCCGCAACCCCGTAAGACAATGGCCCTATCGGGCTCCGTCAGTGCTGCTGACTGCTCTTTGAGGCGCACGCGGAACACGGCGCGCCGTCGACTCGAGCCTGGTCCTTACCGAACAGTGAGCTACCCCTGCTCGCCGTCCGCAGACCCGCGTCTACGGTGGCCGGAGATCAGCTCGTGATACCAGACGGGGCGTCTCCCGCGGCGGCTGGGGTGTGAGGATGATAACTGTGTCACCCTCACGCGTTCAGCCTCCTCCTTAGCTGGCATGACTGCTTCGCAGAAGGAGGCGACTGCATCCCATTCCCTCTCGCTCCGCTCCGTGGTCTGAACCAGAGACGGGCGCGAGATGTCGCCGCCGCCGATCGCCTCCACGAGGACACGGCGGTGCTCCGCCCAAGCAGAGGTGGATGAGGCTAAGTTTTAGTGTTTTACGTGGATCGAATGCCTACCTAAGACTTGGTAAGACTGATATCAGATTTTCTGACTTCTGACTATGCGTAACGACTGTCTAAATAAGTACAAATGACAGCCGGAATCATCTGTTTAACTTGCTTTCCGAAGCACGAATCTGGATTTCGATATTTTAATATAAGAGAGCGAGAGTTAATTAACCTTGAAGATCCCGCGTGGCTGATATTATATACCCACGAGCTGTTAGATGAACAAACATACATACCGGTGAAATCATAACCCTTTCCTAGCTTCGCCGCAGTCGGGCAAAAACCTCGAGTTTTCACTAAAGCACCTGCAGGCAGCCTGAAACTAATTAAAGCAGTAATTGATCATCATTATGCAGTACACGGATCCGGAATTCCCCGTTGTCTTCATTCGCAGCCGCCGTAGCGAACCAGTTACATTGTTGCAATATAGATAGGATTGAAATTTAAAAACATTTATTCGGTGATAAACACACACAAGGACATACAATAGAAAATTACAAGCATAAAAGAATAGCACAATATTTGCCTGAGCCGTGTGTCAATATAGGGCTGAGAGGTGTGGACATCACACCGAAAGGGTTACCAACACAGCATTTGCTGGGCGAAACACACCCAGCGCTGGTTTTCAGTTGGCACCCAGCAGTGACACACGGACGAGGGTAAATAAAATAAATAGATAAAATTGATTTCTGTCCAATGAAATGTCATGTTCAGCCAAACAGACTATTGTTGATTCCTAAAGCCCTGGTATTGAATACTTTGTGATCTATGTGATGTGTTCGGAGAATTTGTAAGCAGTACGTGGTTTTATTCATGGCTATTCAGTATTATTTATTGTTTTAGTTTCAGGATTTATTGATTTGTGGGATTTTATACAAAACTGTTAAGTAATGTGTGCTTGTTTGATTCAATTGGAGAAAAAAACGCAACACAGTTCATTCCCACGTAGTTCTACTACTGTAACTACCGAATTTAATAAATTGTAAACTCAATTGCGTTTATAACTCAGTTGCGACAAAACAGCTGATCGAATCTGAATGTGGCTTGATAATTAGATAGCAGAAATCCTGGTGTAACACAGAGGCTTCTTATTATCCCAGAATTTCCACTTCATCTGATTTTACCACGGGAAAAATCGCGTGGGTAATATTGATTCCTACATGAACAAAGTCGCGGACACAGCTAGTATTACTTGTATTATGTCTATCTGTCTCAAAACACAAAAACACAAAAATTTATTTGATAAAATTTAGTACATAAAGTTAAAAATATAATACACTATAATTAAAGCTTACACTAGGATCAGAATGAGCCGGCGAATCGGCCAACCTCCTTGCCAGATTGCTGCCCTGGGATCTGGAGGCGACTGCCCTCCAGCGCGTCTATGAATGGCGCGTGGAGGCGCAGCGCCGGGGCGTATCCCCGCTGCCTCGAGAAGTCGAGGCGCGGCGGAAAGAGCTCCGGCGCGATCTCAGGGCAGTATGGAGGGAACGACTGTCGCAACCGACGGCCGGGCACGCCGCAATTGCGGCGGTAAGACCCCTCTTTGAGGAGTGGCTAGATCGGCGTCACGGCGTCCTGACCTACCGCATGACGCAGGTCCTCACCGGACACGGAAGTTTCGGGAGGTACCTGTGTCTGATGGGAAAGGAGGAAACGCCTGGGTGTCACCACTGCGAGGGTCGCCCTGAGGACACCGTAGAGCACACGGTGCAAGACTGCCCCGCCTGGGCAGAGCACCGACGTGTCCTGCGGCGATAGGCGGAGACCTCTCGCGCCCGGCATTGGTCGAGGCCATGCTGCGGGGCGAGAGGGAGTGGGAAGCGGTCGCCTCCTTCTGCGAAGCAGTCATGCTTCCGAAGGAGGAGGCGGGCCGCGAGAGGGAGAGGATGGCGTCCTCCCTCCAGCCCAGCCGCAGTGGTAGACGCCTACGGCGTCGGACGTCGGCCGACGATCTCCAGCCACCGTAGGCGCGGGCATGCGGAGAGCGAGTAAAGGGCAACTCGCTGTCCGACCATGGACCATGCCCGGGTCGACGGCGCGTCGTGTTCCACGCGCGCCTCATAGAGCGTCAGCAACATGACGAGGCCCCCTCTGCAGAGGGCCGAAGCCTGCCGGGGTCGTGGGACTCATCCCGTTACCGTGGCCCCGGTATGTAAAGGGTTATTGAAGGAACACCGTGGATTTTAGTCAGTAAAAGTCTGACAGTCCCTCCCACCCTACCCGGAGTGGGAGGACTTATTTGATAATTTTACCATGTTAAAAAAAAAAAAAAGGATCAGAATGAGGAACATCTGTGTCTGAACTAGATAGGGAATATCTGTAATTACCTTTTTATGTTTCAAAATTTTGATTTGGGGGCAGTTTCTTAATAATCTTGCGGATTATATCGCTTGCAAAAGCTTGTCAAAGAACGAGAGAATATCTTACTTCCTCCACCTACATTCTCATAAGATACCGCCTAATTTGTGAGTAGCAGTCCACACTCTAGATTTGTTCTCCTTGACAATAGGCTTTTCTGTTATATCATGTGAGTTCAAAGTAACTTGCTTATACAGAGTGGCCCGTTTACAGAGGTACAAAGATTTTTTTCAGCTTGAGAGCATCATAAGTGATCATTTAAAACATACTTTAGTTAAGCGAAAACTTATGGTTACGAAATTATGTTTTTTTTTTTAATAATCTAGTCTTGTTATTTACACTAGATGAGCCTATAGCGCGATAGGTAGATTATTGCACTATGCTTATACCAAATTTCATTCGATTCGGTCCAGTACTTTTCATAACAGAGTGGTTTTGTGTCAAAAGTATTGAAATTTCGGGTAATTTAAAAAAAAAACGATTTCTAAACCATAAGTTTTCGCTTAACTAAAGTATGTTTTAAATGATCACTTATGATGCTCTCAAGCTGAAAAAAATCTTTGGACCACTGTAAACGGGCCACCCTATATATGGAGGTTAATACAATTGTATTTGCCACTGGCTACAGAGGAATTGAATTTCCTAGATCTCGATAGTAAAGGCAGATGCCATTTGCATCGGGATATTACATAGGTGTGTTACATAGACAGGCGTAATTATATTTGTAGTTTTATAGTGATGTTGTCGCGATACAATATCAAAGATACTTTCGCTGTTGTGGGATAATTTTAACACAATACCGCGACCCCGGCATTCAAGGACAGCTGAAGGAACAAGGGGGTTTTTTGTCAGTTGGAATCTGACACTCCAAGATGATTTTCGTACCGAAAAAGGTACATCATTACAAAATATAATGCTTATATTTTAAAATAATTATTTGGTAATTTTAATAGTATAAAGGTATTTTTATAGTAACTTATGCAGTTGCTTTCGAAAAGCACCATTTGGTGAAGTGATACTGATGATGAAGACCACAGATGGCCACCGGAACTACGCAATAATAAGTATTTCAAGGGATCTGATTCGGTTACTTGAATATGGTTGATAAGCACCATATGCTCGTTACAATGTATATGGTGAAGTGGAGCTAATGGTGAAGTACCAGGAGAACTGAACTCCTAAAAAATTAACGGCCCTGCATCGGGAAAAGCAATATTTTGTGATAAGTCGTTGATATTTAGGCTGATAACAAGGTAAATTATAAACCGACCCACTAAAGAGCGAGAAATAAAAACATTTTAAACAAAAATAAAACCGACTTCCAAAAAACACTGCATAGTGGAAAATAACTTTAATTTAGGAAGTCGGAGTCTTTTTATTATTTTTTACTAAAAAGATTTTCCGAGTTATCGTGTAGGTCAACTCACAACTTAGGATAGTAGTATTAATGACACAACGTAAATTTTTGAGACATGGAGAAGTATCGGTATGTAATGAAAGGTCACCCTTCCGCAAGCCAACGACGCACTTTTATTTAGAAGTAACCTATTGACTCTTGACTTAAACACCTCCATGATATAGCTATCAGAAAACACTTATCACACCTGGTGTCAAAGTGGCTGTATCAGGGAATGCCACTCCTTATCTGTACGCCCAATGAAATTATTCACGAAACGTTTTAAGGGTGGAATGTCCAAAATGTACATTTTCTGTAGTGCTAAATACATACAGGCCTAGATCGCTGACCTTGTTGAAACGTAACTAGACCCGAAATGCCTAGTAAATCTTTATCCTTAAAATTCCACAAATAATTTTAATCTAAGCGGATCCTGTCTGACCTGCCCCTATGCTTCTATAACCCATAACGTAGCCTAAAGCTATTACCAACCTGCCCTTTTCAATAGGTTTCTTTATCTCCGGCCTTGTTCAGGCCTGTTATACCCGGTTACCCGGTTTTAGGGAGCAGCCATTACTCAGTTAATAACTCATTGATCCGCTTGAGTTATGGGTAAAGGAGACGCTTTGGAGAATATTTCCCATTATGTTGGCTCGTTGGAAATTAATTGCGGCAATTGTGTTTACTTAATTGATTGTACTAAGTTTCTCGTTTTTCTGTGATTTATTTGGTGTTTGCGTATTGTATGGGAGTGTGACGTGAATGTTATTGTGCTTAAGAGGAATTAAAACAAGTAAAATGTTATTCTATGGTTTCTTAGCTAATTTTGTCAACAGGTTGGTAGAACTGTTAAATTAAACCCGACTTTGAAAATATTCTTTTAGTATTATTGAGTTACTTTTAGAATAAAAATAAATGTCACTAGGTAATCAATTTGTTTAACTAAATATTGATGCCGATTATCATCTGTAAGTGTTTAAAAGTCGTTAAAAGTCCTAAGAACTCCTAAAACTGGCATCTGGCATCAGTTTTTTCAAAGGACTGAGAATTAGATCAGAGGGCAGTCGGTCCATGATTAATACTGTTTACTCAGTAATCCCTTGTTTACTTATAGCTGTTACGTCATTTTTAACTTTATTTGCATAATTATTATTATCTACTTATCCTTTTTCCGAATACAACTGAGTTACAGTATTTTATAACCAGCGACCTATCTTACCTCCACAATGCAGTAGCTGGATAACTCAATACCTCTTGGCAAGACTCGAGACAACTTTTTGTTTCTGACTACACGTTACGACTGTTAACGATGTAAATTACATTGCCACTGTTACATTTGAGATTTTGTCCCTCTAGAGGTAACGGAACTAAATCCCAGCTGCAAGGTGGTTGGTATTGAAACATTAAACGGTTCGAAACAACATTAGTTTATTCAAACAAGGTAAAGTAAAATACGTAAAAAGAAGGTTATTTCCTTATTCAAACAAGGTAAAGTAAAATACAAAACAAAGGTTATTGCCAGCCAGCTTAAACTTCAGTCGGTGGATCTTCGGGTTATGGGGGGTTGAAGATAATACCAGTCACCATCCATGGATCAACCTACTTAGCCTTGAAAATCAACTCGTGTGTCTATTAATATACAACTACGAACCTTTATAAAGATAATATTTTCTTTACATAAATTGTTTATTGTTCCAAAATCTTTACATCATTGTTTTATGAGGCTGCCCCATTAAGTAATTAACAATACTTGTGTTGGGGCCGACTCGCTACTTCCCTTTTACATTCACAATGGAGACTAATAAACAAAAATAGAAGTCAAAAATAAATGAAAACAGTTGCAATTAAGAAACAATTAAAAATTATGATATTTACATATAACTTAAATAATACTATTAGGATAGCAGCTCAATTGCGTGCGTGTGTCTGTATGTGTGTGTGTGTGTGTGTGTTTGAGTGTGTTTGTGTGTGTGTGTGTATTGGTCGTGAGTTTGTATGTTTTTGTTTTTTTTTGTTTTTTGAATTTCTTTACATAAGAGTATGCTAAATACATTAAATCCAAACACAATAATGAAACAGAAGAAAAAATGAAACAATCCGTATTGACGCGCCAGATACTTTTTTATTCGGGAATTGAACCCACCTCCCAAGAGACGTCTATTCTCAATCTAACGGGTGAAGGCTGTGAGAATAGTTGGAAGCAGTGTTATACGGAAAATAATGCTTGTATTCCCCAGAGGAGTAAGGAAAAGGAAGGGTATGCCCACGATTTGGGAGATATGTAAAAGTTTCTTGTTTTTGCTATTGAGAGACTTGTGTGTAATGTGATCGTTATCCCACGTCTTGGTAAGCAATGATATGGTCACCGATTGAGGACGAATTGCTTAATTTCTATTGTAATCTATGGCAATAGGTGTACTAATGTTACCAGAATAAATTAATTTTATTATACATATGATATTGTACTAAAGTTAATTTATCCAATTCTAGCTGTACCCGTGACAACGGTTGCGTGGGAGGTTTTCGTTCCCTTGGGAATTCAGAGATTTCAAAATTTCGCTTACAGTCACATTAAAAAAGTATCAGAGACTAGTCCGAACAACCAGAAATATAGACAGACCATACCGACTTAGTTCGTTTTTTTTTTGCGTCGTGTAATAACTGTGTTTTCTAAAACAGTAATTTGAAATAATAGAAATTAAGACGAGAAATTCGCTGAATAAATTATTTTGAATTGATTTCCAAGACAGTTTGATTGGATTAATGTTTGTTGATGTAACAATAACAACCCGAAATAGAACCTAGACTGGAGTTGAACTAAGTTCTAATAATCAAATGCTTGATTGAGAATCCGACAACTATTATATAATTGGATAAGTCCTCGTGAATTGGTGTTTACTTTTGCCTGGCTTACTTTTGATTGAACTCTGGCTAAACCTTGAATTCATTCAATGTTACTAAACTATAAATGGGCGACTAAGATTGTGCGACTATTATCGTCTATACTAATATTATAAAACGGAAAAGTTTGTTTGTTTGTTTGCATTAGCTAAGATTTTGGCATAAATACTTTTTTTGTAGCATCCATAGTTTATCAGGTTCAGGTGGGCCCTCAATCCTCAATGTGAGAACTGAGGGCCCATCTTTACAGTCCATAACTCGGTTATTTGACTTTCACAAAATCTGATTCCAACTTTCACATTTCTTTGGGAATGTTCACTAAATCCTAAGCACATTTTCACAGAGTTTTATAAAAGTGGTCTTCACACCATATGCACATCAATTACATGTTGCTTTATCTGGATCCGCAAGAAAACCAATATACACTAATACCATAAGAAAATAGGACTAAAATATTGTATATGTATGACACCGATATACTCTAAATCTATTTATACTTAACAATATGATTAACAATTATCTTTACTTCGCGATTCTCTATCCATTGCAAATTAGATAGGATTACTAAAATTTTACCATCTATTCATCAATATTCAGAGGTTTCTTTTGAAGTCGGGTAGTCTATAACCTTCCTCAAGCTTCAATACTTCCATACGAAATCCACCCAGTACTTTCCAAGATTAGCGCGTTCAAACTAACAAACAAACTTTTCCGCTTTATAATAGGGTAAGGTGGTGTAAGTGTGCGCAGTTTAACTTTGAGGTCCCATAAAAAATAAAATATCATATTTAGAAAAATCAACATTATTTATTTATAGTCTGTATCTATTTATCAACAAATTACACATACATGATAGTACTTTTATACTGATTATTAAAGCAATTCGTGCAAAATTATTCCCTAACCATTCCAAAATATCAAAAATGCACAACGTTAATATTCAAGTTTTCACTTCTGCCGGCACTCCCGGAGTGCAACCCGTTTTTTTTTTACTGAATACTGTATTAAATCATTGTTTCTATCTAACCCAATGAGATTTTAATTAAAAAATAAAATTCACTTGTTTCACTTAAAACAGCAATGTAAATAAAACTTGAAAGTGCTACCTGATCAGCTGTTTTGTTAGAGTTCATTTGCGAGCTCAACACAGCTGATCAGGTAGTCCTTTTCTTTGAACATAATAGCTGACTTTTCTTTGAATATAATGGGGCTAACAGGAACTTATTAAACCTAAAAGCCGATTCTTAGACAGCCACTTTATACAAGATTCTGTTTTTGACAGCTCATCATTTTTCTCAACATTTTTCGTTGGTTTGCACAAAGGTATTATTCCTTTGAAATGGAAACTTATTATTTATTTCTGACCTTGTAAAGTTTAGGCTGAGAAAGGTCATATTATCTAATTAATAACATGGGGTTCAGCAGGGGGTGAGAAGTATAGAACCAGGTGATGTAGCAACGCTAAGGGGATCTGTTTTACCCATTACGGGCCCAGGTACCTCCATAGAAGTTCCCACTACCCAGGCAGATAATAGCCTTATTGGGTGCCGTCCTTACTGATCTTTAAGACTCTTTGACATGGGAAGTTTATATCTGGAGGCTCCCTCATGTGTAGTCAAAGAAATGTCCTGATTTACAAACATTTAAACTCTCATACACAAACACCTAGAACCGGCACATCTAACTGCAGGTCATACAATGGTTTGAAGTGGTGTATTACATACATTATGTTGTTAATTTATAGACAATAAAATACGTTTAGGGAGCTGACTTTTTCAAGAGATTTGCGAAGATATTGCCTAATCTAATTCCAGCAAGCCCGTTCTATCCTCGGATTACTAGACTAAGACTTGTGTGTAATGTGATCGTTATCCCACGTCTTGGTAAGCAATGATATGGTCACCGATTGAGGACGAATTGCTTAATTTCTATTGTAATCTATGGCAATAGGTGTACTAATGTTACCAGAATAAATTAATTTTATTATACATATGATATTGTACTAAAGTTAATTTATCCAATTCTAGCTGTACCCGTGACAACGGTTGCGTGGGAGGTTTTCGTTCCCTTGGGAATTCAGAGATTTCAAAATTTCGCTTACAGTCACATTAAAAAAGTATCAGAGACTAGTCCGAACAACCAGAAATATAGACAGACCATACCGACTTAGTTCGTTTTTTTTTTGCGTCGTGTAATAACTGTGTTTTCTAAAACAGTAATTTGAAATAATAGAAATTAAGACGAGAAATTCGCTGAATAAATTATTTTGAATTGATTTCCAAGACAGTTTGATTGGATTAATGTTTGTTGATGTAACAATAACAACCCGAAATAGAACCTAGACTGGAGTTGAACTAAGTTCTAATAATCAAATGCTTGATTGAGAATCCGACAACTATTATATAATTGGATAAGTCCTCGTGAATTGGTGTTTACTTTTGCCTGGCTTACTTTTGATTGAACTCTGGCTAAACCTTGAATTCATTCAATGTTACTAAACTATAAATGGGCGACTAAGATTGTGCGACTATTATCGTCTATACTAATATTATAAAACGGAAAAGTTTGTTTGTTTGTTTGCATTAGCTAAGATTTTGGCATAAATACTTTTTTTGTAGCATCCATAGTTTATCAGGTTCAGGTGGGCCCTCAATCCTCAATGTGAGAACTGAGGGCCCATCTTTACAGTCCATAACTCGGTTATTTGACTTTCACAAAATCTGATTCCAACTTTCACATTTCTTTGGGAATGTTCACTAAATCCTAAGCACATTTTCACAGAGTTTTATAAAAGTGGTCTTCACACCATATGCACATCAATTACATGTTGCTTTATCTGGATCCGCAAGAAAACCAATATACACTAATACCATAAGAAAATAGGACTAAAATATTGTATATGTATGACACCGATATACTCTAAATCTATTTATACTTAACAATATGATTAACAATTATCTTTACTTCGCGATTCTCTATCCATTGCAAATTAGATAGGATTACTAAAATTTTACCATCTATTCATCAATATTCAGAGGTTTCTTTTGAAGTCGGGTAGTCTATAACCTTCCTCAAGCTTCAATACTTCCATACGAAATCCACCCAGTACTTTCCAAGATTAGCGCGTTCAAACTAACAAACAAACTTTTCCGCTTTATAATAGGGTAAGGTGGTGTAAGTGTGCGCAGTTTAACTTTGAGGTCCCATAAAAAATAAAATATCATATTTAGAAAAATCAACATTATTTATTTATAGTCTGTATCTATTTATCAACAAATTACACATACATGATAGTACTTTTATACTGATTATTAAAGCAATTCGTGCAAAATTATTCCCTAACCATTCCAAAATATCAAAAATGCACAACGTTAATATTCAAGTTTTCACTTCTGCCGGCACTCCCGGAGTGCAACCCGTTTTTTTTTTACTGAATACTGTATTAAATCATTGTTTCTATCTAACCCAATGAGATTTTAATTAAAAAATAAAATTCACTTGTTTCACTTAAAACAGCAATGTAAATAAAACTTGAAAGTGCTACCTGATCAGCTGTTTTGTTAGAGTTCATTTGCGAGCTCAACACAGCTGATCAGGTAGTCCTTTTCTTTGAACATAATAGCTGACTTTTCTTTGAATATAATGGGGCTAACAGGAACTTATTAAACCTAAAAGCCGATTCTTAGACAGCCACTTTATACAAGATTCTGTTTTTGACAGCTCATCATTTTTCTCAACATTTTTCGTTGGTTTGCACAAAGGTATTATTCCTTTGAAATGGAAACTTATTATTTATTTCTGACCTTGTAAAGTTTAGGCTGAGAAAGGTCATATTATCTAATTAATAACATGGGGTTCAGCAGGGGGTGAGAAGTATAGAACCAGGTGATGTAGCAACGCTAAGGGGATCTGTTTTACCCATTACGGGCCCAGGTACCTCCATAGAAGTTCCCACTACCCAGGCAGATAATAGCCTTATTGGGTGCCGTCCTTACTGATCTTTAAGACTCTTTGACATGGGAAGTTTATATCTGGAGGCTCCCTCATGTGTAGTCAAAGAAATGTCCTGATTTACAAACATTTAAACTCTCATACACAAACACCTAGAACCGGCACATCTAACTGCAGGTCATACAATGGTTTGAAGTGGTGTATTACATACATTATGTTGTTAATTTATAGACAATAAAATACGTTTAGGGAGCTGACTTTTTCAAGAGATTTGCGAAGATATTGCCTAATCTAATTCCAGCAAGCCCGTTCTATCCTCGGATTACTAGACTAACGGTGTTGTGCCACCGTTACATAGTTGTCATCTCACCCATACGCATAAAACGGTTTAAGAATACAATAATTGTGCGTATAGCTAAGGATTTGATTGCTGCTGGATTCTGCGTTGTATGAGAGTCTATAACCTCGAGATCTTTATATCAAGAGCGAATAGGTTACTTGTAGGTAAACACACTTCATGTTTATCTGTATCATCGCTTATCAGTTTTTAAATATTTGTGGAATTCCAGGGCATGATAGAAAGAATATATATGATGGTACAACGTTCACTGCGTCAGGTCATCAGCAATGAAATAAATTATTCAAACGATTGACGTAATGTTTGCAGCTGTGCTGCAGCTTTCAGTATACAAATAAAAACTATCCAGGAAACTGACTTTACCAACACATCTTTACAGAACCAGGTCTCAAATCAAAAATATCATTTAAATAACATGCCAGTTCCAATGATTTATCTTATAATCTTACTTCCTTTTGATCTATTTCTTGTTTTCAGAACTTCAATTATGTTGAAAGTATTCAGTTTCAAAGCTACTTAAAAACAAAATAAACTGAGTAATTAGATAGGTGGGAGGCAATAAGATCTTAAGAGAACTTGAAAGAATAAAGTGCTGAGGTGAATGACCGAGAGGTAATTAAAGTAGACTGCAAAGAACTTTTTAAGACTAATAATGTGAATTAAAACTTCACAGCTTGTTTTTCTCAAGGAGTTAATAAACAAGAAGGCACTTTTTTGCCATTGGTAGGACGCCTTCATAGGTGCTTGGACTTTTGGGGAAAAGACAAGGGAGTATGGGATTCTTACCACACTAAAACTACCCCGGTGATCACCATCAACACATAGAAGGAACCCGTTACCTCTAAAAAGACTCTATAATAAACAAGTATCTAAGTACCAAATTGCCAAATCTGCCAAGACGATTCCAATTAATTTATAGATACGAAAATTCTGGTGTCATAGACACATACACAGCGTACAGCTAAGGAGTGGAATTCTCTGCCGGAGTCTGTTTTTCCTGACAGCTATAAACTGGGAATCTTTAAGTCAAGAGTGAATAGGTTACTTCTAGCTAAGCGTGCTTCATCTTCGACCACATCATCGCTTAACATCAGGTGAGATGGTGGTCAAACGCGAGCCTATTACCAATAAAAAAATTGGCTAAGTACGAGTCAAACTCTCCCATGAATGGTTCCGTAGTAACTACGCCAAATAACTTTGTGTTTCATAGTATTTGTCTGAATTACAAGGTTATATTTGCGGTTTTAGAAAATATGCTATATCTAAAAAATTGCAGATCCGATCTCGTTCAAACTAATTTTCGTTAAAAGTTTACATTAAGATCTATAAGTAGTATAAAGTTTTTTTTTAGATTTTTACCTCCATTATTATAGAAGTTAGAGGAGGGACACACATTTTACCAATTTGGAAGCGTATATCTTTTAAACGATTGACTTTATGAAAAGGTGGTTTTAGAAACCTCAATTTCATTTTAAATACCGTTCTATAGATAGCATACTCGCATAGGTTTCATGAGAAAAAAATAGTTTCAGTTCCATATTAGGAGCCCTGCATGTGTATAGTCCTTATAGTTTCGGAATAAAATGGCTGTGACATACGGATGGACGGACAGACAGACATATATGACGAAACTTTATAGTTCCGTTTTTTGCCATTCGGCTACGGAACCCTAAAAATCGCCAGATTAGAAACATAATCAGATTACTACGTTCCCACTGCAGGCCTTCTCTCTATAATAATAATATAATGTATATTTAATATATTATTATTAATATTATTATTTATTATTATATAAATATTATTTAACATATCTATTTTTTATATTTTTAAACGTTTTGTTTTTATAGGAATATTGAAAAATGTAAATAATATGTATATAAAATGTAATAAATGAAATAATATTCCACAACTTTCACACAACTCCATCTAGTCCCAAACTAAGCAGAGCTTGTGCTATGAGTACTAGACAACTGACAAACATACATATATATTTATAAATGCATACATATTATAGATAAATTACACCCAGACTTAGATGATATAAATTACCCAAAGTAATGTGCCTGACTGAATTCGAAATCACCTCCTTCAACTCGCAAGTCTAGCCCATAGCATAGCACTAGGCCAGCACTACTCCTGCCGGTTGACCCGAATACAAAAGCTTAATGTAAATAAATAAATGTTAAATATAGAACCCTTGCTCTTAAAAAGTGTTTCTATAAAAATAATGTTTTTAAAATTGTGACGTGTTAGTTATTACATTTGTTAAAAGAAAGGTTTTATCAATCGAGTCTTTAATTATAAAAAAATAATAGTTCCCTCCCTTATCTACGAAACTACTGAGCTGTACTAATAAAATAGGAAAATATCACTCAGTCGATTTTTGAGAAAGTACTTTTCAATGTGAACACGTAGTAAGCATGAAACTTGGCAACAAAACTAGACTAAGGTCCGTATTACAGAACGTTCCTGAAGTCCAGTTTGAGCTTAATTCGCCCGATCTCAGTTTAAATATAGAATCTGCACTTGAGCATTGGTCTTATTCCAGAATGGTAATAAAACTACACTCAGATTCCAATCGAGCCTCAAGCAGGGAATATCTAATTATTCAGCCCACTCATTTTAATGTGTCAGGTGTTGATACATGGCTCGACTTGATTCTAACATCCACTCCCTCTTTGGTTGCATTTCATGGCCAATGTCCTGCACCTGGCTTTTCCCATCATGATCTCATTTTCCTCTCCTATATCTTAAAGCCACCAAAACCTCTCCCTAAAGTTCTGCACATGCGTTGTTATGCGCGCATGGATGTTGAGAAGCTGCGTAAAGATGCGTCAGAAATTGATTGGGGCCACCTTGCAGCGGCAAAGACCATTGATGACAAACTTGGTATTTTCAATCAGGCCGACCTTGCCCTCTACGATGAACATGCTCCTGTTAGGAAGGTTAAACTAAGGCGACTACCAGCTCCTTGGATGTAACCAGGGGTTCGTTTAGCGATGAGGTGCAGGGATCGAGCCTTTCGGAAGTATAAAAAGGATCGCAGTGAAGATAAAAAGAATGCCTACAAAGCTGAAAGGAATCGGTGTAATCAGGTGATACGCAACGCTAAACGCCGCCATATTCTTGAAAACATTTCAACTTCCTCACCTGCCGATATCTGGAAATTCCTTGGAACTCTCGGTATTGGTAGGTCAAGTCATGCAGATTTTCCTAAAGCGATCGTTTTGGATGATATCAACCGTCATTTTACTACAACTTGTCAATTGGACCCCCTTATTTTGTCTCAGACGGTTGATTTCATCACTTGTTTACCTGGTCCAATCATTGAACCATTTCAGTTTTCACCAGCGACCTTGGATGAAATTAGAAAGATTATACTATCCATCAAATCCAAGGCTGTGGGTCACGATGAAATCAATCGGGGTATGATTACCTTGATCCTAGACTGTCTTCTCCCACCAATTTCCCACATCATCAATTATTTCCTGGATTCCGGACAATTCCCATCCTTGTGGCGTATGGCCTATGTCCGTCCACTTCCTAAAATATCAAATCCTTCACTACCTAACCATTTTAGACCTATATCCATTCTCCCTTTCCTGTCAAAAGTGCTCGAAGCTTGTGTTCACAAACAGTTTTCTGGATTTGTTTACCGGAATAATCTTGTAAGCTCATTCCATTCTGGATTCAGACCCGGGCACAGTACATCCTCTGCTCTTCTTAAAGTGACTGGCGACATTAGAGAAGCTATGGAGGATACTAAAGTTACTGTATTAGTATTAGTTGATTTCTCCAATGCCTTTAACGCCGTCAGTCACGATATACTCCTAGCTATCCTCTCCCATCTTATGGTTTCTCCCCAGGCGCTGGAATGGTTCACTTCTTATCTTCGGGGACGTCAGCAGTCGGTCCGCGTTGATGAGAGATCTTCAAATTGGCGTGGTCTGGATGCTGGTGTTCCACAAGGCGGTATTCTTTCTCCATTATTATTCTCTGTCTTCATTAACTTTATAACTCACTGTCTTCGGTGTTCGTATCATCTTTACGCCGATGATCTACAATTATATACTGCTGTGCGGGTTGAAGGTTTGTCGGATGCTATAAGGGATTTAAACCGAGATTTGGATGCTATTAATAGCTGGTCTGACAAATTTGGGGTGTCAGTTAACCCCTCAAAATGTCAGGCTATCATTATTGGTAGCTCACGCATGATGGGTAGAGTGGTGGCTAACACTCTTCCACCTATTATTTTTAATGGTGCCGTCATTCCCATCAGCCCTAGCGTAAAAGATCTCGGTTTGCATCTTGACGCGACACTCAGTTAGCAAAATCAAGTTTCTAGTGTCAGCCAAAGGGCCAATGGCACTTTGCGTTCCTTGTATCGTCTGAGAAACTTTTTGCCTGTTAAGACGAAGACTATGCTCTCGCAGACTTTAATTTTCCCTTTAATTGACTATGGTGACGTGTGCTACTTTGACCTGAATGCGGTCTTGCTCGATAAGCTTGATCGTCTCCTCAATAACTGCATTCGGTTCATATTTAATTTAAGGAAATATGACCATGTCTCAAGTTTCAGGTCTGAGCTTAAATGGATGACCATTCGCCAGAGGAGAAGTTTGCGCGCTTTGACAACTCTTTTATCTTTACTCAACTCTCCCAGCCCTCCTTCTTATCTAATGCCTCACTTTCAATTTCTATGTTCTTCACACAATAAGAATCTACGTTCATCCAATAATCTTCTCTTACTCTGCCCTTCTCATACATCTGACTTTGTTCATTCTTCTTTTCATATCCAGTCGATTATCCTCTGGAATGCACTTCCTCTCGAGATCAGAACGGCTGACAGTCGCTATGCATATAAAAAAAATTGCGGATCTATTTTCTACACCAATAAGCAGAATTTCCACATTCGGTTTCATTTGCTTCTTCATTATATATATATATTTGTATATGTATATATATATTAGTATTTATTTATATATATTATTTATGTAGATTTCTATTTTTTAATGATACTAGGGTTTTTGTGTTATTACTATTATTATATATATATATTTTTTTCTAATTTTACATCACACGTTCATATTGCACCTCCCACACTATCTCTTCACCGCTCATGGTTGACTGGTAGAGAATGCCTACGGCATTAAGTCCGCCTTTGTACCTATGTGCATAAAGTGTAAATAAATAAATAATTGTCTATGCATTAGTCTGTTTTCGTTTACGTTTTATTTTCTTCGTCTCCGCTGTTTCGATCTACGAATGATCGTAAATAATTCAATTTAATTTAATACCAAATTTTTAAGAATAAAAAATATGTATTGCACGGTTTCACCATAGAAATTATTTTTTAAGAATTTGTAAAAGCAAATTCTTGAAGGTAAAAGGTGTTAAGGCAATATTTTCTAACATATAAAAATATAGCAAGAGTAACTTGTTCGTGGAACGGAGTGGATCCTAAATAATGTCTGTGACAGTGTTGTTTTGAATTGCTCATTAATCATATAATAAGTAATATTCAAATAAATAATGGTTTGGGAACAACGATCAATAAAAATATTAAAAGGAAACAAAGTTATAGTTAAAACAAAACATAAATGCATATGTTTTACCAAATCTTGGTCAATAGATGGCAGTATTACAAATTGTCAAAAATCTTCATCTTGTGAAAATCTATACCATTTCTTAAAATAATTATTAGCAAAATTGTATGGGCCTTTCACATGGAACGCTGAAGTTCTGTTTTTCTGTTCAAATCATCGGTGAAAAAATCATTGTTATAATCTGTTTAAGTTAGAAAACACGGGATTCATCTAGTAACGTAAAATGGCAAAAAATTACGTGTAAAAGTGTTATTTGTAACCAATTAGCAAAATAAAATGTGATTTCATCATCATTCGCCAAAAATTACCATTTTTATATCAAATAATAAACCGAAAAGCAAATAGTTAATTGACAAGGAAATCTTTGCTCGAGCGTGGTGTCGACCATACTTGGGTGATGAATCTACAATTGAGTAACGATCTAGAATAAAGCCGTACCCGGCTGAACTATGATCGATGAATCTATACTTGAGGAACATTCTAAAATTAAATCTCGACTCAAAACTAGTTTTAAACAGAGATCAGTGCTCAAGTTTCGTTCTGTAATACGGGCCTTAGTCTTAAATTGTCCCACTGACATGCTTATATACGACACTAAACTACATCAAATTACCAAATTTGTTCTTCTTAAAGCAGATAAAAATCGTTTACTTTAAAACAGACTGATATAACTGTCACAGTTTTCTTCCCTCGGGAACCAAAGTTATTAAGCCCAAGAAAAGGCACGCGTAAATACAGCCTACAAAATTAAGCCTGTCAAGCCATTGTGTCATGGTAATATGACCATAATAATGATGACACCATTATTGTACTGCGGCTATTTAGTTAGGCTATGGGTTTAAATTATGATGGTGTGACGCAGATTATGGTGTGAATTAGGATGGAAGGGTTGAGGAGATAAGGGCTGACATTGGATTTTATCATGTTATTTTTAACGCCGTGACAGTATTTTAATTCTGTTATACTTTTTATGGCAGCATTGATATTTGCTAAAAATACCTTCTAGACAGGCATAAGTGTTTGATAAATGCACTTCATTTATTAGTAACATAATAATATTGATGCTTATGTCAAGTCTATTACTATATTAAAGTTTAAAAAAAAAGTGAATATGAAATCACTCCTCCAAAGTAATTATTTCAATTATAAGTGTCACTTTTAATGATAATGTGGCATCGAGTTACCGCGGCTAGCCTACCACGGATAAAATTTTAGTAATAAGAAATGTATTCGTATGTTTTGAATAATAAACGAGAAAAAAACATCTTTTATTGTAATATATTTAGTTTTCTGTAGGCAATTTGTACAATGTTTAGTACTCCAACTGGCCTCTCAAGCCTATTTAATACTTTATTACGAAATTGTTTTATTGTAAACATCAATCCCACACACCAAAACATTCATGATTTACTCATTAATACTCGCCCACACGTTTTGTCACTAACTAGTTAATAAATTGTTAATCCGTAATTGACGATAGGGTAAGGTAATAAGTATTGTAAAATTTATTTAAAGCTCTTGGTTTTGTTTTAAATAAAAATAATATCCGAAAAAAAACAGTAACTGTGGAGTTCGTATCAGTTTTTTTTTTTTCATAGGACACTATCAATTCGACTAGTGTTCTAGTTTCTGATGCTTTATAAATGCGTAAGTTCGTTTAATCATTTGATTAGATAAGGAGGGATAATAAAACGTTGACAAATCAAATAACTAAGTTAAGTTCCTTCATGACACACATGTTAGAGATTTGAGATCATCAGAGAATTAGAGACTTGATGACTACACATTCCAAAAAAATTTACGAACATTCGTTTACGGTGCAGGGTATTCGGCTGGGAAATCGATTATCGGTGTCAGTAAGACAAGCTCAGTCACTCGCTGTTCTTAAAAGATCGGTTGCCAATCATTTTCTTTCAAACGTATGATTATTCTTTAGTCAAAACCACACGATGTTAAAGAACACATTATAAATTTATATATTTTATGTACTTATATATTGTATTTATATATATATAATTATATTTTGTTAGTTTTTCTGTTCTGATGAGTATGTTTTTGTAAAGTAGTACATTAATTTAGCTCTCCCCCATTTTAATTAAAGCTCGTAAAATCCTTCCAAAGGTTGTCTGGAACATATCGCTCTCAGTGATAAGACCGCTATTGTAATTTTTATTTTACAATGTTGTTATTTAAATGTTATTCAATTATTGGTGTACAATAAAGTATATTCTATCTATCTAAATAATTTGAATTAAAATAAAATTTATGCAAATACGAGTCCTATTACATTATGGCCAAAAGGCTCATTGGCATCGAGGAAGTGGTCGATTCAAATCTCCAGAGCCTTGAACTGTGGTGACGTGTTGCAAGTCTATCGGTAACATTTCGAAGAGTGTGCAATGTAATTGCACAGTCTAATTCCACCAAGCCTGTTCCATCATCGGACTAGAAAACGAACGGCGATGCTTTCATTGTGCGTATAGCTAAGGAGTAAAATTGCCTGCCAGAGTCTGTATTTCCTGATAGCTATAACCTGGGGGTCTTTAAGTCAGGAGTGAATAAGTTACTTCTAGGCAAGCGTGCTTTATCTTTGACCACAACATCGCTTACCATCAGGTGAGATAGTGGGCAAACGCGAACCTATCAATAATGAAAAAAAGGAATGCTCTAGTAATTAAAAATAATTCCATCTTTCTGTAATACCACACATTCCATTAGCATCTGGCCCAGTTTCCAGACATACCCAAGTAATTCCAAGATACATTTAAAAATATAGACGCATACATACGCGTTCTCCATAATATTGGGTTAAAATGGCAATACTGCAAAAACCGTGCCTGTGCTGTGCTGTTAACGAGCACTGCAGTAACCTATTTCTCCGAGTTTGTTTATTAAATAAGAAGTTGCAGAAGTTTAACTTACTGCAAATGTGCATTTACAACGTGTAATTTAAAGGGTATATACATACCAAGTGCACGTATTCTTTGAATGATAACAAAAGATAAGGCAAGGGTTTTGTAATCCTATGTCTACATGTGTGGAACTAATAAGAAATTTCAATACATTGATACCAGAGATCGAATTTATCAAATTAAGAAGAACGAAGAGAATTATGGTGTTGTTGGCAAGTGACGTGGAAAGTTATTGATCCTCGTAGTGCTGTGACACATTTGTCATGATTGGTATTCATGAAACATAATTATGAAGCCGATAAGTTGGTACCAATTCTTTGAGTCACTTATTTTGAGCTGAAACTGTGCATAGAGACTCTATACCAGCTGGACAGATATGGGTTTTTCATTACACGTTATAGATAAGTTAAATTTGTTTATTTAGTCGCTAGAATATTGTTATTATAAAGGTGTTACACATGATATGATGTCTTTAATATTATGCTGTTTCCTCTACCTAGACGTGCACTCTTGTCAGAGTGGTCGTGTTCATGTTAGGGTCGAACATTACGCCAGCATTGCCCTCGCGATGCGTCGCCATGTATATTATATTGACTGGCCTAAGGCCATTGGTTAAGCAACGTTTAGAGCTCCACGTACCGTGGACTGTTCGGACACACCAGTATCGTTGCGCTGGCTTCTTGTAGTCTTGAACACAATATAAATATGTCTTTTGAAGGCGTGCACATCACTTGCATAACAAAATAAAAGAAACATTACAATTTGAAAGAATTTGTTTACAAAACTTGACATATTCAACCAAGTTTGAGTCGCTAAGTTCTTGCACAGTATCAGTATAAAAGAAAGAATAAGTGAAGTGGTTAAATGTTAAAAAGAACGAGAAAGAGACAATTGGACGCATGCGTCCAATTGTCTCTTTTTCGTTTTATTTTGCAGCATGTAGATAATAAAAATAAATCATCATAAAATAAAAAATAAAAGTTTGCGGTTGAGTGGGTCACAGTCTTGATGAGATCTGTTCGCCGTGTCGGAGAACGCCCGCGATATCTTATGCCCTTCACTTTCACTTGCACCACCAGCATTTCTATGGAGTCTTCGTTACGGGTAACGTGCCCAAAGAACTTGGGAAGGAAATTCTTTGGTTTCTTGTTGTGTTTATTTATTCACAAGCCGTTCTATTTTAGTTAGAGACTGAAAGTAAGAGAGACATTATCAGTAAATCTATACGCTTATAAATAAAACTGAAGTTAGTGTCTTTGATTTTAAAATAACTGTGGTTTTAAAATCAAAGACAGATACTAACAGTTATATGCCATAGTTATTTAAACGATATTAAAATATAAATAAATAAAAAGTCTGTAAGACCAGGTTCTGCTTTTCGAGCTCTCGGGCTCTAGAACAGCTGAACAAATTTAAATGAGGCTTTCCGTAGAAGACAGAAGAGTTATAGGGCAACATATTATTTACGCTGGAAAATACACTCAGTCCTTTAAAAATTAAACATTATTTTTAAACAGTCATAGTATTTCTTACCGTTCTGAGCTTTCATTTATTTAATATCTAATGTGATATTTCTGCATTGTCTACCCTGTGGTTCATTTTATAGCGCTCAGTGTACGTTTGAAACACCCCGAGTATTACTACGTGTAATTCGTTCTCTGAAAGCATTTAAAACCTATTTTTATTTCATTTGTTCCACGGTCTTTGAAAAATTTTTGTTAAACTTAAGGTAGTAATATCCTTATCCTTACTAATATTATAAATGCGAAAGTAACTCTGTCTGTCTGTGTGTTACGCAATCACGCCTAAGCTACTGAACCGATTTAAATGAAATTTGGTACGAACATAGTCTAGAGCCTGATAAAGAACATAGGCTACTTTTTGGCTGTTAAGGGTTGAAATAGGGGATGAAAGTTTGTATGGAAATTCCGTCATTTTTAAAGCTGGAAGCTTGAAACTTGTTTTTTAGACTTTTGATTAGAAAAATGTACTTAAATAAGCTATTAGCAGTAAAATATTGTAAATAGCTTATTTATGTATGAGTTTTATTTTCAAAATAATTTATTTTTATTTATTTATTTATTTTTATTAGTCCAAGAAATTAAAAATGCTGCCGAAAGTCACTATTCCGCGCGTACGAAGTCGTGGGCACAGCTAGTTTTAATCATAATCAACACATTTTCAATACATTGTCAAGTCCTCCCACACGAATTTAGTTGCGGGCAGAAAATAGTCGCCTTATATTAATTCTATGACGTATCGGAATTTAGGATAATCAATGTTGTACCAATAAAGTAATACATTTAAAAATAAAAATTTGGCAGTCCTCTGGTATCGAGAACAGGATCCAAGCTACTGATGGTTAGGTCTCCAGAGAAAGGTACCTCTTCACAATACGAGCTGTAACGAGGAGTACTGCCTTCTGTATCAGGCCCTTTATCCAGTTATGCAGCGCCAGCTACGACAGATGTTCGTCGAAGCTTGTAGCTATCAGCCCACTGATTGATATGACAATCGGCACAATGACAGCTGAGTCCACATTCCAGATGTCAATAACATCATGAGCTAAGTCCTATTATAAATAAAAGAAAAGTAATACATTTTAGCCATCCAGAAACTAACAAATCATCAAACAATTTAGGGCTAGAACGTAATGTATAGTGTGCTATCATCACAATTGTTTGGGCATTGCCGGGAGCTAGTTGGTCTAATTGCGAAATGTAATCAATTGTAAATTTATCTGTTTCGTCCCGTATCCATTTCGTGGAGCATGAGTTCTATTTGTTTGCACATTAGTAACGAAGAACGGACGGTGAGGGTTGGCAAAAGAAAAGGTTTTGTTTTGAAACAAATAAAATTTGTTTTCAAGTGGCGCTTTCCCGATATTCTCTTAGTTTGTTTTATATATAATTAACTCGCGAATTTGTTGACATGGAAGGTGTTTTCTGCGTAAATCCCGATCCCATGGGAATTCCGGTATAAAATGTACCCTAAATGTTGGAAAACCAGCTCAACCGTTATTTTAAGTAAGTTAATTTGCTGCGCCCTAACAGGGTTATGTATACACTAATTATAAGCCATGCCTGTAACTGCGTGTACATTGTGTAATAAATAAATAAAATAAAATAAGTTCCAGAGATTGGCTCGGACGAGCAAAAGACAGACAGTGACACTGACAAAAAATAAATTGAAGAAAAGTGTTTCTTTGTGTTATAGTATCGTATAAAATAAATAACTATGTAGGTAGTATAGAAAACACAGTTATTTTTAAAACACAGACAGACACTTCAATTTAATTTACGTTAAACTTAGATATTTGAAATAAACATTTATAATATAATTTTTACACAATATTTAGTGCTTGTGTCGTCAAATATTTTGTTTTTCGGTCTTGCAGAGCGGTGATGCAAAGTGAAATTCTACACTCGACGTGTATTTTGCCCCTGCACGAAGCATTCTTAAGGGATGTCGATTCGGTGACCGCTCAAAAGCGATCTGAACGGGCGATGAATTATCATCAATGGTATTTTAATCTAAATCTAGATTTGCCACCACTAAAACGTGTCCTGTATTCCAATATAACAAAAAAGTGAGCAGCAAAACAACACAAGTGCATAACGGTGATGCGATGTCGTTACATGGTGGACATCCCACTTATATCAACGTATTACGTCCGTTTCGGGACTACTTTCACTGTACGTACGGAGAAGTGAAATTCTCTGCTGGAATGATTTCTAATAGCTAACTTTTTACTTCTAGGTAAGCGTGCTTCCTGTTCGAGCTCATCACTTACAGGTGAGATGGTGGCGAGCCGCTCAAGTAATACTAAAGTCAGGAAATTAAGGTTTTTTTTCTGTTTTATACACATATTATAGAGAACATATACAAAGTCGGTGAACCAGGCCCTAAAGCCACTACTTTCGCATAAAATACTACGACATAAAATATCTCAAGGTTGTAACATAACTCGGTAATCATATCACCTGTCGTTTCAGTCTCCACATAAAACCCTGCCACATTTTACCCTCAAAATTAGCTCTTCCTCTTTCCCAAATTAAGTATGAAATCCCATGGCGCACATCTCGCATAAATTCCGTCTTAGCAACCCTGCAAAAACAGCGGTGTCGGTAAACGGGAACGTATGCCCGCATCATTTGTCAATCTCTAGTAACGGCCGGATCCAGCCTCCCTTCAGATTAATTCACCTCACTTTAGTTCTGATGTTCATTTCTGGGAACTGAGGAGAAGTGGGGAGACGGGATGGGAAAAAATTGGCCAAGTGCGAGTCAGACTCGCCCATGAAGGGTTCCGTAGTAGCTATAATAATATAATATGTATATATACTTATTTGACAAAAAAAGCCTTACTAATTTCTTAAAACTAGCTTAGGTACATTTTTTACAACTACGCCAAATATTTTTGTTTTTCATAATGTTTGTATGAATGACAAAGTTATATTTGCGGTTTTATAAAATATGCTGTATCTCAAAAACTGCTGACCCGATCTCGTTCAAACTAATTTTGGTTGAAAGTTTACATTAAGATCTATAGACATATATCTTTTTTGGTTTTTCACTCCATTATTATAGAAGTTAGGGGGGGGAACACATTTTACCAATTTGGAAGCGTATATCTTTTAAACGATTAACTTTATGAAAAAGTGGTTTTAGAAACCTCAGTGTCATTTTTAAAGACCTGTCTATAGATACTACAGACGCACAGGTTTCATGAAAAATTAATTTTTCAGTTTTAGTTCTATGTATGGGAAGCCCCCATTTATTATAAATATTTCTTAATCTTTTCTTAAAATCAGAAAGCGGTTTACAGAATACATCTACCTACCTTAGTTTCACATGTATAGTCCTAATAGTTTCGGAATAAAATGGCTGTGAAATACGGATGGACAGACAGACAGAGAGACAGACATGACGAAACTATAAGGGTTCCGTTTTTTGCCACTCGGCTACGAAACCCTAAAAATGTTGATTTATGTATTTGTCTGGTGATTGGTTGGAGTGGATTGTGTGTAATTAATTTGTTATGCATGTAGAGAGATGTGGAAGACTGAAGTAATACTCAATAGTGTCAATAGCCTAAAGGTTAAGGTGTCGGACTTGTGATCGAGGGGTTGTGGGTTCGAACCCATTCCAGACACAAGCAAATTTACCTAAGTTGGAGGGGTTAACAAGACTGCTATCAATGTGAATTCTACACACATTGTGAATTCTCTTTAAAAAAATACTCTTTACTGAGGAAGAGGATGTGTGACCGTTATAACATAATGAGATTCCTTTAAACCTGGAATAGCACATAAAACCGTTGGTCATTTTTACATATTTGACCGTTGTTATGGGTAGGTGGAAGCCAGAAAATCGGACACCAGTTTTGCCAAGGTTATCGTGTTACCCAATTACTGGGTTATGGATCAGATAGGCAGATGTCCCATGTACTTGAAAATCAAGTTATGTTAGCTAACGTTGTAACTATACAACGTGTAATTTAAAGGGTTATATACATACCAAGTGCATGGCTTCTTTGGATGATAACAAACGATATGGCAAGGGTTTTCTAAGCCTATGTCTGCATGTGTAGAACTTATTACAAATTCCAATACACAATACCAGAGACTGAATTTTTCAAATTAAGAAGAACGAAAAGAATTATCGTATTATTGGCAAGTGACGTGGAAAGTTATTGACCCTCGTAGTGCTGTGACACTATTGTTATGATTGGTATTCAAGAAATATATGAAACCAATAATTTGGTATCAATTCTTTGAGTCAGTTATTTTGTGCTGAAACTGTGCATAGAGACTCCATACCAGATGTTGTCTTCAGCTCTTTTGGATAGATATAGGGTTTCCGTTACACGTTGTATATTCACACAATGTGCTTTCCGAGGCACGAAGGACTCTACGTGTTAAAACTGTCACCCGTCCACGGACCGTCCTTGGAAATCGTTGCTTAACCTTCTATTGCATAAAGCGATATCCATTCCAACATTATAAAGCAGAAAAGTTTGTTACGAAATTACTGGGTGGATTTGGATAAAATCTGGTATGGAAGTAGCTTGAAACTTAAGGATGGTTACCCGACTGCAAAGAAGGAGGGTTATATTTTTATCGTGATAAAGTCCACTGGAGAAAAACCCCGCACGACTACGTCAAATCTGAAAATATACACTTAAATAAAAATCCTAAACTGTATGTATGTATCTAAAAATATTCTAAAATATGGTGTCCAGAAATTCGTGCGCATCGCTGACCACTGGTAATGTGCCGAAAAGACTGGCAGCATTGCCACGTTGTATAGATTGCCATACAACGTGCTTTCCCCAGGGTTAGGTGGGTTAATTTGCTTGAGGTTTGGTAGAGGTCGTGTCTAGTGGCTAGGGGCTGGATGGAGGTAGGTAGATGTGGGTTGCTAGCTTAAGAGGTTCGGCGGGTTGGCCCACTTATAGTGAGACAAAAATTTAAGAAAAATAAGACTCATTTGAAGAAAATGACTAATCGACTGTATCACGTCTATGATCTCAATTGATTTTCAGGTTCACAAACATGAAAATTTAAAAAAGCGATATCTCAGTGAAAAAAAAAGTATTTGAGCAAACTCAACGGCATTTGAAAGAAGAAGACTTGTTCTTTAATATGGTCACCTTTATTATTTTAAGAAAAAATAATTCGTGAGTCTACATAACCTCAAAATCGGGAAAAAACGGTACTTTTTGCACTTTTTGGTTAGGATATCTCAGGAACCTGACGTGAGAGCGTGAGAGCTATTCTGAGGATTTGGATTCAGCGCATCGAAAACCTTCGGAAATATATAGTCTGGTTTCTGATTAAAAATTTGGTTGGCCTGTGTTATGAAACCAAGCGCTCTCGATGCTTTTTTTACTATTCCATGAATATGCTTATCGAAGAGCAGCTTGCTGTCTTATCCCAAGATCCCTAATAGTATTGACCTTCCCTATACCGATATTCCATAGTGTATATGACGAATCAATTATCGACTTCTGGCGCGTAAAAATCATGTGAAAACATTTTGATACATTCAATATCTAATATCAAGCCTGTTACGTCTACAATATTCATCAAATCTATTGAAATCAGCTTGTAACAGGTACGTATCAGTTATATTTCGGATAGTTTTATGAATCTTCATATCGTCGCCATAAAGTAAAATATATCAATTTTCGAAACAATGTTTCACATCAGCAATAAAAATGGTAAATAATAGGGACCCTAATATGGAACTCTGAGGAATTCCCGAGGGGACAGAGCACCATCCAGAGGTGTACCCCTGAAGCACTACAGCTTGCGTTCTGTTATCAATATACGAAGAAAACCAACGATATAAATCTCCATGTATTCCGGCCTTAAATAGCTGCGTGATCATACGATTAAAACATTTATTATTTATTTTTATTTATTATATACTTTATTGAACACCTTACAATACACTTAAGGATAAAAATAATAAAACTAGTGTACAATGGTGTATAAAAATAATAAAACTAGTGTACTATAGTCAGTATAAATGACGTCAACTTGCGCGCGGTTTTCTATACCCTCGGATATTAATATGAACCATTTAACCAGTATACTACTACGCAAAGTGCCTTACAGAAGCCCTTGATGCGAATAGTTTAGCGTTTTAACGTGTAATCTTCTCAGCATCCAGCTTGATTTAAAGAGCCAATCCATCACTGACTTGTCTTGGAATTTAGCTCTTATTGCGTAGCTTTGCCAAAGAATTTTGCTTAGTATATACGTAGTCACTCTCACTAATATACTTGCCTGCCTGCGTGCATGCTACACGCTTAGCTTTAATTTTCTCTTTTTAGGGTTCCGTACCCAAAGGATAAAAACGGGACCCTAGTACTAAGACTCCGCTGTCGGTCTGTCACCAGGCTGTATCTTATGAACCGTGATAGCTAGATAGATGAAATTTTCACAGATGTTGTGTTTCTGTTGCCGCTATAACAAAAAATACTAAAAACCGAATATAATAAATATTTACGGGGGGCTCCCAAACAACAAGTTCTTTTTTTGCCGCCTTTTATAGATAATGTACGGAACTCTTCGTGCGCGAGTCCGACTCGCTCTTGACCGGTTTTTTTTTACCCCTGGCGCAAAAAACGGGTGTTGGTGACGTGTCTATGTGTCTGTCTGTGTCATCGTATTCCTCCTAAATGAATAGACCGATTATGATGCGGCTTTTTTGTTAGAAAGCTGACATGATCGAGATGGTTCTTAACTACAATTTATTAAGATCTGTTCAGGTGTTTCAAGGTCATCTCTGTTTGTTAGCTGCGGTAGAAATCTTATACGCATAATGGAGATTTATCAAGCATATGTTTGACCTAACATTTGGAACACCCATGTATGCTTGTTTTAACTACCGGCGCAAAAAATGAGGTGTCAGGATGAATTAAAAAAAAAATTGTTATCTACTTTATAGTTTCTCATAAATATATTTAAAACAAGTTATTGATACTTATTAAATTATGGAAGAGCGGAGTCTCCTAACACAGACTTATTTGCTTGAAAAGAGACTCCCATCACTAGTTGCTAAGATTAACTTGTTGTTGAAACCATTTTTCATTTCATTTTCAATACATAAAACTATTGAGAGTGTGAAATATCAACTTAACAGAAATTATATTTATTTTGCAAATCTTTTTATACGTTAAAATAAATAGCTGTTCGTTACTGTCACTTAAACTCGAGCATGGCTGGACCGATTTCCCTTTCCCTTTGACATAGGGCAGGTTTAAAAGGTCAGAAAGTGGAAATAAGTCAGGTCAGCTAATTGTTTTAAAATAACATGATAACTTATTTTTCGTTTTACATTTAAACTAGGTGAGGCTGGTGTTTCCTTAACTGACTAAGAGAAGAAACACCGAAAAAAAAAACTCAGAGGTCAAAGTTCAGTCAATTCGTATTGGTCAAATCATGAGAGAAACATATTGCTGAAACAAGCACACATTTTTGAGTGGATCTGCAGAAATAGTTTATATACATAGATTATATTAGGATCTCTTAATTTTATATCTTTGGATGTTTCGTAGATACAGCTGATAAACAGGAAAAATTATCAGATCAACGTGGGTTTGTCTAATCATGTCTAAAAAACGATTCATTTTAAACTTGGAACTCACAATAATAAACTGCTGTGCCCCAAAATTTCCTGAGGAAAAATATACTAATAAATAAATAAAACTATATGTACCTCATATTAGTTGAAAGCGATTATTGTGAAATTGATGATGGTTAAAATAAATAGTGTCAAAGTTAGGATTAAGATGTTTAGTATAAATCACCCATAATGAAAGCTCATTTGAACGCTTAAAGAAAGAGCCAAAGGGTCATTGTACTCGTGGCTACCCACCCACTAGATGGACATATCTCATTAAGTCACACATTATGCAGTGTTTCCTGACTGTACACGAAGTGCGACCAATAGAAAGAGATGGAGAAGTCTCGCAAAAGCCGCAACCAACCAACCAGACAACCCACTAACCACGATAATTCCGCCAGGACTATTGATTTAAAGAAGAAGTTTCAAAGTTATTTAACACAGCAAAATTACGAAATCGTATAAATTACAAAATAACTCATTATTTAAATAATTACTCATTCGTAACCTATAAATTAGAGTCTGTTCTAATCGTACATGGCTGGTTTTCAAATTCATAATCTGGCGGAAAAAGTGGTTACCGCCTAAAGTTTGTATGTTTTTCGCCATTTTTGACGATGAAAAATCTCGTCAGTAAAAGATTAAGCTTAAACAGATCACTGGCCGTACTAGCGCGTACGAAGGATTAAAAATATTATTCGTACAGTTCTAAGCCTTTAAACTATAGAAACAAGTGCTTATTCCAAACAGTCTGATTTTCCAGACAATCCAGTTACGGTGGGCTACAGTCTTCAGTCCTGCATGGTAGGCACCTTTTGCTCTCTCAACAAAATCCATTATCTGCTCAGTGTTTGTCCAGCTACTCATGGGGTTGGCTTCCAGTCTTCTGAATGCCTAGTGTTTTACATGCAGTGACTAGGCACTCACTCCAAATCCCTGTAGCTGGGTAGGTAACGCGGTACCCCGCGGCAGGTCCTGGTCGCGAGGATCGGGCGAGACTGTCTCTGCCAGCAGTGGTGAGGGCTATGCTTGCAGAGACAAAAAATTGGAGGGCGATGGCCTCTTTCTGTGAAACCGTGATGATCCAGAAAGAGGCCGCTAAGCGTGATCGTGACAGGGCCGATCCCGCTCGTTGAATAAGGCATCGTGCATGCAACCGACTCAATGCCTAAGAGGCCAAAATCCCCGTCTGCATTTTTAAGGCAGTTGGGGCTTCGGGTCACAGGTGCTCAGAGGTGGGAATCTGAGCACTCACAGAGTGAACCCAGGAAAGAAGGTGACACAGTGGTTACGTTCTACCGTACACAGCGAGGCTCAGAGGAGGCCCTTTTACAGTCTCCTCAGGGATGTACCCTAATAGGCGATGCACGGAGGGGGTTCCGGAGTGTTCTTTTAAGAGGTACCGGGACCCTCTCTATGTGCTGATGGTGATCACCGGGGTGGTTTTAGTGAGGTAGAAATCCCACACTCCCTGGTCTTTCCCGAAAAGTCCAGGCGCCTTTTGAAGGTTTCCCCCCGATAACAAAAAAAAAAGGTAACACGGTACCCCATAGCTAGAATGGCGTCAGATTTTCTATATACTGATTACCAGTAACGACTGGCAAACATGTACATATGACAGCTGAGATCGACAGCTTATCATTTTTTAAATTCAGAATGGGCCCACTCTTGACCTCGATATCGCCTGATGGTAAGCGATAGATGAGGTCTACGATGGAACGAGCGAGCCCAGAAGATGCCTGTTCACTTTTGCTGTAAAGGTTGAAAGGTCACAAGTGGTAGGGAACACAGAAGCTGGCAGAGAATTCCACAGCTCGGAAGTGCGCACAATAAATGTGGAGGAGAAGCGCTTTCTTTTTGAGGCACGGATTAATCTCGGTAAGTTGGTGACCAATTCTCGGACCTACTAGGTAAGCATTGCTTACCTTAACCTAGCAGATCAAACCCTTCGGCTGTTAATATCTAGTCACGAGCTCTGAACATCCTAAAATGATGCCATCCTTGGCCACCGAACAATTGACAACATGCACTTAACACTATTAGTGATGCAATTTCAGAGGTTGTCGTTATGCGCAGTAATACCCGCATTTCAATGGCCAGTGAACGGGGTAAATTGCGTTCCAGGGCTACCGGCCAGCAAGTTTAGCATTTTTTATATGCGGCAGGTATTTCATATTTTTGTATTGGCGTATTAAACTTGCAAATATTTGTGAAATATGGATGGCTAGAGCTGATGTTGGTTTATGCAATTTCATGGTACTTTTAAGGCTTTCAAATGTGAGGCTGAGTGAAATACGGCTTTCTCTGTGAAATGTGATTTAAGATAGCGTATCACTTGGTATTAAAACAAGAAAAAAACCCATCCTCATAACTGAGGCTGTATCTCTAAACATATTTTATTATACACTTAGCGTTGCCTAAGGAGTCCAGGTCGATGGCTAGTCAGCAGCATTGACGGGGCCCGATAGCGATAATGCCTGCCCAGGTTGCGAGAATGATTTAAAGAGATTCCGCGGCCACGTAACGCAAGGAAAACTAAAGGGTGGGCTTTTAGTTAGTTGAAGTGTAACGTTCTCTTTAACTCTACCCAGAGCGGGAGAGATCGTTTGATGATTTTCCTTCCGAAAAATTGTACCTAAGTGTACCCCGTCTATGAATGAAATCAAAGTCAGCTGATACCTTTCACTGTAATTCTAGAATCCGTATATGGAAAGCGTAGCGCAATGGTCCGTACATAATTAAATATTCTTTCTTACAAGCTAGAATATAATTATAATGAACGTGTCATTAGTGCTCACATTTCTTACCTGAAACACCCGTACGTACAGATAATGAGAAAATTAGTAATGCAGCTCGCGTTACTGCCAGTAAAAATAGAAAACATTTTTAGTACCTACATTAGGGTGGGTTTTATGTTAATTTTGTTAGAAAAAGTCCGTTGCGTCTTTTATATTACTACCTAAGTTAAATAACTGTTGGTTTTGTTTATATGGTCGTTACATAGTCTTTTTCTTATAAGCGAGTCAATGGCGAAAATATTTTTTATAAATTTGGCCCAAAATGTGAACTCGAACTCCGCTCGCTAAGATAGATGTAAGATAGATAGAAGATAGATAGAAGAGAAAAGAGAAATACATATATATTTGTGACCATTACACAAAAATACATTGTTTTAAATAAAAAAATACGAATTACTTGTGTGGACTAACACAAGAAATTCGTCCTGTACCATGGTCGCAATTTTACAAACTTCCAGACCCGGAATAACTATTTAATAGGATATGCAAATTTGTTCCGATGCGGAAATTGAACCTGTGACAAAAAGCGCATAAGCCGATCGCTCAACCATTGCGCCAACCATGTCGTTATAGTCTTTAATGCTTTGTTTGGGTTAAAATTAAGTTACTTAAACAATGAAAAAAAAAAAACAAAAATGTTTAAGATTGTGGTTGGAGAAAGTAACTGAAGAAATATTACAAAAAGAACGAGCAGCTCAGATATAATTGACGCTTTAAGGGGTCATACTAACACAAAGAGACTTACCAGAAAAAAATTATCCGCCTCTCTGGAAATTCCGGTCACAAAACCCACTTGACCGTCATACATCTCAAAGGGAAGCAACACAAACATCTAATTAGGTAGTAAGTTCGAAATCCTTAGGCCTCCGTCCATTTCAAAATGGCGGACATAAGTCAAATACCGACGGCCACAGCCCTAGCCGGTCGGTATTTTGTACCCGCACCGGGTTATTTTAGCGGAATTTGTGACCAGTAAATGTGACAGGATTTTAGTGCAGGCATGGGCATTTTCGGGTTAAACTTCCGACCAAAATGCCGTAATACCTCGTGATGTGTAGGTATATTTAGGTTTGGAAGTGTGTTGCCCGAAATTTCTTTGATGGTTTGGTATTTGGCGATAATTGTTTGGCTTTCTTTTGAAATACAATTAACTTGTGAAACTTTTACAAGTACCTTCATATTTTGTATATTATATAAATCATTCACAATAAGTTCGTACTACTCCTGGACAACGCAAATGTTTTACAAATTAAGTAATCTTAAGTATTTATTTCTGTATAAGTGATTTGTAATCTTTAGAAATAAATGAATTCTAACCGTAAATCAATTTCGGTAGTAACATGATTTTTAGAGAATAGTAATTATTATTCAAATAAGAATTCTAGGTAAGAAAATGTTGGACTGCGGGAATGCTCTAAACGAGATACCGCGGTCCCAGACCACAAGGGCAGCTGAAGAAACGGGGTGGGTTTTTAGTCAGTAGAAGTCTGACACTCCCTTCCACTCCACCCAGAGCAGGAGTCATTTGAAGATTTTCCCACCGGGAAAAATAGGTGTATAAAATGTTGCAATATTTAGGCGGTATTCGTATTTACACAATTAAACCATACTAATACTTGTATACTTAAACATAGAATATTGTATAAAATGGATTGGACCTTCGGGAAAGATATTATAAGTAGTTGTTCACTTAGAAACATTATGAAAATGCAAAGTTGCTGTCAGAAGCAAATTTTTTTTTTAAGAATATCATTTGCTTCTCATTTAGATTTTTTTTCTGTATTGTGGGTGCGGTTAAAAACATTTACTTTACGTTTACTGACATCCATAAACACCCAGAACTAGAACAAATATCTGTCGGCCATACAAAACACTTGTTCTGACGTGAGAATGGAATCCGCTATAGGCAGCGCAGTAATCAATTACCCAACCACTGTGCCAACCGTGTTGTAGTCGTAATGAAGTTGGTGTAAGAAAGAATGAATTTGTTACATTACCTGCTCATTAGAAAACTACATTTAAGAAATGTAAGTGTTCCCTGCCACTTTCTTGAGTTGCAGGGAATATTTACATCTATCCAAAAGGGCTGAAGACAACATCTGGTATGGAGTCTCTATGCACAGTTTCAGCACAAAATAACTGACTCAAAGAATTGATACCAAATTATTGGTTTCATATATTTCTCGAATACCAATCATAACAAACGTATCACAACACTACGAGGGTCGATAACTTTCCACGACACTTGCCAATAACACGATAATTCTTTTCTATCTTCTTAATTTGAAAAATTCGGTCTCTGGTATCAGTGTATTGAAATTTGTAATAATTTCTACACACGTAGACTTAGGATTACAAAACCCTTGCCATATCGTTTGTTATCATCCAAAGAAGCCATGCACTTGGTATGTATATACCCTTTAAATTACACGTTGTATAGCCACCAGCTCCTCATAAATGTAAGTAGCATGCACAAGAATTAACAATCACGGTTATAGCCTTTGAGCTATCGTATCGTATACCTACATATTGCGGCTTTAACCTTACTGTAACTTTCAGTAACTCTATAAAAATGTAAAGTAACTCCACATTTCTAACTGGAAGACACTTTCTATACGATTACACATCATAAAGTTGCTCCGACACCGTCATATGTGGAGGCCCCCTAAGCCGGTACTACAGTTTTATTGTGTGCACTCTCGGCACGGCATACCACGCTACTCACACTGCTTTTTGACGACCTTATAAAATTTCATACAAGGAATGTATTGAAATGTAGGAAGCGTTTCCTTTTTACGATGTCGTGGATTGGGGGGAGACCGAAATGGGCTCGAATCTTTTTTTAAAGTAGCTTTATTACACCTAGTTTTTAGGGTTCCGTAGCCGAATGGCAAAAAACGGAACCCTTTTAGATTCTTCATGTCTTTCTATCTGTACGTCCGTTCGTTTGTCACAGCCATTTTATACGAAAATATTAGGACTATTTTTCAACTGTGTCTGAAACTTGGTAGGTATTCTGTGAACTGACTTCCGATTTTTATAAAACATTAAAAAATAAAGCATGAAGGGTGGGAATATAATTATGGAACAGAAACTATAGATTGGTTTTTAAAAATGACATTGCAAAGTATGTTTTAAGTCAATCGTCTGAAAAATAGACACTTCCAAAATTTATATAAACACTATGGAAATCAAAGTTATTTTGCGTAGCTACTACGGAACCCTTCATGGGCGAGTCCAACTCGCAATTGACCAATTTTTTGTGGTTAAAAAGAAATAAACATTTATGAACATATTATAGCAGAAACAAATACAGACTTTGTTTTATACAAGTATCTGCTACTAGCTTGGCATATTGTTATACATATATGTATACATTGCTAACAAAAGAAAACATACTAACTAAATAAAAAAGTGTAAACATTATATGCTATTTCAGAACATTATGTACCCGTATCCCAAGTTTCTTCCTAATCCACTAAGCCGTGATCAAAAATAGATCAGATTTCTAGAAATGAATACTTTTATCAACTTGCGAATTCGTATGTCTTCTTTAAAAACTTTATTTAGCTTGTTAATTCAATAAAATAAACCTATGATTTTCATAGAGAGTAAAAATTCAATATGGTTAACTTAAGTATCTCTCGAATTGTTTTACATTTTATTGAAAACTCTGATTTCATTTCATCTGTTAGACTAAATTTGAAACGAAATTTTAGATATTTCAGCGAACAAATTTGTAATATTCAGACATTTTGAGTCCAAAAATATTACAAGATTAAAATAATATTTCTTTTCGTAGAAACTTTGATATTAGTACAAATAAAATTAAAGTTTCATCAAATTACAGACATCACTCGCGTTGGTTTTAGTTATTTCTATGAAACGAACAAAGATAATAACCGAAAATGTTGAAACTTTAGAAGATATTTAATATTTTCTCATTTTAGCGTAGTTCTTTAACTACAGTTTTCAGTTGCTGATTTAATTTATTACGTTTACAGTATTAACTAAGATACCACTTCAGTAATGATAATAATTCAGCCAATAACGTTTATACTGTTGGGACAGAGGTCGCTTCTTTTTTCAGAGGGAGTGTAGCGTAATTCACTCTGCGGACCCGGCCGATCACAGCGGGCGGGGTTGATGACTTGATGGAAGTCGCAAGTCTTTGAATTATCGATTCTAGGGCATGCTGATTTTCTCACGATGTTGTTTCTCACAGTTTTCTCCAGAGATGATTAAAATATTCCAAATTTAAAAAAGCTGTGCTCAATAATTTATGTTTTTTTATCAGTAATGTTCTTTGTTTTATTGTTTGTGTGTTGTTGTTATACACACAGTGATAGTTCAGTGATTGAAAGGCCGACATGCATGTTGAAGGTCGTGAGTTCTAACCCAGTCAAGCATAATACTTTGCGTTATTGTAATACTCTTCTTAAAAAAATAACTAAGCTTTGAATAATTTTCAAAAAGAGTACAAAACATTGTAACAGCGAAGAAGCGGATTGGACATGAACAGCTTGTAGAGACCCTTCATACAACAGATTTTCATACGACCCCAACAGCATGTCAAGAGCACTCGTGAATGTTCTACAATGGGGTCGATGGGGTCAAGTGTCAATAGTATTAATTTTTGTGCCGCAGTGAAGGGGGTCCTTTAATCTGGGGCATCACTGCAGGCTACTTCATTATGATCTCCTTCACGACTTGGTGCTGACTCTGAGGCTGATAACGATCTCTTGTGTTGTTTATAGATAGGTATACTCTTTATTATTTATTTATTGCACAAAATAACGACATTAATAAATATAAGTTTAACGCCTTTAAAGCAAGAGTGAACAGGCATCTTCTCGGGCTCGCACGTTCGATCATAGACCTCATCTTAAGCTTACAATACATGTTGGCCAAGCGTAGGCCAACGCGAGCGTTGGCTAATAGGTACAGGGCAAGAAATAATGTCTACACTTTTGACAAGTTCGTCGAACGCCAATGCAGACGACCAATGTAGAAGAAGGTCTGTAGAGCTGCCCACACGTTGGCCGAGCGCAGGCGAGCGCCTTTGATTTGTGACCAAAAACTGACACCGATCCGAAGTGAGGCAAGTGATCACGAGCAACGGCGAGCGAAGATAAGTTGCACCAAATGAGCTCTATACACGTTGGCGCTGGCCTCCACTCGGCCAACTAGGTAAGTAACACCGAGCGATAGCAAGACAAGGCAAATATACCGTCTACATGTCATACATCCACGGACCAAACTCTACCTAGTTAAATAACAGCATCAATAACACATTGCCGCTAAGCAGTAATATCGGCCACGTCTATCGATAGGGCCGATCGGTTCCCATAATTGTACGAGCGGGGAACACGAGCGAATCAATTTGTCAAATAGCGACCAAATGTGGCCAATAAAGGGTGCCTGTAACGAGCTTTCGGACACGAAGGGTTATTCTGTGCTTGATGCAGAGCTGCTATCATATTGGAAAGCGGTTTACTGAATTATAGGGATACGCGAGGATCGGGCACGGATTTCTATTTTATAGCAAAGACATAGGATTATTGGGAAGAGTTCATTTTATTTTACTGGTTGGTTTGAGTTTGGAAAGTGATAGCAAACATATTTTAATGATGTAAAAAAACAGAAATTGAAATTATATCAGATTTTTAAAGCAATATCGATTCGCTATGCGGTAATAATATCTTTTATGGTTGTCACTACGCACAAAACGTTTTGGGAATACTTTTATTGTGCGTAGGTAGTGGAATTATAATGATAGCTTTAATTGGCGGTCTTGATATCAAGAGTGAATAGGTTACTTCTAGGTAAGCCTGCTTCGTCTTGGACAAAATCATCACTTACCACCAGGTAAGATGGCAGTCAAATGCGAACTGATGATCTATAAAAAAACTTAATTAACTTCTATATTATTCTTACTAACAGTCAAGTAGTACTTCGCTCTCGTTGACTTTATCTATACTAATATTATAAAGAGGAAACCTTTGTATTTTTGTATGTTTGTATTGAATAGGCTCAAAAACTACTGGACCGATTTCAAAATTTCTTTTACCATTACTTAGAGGGATTCTTCCGAATCCGTATAGGCTATATTTTATCCCGGAAAATAGATAGGATTTTTCGTGGTAGTGAAAATTGTGGAGTAAGGCGTCGAAAAAACTGCCGTACGTTAACGATTCTCGCGAACGCTGCCTATATTTAATATAAACATTGCACCCGTGCGAAGCCGGGGCGGGTTGCTAGTATAATAATAAAAACATAACCTCTTTATTTACAGTCGGGTAAAGAAAAGCCTACAACCTTCCTCAAGATTCAATCTTTCACACGAAATTTCATACAAATCCAACCAAAACTTTCGAAGTTTACCGCATTCAAACAAACAAACTTTTCTCAATAAAGCTTTATAATATTTGTACAGATTAATTATTATCTAACCCGCATCGGGTAGTGGATTAAGGCCCATGCCTGTGTCACAGCAATGGGAAATATGTTATTATTTATCAAAATTGTAACATTTTTAAATAGCTTTGTTAAAAATTTAGTATACAATTAAGTATATTATATCTGTCTAACATAAAAAAATCATTATCTCTTTGAACATTTCCACAAAAAGAAACAGCAAAGAAAATATCGCATTCCAGAATAAGACCGCAAAATATACGTAACACTCGGTGCCCCAATAAAGTGACCAAAATTGGACAAGTTGTAACTTCCACGATGGTTAAATGTGCCTTTATTGATAATCCTGGCAAAGGTTCTCGAGGGCACGTCGATTATAAATAGATGGATTTAATTGTCCAAGTTTGTCGATCATTGGGTCGGAGAAACAGGTCCTTGGTACTGTAATCTAGTTAAATGTGCCCCCAGCTTCTTAATGATGGTCCTGCCTGATCACTTGCGTCTGTAGTTTTACTTGTATTGATAGTATGATGGATTAATCCTATCCCAAACTATTTACAAACCTACGGTAGCACTTTAAGTCATTGGTTTCAACTATCACTTACATCTTTGGCCGTCACTGAGAATAATCAGAACACAGGAAATCGGACACAAGAGTTGCCAATATTACCTAGCTAATGGGTTGTCGAAATTAAATAGTCAGTCGCTCCATGTGAAGTAGGTACTAATTAGTAGTCAGTTCAACCAGTTGGACTAAAAGCCGGGAATGACATAGTTGGAAAAAATTGGCCAAGAGCGAGTCAGACTCGCCCATGAAGGGTTCCGTAGTAACTACGCCACATAACTTTGTTTCTTATAGTATTATTATTTCTATGAATTACAAAGTTATATTTGCGGTTTTAGAAAATATGCTATATCTCAAAAACTGCTTACTCGATCTCGTTCAAACTAATTTTGTTTGAAAGTTTACATTAAGATCTATAGCATATATTTTTTTTAGATTATTCCCTCTATTATTATAGAAGTTAGAGGGAGGGGGAGGACACATTTTACCAGTTTGGAAGCGTATATATCTTTTAGACGATTGACTTTATGTAAAAGTTGTTTTAGAAACCCCATTGTCATTTTTAAAGACCTTTCTACATATATCACACACGCATAGGTTTCATGAAAAAAAATATTTTCATTTTCAGTTCCATGTATGAGGAGCCCCCCTTAATTTTAAATATTTTTTTCTTAACCTCGGAAAGTGGTTCACAGAATACATCTACCTACCAAGTTTCATGAGTATAGTCTTAATAGTTTCAGAATAAAATGGCTATGACATACGGACGGATGGACAGACAGACAGACATGATGAAACTATAAGGGTTCCGTTTTTTGTCATTCGGCTACGGAACCCTAAAAAGATTAGCAGATGGAAACTATTTACATAGCTGAGTATTTTGACTATTAACCAGTACGTGTTTTTGAATATTCAATCAATACATTTCATTGTCAGGCTTCAATTATGCGTTTACATTTTAAGGGCTTTGTGGTTATTCCCTGAAATATCTCATTGTGATGGAATTGAACGCTAACAAAGACATTTCATTTCAGCGTTAAAAGCGCCATTTCTGCATTGCGTTTTAAAACGAAAATGATGGCGCAAGTACCATAAAACCCATCACATCCCGCGCGCACGCTATTTAAACCATTCAGTAGAATCGTAAGCAATATCATCACAGTGTACTCTAAATCACCATCATTGTATTTGGACCTAAGATGCTCAAATCCGCAGATTGGTGGAGAGTTAAATTTTATTACACTCTACTAACGACCGCCCGCCGCTAAGTATTAGCCGATACTTCCCGTCTCAAACGGGGTGTGAATCCCGCGAGAGTGATTCCCGAATCCCCCAATCCCGATATCCGGTACCAAGGCTCGGGGTCGAGTTTGCCGGAAAATCAGCGATAAGGCCAGTTCACGGAGCGGGAAATTAAGTGATTCTTTGTGCTTATGATGTGGATGATGATGTTGCCAAGATAGTTGAAGACGTCGGATTGTTCATTCTTTTGTGATTTGCCTTTGTGGCTGTCACGTGCGTGTGTCGGGCCGGTTTACTTGTCTGTTGTTTATTCTCAGTCAGTATTGACCTGTGTACAACTTACAAGACAACGGGCCATGTGTCTGGCTCCTAATTCAAACGAGCGATTGATAGTAAAAAATACATTGTTATTAGTGCATGGTACACAAAGCCATATTTTTACAGTGTTGGGGTAATTGTGGTTTTGAGTGGCATTGTCAATATGTAACATTTTATATACAATATGTAACATTTTACATATATATAGGGAAATATAATGACTTCTCTCGCTCTGGGTGAAACGGAAAGGAGTGTCAGACTTCTACTGACTAAAAACCCATTTTTCCTTGCGTTCCGGGGTCGCGTTATCTTGTTAAAACATTTCCACAACAATGGCAGGTAATTGCAGTACCTTTGTAATATTTTATCAGTATTGCTTGATTACGTATTTCTTATTAGCAATGTAAATTAACAGACCTGTTGGTCTAGTGGTCAGTGGCCCTGATTGCTATGCACAAGGTCGTGGGTTCGATTCCCACCCAGGACAAATGTTTGTGTGATGAGCACGATCATTTGTTCTTTGTCTGGGTGTAATTTATCTATAATATGTATGTTTATTAGTTGTCTAGTACTCATAGCACAAGCTCTGCTGAGTTTGGGACTAGATGGCGTTGTGTGAAAGTTGTGGAATATAAACATTCATATAATATTCAAGTAAAAAGGACTAGTTTAGTTAATTTTTAATAATAGAAACTTAGCTATTTTAGAAATTATTAAGTTCAAAAAAAATCTTGATAAGATAAACAACAATACAATGAAATAATATTACTATTTAAATTATTTTATAAATACGCAAATCTACCGCTGCACCAAGCACCAACCCATGAGAAATTGTACAGCTGTGAATAAAGTTCCTCACCTGTGCGCTTTCATCGCCAATATGCTTTATAATATACAATGGTAGAACCAAATAGGTACACGACAGAGTTTAAATAGAACCAATAATATTATTATCTTCCCTTTTTCCTGAAATTTTCCTCGCTCTTCGAGGGGTTTATTTAACTGAAATCATTTGATAATATTTTATAAGAATTTCCACACAAAAGGCATGAATACAAATTTATATTCCGAGTATCGTTCGGCTTTCGCTAATATTAATTTTAACAGCTAGCTTTGGTCGGATATTCTTCTAATAACGAGTATTATAAAGGCAGATTTCCTGCCATGGTTACCAGGGGGGCAGAGACCGGTGGAAGGGAGCTTTACTCTGATCTGACTTTCATTTCGTTGATTGAACTTGAAAGTGAAATGTTATTGAGACCATAATATAAACAAAAGAAGAAAGAAAGATATGTAATTTTCTAGGATTGTGATTTTTTTTTCAATTTTCATTGTTCTAAGACTACTTAAATAGCTTAATTCTTTATTTTTCGATTCATAAATGTTGTTTTAGAAACTTTTCTAAAGTTTACACAAATTGTGAAGGTTTTTTCTAATATTTTCCCACCCATACGCACAAGGCATTTTGGGAATACCTTCACTGTGCGTACGGCTAAGGAGTGGAATTCCCTGCCGGAGTCTGTGTTTCCCGATAACTATAACCTGGGTCTTTAAGTCAAGAGTGAATAGGTTACTTTTAGGTAAGCGTGCTCCATCTTCGACCACATCATCACTTACCATCAGGTGAGATGGTGGTCAAACGCGAACCTATCTTTAATAAAAAATAATAAAAATTATTCGTTGTTTGGTTACGTATATAATTTAAATTCCCTGGCCCTTAATATTAGTTTTAAACTGTATTTTAGGAGCTAAAGCATTACACTTAGTTGGAAAGTCGGTTTATCAGATTAGGTAAGTACATTACAAAAATAACGACGAAAAAATGATGATGCACAGCCGGGATAAACGCCTTAAAACTCAATATGTTAATATAGTCGCCCATCTTCGAACCGGCCCCAGCTAGCTTTGCTTAACTTTGAAGATCGACTCCTGCATCTGTTATTATTTAACCCTGAGATTCACCTTCATTTAAACTGACATTACAAAGTGACCTTCATAAATGTTTCAATGTTCCAAATGCTCCCACACGACCTCACCATTACACTCTCCATTAGCTCAACATACATACATGTAGAGATCGATAGAGTCGCAGAGAGCTCGATCAATTAGCTGCAGAGTAACGGCTCTTATTGCATTATCCCTGGGGACGCCGCCACCGCGATCCATCTCTACAAAACTAATTTGTCTTATTACAGACTCTATGATAATACAATCTGTTGGATGTCTTTGCGTGTTGGGGTCGTGAGGTTTTGATAGAGGTGGCGAGTTTAATGTTGTTTGTGATATTGTTCTTTAGTTTCTGCAAAATTATAGCTGTATAAATTCAATATTGTTCTATTTGAAATGAGATTTTATTTTTACTATATTCTGTTATTATCTTATCGAACTTGTTTATTACTAATATTTTATAAATGCAAAAATGTATGAGCATGGAGCTATAGATTTATGGTTATTTGACACTTTTCATGCAAAAACTACTGGACGGATTTGAATGAAATGTGGCACCTAAGTAGATAGTTGACATACTGGAATAACAGATAGGGTTCTTTTTATTCCAGAATTCCCACGGGATCGGGATTTGTGCGGGAACAACCTCCCAAGCGAACGAATTATGGCCAGAAGCTAGTTATTTATATTATGGCTAATTATGTATCTTTGAAATCTTTTTACAGTTTTCAAGTACGTTACCACGTCTTTGTTTAATGTCCCTTTAATTGGCCGACTTAGAATTGATTTAGTTTAGATAGTTTATTTATTTATATATGGACAAATAACAGTTACATAATAAAAACATGTTAACTAATATTCTTATAACTAATTAAACAATTATGCAACCCACACCATTGTCCACAAGAAAAGAAAGTTAGAATGACACATTATAGCTAAAAAAGAAATAATTTAAATAACATTAATAAATCCGTAACTGATTAACATATTATATAAATTAGATTATTAAATCTCAGACAAGAGTTTACAAGCTTCTTCTTTAAATTGCTTATTAGATACACAAAATATATCAAGCCGTGTGAAGTGCGACTTGAAATACGACGCATACTGAGGCACGCGCACTCCGCGCTGGATAACAGTTCTGGGTACTGTGTAACATAATTATTTATTTGTTAAATCTGTACAGTCAAATATGTTGTAGCACAAACCATGCAGCATGACTACTGACAGTAGCAATCGTCTGTACTCTAGACTTAAAACATGATATTTATTTAATAATTGTGTGCAGGGAACTTTTCAGTGATAACACCTGTAGTTCATAGAACGCAAAAACTTTTTCTGTACCATTTCTAAGCCAGTACTATACTTTTCGTACAAAGGATTCCAGATAGGTGAAGCATATTCTAATTGAGATCTAATCAATGTTTTGTATAGCATTAAGAAGGTAGAGGGTAGATAGGTAGGGAAGGTAGATAGTTATGACATGGTTGGTGCATTGATTAGGTGATTGGCTGCTTCGCCGCATGGCACGAGTTCAATTTCTGCAGTTGAACAAATCAAATGGTGGATACAGGTCGTGTTTTTAATAATGCACTCACGATGCAGAAGAAATTCCTAGTGTGAGGCATAGTTTATAAAAACAGAGGTCTCAATCAATTTAATCCATGGTTCTTTAAAACAATCCCTTTTCTATACACTAAAAACTGAAAGCACGCTGCATATTTATGCTAAAACGTATAGAAACATCACGGACTAAAACGGTCAGAAAAGCAAAAGAATGAAAGTGGTTGTATGCGCAACAAATGAAACATTTATCGTTCAAAAGGTTAGCAGGGTTTTGTTCCGACAGCCGAGACTGGGTCAAACCTGAATAGTGGGCAGGTACCCCTGTAAATATAAATATACATATACATGATATTCAAGTATTTTGTAAAAGGCGTGGTTTGAGCCTTTATAGTTAAAGACTCGCGGGTCAAAAATCCAGCAGGCCTACCTAGTTCAGTCCGTAGATGAATAGTCATCTATTTATTACAAACTGAATTAGAGGAAACATACAAACTGACTGACTGACTGACTACGACAAAATTTTAAAACAATTGCTAATCTATGAATGTTATATGTTATTTTATTACATATAATGTAAAGGAATATTTTTCCAATAGGGTCCGCAATGATAAATAGATAGAATACAGTCTATTGTACACCAAAAATTTAAACACACTTAAATAATAATATTGCTAAAATTTAAATAAGAATGGCGGTCTTATCGCTGGAAGCGATATCTTCCAGACAACCTTTGGAAGGATTTTACAAGCTCAAAAAAGCCCATGTATGTATATCATGTATCACACACATCACATTCACATTGTGGAATGCAACAAATGCATTGAGCATTGAGTATCCGAAAATATGAAAACCAGGTTTACCGAGGAATATCTCGTTATATAGTAACTAACCGAGTTGATGAGGATAGGTGCCTCATGTAGAACACTTGTATTCATATGCATGCACTAATAATGGAAACCAATCCCAATATCACTGGGACAGGCTCTAGAGCCTTTCCCAGTGATATTGGGATTGGTTTGATGTGTGATTCATACCCTATACTTCCTCTTACTGTGGCCAAGACACCTTTAGCCATCATCGGTCCTATGAGTCTGTGGGATCGGCAGTAAGAAAACCATTCCCTGTGTACATTGCACGACGTACACAACCCTTATTCCTACCCAAATTCCGTCTGTTACCGTAGGTCTCCCTGTAACAGACTTCCCGTATATAAAACCAACGCAGCCTGCGCTTGGTCTGGTTTGTATGGTAGGATAGGGCTTTAGGGTAACTAGGGTGATAGGTAGTGTTGTAGGGCTAGGTTGATAGTCAGTAGGGCTTAGGTAATTATTAGGTACCAGGCTCAAATGTCTGGAACATAGCCATCACTGTACGCACTTGGACTCGGCCGTATTGAAAGGTTGGTCCCGGTGCGTACATTTACAAAAAATATCACAATATCAAAAAATTAAATAACATATCATGTCATGCAGGAGCAACTGAAATAACATTATGGGTTTTTAGTTAACAGAACCTTTAATCATTTTCCCTCTGGAAAAAAGTGCATATAACATAATTATTTATAAAACATAATATTACGTCGTCTTCTAAAAAATATATTAAGAATCATTATTTATATTATAAATAAATATTTTTTGCCAGCCATTCATCATAAGATCTCGAGTGCTCAAACCATAAATATACGAAACGTAGCGTAATGGAGTCATTATATGATTTCTTCCCCCCCCCCCCCCCTCCCCCTCCTAAGGCTTGTATTAGTAACTTCCAAGTAAATTAGTGCTGACGTTGCACACAATGCAATCCCCTTAAATTCAAGAATTAGTCTGTTACAAAGCATTTCATACAACTCGTCGCTTCCACGAACAACAGATTAATTCAGTGTAAGTACCCTCAGATTTGAGTGAAATCACTAATTATGGAAAACTTGAGTATTAGGTTCTGTTGCGTCCAAAACGTGTTTGAACGCATATTTTTGGTGTGGCAACATTCAACATTGTCTTTGATGTTGACACTTGACTTTGAGACTTGACAGATAACCTTTGTTACGTTGGAATAATGTCCGCTCTTTGGGACCTTTTGATTTTATTGTAATTGGAAATATCTGGTTGAATCGCCCGTTGTAACCGATAATTTGGTCGCGATTAACGATAAGTTGAAATTGGAATCCCGAATTGACGAAAAACCTGAGATATTTTGAACCATAACGCCGTATTGACGCCAGACCGAATGGCACGCGAATTTGTTGAAAATAATAGTGAACTGGTGATAAATAGCTGCTCCAATCTGGTGCAAAGTTTGTGCTACATCCCGGCCTGGACCACATATTGAAGCTTGCGTCCTTTGTGACCGCCGTGACACCACTTGACACCATTACACTTTCAAATATACTCACACACACACACACGGACGTGATCAGAACAGATCCTCGCTTGGAGTCCCAGCTCAGAGGGTAAGTGATTATTATCATTGATTGCGTAAGCTTAATTGTTGTACTGAAGCCTAAGAGGCTATTGTGTAACTGTTCTTGAAAAGCAACGGCAAAGCTCCACGTACCGTGGACAGTTTGGACCTTCCAGTTACCGTTGGCTGGCTGATTGAAGGACCGAACAGGTTCTAATGCTGCGTCTGTTTACTGTTGAAATAAATTTTTCGCAGCGAAAACTTTATCTAGCTAACCTTTAAATCAAAAGTAAAAGGGAACTTCTAGGTGAGCGTGCTTTATCTTTGAACACATACTCGCTTGACAACAGGTGAGATAGTGACCAAACGCGATACTAAAATCTATAAAAATTTGTAACCGAGTTGAAAATTTAACTAGCTGTAGGTACAGTTGTCAGGAAATAAACATACTCCGGCAGGGAATTTCGCTTCTTAGCTGTTCGTACAATTAAAGTAAACCTAAACGTTTTGTGAGTATGGATGGAATGTCGAAGTGTCAATGACCTAATGGATAAGGTGTCAGACTTGCGATCAAGAGGTTGCGGGTTCAAACCTCACCCATTGCCCTATTGCCGTGAATCCACTCAAAACACAACCATATTTAGCTTAGTTGGGTTAAGAACATTTTTAGTTATGTGAATTCTACCAACATTGTCAGTTCTCTCTAAAAACAAATGTCCACTGAGTAAAATGTTTTTTTTTCCGGGTGGGAAAGTTATCAAATGACTTCTCTCGCTTTGGGTGGAGTGGAAGAGGAGTGTTAGACTTCTACTGACAAAAAAGGGACCCTGTTTTTTAAGCTACTCTTAATTTTCGGGGCCGCAGTATCTCATTAGAACATTCTTGTAACCCGAGTAAAATAATATAAAATATATAATGTAATCTGCCATATACAACCAGCAACATTGCAATAAGTTATTATTTCTCCGGTCCCAATAAAACACGTACCAGCCCAGTTTGTGTAGTATGTATATATGTATGTATATCATAATCTCATCCTCCCCAGACGCCAATGTTCCGTGTTGGCGGTAACGAAGTAAAGTCACGTAGAAAATTAGGTCAGCCGCGGGCACCGCTTTGACGAATGTAGTGTTTAGCTTAGCTTTCCTTTTCTGATGAAGTCGCTTTCAGACTTTAGCTTTGAGTAAGATCAAGAGCTTAATCTAGCAATCACAAGAGATTAAGTTTTCTTTCTTAACCTTCAAGTACGTACTTTTGTTTGAGCTAGCCTTTGTAGCAGCCTTGTTTGGGAAACAATTTCTCAGTACTGTTTGGCTAATACACCTTGAAATGTAAATTACAATTTGTCTGAAGCACATGAATGTGTAATTGTGTATGTATTTATTCTGTATCAAATATACATTTTTTATTTTAATTAATCTAGCGTTTTTTCTTTGTGGATTAAGGAACGTTTGCAAAACTTAGTACCTACGCTTCATTCCTGATTTAACAAACTTATAAATTATACATTAATGTGGAGTGAATCCTGGCACAGGGAGAGTCGCACCAGGCGGCAGCCGACCTGGCGACGCAAGCGGTTGCGACAGTCGTTCATAGGATCCGGCAGTTGGGACTCGACGTGGCGCTGCACAAGACCGAGGCCATGTGCTTTCATGGCGGTCGGAACGCGCCACGGTCCGAGTCCCACATAACGGTGGAGGGGGTTCGCATCGGCGTCGGGAGGACGATGAAGTACCTGGGACTCGTCCTCGACAGCCGGTGGAACTTCAGGGAGCACTTCCTGAGTTTGGCCCCAAAGCTGAACCGGGCAGCAGCCGCCTTCAGGCGACTCCTGCCTAATCTCAGCGGGCCAAACGCCTCCTGCCGAAGGCTGTACGCCGGCGTCGTGCGGGCCATGGCCCTCTACGGGTCCCCAGTGTGGGCCCTGTGCATCCGGACGCGACCACTAAAGTTGGTCGCATGCTAGAGGGTCATGGCTATCCGAATGATCCGGGGATACCGCACGATCGCCAGCGATTCGGCCAACCTCCTTGCCGGATTGCTGCCCTGGGATCTGGAGGCGACTGCCCTCCAGCGCGTCTATGAATGGCGCGTGGAGGCGCAGCGCCGGGGCGTATCCCCGCTGCCTCGAGAAGTCGAGGCGCGGCGGGAAGAGCTCCGGCGCGATCTCAGGGCAGTATGGAGGGAACGACTGTCGCAACCGACGGCCGGGCACACCGCAATTGCGGCGGTAAGACCCCTCTTTGAGGAGTGGCTAGATCGGCGTCACGGCGTCCTGACCTACCGCATGACGCAGGTCCTCACCGGACACGGAAGTTTCGGGAGGTACCTGTGTCTGATGGGTAAGGAAGAGACGCCTGGGTGTCACCACTGCGAGGGTCGCCCTGAGGACACAGTCGAGCACACGGTGCAGGACTGCCCAGCTTGGGCAGAGCACCGACGTGTCCTCACGGCGACAATAGGCGGAGACCTCTCGCGCCCGGCCTTGGTCGAGGCCATGCTGCGGGGCGAGAGGGAGTGGGAAGCGGTCGCCTCCTTCTGCGAAGCAGTCATGCTTCCAAAGGAGGAGGCGGGCCGCGTGAGGGAGAGGATGGCGTCCTCCCTCCAGCCCAGCCGAAGTGGTAGACGCCCACGGCGTCGGACGTCGGCCGACGATCTCCGGCCACCGTAGGCGCGGGCATGCGGACAGCGAGTAAAGGGCAACTCGCTGTCCGACCATGGACCATGCCCGGGTCGACGGCCCGTCGTGTTCCACGCGCGCCTCAAAGAGCGTCAGCAACATGACGAGGCCCCCTCTGCAGAGGGCCGAAGCCTGCCGGGGTCGTGGGACTCATCCCGTTACCGTGGCCCCGGTACGTAAAGGGCTATTGAAGGAACACCGTGGATTTTAGTCAGTAAAAGTCTGACAGTCCCTCCCACCCTGCCCGGAGTGGGAGGACTTATTTGATAATTTTACCACGATAAAAAAAAAAAAATGTGGACTGATATTTTTTTTTCTTTAAACTGTAATGTAATAGTCAAAATTTAGTGTCTTTTGGGCTTAAGTTAAGTGTTGCAAAATATTAATCAATTCGGTTTAGAGTAAATGCCTCCGCAGCGGCATTGATTTCATAAAAATAGTTGATTTTAAACCCCACATAGACGCCATATGACTGAACGATATTTAAATAAACACATTTTTTTAATCATAATCTCTTACTGGTATAATATATTTTCGATAAAAAATAAACAGAGAAGCCCGACTAGGACATCCAGAGAGGGAGTAAGGGAGCGCGGGAGGGAACACTTACCAGCACTTGTCTTGAAACGCGTCGTTGTCAATGCTCTGTTGCTCTTAGCTCGTATACGTTATTTTAAATAGCCTCGATTTTATATCGCAAACACTATCCAAAGAACTCGAATTGTGTTCAAAGGTCCTCTTTTGGGGATGTAATAGTGAGATAATAGAGAACATTATATCTACTTATGAAGATGTAATGTAGTATTATGAATGGACGAGACATCAACAGAAATTGCAATTAGAAACAGCAAAAGCCAACTTTAGTGGAGAGGGCAGATATCGTGATATCCAGGATTGAAAATATATGGCAACATGATCAGACGACGATTCATATGCGATTCATAGATGCAGATTCTTCGGCGACATTATCAGATTCAGAAAAGAAAAAATGTACCATGATTGAAATAAAAAGAAATTGTCTGTGTGCGTCGATTTTCCACATCTTATCCAACCTTTGAATTGGCGTGTGTCAATTATGCCTATATCTTATATTAGTTCACTGGAAAAAGCTCTAGAAACATGTGAAACTAACTGTTAAGAAATTTGAATGCATTGAAGTACACATGGTACCAGAAATGGCCAATGATTTAAGTAACGATCAGCAGTACTTGTACCAAAAGATCTAGAAAATAACTTTTCTGGTAAACATTAACATGCCCTTTGGATCAAATGTACCAAACGAATACTACATTTGTATCTAGCAACTGAAAAACCGACGGGAAATGTGATAGACTGGCTATTTTTGTGGTTAAAATCTATGCACCTTTCTGGTTTTTAATTAAGAACAAACTGTCATGTAAATATGGCACTCGTCATCTGTTTAACAATGTCATGGCCTTCAGATATTTAAAAAATTTATTATAGATCCGGTAATTAAAGAAGAAGAGTAAGGAAAGAGCTATTTCTTTCATCCCAAAAGCATCCATTTTACGATGATAACAGATAAGAGGAAGTATATTAGAGAGCTCGCTGCCCGCCTCATATTAAAGGCACACAGTATGAGTCGCCCCACTTCTACACGTAGACTTTTTCAAGTGCCATTGATAGATTTGAATACTACTTGATATATTAATTTGATAAAATGGCAAAAAAAACTACAAACTAACACTTTAGAAAAAAAAAAACAAGAATTTTAGGACCTTGTCGAATCTGGTGTTGAGAGCAAACTATGGTGTTTAAGGCCTGTAAATATCGCTATTAAAGCTTCCATTTCTCAGTACACAAAACAGTCACGATTAGGTGCAATAAAAACCAAATTGGAATCACGTAACGTGATGACTAAGTACAAAACAAAAATAGATATTCAAGCAAAATAATTGACGTAATTTTTATCATATTCTTCTAAACATTTGAATGTTCTTTATAACACTTAATAGCTTTATAACTACCTAAATTATAAATTGTTTATCATTTAATACCTTCTTACTACTAAATAGCGCACAATATTTCATTTCATAGTAATTCTAACTTTTCTAAAAATAAATAAATTGTAAAGTCACTGCAAAGGCTAAAGATATTCATTAAATGGAATAAAAAAATTACAGTTATTTTCATTTTATTATAAGGCACAAATCCCCTCCTATTACAACTCTGAAACTAAAAACTTGTTTTTTCTCATATATGTGTGCTCCACCCTATAATACGTTTTAGTGGTTGGAAAGGCTAGCATTGTGTAACATAATCCTAATTCGTGCAAATTTATATTTAGTTCTTCTTGAATCAAGTATCTTTCCGCTTCGTTAGGGATATACTCCACTATAATAAGTTGTTAAACACAAAAGACCGGTAAGTATTTTTCCCTATATTGCCGTTTTCTTACAAATCCATTCTATTCTTCAAAGAATTACGTAGAATATGAACGTAAATCATTGATATACTAAAAACGTATATCAATGACGTAAATACATAAAAACAGTTGGACTGTCCCTGTGGATACGGGCTTGACTTACGAGTTTTTTCAATAGAGCAATGTAGATAGAAATGACAATACTATCAATCTTGTTAACCCCTCCAACTAAGCTATACAGTATGTTAACTAACAGAGGGTGTTTCCGTTAACCCGCAATAGTATACCATCCACACACGCTAAAAAACAAATTACTATTCGAAAACAATTTTTTTTTATATATTAATAATGTTAAATTGATACGTAAAAGAAACACTCTGTACGTATTCATAAATAAATTGTGACGTTGCCGTCTTTCAAGTACGCGTCTACAGAGTGTTTCTTTTACGTATCAATTTAAAATTTTTAGTGAATATTTTAATATAAAAAAATATATATTTTGTTTTCGAATGGTAATATTTTTTTAGCATGTATGGATGCTATACTATTGCAGGTAATGGGAGCGCCCTCTGTTAGTTAACATACTGCATATGCTTGTGTCTGGAGTGGGTTCACGATAATAGTGTAATGGGTGGGGTTCAAACCTGCGACCTTTCGATCACAAGTTCTACACCTTAGTCATTAGGCTATTAATTGTCGTTTAAAGAGTTGTAGGTCATGATTCAAACCCCGCCTACATTACTTGTGCTATTTATATCTATACTTCTATACTAATATTATAAAGCGGAAAAGCGGCTTGTTCGTTTGCTTGAACGCGCTAATCTTCGAAAGTACTGGGTGGATTTGGATGCAATTTGGTATGGAAGTAGCTTGAAGCTTGAGGGTGGTTATAGGCTACTTTTTACGCGACTGCAAAAAGGGAGAGTTATGTTTTTACCGTGATAGAATCCACGGGAGCGAAGCCCTGCGTGAGTACTAGTCATCAATACAGCTCTCGAAACGGTAAAGGAATACACTGTGAAGAACAAATCCGAAGACATGTGCATCTATGTACGTACCCGCACTGCGCCTGCGTGAAGAGTTACGTCCCATTCATTCCCTTTAAGGGCCTCAAATGGTTTAGAATGATTCTCCGTTATGTGCAAAATACTTCAGCAATAATTTTGAAATAAATATATGGTAAGGTTGAGGATTAATGTTAGGTACTATGTTTGACGAAAACACGATTTCATAAAATTTTCTTGATAGAAAAAAATTCCAAAATTACCTCCGAACCGAACAATAAACCGCTGGTATTCAAAAATAACTTCAAATTAGATAATGAAACTTTGCATATTAATTGAACTAACTGTAAAGCAGGTCTAATGTTATTTACTTTTTTTAAATTACTATTATTTTCACCGTAAAAAGAAATAAACTAAATTATCGGTGTCTTGGAGTCTTTTCCCTGCTCGTTTCAGTCTCGCTTGCTAGCGTGACCGCGGCCAGTAGTGTGCGAGCGAAATAAAGAGTGAGAAGCGCTGAGATAGTATAGGCCCTTCAATCTTTTTCCTTACAACATAATTGAAGTACCTTTTATTAGTACTATCGTTAAGGAATAATCCATACTAATATTATAAATGTGAAAGTAACTCTGTCTGTCTGTATGTTACCTTATCACGCCTAAACCGCTGAACCGGTTTAGATGAAATTTGGCATGGGAATAGTTTAGGACCCTGGGAAGGACATAGGATAGTTTTTATCCCGAAATTCTTACGGGATTAGGATTTAAGCGGGAAATCCCTTCCACGCGATCGAAGTTGCGGGCGGAAGCTTGTATATAATAATAATAATATAAGTTTAAAATTTTGTATACATCTCGTTTCCTGTGGCAATATCTTTTTAGTCTCCCACAACATTCAAAATAAAAACTTTTTCTTTTTTCCCCAAGTCACTTTAGTGACAATAAAAATATAACTCAAAGATAAATATTCAACGAATGGTGATGCACACAGATCCATAGCTGAAAAATGGTTGCAATGCCCACTGTTCATGTTCCACACTAACTTGTCCCAACAAACAATAAATTGACGGTCGCTTTGAAAGCGATGCAACGTGCATTATCTGCCACACTCGGCTGAGCTATGAAAAATAACTGGAACAACAGGAGTCGGTCAGCGGTCGTGTTTTACACCGCGGTTACACAAATATTCACGTTCCGTGTCCACTGTATCAGAAAGTCATACGTTAAGTAGCGCTGCGTACAAGTGGCAGCGATTTTTATAAAATATAAAAAGAGAACTAGCAAAGTGGGTAGAATTCACGTTACTATTAATCTTGTGCAAATACAACAAGCATATTTTTTTAACATGATTAAACGATGATAGCTGCAAAAGTTTACCAAACTGTGGCGCTGTTATCAACGCCCGACTCCAGGTAAGAGGGAAATTTATTCCAAGGAACGTACGTTTAAAATAAACAAGCATATTAGCCCAGTTGGAGATACCAACTGGGCTAATATGCTTGTGTCTGGAGTGGGTTTACGGCAATATGTAGTGGGTGGGGTTTGACCCACGTCATCTCGATTACAAGGCCGACACTCACTAGGCTAAAGTTGTTAGGTTTATGTTACCAAACAGTCAAAGTAGTTTATTGTGAATTAAGTGTACAATGTTAGTGTAATATTATGTTAGTCTTAGACAGCATCGAGTTACCTTTAATTTATCTGGTCTACAGAGGTCACTGGGATATGCAGTCATCATAATCTGTTGGGGTGGCCCCGGTTTTGTAGTGCGTCAGTGATGTTCGCTGAGGCCAGTATCGATGACTTCTACGGAATAATCCGGAAAAGAAGTGCATCGCTGCTGCGTCACTGTCGGGGCAGCTCGAACGGGATCCTGAGCGTGTTGTCCGAGCGGTGGGATTCTCCTTTCTTGCTGAGATGGCTGCAGCTGTATGCCAGTGCCTGCACTTATTATTATATCTGACATACGTAAATATTTATTAACCTGAAATTGACATTTTTTGTGACATTCTTAATCTGACATCGTTTTTATTTATTTTTTGACATTTCTCATTTTATTTTATTGAAATTTTTGTATATTTATTTTCTATAATTTAATTTAAATTTCACAGTTATATTCCTTTTTGCATGTATTATGTGTATAGTTGTGTAAGCCGACCAATGGAATATGTGTTAGTTTCCTATTTTATATGGGTCACATACCTGAAATATATGAATTTTAATTTAATTTAATTTTAACCTATTCTTAACTATGCTGGTTACCTTCTAGTCTAACCGGATGCAGCTAAGTAAAAGTATTTTTAATTAAACGACTGCTATTGACCCCCACAACCCTGTCACTGGGTATACGATACCTCTTTCTGTCAGATTAGTGTTAAATTTTCTGGCTTCTTACTACCCGTAACAACTGTCTAAGGTTCGTATTATAGAACGTTACTCAAGTCCAGTTTGAGCTTAATTCACTTAATCTTAGTTTAAATATAGAATCTGCACTTGAGCATTGGTCTTATTCCAGAACGGTAATCAAACTACACGCAGATTCAAATCGAGCCTCAAGCAGAGAATATCTATTGTCTATACATCAGTCTGCTTTCATTTACGTTTTGTTTTCTTCGTCTCCGTTGTTCCGATCTACCAATGATCGTAGATAATTCAATTTACTTTTATACCAAATTTTTAAGAATAAACATATGCATTGCACGGTTTCACTATAGAAATTACTTTTTAAGAATTTGTAAAAGCAAATTCTTGAAGGTAAATGGTAAAAAAAGGTGTTAGGCAATCTTTCTACTAAATAAAAATATAGCAAGTGTAACTCGTTCGTGGAACGGAGTGGATCCTCAATAACATCAGCTGTGAAAGTGTTGTTATAAATTGCTCATTTAGTATATAATAAAGAGTATTCAAATAAATAATGGTTTGGAAAAACTATCTATAGAAATATTGAAAGGAAACAAAGTTATAGTAAAAACAAAAGAGAAATGCTTATTTTTTTAAATCTTGGTCAATATATGGCAGTATTTACAAAGGAGATCGGACATTTTTGTATGGACTTTGGTCCAAATGGCGTCGGCTGATGAAACCTAGTCCATATAATAGTTTGTAAATGTAGGATAATTTTTTACTATGGACACCATAAAATTGGCCTATGGAGAAAAAAGTTATACAGTCTAGAAAACTGGTACCTATTATAGACGAAAAATTGAAAAGCTACCTTTTGTTCAGCCAAAACTTATTTGCCGAGTACTCACACTTACCCCCGCCACCCGTATACGTTCGCTACCCCTCGGGGTGGCGGGGGTGATGCTTTTGCGCCGCGCGTATTGTTCACTGGTCAGTGAGTCATTCGCTATTATTCAGCAAGAACATCGTTTAGTTTCTCTATTTTATTCTTACCGGCTTTCTTTTTGGACATATTTTGATTCACTTACTTCATGATACTATATTTCCAACTGCATCTTCCCGTGGTGTTGAAGGTCCTGGCAAAGGATCTTGCATTGCACTCTGATCCTGAGCCCTTTGACTCCTTAACCAGCATGGACGACAGACGTATTATCTGTCGTTAAATATAACTTACAAAAAAAAACGTTGTAGTGACTTTTCACGAGTAATACCTACTATAATATAATCGTATACGGGTGGCGGGGGGTAAGTGTGAGTACTCGGCAAATAAGTTTTGGCTGAACAAAAGGTAGCTTTTCAATTTTTCGTCTATAATAGGTACCAGTTTTCTGGACTGTATAACTTTTTTCTCCATAGGCCAATTTTATGGTGTCCATAGTAAAAAATTATCCTACATTTACGAACTATTATATGGACTAGGTAGTAACGCGTGGTGTCGACCATACTTGGGTGATGAATCTACAACTGAGTAACGATCTAGCATAAAGCCGTACCCGGCCGAACTAGATCAATAAATCTATGCTTGAGGAACATTCTAAAAATAATCTTGACTCAAAACTAGTTTTAGGCAGAGATCGATGCTCGAGATTCGTTCTGTAATACGGGCCTAAGATGTGCAAATGACAGGAATCAATGGTTTAACGTGCTTGCACCGAAGACTCGATAGATTAAGATATTCACCCATCCAAGACCGACGAGCTCTTAATTACATACATTCCTCAGTACAGTTTTGATATGAGAAAAAAAAATCTTTAAATCCCTTGTAAATATTTCAGAAAATCGCTGTCCGCTCCGCTCATACACCGTTCACGGCCCAGTAGCCGAACCATTCGTCCATAAACCGATATGAGACGAAGTTTGAATTGCAAAACTAAGCGAGCCACGAACGTTGCATTTTATGCGGCTACCGAACGTCAATATACAGGGTGTACCAACTTCCATTGTTTCGTTTGTAAGTTCAGCATCGCGATCTCGAATCTAGAGGGCTGCCTACAAATGCAATGTTTATGTATGATTTATGTAGTTGCCGCGAAAAAGTAGACTGCTTGTAGTTTCCGGAAGATCTGCATGCTAGTTTGGTGGATTAGGTGAATGTAAGAACGTTGGGCTATCGATGTAGATGAGAACCTTCAATAGACTTGTTGATAGCGAAAGCATAAAAAAATCTAAAAAAAAAACCCGACTGCTCAACTGAAATGCAAGAAACAAGCACATTTTTATTTAAAAAAGTGACAAACAGGCGGGACCCAATTGAACATAATATAATTTTAATTTACAAAAATGGGAAGGGTCCCGTCTACTTGTCACTTTTTCAAATAAAAATTTGCTTGTTATTACATACAAAATACATACATACGCGCTAAAAACATAACCCTCCTCTTTGCTTCGCTGCAGTCGGGTAAAAAGACGATAGTGGAAATGAATACGTAGGTTCGGGTTAAAGACATTTACAACAATTCAGGGTATCACATTCCACATTGCTAGGACATAGGCTTCCTCTCTCTTTATGAGAAGGAATGGAACGGACAATTCCCTCTCTAGTCCACCACGCAGGATCAGTACGGGTTATTAGATGTCACATATTTTAAATCTTTGGTTCTTGGACATTCTGGTTCCCTCAAGATGTGTTCTATCACCGATCTGAGAGCAGTGGGAAGACATAAAGACATTTATTGCTTAAAAAAAAGAAGACTACAGTTTTATACATATTGAATAAATAGGTATTACCTATACAAAAAGTAAGTTTAATTCTCTGTGACCTTTCAATGGAAATGTAATAGGCAGGTATTATTAAATATTGTTTATTTAATATTAAATATCACATTGGTTTTAATGTTTCCTACGTACGTGGTCTTTAATGTTTTTTTTTTTTAATGAATATTAGCTTTCACTGTTAGTCACACTATCGGGTATTTCATTATATGTTGCAAATTGCTTCATCATACCAAAAAGCTACATCGCTGAAATGATATTACTTCAATATCAGCATTTTCTATATATATTTAACAAATTAAATAAATGTGAAAAACCTATCAAGTCTCAACTTTATTTTTTTTTTTGACTACGAGTTTGTGTGCGACATGGATTTACATATTATGAAACTCTGGAGAAATGGTGGCCAGATGCTGCGCAAGTGAGCGTGCGTGACCCACCATCAATCCAATATCCATTCGATTCGACACCACCCCGCTACTCTCAGAATATCGGATTTTGCTGAAATCAGCTCTCCATTAGTTTAATTACTCCAGAGGTACGGGAATGTTCTAATGAGATATCGCAGCCATGGAACGGAAGGGCAACTGAAGAAGCAAGGTGGGTTTCTATTCAGTAGAAGACTGAAACTCCCTTCCATTCCATCCACAGCGGAAGAAGTCACCAACCAACCAAGTCAAGTCGAACCAACATTTGATGATTCCTAAGACACACCTAAGTCCAATTACTGCAAAGCGTTCCAATCCGAAGATAAATAAATAAATTTTCCAAATTAAATTCAAAACTTATTGCGACTACTTAAATAAACAGCTTTTAATCTAACGCTACAATCAAAGGAAAATAACATCCGAAAGAACAGCTACATCGTATTGTTTATGCAAACCAAAGCTGCTAAGAAGCTCATTTACAATTTTAATCGGTTGAGTCGAATAAACGAAAACTCTATTGAATTGTTAACGTTCATTTTCAACATTATCAAAGTGATCAACAGGGATAGGAGATATTTCATTGAGATTATATATATTATTGTAGCGAAATTTTGAACTTGGGTCCCTGGATGAAAGTCTTTTAAAGTATGCAACCTTGAGGCCCTTATATTGTTTACGACTTTTTAATGTTATATTCTCTTAGCTTATTTATTTAAACTTTATGTACAGTGGTACATGGGCGGACTTAATGCAACAAGGGATTCTCTACCAGTCAGCCTTTGGGTTAAAAAGACCCACAAGTGCAAGTAAAATAAATGTCATTATCGAAAGAATACATATATACATACATACAATAATAATAATACATACATAAATATGTTCAAATAATAGACTAATAAAAAAAAGTCTTTATTTGGAAACATAGACAGTTGATTACATTACAAAGAAAACGATGATAGCTACAAAAGTTTAGAACTGTGTCGCAGCTATCAGTGCCCATACAAAAAAAAGGACAATTTTCCAGACTAAAACTACAAGTGATTAAAATATATATAAATACGGTGCTTTATAATAATCTTTCTGACTAAGAGAACTCACAATAATTATACTTATTGCGAAAACCAAACTAAGAACGACAGGCTTTTAAGTAGTGGTTTCTCATTTTACGCTTAAAAGAGAATTTAGACTCGGCCTTCTTTATGTCAAGGGGTAGCATGTTCCAGAGTTTAATGGTAGAAATACTTATGGCTTAACAATAACAGAATGGGTCGATCTTCAAAACTTGTCGTGTGTGGTTCGTAGCTAGGTGACGAGCTAGCTAGCTGGTGGTAGCTGGGTTCTATATCGAGATCACCGCGTGCCTTGAGAAGTATGTTTGTCTGTTTGTCTCTGCTGTCATTTGTACATTTTTGACTGTCGTTACGGGTAGTCAAAAGACAGCAAATCTAGCAGAAAACTTTGCAAGGGCTATAGTGTAACCCAACTACAGGTTTGTGGACGTCAGGTAGGTAGTTTTACCATGCAATACATTAGTATTCAGCTGAATGGACTTGATCGAGCACAGAGCTAAAATGCTTTATAGGTGACGAGGCGCTAGTTGGCAAGCTTCACAGCCTGACTCATCGGCGAACCGTTGCTTGCCTGTCGGTTTTCTACAGATTGTACTTCGGGGAGTGTGCGCAGGAGCCCCATGACCTGATCCTTCCATCTCCCTTTCACTACCGGTCTACCAGCTGCATTGCTGGGTACCATCCAGACTTGATTGATATACCGTCTTGTCGCGCCAAGCGCTTTTCTTCCACATTTATTGTACGTACAGCCAAGCTGTGGAACTCACTGCCAGCTTCTGTGTTCCCTGCCACTTACGACCTTTCAGCCTTTAAAGCAAAACTGAATAGGCATCTTCTGGGCTCGTTCGTTCCATCGTAGACCTCATCTATCGCTTACCACCAGGCAAGATTGGAGTCACGAATTAAAAAAAAGAATCCGATTAGAATAGAAGCCAACAGCGAATACATAGTTGGGTAAAGACCAAGGAGATGATGCCACGAAAAATAAATCGTTCCATGAGAAATACTTAGAAAAGTTCCTGTATCATTATTGATCAAATAAACACAATATCCTTTGACCTCGTTTAAGAATAATATATCAAGTCTCCAAAAAATAATGGCACTTTTATTGAGACGCAAGGTTTAAATAACAAGGAAAGTCTTTTATGATTTATTTCGTGCTGACTTCCCTTGCAACTGTTATTTATTGCTCTCTGCTATCGATTCATTAGGCAATGTTTATTTTTTTTGTCACGTGCTACCGTGCACAACGAGGAGCAGGGGAGACCTTTTTACAACTCCCCATGGAGGTGCCTTCACCGACGTTCATCAGAAAGCTTTGAATCAGCCTCGTGATAGGACTTCCCTCAATGTGGTAATTGTGAGCACCGAGGTGGTTTCAGTGAGATAAAATCCTCACACTCTTCGAACTTCGAACAAGGATCGAATGCTTATTGAAGGGTCTATAGCCAAAAGGTGATATTTTATTTGTTAATATAAAACTAGCTACTTTAAATACTGTATCAATACTTATAATAAAACTGTTAAAGAAGTGTGGCTGTACATTGAAAATAAATATTTAAGAAGACAAGAATAAAAAAGCTGTCTGTTAGTATTCGCTAATCTCCGGAACGTCTAGACAGATTTTAATAAAACTTTTATCGTAATATAGCTATTAAATCTACACACCAAATAGGCTATGATTTATTTTGGAAACTGGAATACCTGATGCAGAAATTAACACGCGAGCGCAGATGCATGCAGAATTCAGCTATTTATTAATTTAATTATTTAATTAATTACCTTTACTCTGATCTATTGAAGTTTGGAATGCCTTTAAGCAATCAAATCAAAGTCCCCAGCCACAGACTTCCCCTGTAAACGAACAAAACTAAACACAATATTAATGCTGACAAACTAACAAACACAATAATGCCACAGTCATGTAATATTTGGGAAATTACAAGTGTCGAAGCAACTTGGCCCGTTATCAATCACGGCTGCTGGAATTGTTTACACCCTTCGATATCCTCAATAACAAAGAAAATAGAACCCTATAAACTGAGCAATATAATTGTTTTTGAAGTGACGATGATGGCGAAAGTGAAGTTATTTGTGTCAAAGAATTTGAACTTCATAACATGAAATGTCGATGTTGTGTTGTTGACAGCCTTTTATTGAAAGTTGGAGAGAAGTACATGATTTTGGTTAAACTCATCATCTTCTTCTGAACCATTTTCCAACATTGTTAGGTTAGGTTAGACACATGTTATAGTTGAGTACTAGTACTTGGAGTAACTGTCTATTTGACCTCCACAACATAATACTGTTACGAGCTGGGGTTCGGAATAGAAATAATTAACGCCAATTAAACCAAAATTAACACTTTATTTAATTAAACACAAAATAAAAATTTAACACAATTATTCGCACCACAACACTTGCCACTTAACACTTAAATCGCACTGAAATTCACTTGTAAAGCTTCGATTGTATCGCGTATTCGCCTCGTAATAAGACTGACTCTCTGCGTCCCTTTGCGATCTATTTATACCCCGGTCTATGAGTTCTAGACATTCCTGTAAAATCCACTCACTGTTTATACTGCCAAGAATATTCCAGAAGCTACTTGAGATACACAGTACTGCTACTCGCCTCTAGATGGCGTTAGTGTCTCGAACATTCTAGATTTCTGTTGAAGTTTCTCGACGTACTTCACTAAGCGACTGGCGTAACAATACCTTTTATTTCCGGTGGAGAACTCATCAAACCGGCCTCATCTAGTTAAACTAGACTAGTTAACTAGATCAGTTTTTAAGTCCTCATTTAATTCTGTTATGGTGTACGATAAAGAATATATCTATCTATACTTAATACGCAAAAAAACATGACGTGTAAAAGTGTTATTTATAACCAATTTACAAAATAAATACACACATCAAAAGTGTCTAGGGATCAACATATATTTTTGCAATAACTTTTCTCCTGATTGATATTAATTAAAATTTTCTTTAAGGATTCATCAAATAAAGTGTTTTCGTTTGTCACAGTAACGATAAACCAAGTCACCTTTGCATTAATAAAGAAATTTGCCATTTTCCTAATAAAGGGATTTTTGACATTTGAACCACTAACATTAAAGTTCGAAAAAAAGACTGAAATAACAGTTTTATTTAAAATTTTATTGGGTAACTTAAACAATTAATAATCCGTGTTTCTACCGCGAACACTAACAACACAAGAACATCGGTTTGGCATACTCAAAATGAGTTCATCCAAATCACGCTGTGGAATGGCCGCCCATGTTCGTTGCAACAACAAAAAAAGGTCTTCTTGCGACTGGATACCCTCCATATTCGGCAGAGCTCTTCTCTGTAGCATATCCCATGCATGCTCAATCGGGTTCAAGTCTGGCGACTGAGCAGGCCAGAGCAGGACATTGATGTTAGCTGCGGCGAGAGTCTGTCTTACAACTCTTGCGGTGTGCGGTCGTGCATTATCATGCATTAACTGAAATAAGGGACCGATTTGCACTTGTAGAGGAACGATGACGTCAGATACAATCGTCTCAGCATAAATTTGAGCATTGAGGTTGCCTCTGATCCAAATCAACTCAGTTCTTCCGCCGATCCAAATACCCGCCCATACCATGATGGTTCCACCACTATAAGGATGGACTTCCTGGCAGGATTTTAATCGCTGTTGGCGTCCAGGGGTTCTCCAGTGTCGTATACGTCTTGTATCCGGTGTCATACCAAAACGAGACTCATCAGAAAAGCACACGAAACGCCATTGTTCTTCTGCCCAATTTCTGTGTTCAAGAGCCCATTGATATTGTTATAAATTGATATCAAAATGGGGTATGTAACGCCATCTAGTTAGAAGCATGTGAAGTACTCTGCTGTTGTAAGTTGTAACGCCTTTCTAGAACATTAAAGTTAGAAGTGTGTCAACCGTTCCTTGTGTTTTTATTATAGGTTATGGGCGATAAAAAGTTACTGTTTTAACAAGTAAAATAGTTATTGTTCGTGTTATTTCGTGCTAAATAAACACTAAAAATGAGTTCGAACTATATTGCAAATGTGCCGAAGTTGAAAGGACGCGAAAATTTCGACGATTGGGCGTTCGCGGTCGAGAATTTACTGGTTCTGGAGGGTGCAGATATTTATTTAAAAAAAGAAGGCACCGAAGCAGTTTCGACAGCAGCAGACGCAAAAGCACGAGCCAAATTGATTTTGACTATAGATTCGGCTTTATTTGTGCACATAAAAGAAACAAAGACCACAAAAGAATTGTGGACAAAACTACGGTCATTGTTCGACGATTCAGGATTTTCAAGGAGAATTACTTTGTTACGTCATTTAATATCTATAAGATTAGAAAACTGTGAAAATATGACAAGTTATGTGTCTCAAATAACCGAAACATCTCAGCGTTTAAGTGGAACAGGGTTCAAGATTAATGATGAATGGGTAGGTTCATTATTATTGGCTGGATTACCCGAACGATTTATGCCTATGATAATGGCAATCGAACATTCTGGAATTCCAATCACTGCAGATTCCATCAAAACAAAATTGATCGATATGGAATCAGCTGATGTGGGGGAAACGGAACGTCATTCAGCGCTAGCAGCTAAGAGCTGGCAGAAAAAGAAGCCCCGCAATGGCAACAACACTAACTATCAAAAGTCAAAATCGAGTGACACGAATCAATCAACAAAGAAAATAATTACCTGTTATCGGTGCAAGGAATCAGGCCATTATCGAAATCAATGTCCACTTTTGAACGAGAAAAAGGATAACAAGAAGCAGAGCAACGCTTTTAATGTAGTATTTCTAAATGGTGAGTTCAGTAAAAGTGATTTTTACATTGATTCGGGTGCAAGCACACATATGACAGCGAACGAAAGTTGGTTAAAAAATCCAGATTATTCATCAAGTTTACCAGAAATAATCATTGCAAATAAAACAAAAGTTCCTGTTTTATGCTCTGGCGATATAGACATAACAACAAGCTACAATTATAACATAACAATAAAGAATGCACTATGTATTCCGAGTCTCACCACTAATCTATTATCAGTGAGTGAATTGATAAAGAATGGTAACAGTGTTGTTTTCGAACCAGAGAGATGCTTAATAAGGAACCAAGAAGGTGATTTGGTCGCAGATGCGAAACTTGTTGATGGTGTTTACAAAGTTAACCTAGAAACTCAAAAATGTTTATTGACATCCAGTATAGTGAATGGGGAGATATGGCATAAGCGGCTTGGACATATTAATAGCTGTGACATGAATAAGATGAAGCGTGGTGGAATGGTTGACGGAATGGATTATCCAGACACATTTGCATCAAGCAAATCAAGTTGCAAGGTATGTTGTGAAGGAAAACAGTCAAGATTACCATTTTCTGCAGGTTCACGATCATCAGATGTACTTAAAATTATTCATTCAGATATATGTGGCCCCATGGAAAGTAAGTCAATAGGCGGTGCAAAATACTTTCTGTTATTCATTGATGACTATAGCAGAATGACTCACATTTACTTCCTTAAGTACAAGAGTGATGTTTTAAAAAGCTTCAAAGAATATAAGGCAATGGTGGAGAATTTACAAAATAAAAAAATCAAAATACTAAGAACTGATAATGGTTGTGAATATTGCAACAATGAATTTGAAAATTATTTAAAACAAGAAGGTGTAATCCACCAAAAAACTAACCCGTACACACCAGAACAGAATGGACTCAGTGAAAGATCAAATCGTACTATCGTGGAGAGAGCAAGATGCTTGCTTTTCGAATCTGGTCTAGATAAAAAGTTTTGGGCAGAGGCTGCCAATACTGCCGTCTATTTAAAAAACAGATCAGTAGCTTCGGGTATTGAAAAGACTCCATATGAAGTTTGGACTGGTAAAAAACCAAATTTACAGCACATTCGTATATTTGGGAGTCCGGTGATGGTACATGTACCTAAAGAAAAAAGAAGAAAATGGGATAAAAAATCAAAAGAGCATATACTTGTTGGTTTCTCCGAGAACGTCAAGGGTTATAGGATTTATGATCCAGAGAAGAACACAGTTACAACAAGTAGAGATGTTGTGATTCAAGAAAAGGTTAAGCAAGAAGATACTGTACCTATCTATATAGAGAACACAGATTCAGTGGGGGAATCAGTATTGGAATCTGTGAAATCTGAAGAAATAGAAGATTTGAAGACTCAATATGTATCACATGATCCCGAGACTTCTGATACAAGTCAAAGTAAAAATGAAATGCCTGATCAACAGACTAACACAAAAGAGAAAAGGCAAAGAAAGGCTCCTGAAAGATATGGCTATGCAAATGTTTGTACTACGACCATAGGAGAAGATGAATTGACATATGCAGAGGCTGTCAGTGGTCCTGAGAAAGAACAGTGGTTGCAGGCGATAGCTGAGGAGCTGCAGTCATTCGAAGACAATCAAGTGTGGGAGATTGTCGATGCTCCAGATAGCGGAAGTGTAGTGCAGTGCAAGTGGGTCTTAAAAAAGAAATTCGATTGTGATAATAAAGTGCGATTTCGTGCCAGACTTGTTGCTAAAGGCTTCACACAGAAAGCCGGTATAGACTATAAAGAGACTTTCTCGCCAGTAATTAGACATTCCACTTTGAGACTCTTATTAGCATTAAGTGTACAGTTAGATATGGACATTACACATTTAGATGTAACCACAGCATTCCTTAATGGTTTTCTAAAAGAAAATATATTTATGCATTTACCTGAAGGGTTTCCAATTAAAAAGAGCTCTAATAAAGTACTTAAATTAAAAAGGGCTGTTTATGGATTGAAACAATCATCTTTGGCATGGTATCAGAGAGTAGAAGAAACTTTATGTAATTTTGGATATGTCAGAAGTAAGCATGAACCTTGTGTTTTCATAAAAGGTCATAGTAATAATAGCAAAACTATTGTTGGAGTTTATGTCGATGATTTTTTAATTTTTTCGAATAATAAGTCTGAAACTGATAATTTACTAAAAACTTAGAGCAAAAAATTTAAAATTAAAAATCTAGGTCAAGTAAAGCAATACTTAGGGATGAGAATTAATATAGATAAAAATGCAAATGTGATTACAGTAGATCAGGAGAATTATATTGAACAACTTCTTAAAAAGTTTAATATGTCTGATTGTAACACAGCTGATACTCCAATTGAATGTTAATTGAATGTTAATAAATCTAATATTTTAGAATCTCAATTGCCTTACCAAAAATTAATTGGCAGTTTGATGTATTTGGCTGTACTGACACGACCAGATATTTCATATTCTGTCAGTTACTTAAGCCAGTTTAATAATTCTTATTCTCATATTCATTGGAATTATGCTAAGAGAAAATTAAAATATCTGTTAAAACTAAAAAATATTGTTTAAGATACTCCAAAGAAAAGGCAGAACTACAAGGTTTTGTAGACGCTGATTGGGCCAGTGATATTATTGACAGACGGTCATATACTGGATTTTGTTTTGTAAAATGTGGATCTGCTATTTCTTGGGAAAGTAAGAAGCAAAGAACAGTAGCACTAAGCAGTTGTGAAGCTGAGTATATGGCTTTATCAGAAGCTTGTAGAGAAGCCATCTACTTGCAGAACTTAGAGTTAGAAATAACAGGCAATTGTAGTAAGATAGTGCTGTACAATGATAACCAGAGTGCTTTAAAACTGGCAAACAACCAACAGTCTCACAAACGTTCAAAACACATTGATGTACGATTCAATTTTATTAGGGATGTAATTTGTAACAACCAAGTAGTGACAAAGCATTTGCCAACTACCAGTATGCCTGCTGATTTATTGACTAAGGGACTGCCTGAAATAAAACACTATAAATTTATGAAAATGCTTGGAATTGTTCATAAATAAGTTTTTTTATTTTAGATAATAACTAATAAGTTTATTTTTAATTTTGATATAGTGGGGGTGTTATAAATTGATATCAAAATGGGGTATGTAACGCCATCTAGTTAGAAGCATGTGAAGTACTCTGCTGTTGTAAGTTGTAACGCCTTTCTAGAACATTAAAGTTAGAAGTGTGTCAACCGTTCCTTGTGTTTTTATTATAGATATCGAATCCTACGATTGTGCATTGCTATAGGTGGTACCCGTAGCGGTCTTCGGGAATGAAGGTTCACTTCATGCAAGCGGTTTCTGACTGTTTGGTCGCTAATTAAGTTCCCTGAAGAGTGATGAAGCCTCACGGCTAACATCATGGCGGTTATTGTTGTAGCTCTTCGAGTTAAGATTTGAATGTATCGGTCTTGTCTCCGTGTGGTGCAGCGATACCGTCCTCCATGGCGCTCAGCCACGGTACCAGTGCTTCGGTAACGTGTCCAAAGTCGACTGATAGCACTCTGACTTGTATTCAGAGCTAAAGCCACAGTACGTTGCCGGGAACCAGCTTCTATCATTCCCACGGCTCTGAGCATTTCTTCCCTGCTTAAATGACGTCGCCGCTCCATAATAACGTTGGTTTTAATCAGTTGTAGGGAAACAGTAGCACTAATAATGTCTTCAATGCGTTGTATGTTTTTATAGGGAAAATATTGACAGCTGATTTTCATCTTTTACTCGAATTTGATTAACAGTTCCTGTTTCAAATTATGAAATGCACCAAAAAGGATCCATATAAATTTATAAAATCATAAATTTATTACAAAGCCACATCTCAATCTCAAGAAATCCGCATAAAAATGCTTGATCCCTAGACACTTTTGATGTGTGTATTTCATTTCATTTAATTTCAAATGACTTCTTCCGCTCTGGGTGGAGAGGAAGGATCAGCTTCAGACTTCTGCTGACTAAAAACCCACCCTGCTTCTTCAGTTGCCCTTGCATTCCAGGGCCGCGGTATCTCGTTTCCCGCAACCCCGGAAAACATAAAACCCATTGGCAATCAATCGATTGGTGTCTGAATTTCTTGCTTCTGACGACGCGTACCGGGGCTACCAGCTTAGTTGGGAAAGCATGGAAGTATCTTAATATGTTAAGATGTAAGTAAGATGGTTACTGATCTACGGACCGAACTCAGCAAGCGTTGTTTATTAGAGTTCCATACCCAAAGGGTAAAACGGGACCTTATTACAAAGACTCCATTGTCCGTCCGTCTGCCACCAGGCAGTATCTCATGAACCGTGTTAGTTAGACAGTTGAAATTTTCACAGATGATGTATTTCTGTTGCCGCTATAATAACAAATACTAAAACACAGAATAAAATAAATATTTAAGGGGGATCCCATACAAGAAACGTGATTTTTTTACTCGACATTGATAACAGAAACAGGAAGATGCTTGAAATATTCATACAATATTTGGTTATATACTCGCTTTAAAAATAAATAATTAAATTAAAATAAAACAAATATTTAAGGGTGATTCCTATGCAACAGACATGATGTTTTTGCCGTTTTTATAGATAATGGTACGGAACCCTTCGTGCGCGGGTCCGACTCGCACTTGGCCGGTTTTTTTTAACTTAAGTATTATTTAGCCACGAGCTTCTAATATTGTCTGAATAATAAATAAGAATATTTTAAAAACAAACATATGCGAAACACTTTCCTGAAAATTATTTGAATTTAAGATGAGCAATGTTCATACCATCTTACCTGGAAATACAAAGAGATATGAAGTAATATGATTATTTCGAAGCTACTGTGAGAATATACGATTGGTTTTGGTGTTATGTAAATAACCTGTGCTTTTACTCTTCGTCAGAAACTCAGAGTATTTTGACATCGACACCATTTTATGATTACAATCGTCAGTCCAAAACGAAATGTAGAAAGTACTTCTCAACTTTCAGTAGACAGGTCGAAATTTCAATGTCAATTTGTAGTTTTTTTTTATTGCAGCTATTGATTACAAAGACATAGTACAAATTCCTACTTTACTAGAAACAATACGAACATAAGTACTTGAACAAAACAAATATCTGAATGATAGAAAAATTATTTATTAGATGTGGTAATAAATACATTTTCTGCATTTCCTTTACAAAATAAAAGCGTAAAAAATTTTCTTAACGATTTCATTATTCATAAAAGTTCATAAGAAACAGAAAGAGTAGTAATGAGCGCAGTGCTTCCTAAGTAACCTCGCATTATCGTGCAAAAAATCAATCAACAGATTCCGTCTACGGGATTACTCACATTTTTCACTCAAAACAAATTAATCTGATATTAAACAAATGAAGGAATCCCGCTCAAAATTTTCATTGCGTTAATAAACTTATTAAGTTGAACACTTGATTGATCAGTGTCCCAGATACCGTGCCGGGGCAGGCAAGGATGTTCAAACAAATCCTTGTAACAAGTAATTTATTCGCATCAAGAGCGGGATCTTTGCCGTAAACAAAGATCAGTGTCGCCAGCCTTTGTTTTAAATTATTTATAACGTGAGAGAACGGAGTGATGAATAGGAACTGAATTTGAAAGGAGCCGTGTTATCAGCGCCATTTAAAGCTGACGACAGATCGTTTGGATTTAACAGATAAGACCGGAGAGTAATGAAGACATGAGGTAATTAGATGGAATCTACCCTTTCATCTTTGAGAAGGTATACACCGGGCGAACCTTCTTCTTTTGTTTCTATGAAGCTGAATTTTCCTAAAACCTTTCATAGTTATGTCCTAGCAAGGTCCAATTATGCAAAAATATTTTACTTTCATAAAAAAATAAATTGCTTGAAAGTAGATTAGACGAGTCTGAAAAAATATTTTTACAATTTTCGTGTTTAGAATGAGTGGCAGGCCTCGAATTGAGATCCCCAAACATTGGACTGTTGAAGTTTTGAAATAATATTCGAAGACGCTTTTTATTTCTAGTTTAGAAGCGTCAAAAGCTCAATGGATAAGGTGTCGAACTTGTGATTGAGAGGTCACGGGTTCGAACCCCACCCATTACACTATTGCCGTGAACCCACTCCAGACACACACATATTTAGCTTCGTTGGAGGGGTTAACAGGATTGCTAGTAATGTGAATTCTACCCACATCGCTAGTAATCTTAACACGTTCGCTGACAGTACGTCGTTAGGCGGGAAATTAAAATAGTGCTTTATGACAGTACGTTAAGGGACGGGCCACTTATTATTAAGAGTACGTCGTGGAAAATTCTACTGTCGTAATGTGGTGTCAGGGTCTGTCAGGGTAAGTGCTCACTGTCAGCGAACGTGTTAAAAAGTTTCTATTACTACGCGAAGGCAGAAATATGTGAAGATTTGCTCTACAACCATTTAACAATCTTCCTCAGCATCCAGTATAACCAGAAGCGACTAACTATTTATCTGATTCTTACAACCCAGTAACTGGGTTCAGAAATCTCGATTTTGACAAACAGTTTGTCAAAGGTCGAGTGATGACAGCTGGGACCAATCGCTTAATATGCTTTACGAGACATGGTTATCGATGTTTTGAGATGGTCAAATCTATCAATGGACCGGTCATTGCAAACGCTGCTTAACCTCGACTAACAAACCCCGTGGGTGTTATTATTTAGCCTTTTAGTGAGTTTATGATATTAGAATACTTCTATGGAAACGATAACGATCAATTGCAATACAGATATATCAACATTTTCTTTATGACTTTGTATGGATTTAGGTTCAGCTATTAACCAACATGAAATGAATATTAACGAACTCATACAAATAATTTAATATGAAAGTATTAATTACATGCAAAAAGTTAATTTTCGTTTCAGCCGCAATATAAAAGAGCTGAATATTATTACTTAAGAGAAATAAACCACCACATTATACAATGTTTTCTTGTCTGTCTGTCTTGCTTCAACTTTTCTTTCGGGAGAAAAATCTTCAAATGACTTCTCCCGCTTTAGGTGTAGCGTGAGGACAAAACAAGCTAACAGACAAGAAGATATTGCATATTGTGGCTGTCTAAATACTCACTCTGTCTCTTCACTAGCCGTTGCCTACCAGGGTCTTAGTATCTCATCAAAAATTCCCACGAACCTAGCAGGCAAATACCTTATCGGGCCTCGTCATTAGCAAGTACTTCCCTTGCAATACTTTAACGTGGATTTGTCAACATAATTACATAAACAGGCGATAAGTATGCGGAATTTAGCAACCTCTAGTCGCTTCATTAACTTTTATAATTCACATTCTAAAAAGCGTACACGAACCGCCTCTTAGCAGGCTAGCGTTGGAGAATACACAAGTTAGACAGTTAAGGCACTGCCCAGAGAGGATAGTGAAAAACAACCACTTTTTGGTTACACCGTTAACCGAATTTCTACATATAACAAGCAAAAAAAAACATTATAGATAAGTCGGATATCATAAACATACTTATACAAAAAGATTTTCTAGAAATAAAGCAGAAACTTGTCAAAAATTGCAATAAAGACGACAAAAAACTTTTACGTCTCGAAATAACTGCGAAATATCTATCTAATATCTATATTATAATATCTTTTTTTATATTTCTATATCAAAAGGTTGTTTTACGGTCCACTCAAAAGGCAGCGCCTTAAGTAAATTCCGCAGTAACACAATCCATAAGGTTGAAAAGTTAGGCTTCTAAAAGACGGTGAGAGGTTGATTTGAAATGCTAATGTAGTCTTGCAAATTCCATTCAAGATTACGAAGCTAAGACTCCTTTAGTTAATAGTAACTGTGGCTGTATCAGGCTCGCCAGCGACAATGGTCTGCATTGTGAATAAATAAAGGGATAAGGCTCTCGGAGTTTCGGAGTTTTGGCGCAGACCTTAGAGTTCAGGAATGGAGTCATTATTTGAAGTTGGATTGGCGTCATAATACGAACGTTAATTCGTTTGTGGTGTGGTTTCCAGTTCAATATGTGCAGACATTCTTTAAAAATTGAAATTGGTTTTGTGGAAATTTTGTGACACGACACCTTCACATCATGTAAAGTAGTTTTTAAATGTTTTTATTAATATTTATGTGAATAGTTAGAGAATTGATTTTCATTTGTCTAGTTGTCTGAATTAAACATTAGTTCTAAACATATTTCATTTAATTTCAAATAACATTGATGTCTCTCCCTGTTCTTTCAAAATATCTGTGTTTTCTCAGTGCTTATAGCTTATAGTTGTACACGACACTAAATCACAAACAGTCTTTTTAACCAAATTCAAAAAAAGAGGTTCTCAATTCGTCTTGAACTTTTTTTTTAATGTATGTTTCCTCATAACTCGCAGATGGCTGAACCGATTTGAAAAATTCTTTTTTGTTTGAAAGTGTATACTTTCTAGTTGGTCCCATTGTCGTCACGTTTAGATCTGATGATGGAATCATAGAGAAATCGAGGAAAACCCTTCAAATATTATAGGCACACCTATAGCGTTTTGGGTATTTCTCATAGTACCTTGTGTAGTTGCTCTCGAAAAGCACCATTTGAGGAAGTAGAACTGATGATGAAGACCACAGATGGCCACCGAAACTACTCAATAATAAGTACTCAATACTCAATACTCAATTCTTTATTGCATTCCACAATGTAGGCTTAGGTGTTAAACTAATTTTTTGGAGACAATCGTGACCCTGACGGGCACAGCTAAAGTAAGATGTGTATAGTATTTCGTGGATTGCGATTAGATTACTTGAATATAGATGTTAAGCACTTTATGCTCGTCAGAATGCATATGGTGAAGTAGAGCTGATGGTGATGTACCAGGAGAACTCCTCAAAAATTAACGGCTCTGCACCGGGATAAGTAATATTTTGTAAAAGGTGATAAGTAGTTGACATTGTGGCTTTTGTAACTAGATAAATTACAAACCGACCCACTTTTTTGCTTATCCGGGCTAATTTCTGGAACGTCTGAAATTACTTTAATGAGGGTTTCACTGGATGTTAGTGGGGACTATATAAAAAATAATTCCCGAAAAAATGAACGAATTTGAGGGCATAGTTAGTCAAAGCTATATTCTACGACCACAATGTAGATCAAGCATCTTAAAACCTTAAAACCAAATAAACACAGAGCTACTTGAACAAATCTATTAGTGTGTCATTACTCAAACAAATTCGATAGGCAACAAAGAGTCATGTGACGGGGCGCCGCCGCGAGAGATTTCACAGAAAACATAATTAAGAGTCGGCCAGGAGTTGGCAACTTTAATCGAATTACGAACCACCCGCCGGAAGATTAACTCGCCTCTTGCGGTTTTTGGGTACTACAGTACACAGCCGGTAATCGGGGCGAACAACTCGATACAACATAAGCGATATTGTGATGAGTTTTGTTAAGTGATGTCGCTTCCTTATCTCTTATATGTATAATCACTTATCACTAGCTTTTAGTCAGATTTATTGATGACTCTGGCTTAGAGTGTATATGTGGTTCTGCCCCACAAACCGTGGCACACTTAATTTTCTATCCTGCATGCTGTCAACTGCTCACTTCAGGACTTGATGAAAGCTACCGACGGTGCTAAACTTGTTGCCCAGTTCTGGGCAGACTCCATTTAGCTATTTGCCATCGACACGCTAAAAATAAGAAGACTAGATGTGCGTGTATGTCTTCATCACGTGGGATCTTATCGCGGCGTATTACCTGATTGCGCGGGAATTCCCGAATAAAAAGTGGCTTATATGGTGCCGTATAACCTTCTGTTTTCCATTGATTATTATTTGTTCATTTATTTATTAAAACTTTATGTAACACAAAAGTACAAAGGTGGACTTATTTTTTAATTGGTATTGTTTTTTTTGTAGTGTTGATCACATTGGGAATTTTGAAAATTTAGTTGTATACAACGTGTAATTTAATATACATACCAAGTGCCCGTTTTCTTTGGATGATAATAAACGATATGGCAAGGGTTTTAAAATCCAATCTCTACATGTGTGAAATATAATAGAAATTTCAATACATTGATACCAGAGGCAGAATTTTCAAATTAAGAAGAACGAAGAGAATCACCGTGTTATTGGCAAGTGACGTGGAAAGTTATTGACCCTCGTAGTGCTGTAACACGTTTTTTATGATTGGTTTTCAAGAAACATATAAAACCGATAATTTGGTATCAATTCTTTGAGCTGAAACTCTGCATAGAGACTCCATACCAGATGTTGTCTTCAGCCCCTTTGGATAGATATGGGGTTTCCGTTACACGTTGTATAGGTATGTTATAATAATTACCTTCCAGTGAAAGTTCCTTTAAATTCGGTTCCATGGTTTCAGAAATTATTTTTCTATAAACTAAATAACACCAATACTTGACGTGCTTTCCGGGCCACGCTGGAATCTCAATACTTATGTTAAGATTGTTTGAAGTTGGTTATCCTAGAAGTTCGCCCCGTGCGGGTGTTATTATTTGGCCATGAGCTCTTCTCAAATAAATAAATAACGAAAATTTTATATACAACCTGTAACGGAAACCCCATATCTATCCAAAAGAACTGAAGACAACATCTGGTATGGAGTCTCTATGCAAAGTTTCAGCTCAAAATAAGTGACTCACAGAATTGACCCCAATTTTTTTTTTAATTTTTATTTATTTATTTATTTCCAAAAACAATTTATAAATACTTAACAATCGCATTGTTGCAAAAAAATTCTGTTAAGGCGTTGAGTTTAGCGTCTGTAGCCGAACTAGGCATTGCCTGTATTTCGGCTATCAGTTACCATTCCCCTCGCATTAAATACAATAATAAATAATATAACTGGTGCCAGACAGTGGATGCATGCATAATCAGCAATTGAGAAAAAATAATGATAATTAAACACAAGAATAAAAAATAAAAAACTCATTAAAAAATATATGTAAGATAAGTAATAAATATTAAGTGTAATGTGTATTGTTATTGTGTGTGTATATATGTTTGTGTGTGCGTGTGCGTGCTTATGAAAAAGTGAATTAAGGTGTGTGTGATGTATAGATATGAGGGTGTCAGTGTGAGTGAAGTTATGTTGAGAGTTTGAGGGTGTAAGAAGGCGTGAGCGTATAATTATATGTGTAGGCGAGCTTGTGAGGAGGGTATCTGTGATCACGATGCTCTTAGCCCTATTTTTATTTATTTATTTATTTTAATGTGGTACAAGTAGTAGCTGTTCCGTCTCCTCGTAGCTTAATTTTTGTAAATATTGGCATACAATTAATTTACATTTTTTTCTAGTTAGGGGGTATATATCGGTTTAAAGAAATTTATTTCTCAAAAAGAACATACAAAGTTCACTTAAATATGAGAAACTTAACATTAAAAAAGATCTTAAATATAAACATTGTCGTTCGATCTATCGAGTACATTTTTTAAGTAGTCTATTACTGCTGGTTGGCCAAATACAACTTTAACCTATTTTTAAATATATTTATTGATGTGGAGTCCCTTATTTCTTTTGGTAACTTATTATAAAGCTGCGCTCCCTCAAACTGAATTGTTTTTCTTCCATACAGTGTTCTAATCGACGGTAGTTCTATACTATCCCTATTCCTAGCATAGTAGTGGTATGTTTTGCGTTTGAATGTGATTTGTGAGTGTATTTTGTTAGTTTTAATTTTCTTTATTAATATACATGTGTGATATGTGTATAGTTTTTGTAGGTTAAATAGTTTAGTTTTAGCGTAGAGTTCTTTCGTAGGTGTTAAGTAATTGTAATTGAACAGAGTTTTAATTGCTTTATTTTGTGTTACTTGTAGGTCATGTAGATGTGTAATAGCAGCTTGTCCCCATACTTGTATTAAATAGTCTAGGTGGGGTTTGATTAGTGTGTTATATATAGTGTAGCGTAGTCGATATGGCACACATTTAGCAATATTACGTAAAGCTCCAGTCAACGGAATCAATCTGTTTCTTACGTAATCGATGTGTGGTCTGAATGTTAGTCTACTGTCTAGGATCAGACCCAGGTATTTCTCATGGTTTGATCTCAACAGTTGTTGGCCATCTACCGTAAGAGGAGGGAAAACAGGAATCTTTTTGTTTTTAGGCGAAAATATTATGTATGCAGTTTTGTTAACATTAATAGTCAGTAAGTTCTGCTTAAGCCATGTATTTAAGATATGGAGGTCTTTTTGTGCTTCAGAAATAACGTTAAGTATGGAGTGTCCAAAATAAAAAAGACATGTGTCATCTGCGTATAGTGAGATATGTCCCGCCAACCCTACATTACTTATATTATTTATATAGATTAAGAAAAGTAATGGTCCCAAAACCGATCCCTGCGGCACCCCGCAAACCACTTCAGCAGCTGTACTTTCAAAATGGTCCATTTTTACTATCTGATATCGGTCTGAAAGATAAGATTCGAATATTTTGTAAGCTAAGGCAGTTATTCCAATGCTTTTTAGCTTTTCTAGTAGTATAGAATGACTTATTGTATCAAAAGCTTTTTTAAGATCAATGAAAATACCTAGAACTAGTTGCTTTTTGTCAATATTATTTTTAATTTTTAATTTATGTAATATTTTATTAAGCCTATTATAAAGGTACGGGCCTAGAAAACATGCAAATTGTTTACAAAATTTTGTATTGAATGTATTTACATTTTCACATACATGATAATTTCGACGTCTCTGTAATAACATTGGCTTGAAGGGCTGGTTTTTGTGTTCTTGCAGGATAATTTTATGTATAAACAATTGTCTTACCGTCATAACCTCGCACAATTGGAACAGTGTAACAGTAGGAAAAAAGTCAACCTACATTATATATAATGAAATATAATGTAGGCAGCACCTTTGTGCTCTTTTGTCTGTATTTAATTTTTTTTGTAAGTGTTTGTGTGTACATAAATAAATAAAATAAATAAATATTTATTTTGTTAACATTTGGTGATAAATAACACTTTTACAAGTCATATTTTTGTGTTTTAAGTTAAACTAGATGAGGCCGGTATTTCCTAACTGACTACTCTGAGAAGAAACACCGAAACAAACTCAGAGGTCAACGTCTCTTTTAAAGTCCATACAATTCGTTTCCATACATTTTGTCAAACCATATGAGAAGCATGAAGATTCATTTCTGTTGTGTCTTTTGAGGAAAGGAGCACGCAGATTTGTGCGGACCTATCCAGACAGTGCAAGCATTTGTCTGGTATCGTGTAGCTCAACTAAGAACTCAACAATTGTTCAATAATCCTTTGTCTTACAGTGAAAGTCCTATTAAAAACGATGAGCCGTTTTATAAATTACTCCAGAAATACAGATAAAACGTAATAATTTATTGTTCGTATTTAGTATCGTGTTAATAACAATAACTTTCATCCGTTATCCGTTTATCGTACTATGGATGTTTTCATCAATTACCCTCAGGTAGCTGTTGAGACTGTCCCTCACCCTACGTTTTTTGGATGCGGCCCTGTGTGATTTGGATGTCACATAGCTTCGGATTTTTGATCGTAGAACATATCGGTTTCCTCACGATGTTTTAATTCACCGATTTGATTTAAATCACACAAAGTAATATCCCCGACTGGGTTTGAACCTGCAAGTTGAGCATTACCACTGGGCCGCTACTGCTGAATTCGACTTCAAACTTAATTTTCTAGATGTTGGGTCAATTCCAACAATTTTAACAAGTCCAAAATCGCAGTTAGCGATAAGATTACATACACTAGGAAAGCTAACTAATTAATAGGTCTCTCTTTCAAATTAGTTATTTCTTTGTGGTTTTTTTAGAAATAAATATGTATATAATTAAAATTAATAGGGTATGATGGGGTTGACATATCCATGTAGATAAAAACCCCGTTAAATTCATAAGGTTTCTGTTCTCCTTCTCTTTATAAACTTTAACAATAAAAAAGTTTTGGCGTCACGTATTAATTTATAGTTTTATTTTGTTTGTTAATAAAGTCATATCGTATCGAGTTAACAATAGTACTTCACTTTACATAAATATTTATTGTCGAATTCTCATCGGATCTTAATTCTTTATTGTGTCATGGTTTAATTTACTTCATAAAATGAATGGTACAAACAACTTTGCCCGAGGTCCGTATTTAAGATGAATATTAAACTTTTATGCTATGGGATTTCTCAGGGAATTAACTGTTTGTATAAGATGTAAAGAATCATTTTTCATGCTTTCTTGTTACGTTATTGTTAGTAATGCGCACTCTGATGAAAAATATATATTTTGGAGGACTTTTTTAATATTTTTTGGTACAGCAATATTATTACAATAATATTCTCTTTCACAGAGAGCAGGAGACTTTATGTCCCAGTATTGGGAATATTATAGACATGGAAAAATCATGTTTTTTGTGACAGTGTGACATTGATTTGCACGTTTAATGGTTGCCCGTTCCTCCCGCATATCTAACAGTTATGTGATGTTATGTTATGTTCAGAGTAAATAATTTGAGGATAACACCTGATCTTAGGGTTAAGTCCAGCAGTCCACTCTTATAGGATTCTTCATTCATATTGGTTTTTGATGACTTTTATTTAACACTCTTTACTCGATTTACTCTAGATAATTGATGATAAAACTAAATAATGATAATTTTCATCTAACGTAAATACGAAGAAAAATCTTTAGTGCCACAAATTTAGCAATGGACTTCAAATGCGCGTGATAAATGTGTCGTCGTCGATATATTTCAAATCAAAGTCTTTTGGGACATCAAAACTTTTTTCCTCCGAAAAGGAATATTCCAAAAAAACTTGGTCGTTATCTTGATATGCGATATTTTAAAAACAATTTGCGAGTGTAATACTCAACAGATACAACGCGAACTTTCGCGGAATAATAAATTAACTAACTTTTTGAGCAAAATATGTGCGCGGGTTTTTGTGAGCTCGACGCTCGGACGGGGTAAAAATTTCGCTATTAGCTATTAATATTCTTTAAGTTTTTTGGTTCAGTAAGTCGAGGTTTTGCTGATGTGAAATATGGGATGACGTAATATGGTGTCTCGTATTTAACATAGTGTGAAGTTGAAAGTATTTTGTTTGCTAGACAATTTATGATGAATAAATAAAATTCAGAAAACATACAATAGACAAAGGCATTACAGCTGCTCAGTTGAAGTGGAACTGGGCGGGCTATATCTGCTGCATATCGTAACATAATTCGGCAAAAGTACTCACGGATTGAGCTCCAAGCAACAAGAATTGGCGACATTGAAAGCCCAAAGGGAGATGGTTGGACGGGTTAGGTAACTTCCTGAAGGTTTGGTAGATGTAAGAGTATACAGGAATATGTGAAACAAAGAAAAAGAAGCCAGTGGTGTGTACCACTGGCTTGCTTTCCTTCGGCTTATAATATAATTATAACAACATTCAAATATACCTTTTCATAGATGGGATAGGTACAAGCAGATGATGACAGAATGGAGCCAGGTGTTACTTCGCGGTTATCTGTACCAAACTAACATTTCAGAAAATATAGCTTATTGTTTTTCTATTGGTTACACTTCGGAGAGTGTGCGATGGAATTGCATCATCTAATTCCACTAAGCCCGTTCCATCATCGAACTTTCTGTATACCTGTAAGTCACACCACACTAAAACACTTTGTAATGATGTGAATAATATGTTGTAACTGATTGTGAATTCGTATTGTAACTGCGTCCTGAAATACAAGCTCGGCCTGTTTCTATTCTGTGCTTTGAATTTTAATATTTATATTTATATTTTAATGACTATTATGCTGTACAAATGTAATATGTTATTAAATTAAAATTAGATTAAACTGGAAGACGAACGGCGATGTGTTATCCTTTCATGTTGAGCATGCCACCCATACGAACAATACGTGTAGGGAACACTTTAATAAAGCGTATAGCTAGAGAGTGGAATTCCCTGCCGTCTCTCTATTCTAATAGCTTTAACCTGGGGTATTTAAGTCAAGAGTGAATAGTTAACTTCTAAGTAAACGTGCTTCATCTTCGACCACATCATCGGTGAGATGGTGGTCAAACGCGAACCTATAATTATGGATGTATTTAAGACCAAACTATTATTTAATAAAATAATAATAAAACTCCTCAGCACTGAACGCATTGAATGAGTATGAATTTATATTTATATTGTAATTATTTATTTATTTATTTAAACTTTATGTACAATGGTGGTACATGGGCGGACTTAATGCAACAAGGCATTCTCTACCAGTCAACCTTTGGGTTAAAGAGACTACAATGTGGTAGGTGTACAAGTAAAATAAATGTCATTATCAAAAGAATATATAATAATAAAATACATAAATATGCTAAAATAATAGACTAATAAATACGGTGCTTTATAATAATCTTTCGTAGTAAGAGAACTCACAATAATTATATTTTTTACGACAGCCAAACTAAGAATGACAGGCTTTTAAGTAGTGGTTTCTCATTTTACGCTTAAAAAAGAATTTAGACTCGGCCTTCTTGATGTCAAGTGGTAGTATATTCCAGAGTTTGATGGTAGAAATAGCATAGCATTGTAACTTAATAATAATGATATTCTTACGTAAGTTACTTAGTCTTTTATGAGAATAAAGATCTTTAAACTAATATAATATACTTCAATCTATCTACAAAAGTAAACAGCAATACTAGTCGTGCAGCCCGATCCCCTTCGACCCACATGTCACGTCATTAATTTATGACACTCCGCCCAAACTCCAATTCATATCGATTGGTTCTTCTATTAGTTGGGTGGTCACAAAACTTGGGGCCAATCAATCATACATAATCCAATATTTGTCCAACGTGTTCGACGGGGTGAGCCCCTAATTGTAGCGTGATTAATGACCCATGTTCGCCGTTTGTCGACACTTGTTTGTGCAAATGTTGGCTATATTTATGTTTAGTTGTTATTAGCAAAAGTAGATGTCTAGTACTTTCATATATTTATCTTATTTGGGTCTTTAACAATCAGTACACTGTTATATAATTAAATTTATTATATAAGTTTAAATGTCAAACTTAAGTCTGAGTGCCCCATCACTTAAAGACGAGTACTGTTAACATAACGCTGTAGCCACAACCGTGTTCATAAACTGCTATAAAATATAGGTGATTTTTTTTTAAATACGTACTCAAACTAAAAATAAACTAATCAAGCATATGTTTGTGACAAATCTTACAAGTTCGTTCTGGTCAAAATTTATCCCATAAAAAACAATACTTGTCAGAAAAACCAAGTCTCGCAACGTAATTCTTCTACCGTAAAAAGTTGTGAAATCCATGTAATACCAAGTCGGTTATTCGATTATTCAGACCCTACTTAAGGGACCTTCTGTCTTAATTTGTTACGTAATTATCTAACCTAACAACATGTTATAGTGACCATATCAATATTAAAAATCTTTAACGTTTTAAATATGTAAATAGATTGACTCGGCCATCGCATGAAAATACAATATATCTCACAAGTAATACATATATAGATTGTTTAGTTTAGATTACAGGTAATCATTAAAAAAAAAACCAAAATTGAAAATTAGTAAGTAGTTTTTCCTTGATTTTATACACTAAACACTAATTGTATTCTAAATTTGAAATGAAATAAAATGAAATGAAATATTTATTTTGTAAATTTGCTATAAATAACACTTTTACACGTCATGTTTTTTTGCGTGTTTAGTTTAGCTAGATGAGGCCGGTATTTCCTAACTGACTACTCTGAGAAGAAACACCGAAACAAACTCAGAGGTCAAAGTCTCTTTTAAAGTCCAGACAATTTGTATTTGTATATGAGAAGCATGTACCTACATGCTTCTCATATACAAATATTACCTACAGACATAGAAGCTTGACATGAACCTTCATGTCAAGCTTCTATGTCTGATAGACTTTTGATGATCGGTCAGTCAGTGAGTGACAAAATTAAGAAACTTTAACTCGTTATAATTCTTAAACTCCTAGTTCAAATTGAATGAAATTTGAAATATACCGTGTTTATACAATGCCTGCTTAGTTACTGAATATACAGGCTTCTAGTTTTATCCACAATGAATTATACGGGGGTCGAAAATGGTCTGAACTACTTCGAGAAAAGGATGATACGGCCGTGCCGCTTTTTTGCTTGACTTGGCGGAACTTGGCGTGACAAAAACTATATAGGTTATTATTCTTTTACTAAAATATCAGCAACTAATTTCTTACATCCGAAACTTCTTTTTTTATTATACTTGTAGCCACTTTTTTCCTGCTGGGGTTGCTGGAATGTTATAACGAGATACCGCAACCCCGGAACGCAAGCGCAAATTAAAGTACAGGGCAGATTTTTTATCAGTAGTGTCTGATATTCCCGTCCGCTCGACGCAGAGGGAAAAGATGATATCCGCCCGAAAAAATATTTCTTACATTAGCATTAACACAATCAACAAGAGCCACACGCTAAGCACAGGCTACTTACAGAAACTTATCCAAAACAGTCACTAACTAAATAAAGACGTAACACAAACAGACAGTTAATGTGATTAACTCATAGAGCTTTTAATTCGCGCCCCAGAACTGAATTACGGAAGCCATTAGCAATTCAGATTAGCCTTGGTACATGCGCCAACATTCTTAGCAAAGTTATGACGCGTTAGTTCAGTTTGTTTTCTCAAACTAAGTCGTTGTAAGTTAAGTTCAATATTCGGGCCCATAGGGATTTTGGGGTAGTTAATAGAATTTTGAGCGATGTGGGCCGGCTTAGGCGTGATGGAGCCGAAGTTATGGGGTTATCCTTGCATACGATAGGAAAGGCCCTTTTTGTTCCCTTGGGTATACAACATGTAACATAATTAATGTCCGAACTGAAATTAGTTTATTCAGTTTAGTGAATATTTTTTTGATAATTTTAATCTAAAAATTATATTAATCTGCTTAAATTATAATTACACTATCGCTGTGTAGTGATGACAATCCATAATAGGTCAAAGCAATAACCTTTTTTAAATAAAATTTTAATTAAAATATAATAATCAAAATTTAAAATACGAAATAAATTTCGTTATACAATAAAAATTAAAGAGAAATTAAACTTATTACAAGGGAGTTAAAGTCTTAAATAAAACTGTGTGTAATAACATAATTTTCTAATGGGGTTATTTGAGTGAGAGCGCTAATTACGATACATATACAACTTTAGTTAAGCTTAAATTAACTTAAAATTGATAGCTTTTATGTTATGAAGGTAATGTAACCAGAAAAACTCACTGAAACTAGAACAGCATTCAACAAAAATGTTACAAAACTATTCCCTCTCATAAAATAACACGTTCCCTTTATTTTACTCATTACTCGTAAGAGCAATCTCAGCAATAAAAATAACATCCATCCTTTGTTCCAGGTTGCAGCCGCTGCCACATAAATCACGAGCATTTATAATAAAATAAATAAAACGAACGCATTCATCCCAAAGTGAGCCAAGAACTAAAAACGAAAGGAAAAAAGACGGTAGCTCATCGTTCTTGCGGACTATCGTTTACCCAGCTATCCCGAACACTCATGAATATGACATCAGCGGTTGAGGCTGACCCACGATGCTGATTTATGCGGCGTCGGTGATCCATCACTCTGGCTACGGATAACTGAACGTACAAACAGACAGGGCACACTTTTGCTCCAAACGACAACGGTCCGTAACAACCTTTTGTGCATCGAACTGAGATTGTTTGCCAATTGAGTATGCATGAAGTTTCCAGCGATATATTGAATCGATGAGGTTTTCTGTCGGTTGAGACTTTGTTTGTTTCAGTTTTATTACGTTTTGTTAGTAAACTAGGTTAATGTATTTCGTAGAGTTTTAGTAAATGTTATCTTTTCGGTGTTCAGTTCGGTATCATTGTTAGAATAACTATCTAATTCAAACAAAAGTTCAACGAATTGAGTTTCAAATATCCTCAATATTCACCTCTACAGTTTCCCAATAAAGTTTCTTATCAAACTATCTCGTGCCCGATAAATAATACTAGACAAAGTGGGTCTCGACATGCAAACCTTAAAAATAAAACTGACACAAAAGTGAGAAACAGTGCGTGAAAATGCGTCGTCGCCCGCTACCACCGGTTCGCGAAGAAGTGTCTAACTCGAAGTCATGGCGGACATTGTGTGAAAGTGAGTGGGTGGTGTATACCCTAGTCGCGTCAGTGGGAGCGCTGACGTACGCGAACAGTTTAAGTGGCGAGTTCGTGCATGACGACATCCCCGCGATCGTGTCCAATAGTGACGTGAATGGGGAGAATCAAGTGCTACAAGTGTTCAGAAACGATTTCTGGGGGACACCGATGTCGGATCACAATAGTCACAAGTCCTACCGGCCGCTGACGACTCTATCATTTCGGTGAGTGCTAGCTTTTATTATAATATGTTTTCCATTTTTATTTATGTGTGTTTACTTACATATTGTCACGTTGTATGGCAATGCTTATTCTTTCGGCAAAGAACAAACTAGCCTCTGGTCATGCAATGAATCGATCAGCCGATGAGACAGTTCCTTAACAAGAAGGCGCATATAGGGCCCATGACCCAAGCGTTTCTACCCCAAACGGCTCTAAACTATAATTACTAGAAACGTTAAAGTATTTGCGCCGTTTAAGGGCCTCTGCAGCCGCGGCGGCTGCACCAGCACAGCACGCCGTACTTGGAATATGAGATGGCGCAAGGGTTTGGACACAAGTTGCATCTCATAATAAAAATTATAATTATAAGCCTGACATAGTGGTGATAGACCGACTAGAGCGTCGCACAGTGATTGTTGACATAGCGGTCCCTCATGACGAGAACCTCGTGAAAGCCGACAAAGATAAACAATTTAAGTATCTTAATCTGGCTCGCGAGGTTGTTGACATGTGAGATGTGGATACAGCAATCATTGTGCCGAAAGTCATCTCAGCCAATGGCATAATAGCGAAGAGTCTCAACCAACACCTGAAGAGACTCTCGTTGGGCAGCTGGATCAAGGGCTTGATCCAGAAAGCAGTACTTCTGGACACGGCGAGAATAGTTAGGAGGTTCCTCTCTCAAGAGCCCTGACCACCGGTGGCTTGGATCCTGTTCCCGATACCGGTGGGCTACTCTTTTTTTATATAGGAATATTTAAAAATGTAAACAATATGTACATAAAATGTAATAAATGAAATTATAATAGTATTTAGTAAATATTAAATACATTAATATTTATTATAAAATATATATTTTGCATGAAATTTGTATTATTGTATACAAATTTCATACAAAATAAATATTTTTATTGATATTATATACGATGACACAAGTGATGTTTGAACACTGACTTCTGAGCTTTGCAAAGCCTGCGTTACAGGAGGACAGTGTCTTTTCCCTTTAAAATCAATATTACGCAAAAAAATTAAACGGTTTGAAACTGACATTTTCAATAACAGTTTCATTAGAAGTAAACACTTAAGCTTATTTCACACGGGGGCAGAAAAGTGAGGCAGAACAGTGGGCAGCACAGCACTGCTACTGTTTGAACTATTTTGACAGTAACCAAGCCAGTCTATTTTTTCGGGGCAGTTTGCTTCCCCCACCACCTTTCTCGCTCATCTGTCTTATGGTTGGACTCGTGTGATTGCAAGGGCAGTGCAGTCTAAAGAGCAGGACAGTGTGTGCGCGCGCGTTTCGACTTGTTTTGCATTTGGTGTAGTTTGTTTTACTTAAAATTTGTACGTTTTTATATTAAAAAATGGCACTTTACAAAGAAAAAGAGTGTTTTTATTTATTTCACTATTTACACACTCAATAAGCTCATCCAGAGCTATTTGTGCAGCAATTTTTAGTAAACGCCGCAAATATTGCCGATGTCGTCGACGACGCTCCATCGCTCACTTGGACTGTCCCGACTGTCCTATAACCCTATATTTTAACGATACTGTCCTTCCCAACTATTCTGTCGTTCTACCCCTGTGTGAATTAAGCATTACACGGGATATTTACCATATTTAATTATTGTTTCGAGTTTCCGATATTTCGGTACTGTTGCAAGCTCCATGCTCAATTGATCAGTTATTTTGGATGGATGTTTATGATCAGACAAATCGGTCTACCTTTTTCCTTGTTTGTTTTTTTCGCGATTTTAAGTTGTATTCATTCAGTTACCAGTAATGATGTTAAGTTCGTTTCAAGATTACGTGGATTTTTTTTCATGTAGTAACTAAAATATTATTGAGGAACCTTGAGTTAAATTAAAGGTTTTCTATTATTATTATCACTCTACGAACAAACGGCTCTCACTCATCTATTTATCCGTTTCCTAACTAGCGGTCAGCTTCCAGTCTAACTGCCTATCTAACATCCACAACTCAGTAGCGGATTAACAAGATAACTGGGTCGGATATCCACCATGTAACGATGGCGCATTGCAACTCGTGGTAATTTACCGGAGGTGTGTCATTTCGTCATCAAAATAAAACTTTAGAATTTATTAAGTTTTTGGGCTTGTTTATTATCCTACTTATCACGTAAATTACCTACATAAGGATGGCTAAGTTATCTCCTTAGCTGCCATATAATTTTTTGTCAGCAATATAACTTACATTATAAGTACAGTGACTTCGTGCATCGCGTTTCATTTGCTATTTCAAAATGTTGATTTTGTGCTATAGACCATTTTAGTTCCAGGCTACATAAATAAAAAAAATATGTACTAATGACAGCTATGGGACCTACTCGGCGGCGAAGCCGATTTTTTCTTATCTACGGACGGAAGTCGGTAACCGTTGCTTTATCTTAAAGAGCAACCCATGTGGCTGTCATTCCTTTGCCACGCGCTTCTCTAACCACGACCAATTTATTGACACACATTGAAAATTAAAAGCACGATGAAACACGCTTGGGTAATCGTTCAACATTTTTAGTTTCTTTTTTGTTCCCATAAGAGCTATTCGCCATTTATCGCTTATTTTGTGTGCGAACAAAACCGTTGCGGTGTCATCGAGCCCCGCGTCGGTTACTTGCACAAGTTACACCAGTTAACCCACTAACCCGCCGCCGGCTAACCCGTCCGTGACAACCACTTGCGGTTAGTCGGTCTCACGCTACACTACTGTCTGTTGTACCCTAGTGATTTCAGAGGTCCGTTTTTATATTTTGCTCATTTTACATAACATTACATGTACTTGATCTAGTCAGATTTATTTTATAAACTCCGAGATAGATGCTAACGGGCTCATTGTGTATGAAATATTAGTTATTCCACCTCAGTTTTCGGCGCAATTGTGACTAAAGCCAATTAATTTGAAGTCATAAGTAATAGGCGACGAACTTTTATGTCATTAAATAAACGTAAGCATACCCGCGGCCCATATTGAGAATCTCATGAAAAAAATACATAGGTTTTTCCTATCCTATTTTAATCCACATGTTAATCGTATTCCTCCTGTGGTAATTGAACCAAGTAAAGAGGTAATTGTCAACTACGGTAATGCTTATTTAATGCAACTTACTAAACTTTCAATTTAAAGACTTATATTTACAGTTTCAAACATTACCTTTTAATCTTTATAGCTACCTACTTCTAGACACTAAGCTACCGCCTAGTAATTTCACAGTCAACTGTGTAATAATTATCATGGAAATAAAAAGTCAATAGAATTGTATAAGGAAACAATCGACATGAATTGGTTTCTGACAGATACAACCCTTTCTTTAGCGGTCTACCAGGCGTACAGCAGGATACCATCCACACTTGGTTGATATAATATCTTGTCGTACTAAACGCCTTCTCCATATTTATTGTGCGTACAGCCAAAGTATGAGACTCAACCGGTTTCTGTGTATACCACATGACTCTTCAGTCTTTAGGTGAACAGGCATCTCCTGAGTTAGCTTGTTAATCGTAGATCTCATCTATTGCTTATTATCAGTCGTAAGAGCGAGCTTTTCTGAAATATAAATAGACTCCGATAGAAAGAAATAAATTGATATACTTTATCGCATCTAGTATATAATGAGCCCCACTGTACTGTATCTAAACGTGCATAATAGTCAGGTAGTTCACTCTATTTAGCCGTTTCACGCCTAATTTGTCAGCGGACCATACTCGAAATTCAATATTGATTGCAGGATTAAGCGCTTTAGTGTGTAATAAAGGATCGGACGGCTAACTTTGTGAATTATCTGCTTTTAAATGTCTCGTATATTGCGAATTTGCGATACATTTTGAATAAAAGCGTACCGGGAGCGTCGGAGTGTGGAGGAAAATGGAAAAGCAGTTTGTTATTGATTTTGTGATCATTTGTAGGATGAATGAAATATGAGTGTTTATAGTGACTGGCTTTCAAAGCTCGGAATTTAGGAAGTCTAACAATACCATTCGAAAATAAAAATAAAACTACATAAGAAATTCGATACGATCAGCATATTTCAAGTTATATATTATATACGCAAAATTTTGAGATTTTTAAATAGATATTAATAATATATGATATTAATAGATTTTTGAATAGATAGAGATTTAGAAATTTTGATTTTGTTTGTGAGAGGGAAAAGGAGTAATTTGATGATTTTCCTGCCCAGGAAAAAATACCGACTAATATTTTTGTAAAATTGTCAAAAGTGGTTACATATTTAAAAAAAAGATAAATAGCAATGTGGGTAGAATTCACATTACTTGCAATCTTGTTAACCCCTCCAACTAAGCTAAATATGCTTGTGTCTGGAGTGGGTTCACGGCAGTGTAATGGGTGGGACTCGAACTAGTGACCTCTCGATCACAAGTCCAACACCTTCCATAAGGCTATTGACGCTTCAATTCGCTCACCATATACTACATATGTAAAGTGTTTATTGATAAAAATGTGTTATTGGTTAAGGAGCTCGTGGGTAATTAATAACAGCCACAAAGGTCGATCCTGAAAATAAATCAACGCTTGTTGAGGTCATTGCTTGCATGGGTGACTATCTAAACATAGTATGTTAAGATTTTTCCCTACGTCAGAACGCGTCAAGCCGTTGGTCACACCTGCCATTTATACATACGCCAGCACATAAAGCTACCCGAAACTGTCAAATTTTCCCAATAAACGTTGAACCTAATTTCTTTAACAATAAAGTTGAAAATCAATTATAGAAATTTGACAGATTGTTGTAGCTTGATGTGCTGATGTCTGTACATCTTTAGCAGTCCTTACGGGTTTTTGGAAGCCAGAAAAATTGACACCGGTCTTGCCATGGGGTATCTTGTTACCCAGTATCTAGGTTGGGGAGGTTAAGGATTCAGTCACCCCATGCAAAATACAGTCAACTGCATCCAGACTGTAATCCAACCCTGATATAGTTGAGAAAAGCTGTGCGTATGATGATGTTGGAAGAATGGAATATGAGAACGTTTTGGGAATACTTTCATTGTGTGTACGGCTAAGGAGTGGAATTCCGTGCCGGAGTCTGTGTTTCCTGATCGCCATAACCTGGGAGTCTTTAATTCAAGAGTGAATAGGTTACTTCTAAGCAAGCGTGCTCCATCTTCGACCACATCATCACTTACCATCAGGTGAGATGGTGGTCAAACGCGAGCCTATTATAAATAAAAAAAAAATGAGAACTTATACCGGATGGCTTTCAAATTTTGATGGTAGCAATTGAAAAAGTGTATCCATAATATTTTCTTTTTAGGGTTCAGTAGCCGAATGGCAAAAAACGGAACCCTTATAGTTTCGTCATGTCTGTCTGTCTGTCCGTCCGGCCGTATGTCACAGCCATTTGATTCCAAAATTATTAAGACTATATACATAAAACTTGGTATGTAGATGTATTCTGTAAACTGCTTTCCGATTTTAATATAAACAAAATTTAGATTAAGGGGGGCTCCTCATACACGGAATTGAAACTGGCTTTTTTTTATGAAACCTATGCGTATGTGGTATCTATAGAAAGGTCTTTAAAAATAACATAGAGGTTTCTAAAACCACTTTTTCATAAAGTCAATCGTTTAAAGTATATACGCTTCAAAAGTGGTAAAATGTGTGTCGTCCCCCTCTAACTTCTATAATAATGGAGGGAAAATTGTAAAAAAATATATAATGTAGATCTTAATGTAAACTTTCAACGAATATTGGTTTGAACGAGATCAAGTCAGCAGTTTTTGAGATATAGATATAGCATATTTTCTAAAACCGCAAATATAACTTTGTAATTCATACAAATACTATGAAAAACATAGATATTTGGCGTAGTTACTACGAAACCCTTCATGGGCGAGTCTGACTCACCCTTAGCCAAATTTTTTAGAGTCAGAATTAGCAATAAGCAATTAGCAAATTAGCAATAACAGTTCACATTACTTAGTTAAGCATTAAGCTAAATATGCTTGTAACTAGAGTGGGTTCACAGCAATAGTGTAATGGGTGGTTGTCGAACTCGCAACCTCTCGTTCACAAGCCTTACAGCAACCTTAGCCTTGAAATTGATGTTTGAATGACGGTTATTCAGGATTTAATTTTCTTGGCTAAGACGCAAAAACTTAGGTATATTTTGTATTAACGTGGTGTGAATGCTGTAAGGAATTTTTTACGACGAAAAACATGGTGTTATTGGCAAAACTTCCCTGCCACTACCAAAAAGGATGCCTGCAAGCATCTACAAAATATGGTCTATGGTAATGTCCTTAAAAAAGGTCAGGTGCGGCGTATATACGTAAGTAAGGGAAGATTTACGAGCGGAGAGTCAAAAGGGTTGGTTAGACGCGTAGCACGTAGCTGGGTGCTACGGCGTAGCGAATGTCGTAGCACTCGTAGACGTGGCATTTCGGTGCGGTCGTGCCGTAGCGTTTGCAGGTATTCTTTTGATGGTGATCGGGGTTTTCTTAATGGAGATCTTTTTTTCAAGGAAAAGTACAGTTTTAAAAGTAAATAATAATAAGTAAGCCATATTTTTAAATAGGTGTCCTCAAATTTCGGTGTGCAATGAAGCATAGTCCATCTATCTATTGATATACAGATATATTAATATACGTGAAGCAAAAACTGTTACCTTTTTTGGAAATTACGCGGACGGAGGATTAAGGAAATTGGCTCAGTTAAAATTTATATGGAGGAGTGCAGAAACCGAAGATTTGTATAATAAAATTAAGAAAATGGAATTATGGTCGAATTTCGACCTTGAGCGACCACTAGTAAATAATTATTTCTTTGACCACATGGAATCTTTCAAAGCTCCGAATATAACCCTTTAAGACTATTTTATGCTAGGAAAGCCTAGTTCCTGGAAGTACAAAGAATCCATGGCCTATACAAGGTGTAACAGATTAAGCGCAATACCTCAGACACCCCGATTAGAATATTAAATTATAAGTCTAAAACAACATCCGTAACTTAATAAATTGAAACCAAACCTAGATTTTTTTTATAAAATAGTTATCCTGTTATAGCAAAACGTATGCGTGTCATACAATATCCTTACGCAGACGCATAAACTCATGCAATATTAGGGGACGACACGCACACGAGCGCATATCCTTGAATTAAGGATTGTATTAATTTGTCATGATACTGTGTTTCCATTTTAAGTTAAATGAAAGATTTTTCTGTCAAAATTTAACACCTATTTTTATGACGGAAATGGATTCAGAAACCAATTTTAAACCAACTACTGTCAGCAATTGCGTTTATTCTGTTACACGTTGTATATGCTGCATTTTATTACGGAAAAGACGAGCGGAGAGCCGTAAAAAGGCTTATTTGTTAAGATTTACTTTTTTCAAATAAAATATTTAATATCACATATACTGACATATGAGTACTTATAATATAACAGCAGAAAGTTCAAAGGACTAGTTATTAATGGAAAATAATAGGCAAGAAACTCCACGTTCTGTTTTTATAACTTAATTGATGTTTCCGTGTACGTCTTAGAGGACACTATAGACTCAGTAATATACACATAAAAATAATCTCAGAGTCTACACAGATCTCAGATTTACATAAATACTGAACTTTATAAAATTTAAAAATAGACTTGACAATAACAACATTAGGTTTCACTTATGATGGATGCAAACTAAAACAGTGTACAAAAAATAAAAATAAAATTCTATCATAATCTGACGAGAGAAAAAACAACTGACAATGTGTTGCGCGTTAACCGGTTACTGGGTTTTAGGGGTCAGATCGGCAATTCATGTAAAGGTACTCAGCTCTACCACGTTAGACTGCAAACTGACATCCACACTGTTGATAAAAGGCATGAGAAGTGATGTTTGGAAGCCTTAAAAAAAAGAACATTAATTCACATAATTTCAGCCTCGACGTAAATGCGTTTCGTTCCGCGTTCCCACCGTTATGACGTTTCGGTCATCTATCACAGCATCGCCTGGCGAATGCTCGTGAAGCCCCACTTTTTGCCAACGGATATTAATTATTGTTCTACTGAATCACTGCTTACTTCACTGTTAAATTAAAATAGAATGTTTTTTAGGTAAGAGACAAGCTATTTTGGTATAAAAGGAAAATCGTGTTTGCTTCAACGGGATCATTTATTATAAATATCAATTTTCCTTGTATTTTGTTTTTGTTTTTTTTTTTTTTTTACATGGACTCTCGTTTGATCGCCATCTTAGCCGATGGTAAGCGATGATGTGGCTGAAGATGAAGGACGCATAGCAAGTAGCCTATTCACTTTTGATCCCTAGAGGTTATTAGGAAACACAGACTCCTGCTACAATTCCACTCCGTAGCTGTACTTACAATAAATATAATATCTGTTAATATGACTTTGATATTCATTTACTTAGAAGTATTTTAAAAAATATATATGACTAGCTTTTGCCCGCGACTTCAATCGCGTGGGTGGTATATTTTCTTGAAATTCCCGATTCCGTGGGAATTCTGGGATAAAAACTACTCTATGTCCTTCCCAGGGTCCTAAACTGTTCTCATGCCAAATTTCATCTAAATCGGTCTAGCGGTTTAGGCGTGAAAAGGTAACATACAGACAGACAGAGTTACTTTCGCATTTATAATTATTAGTATGGATGACGGACTCGAGACGATATTGACAGCGCCTTGTGTTCCTCAATCGCCTTATAGAATAGTCAGTAGAACAATTCGTTTAGTTGCCTGGAACCAATTACGGCCTGATAGGGCGTTACCTACATTACCTACCGATGTTCCGGGAGTGTTCTAACGAGATACTGCCCTGGATTCACAGGAAAGTACGATACAGGGTGGGTTTATAGACAGTAGGAGCCTGACAGTTCACTACCGGGATTTCCCAGAACTTAAATTTTTTAGGAAAATTAGACATTTTTCCTAAAAAAATGACGTAACCATGTCTCTATTAATGCGCTGCAATACTATAAATCAGAAATGGAGAAAGATTATCTAAACGTCAGGTGTGCACTCTTGAATTAAAGACGGGCCTTTTAGTTGAGAGTTCTCTCCTTTCACACCTTCCTTTTATATTGAAGACTATCTGTGCTCGCGAATTTATTAATGTAGGAGTCGCTATTATACATATCTGCGCTGAGTGTTTCTCGCGCAAATCCCGATCCCTTGGAAAATCCAGTGAAAATCCAATTTAAATCGGTTCGGCCGTTCCAGAAAAATTGACAGACAGACCGACAAATAAATAAAATGTTTTTTTTAGTTTCAGTATCGTGTAATTTATATTACGTAATTGTCTAAGGGAAATGCTAATTCATAAGCTTATGATTTTGAATGAATTATTTTCCTCAAAATTTAAATAAGACGACTTGGTTTTTTCTATTTTCAATTCTGTATTGTAATCCCAACGATATAATTGTATGGAAATTAAATTTATTTCTAAGAAACTGTTCTAATTAATTTTAGACATTGTATCTAGTAATTCTTGTCATTATAATTAAATATCCTTTGATATTGTATTTGATAGTAGTTAACGTTTTCCTTGAAATTGTATGGTTTAATTTTGACATATTTATACCTCCTCTTTAAATATTTGTATGCTGGAAACAGCAAAATATTAGGACATCATTTACGTGTAACACATTTTTCAGGTTCCGTAGTCGTCAAGGAACCCTTATCGTTTAGCCATCTCCGTCTGTCCGTTCGTCTGTCCGTCCGTCTGTCTGCGGCTTACCTCAGAAACTATTAGTACTAGAACACTAAAATTTGGCATGGATATTTATTTTTAGGTTACTCCCCTTACATGTAAGGAGGGGACGATTTTTTTTTATCTCGTCTACCCCATAGTGTGGGGTATCACTAATGATACTCACATTCATTTTGAACATCCTATCTAAATAGGATGCTCAAAATGAATATGAGTGTGGGATGACTAATTTTAGATTCAGTAATTCATTTGCGAAATATTAAGTTTTGAAGAGTTAATTTTTGTTTAATTGTCCCCCCCCTGCCAACTCAGTAGTTGTAGGTAGGAATACAAACATTACGATAGTAGTACCTAAATATAACGAAGTTAAAAGAGAATTATCAGACCTAAGTTGGCTTCGCTTTAGGAGTAATAGTCGACTAACTGTACTATACTAGATTTCAGGAAAATCCATTGAAGAATATTTAGATCAAGTTCTTATTTGTGTAAAACAGAGTGTTTTTGTTAGAGCATGTTGCGAAACTCTCGGTCAGCTAATGTAACACGCACTTGGGGTTGTAGTAAACTACAGAATCCTATGCTCACGGGCAGTGTAGGGTTCCGTAGTTTACTACAACGACCCGACATGCACTTGGCCAGTTTTTTTATAATATTCTAACAAGTAAATAAATGTATCTATCTATCGAAATACCACGGCATTATTGCTCCACAAACTAAAATATCTTTATCATGGGAATTTTCATGTTACCCACATTTTTCTAGAGACGAAGCGCTCGCTAAACATACAAAGGCAAAGCGACCCTCATGATAAGAATAGCATTCTGTTCTCAAATATTGTACTGAAAGTATGCGTTTGGGTCAAATGATTATATTTACTTTGATATCATTTTCAACTCCAGCGATCTTTGAACTAAAACCTCTATGGTTGGAAGTTGAGATTATAAACTACTCAATTATTGTCAAGAATCCGCGAGTTGACAACTTTGTAAAAATTGTTTGAAACGCTTCGAAGCGCTTCATGTGTACTCGTAAAAAAATATTTTATTCATCACTTTACCTTTCAATTAAAATATAAGTAATTTTTTAATTTATTAAAAAACTATGGCCTAAATCATGGCATTGTGGTCACGTGACTACGAATGACGTCATCGTTCAAAAAACAACTTTCCTGACATTTGGCACCTAAATATATTTCGGGTATTTTATGATATTTTACTCTATTATGAACGTGAAAAATTATTATCAGTGCTGTGCAGTACCTTATTGTGGGAATACTGCTATAAAAACGCCAACGAAACTATTTATTCATGTCCCTTTAAAAAGAGGTATTCGCAAGAAGTGGTTAGAACTTCTGTGTCAAATCCATCCAAAGGTTGTCTGTAAAAGATCGCTTTTAGCGATAAGACCGCCCATTGTATCACCCTTTTACTGTTATGGTGTACAATAAAGAATATATCTATCTATCTGCTTTTTTAAAAAGACAAAAAAAGGAACTCATCGAACAACTATTACAGGACGATAAGACAAATGAACCAGAAGAGAGAGAGAGTTAGTTATGAAATGAAATGAAATATTTATTTGTAAATTGGTTATAAATAACACTTTTACACATCATGTTTTTTTGCGTGTTTAGTTTAGCTAGATGAGGCCGGTATTTCCCAACTGACTACTCTGAGAAGAAACATCGAAACAAACTCCCTCTGAGTTTGTCGTCAACGTCTCTTTTAAAGTCCAGACAATTTGTATTTGTATATGAGAAGCATGTATGTTCATGTGTTTGGTATTCTTTTGAGGAAATAACCACGCAAATTTGAGCGGACCTGTCCAGACAATGCAAGCAGTTAGTTAGTTATTCGTTTCTTATTTTGTCTTACGCACCAACTAAAGATAACCAGTCAGCTGTCAAAATATTGAACGATGACGTCTCGTTTTCTGATTGGTGTTTCTAATCACGTGACTCACAGATAAAAAGTATCATTTTTCTCAAGGAAAAATAAAATAAATAATTAATAATCTTTTCTTCATTTGTGCTATTTTGTGCTTCATATCAATAGATTTACATAATTAAATAGTTATTTTAAATTTTTAAACATACTGTCAACTCGCGGATTGTAAGTTTTTTTGACAGCTGTTTATTTATTTATTGACACTTTATGCCCTTGCTTTATGCACATAGATACAAAGGCAGATTTAATGCCGTAGGGACCATAGATGATACATACTCTCTACCAGTCAACCTTAAGTGGTGAAGAGATAGTGTGGGAGGTGCAATATTATGTACGTGAAAAGTAAAATTATATAATAATAGTAATAACACAAAAACCCTAATATCATAAAAAAATAGAAATCTATATAAATAATATATATAAATAAATACTTATATAAATACACATACAAATATATACCTAGATACTTAAGAAGCAAATGAAAACTAAATGTGGTAATTCTGCTTATTGGTGTAGAAAATAGATCCGCAAATTCTTTTTAAATGCTTAGCGACTGTCAGCCGTCCTGATCTCGAGAGGAAGTGCATTCCATAGGAGAATCGACTGGATATGAAAAGAAGAATGAGCAAAGTCAGAAGTATGAGAAGGACAGAGTAAGAGAAGATTATTGGATGAACGTAGATTCTTATTTTGTATGTATTTATATAAGTATTTATTCATATATATTATTTATGTAGATTTCTATTTTTAATGATACTAGGGTTTTTGTGTTATTAATATTATTATATATATATATTTTTTCTAGCTTTTCTTCACATGTTCATATTGCACCTCCCACACTATCTCTTCACCACTCATGGTTGACTGGTAGAGAATGCCTACGGCATTAAGTCCGCCTTTGTACCTATGTGCATAAAGTGTAAATAAATAAATAAATATAGAAATTGAAAGTGAGACATTAGATAAGAAGGAGACTAGGAGGGAGTTGTATGGGTAGTCAGAATATGTGACAATGGTCTTGACACGGGGTATCGTGTTACCCAACTACTGGGTGGTAAAGGTCAGATATGCAGTAGCTTCATGTCAAAACACTATTACCTACTCAGCTTTTTTTTTTTACGTGGTAAAATCATCAAATAAGTCCTCCCACCCCGGGCAGGGCCGGAGGGACTGTCAGACTTGTACTAACTAAAATCCACGGTGTTCCTTCAAAAGCCCTTTACGTTCCGGGGTCACGGTAATGGGATAAGTCCCACGACCCTGGCAGGCTTCGGCCCTCTACAGGGGGGGCCTCATCATATTGCTGACGCTCTTTGAGGCGCGCGTGGAACACAACGCGCCGTCGACCCGGGCATGGTCCATGGTTGGACAGCGAGTTGCCCTTTACTCGCTGTCCGCATGCCCGCACCTACGGTGGCCGGAGATCGTCGGCCGACGTCCAACACCGTGGGCGTCTACCACTGCGGCTGGGCTGGAGGGAGGACGCCATCCTCTCCCTCACGCGGCCCGCCTCCTCCTTCGATAGCATGACTGCTTCGCAGAAGGAGGCGACCGCTTCCCACTCCGTCTCGCCCCGCAGCATGGCCTCGACCAATGCCGGGCGCGAGAGGTGTCCGCCTATCGCCGCCGTGAGGACACGTCGGTGCTCTGCCCAAGCGGGGCAGTCTTGCACCGTATGCTATACTGTTTACCTACTCAGCTGCATCCAGTTAGACTGGGAGCCGACACCAACATAATTGTGAAAAGGCTAACCAGATGATGATATAAAAAAATGGCCAAGTGCGAGTCAGACTCGCCCATGAAGGGTTCCGTAGGAACTACGCCAAATAACTTTGTTTTTCATAGTCTTTGTATTAATTACAAAGTTATATTTGCGGCTTTAGAAAATATGCAGTATCTCAAAAACTGCTGACTTGATCTCGTTCAAACTAATTTTGGTTGAAATTTTATATTAAGATCTACAAGATATATATTTTAACTTTATTATTATAGAAGTTAGAGGGGGGGGGGGGGAACATTTTACCACTTTTGAAGCGTAAGATATACGCTTAAGAGATTGACTTTAAGAAAAAGTGGTTTTAGAAACCTCAATGTTATTTTTAAAGCCCTGTCTAGTGTCTATAGATACCACACACGCATAGGTTTCATGACAAAAAATATTTTCAGTTTCAGTTCCATGTATGGGGAGCCCCCCTTTATTTTAAATATTTTTTATTTTTTTCTTAGAATCGGAAAGCGGTTTATAGAATACATCAACTTACCAAGTTTCACATGTATAGTCCTAATAGTTTCGGAATAAAATGGCTGTGACATACGGACGGACGGACAGACAGACAGACAGACAGACAGACAGACAGAAAAACAGACAGATAGACAGACACAAATGACGAAACTATAAGGGTTCCGTTTTTTGCCATTTGGCTATGGAGCCCTAAAAAGTAGTACTAAACAATACACATTTAATAGTGCAACTTATAAAGAGTAGCAGAAGGAAAACAATGTAAAAGTGGTTAGGATTAAATGTACTATCTTAAAAAAATATGAAGAAAAATCTATTGATATGTGTACGCCTTTTTGGTATAATATAGCACGCTTGTAATTTTTATAACAACTATCCATTGTACCTATTAATACATGACTTAGGTCATATCTTAAAAAAAATGAAGAAAAACCAAGTTATTAAATATTTATTTAACTTCATCAAAACAGTAATCAATTATCCCCGATCATAATAGCCCTAATGAAATACATAAAAACAATCACTTCAACCGTTTCTACATGCCCAAAGCCAAGAGCTAAACTAGAAAATAAGATCCGTAAATAACTGGATAACAAAGTAATTTATCTTATTGAGTCGGCACCCAATGTATCTACGTTTCGCCGTTGTACTTAGGTACTTCTTTTCTTTTAGATGGGAAACGGTTCGAAAGCTCGCAAAATAATGGTATTGCGATCGGATACCTACTATATATTATGTACATAAAGGTCGAAGATAGTTCGGGTGTGGGATGTTTGTGGGCTTTTTTTTTTTTGGAGATTACATATTATACAGAGTTGATACGACCGAGGGGCTTTCCTTTAAACTGCGTATACTAGGTACCATTTTCAAGCTTTGTACTAAAAATCAATTAAATAGGAGAAGTAGTTTAGTCGCAAATGATTTTGATGAGATGCACCTTAAAGCGATAAATCTGACCAAGACAAGAGATAACACACGCCGCGCTACGTTGCCACTTTGTTACCTAGGTATTTCAAGTCAGTCACATTTATTTACAAAGGGTAAAAAATAATAATATAATAATAATATATAATAATAATAATATTTATTTGCTAAAAACATGGTAGGTATAATAGGTGATACAAAAATTCTAAATTGGTACAACATGTTTTGCTTGTAACAAGCGTGCAAATTATTTGTACATTTATGATCAATGTAAGTACAGAGTTGTCTTATACTTAGAAATCATATAGAAAATAATAAGATGAGTCATTGGCCTCCCTTTCCTAAACTAGGCAGAAAAACTGTCTGTATCTTAGGAAAGAGAGCCCTTATAATGGGTCTAATTGGTGTTACACAAAAATATCGGTGCGTGCAATGGGCGAACAAAGTACACTAATACATTAAATAATAAAATTAAAAAAAAGCAATGTATGTATATATGTCACTCTGTGTGTGCGTCTGATATTTGTGTGTGCGTGTGTGTGTCAGTTTGAAAGCGCGTGCGCGCGTGTATACGTGTGTGTGCATGTGTGTGTGGATGTTAGAGTGAATTTGTTTGTGTGAGTTTATGGGAGAGTGAATTTGCGTGTGTGTGTTTGATTGATTGTTTTAAAGTCTACTGTTTGTGTGTAAACCTATTTGACTTTACTGTACAGCGGTTGTAAGCTCCTCGACATCACAATATGTTAATTTCTGCAGCCAAAAATAAAGCACGTGTTTTACCTTACACTTAGTTAAAGTGTAGATATTTAATTGCTTGTGGGCTTTATTATAGAGCCTAGCACTTAGGCCACTAAACTGTCGTCTTGCGAAAGCAGTCCTTATCAAATTAACACTAAACACGTATAATATGTATATGTAGTGTAATTTAATGCTCCTCTGTCGTATCAACTCTGTATATAGTGGGACTGGGCAGGACATGTCTCTAGCATTGCCGACATGTCATATGAACAATTGTAGACCAAACTGACACAGAATTGGTGCCCTCAGAAGCTCAGACAGGAAGGTGGGGTCGTGGCTGACCACGAAGGACATGGCGGGACGAACTGGATAGTTTCCATCAGAAATAGGAGGAGGACGCGTGGGCTGACTAGAAGTGTAAGAAGTGGAGCGACGTCTGTACCCAGGAGTGGGACAGAGCACGCCACTTAAAATATATATGTATAGGTATTTCTATTTGCTAGTGTCGTAATAAGTCATAAGTCATTTATCTCGGAACAATATACATTGTGTAGAAATTTTGTAAAATAAAACAATAGCATGCAAATAAAACAAATACATATCAAAGAAAAAATAACAAATTCAAAACGACAAAAGCCTACATTCAATTTACAATAATTAGGTAATCTAGACACGCGGGAGCGTGTCAAGCCAAGAACTGGCGCGCAGCTCACCGTGTGTAATATTACACGAACCATTTGGAGCCACTTTTGAGCCCGTCATAACTCAAAAACTATTTCACCTAAACTTGTCAAATTTAGCTCATATATTGAGACTGGCGAGATACATATGTGTTTCAAATTTTATAAACATATCTCAAACGGTTATTTAGATATTAACGTCCAAAAATCGTCATTTTTATGACTGACCTATAGATCAAAACTATAACCCAGTTCCAGATGACCTAGAAAGTTCAAATTTAGCATGAAGATAGGAAGTTAGGTGAATACAAAGGAAAAAATCAGAAACTGGTAATTTTTTATCATTTTATTATAATTTTCACTTAAATTATAATTAGTGCCTGTAAATCTCTATATGTGGATTTTAAGATCTTTACGTGAATATATAACGAGTTAAATACCACCCTTTTTTTTATCCAAATATTTACGTTTTTGTACTTATAAATAAGAATATAGTAAATTTTCGTATTTATTACGCGTAACTAACCGTATTCTACAACCACTAGCGCCACCTATTATCTTAGAGGGTCACTACACCATGGAGGCAAAACGCGTAAAAAGAATTCCGGATACTGAATGGGCAATTCATTCGAACATTTCAAAGGTACAAGAAAGTATAGGAAATAACACAAAAAGGATAATTATACCCCGTAAACGTAGGAAAATACAGTAGTTTAACAAAAAACCATTAAGTATTAATTTTGTTATAAGTAAGTACCTACTACTAATTTATGTACAAAAAGTAATGATATCCCATGCAAAACATAAATGTGAAATGAGAGCCAAGTTCAATATTATCATAAATGCCTTGGTTGTTGACTTCTACGACAAAAGAAGTGAAATCTAAATGGGTGCCAAGTTCAATGGTCAGTCCTGAAATTTATTCATAACAACATAAAATATCATTTATTCTTAAAACTTAGGAGAATATATTGTAGCCTAAGGTCTGACTTGGCTAGTTTTTATATACGAATTATATTATAGCCTTTGCAAGTTCTAAACCTGTTACTTGTCGGTTCTTATTTTATTATTCCGAAAATTTGGCTTGCTGGTAGAAACTAACCATCGAACATAATAATTCGTATATAAGAACTAGCCAGGTCAAACCTTAGGCTACGATATATTCTCCTAAGTTAAAAGAATAAATGATATTTTATGTTGATATAAATACATTTCAGGACTGACCACTGAACTTGGCACCCATTTAGATTTCACTTCTTTTGTCGTTGAAGTCAACAACCAAGGCATTTATGATAATATTGAACTTGGCTCTCATTTCACATTTATGTTTTTCATGGGATCGTATTTACTATAAAATAATCAGTCAAATAAAAAGGAATAACAAAAATCAATTAAATTAAATAAAAATTAGGTAAAACAATGTGTTGACATCATCTGGTTAAAGAACTAGAATTTTACAACATTTTATCAGTGATTCTGATTATGAAATTATACATAACTGGCTTCTTCCCGCGGCTTAGTTTGCGTGAAATGTTTATTTCAGCAAAAAAAAATTAGCACTAAGTGTTGTATAGGAAGTCTACGAAGGTGTTAACTCAAAGACGGAATGATTCGCACTTGTGTATTCTTCGCTCGCTTTTACCGTGTCGCGCAGCCACACCTACTTATAACTAGATACATAACACTAAGAAAAAATTTTCTTGACTTTCTATTGGGAGATTTTTGAAAATCAGTTCAATAGATCTGGAGATTACTTAAGATATTGTAGCGACATGAAAGATATTGGACCGCTATATACGAACTACAAAAATGATCAAACGTTACATCTATAGACGCGGGAGCGTGTTTCACCAAGGTCAAGCCATGAAATAATCGACCTGTGCTACTGTTATTATTTTTCAATTCAATTCAATTCATTTATTCTCAAGTATTATAAGACTCATAAAAATTATTTTTAATATTATTTTTTGTAATTATAAAGTAGGTAAAAGAACTGTAGGATACTATTTCGATACCTTGACGATTTTATAATAGTAAGTATCTTATAAATATAACTCTGTCTCCAGTATAATTCATGAGCATTCATTACAAAAATATACCTGTCCATGAATGAATGTTATTCTTATTTCGATTGTTGTCGAAGGTTAGCTACTCATCTGGCTGTAGTCAGTAACCTTACCCTATTTGCCTTTCTAACAATATACTGACAATATAAATGAAACAATACTTACCTCAAAATCAGTAACAGGTCATATTACTTTCAATTCCGCCGACTAAGTACAATTGTTGACACAGAAGAATATATAAAATGTTGTGTCAGTTCAAACAGTGGAATCCTGTAAATAAATCACGTCTCACCTTAAAAGCGCCGCCATACTTCCAACGTTGAAGAGAACTAGTGAGAGGTTCATGAATACCCTTTATACAGGCAGGTAATTAAGGATAGGCACGCGAATTTGAAATGCTTCAATTTTGGCAAAAGCGTCAATAGTCTAATGGTTAAGGTGTCGGACTTGTGATCTAGAGATCGCGGTTTTGAACCCCACCCTTTACAATATTGCCGTGAACCTACTTCAGGTCCAGATATAAGCATATTTAGCTCAGTTGGAGGGGTTAATAAGATTGCTAGTAATTTGATTTCCAACCACATTGCTAGTTCTCTATAAAAATAAATGGTTGTGATCATCATCATAGCCTTTTCTCAACTATATTAGGGTCAGCCTTCAGTCTAATGGGAGGCAGATGAGTAACAGTATTTTAGATGGAGTGACTATCTATCTATCCTCCGCAACCCAGTAGCTGGGTAATACGCTAACCCTTGGCAAGACTGGAGTCCGCTTTTCTGGGTTCTGACTACAGAACAGATAAAAGAGATTAGAAAGGAAATAGTTCCTGATTTGTATGAAAACGCGTATCACCGCTTGTCTCACACTCTTTAGCTCCACTACAGGCCCGTTAAGTATGCAAATTACGAACACAAATAAATTACACACACTTAAATCGAGAGCTTGCTACTGATTGTAACTCACTGTCGATAAACATGCGCCGTGCATCACGGCCAATCAGGGCAAAGGACGAAACGTCAATGGTTGAAGTGGGGACGACGCAACGCATGCAGTACACTGTAAGCGGACTTGGTTATTGCGTTGATTAAGTGAGTACACATCGGGCAATTTATACTTTTTTTTAACTTGTTGCAATATTGTGGTTAATGTTTGGAATTTCATAGTGATCAGAATATTTTTTACAAATAAAATTGTAATTAAATGTTATTTCGACTCACCGATGGAATGATATACCTCCTCGCTCCATACTTGCGGTCTGACTTTTTGTTTTACAGGTTATTTATAGTTGCACAACATGGCATTTTAAAGCAGAGCTCTGTTTTCCGAAGTAGTCCGAAGCGCACTAAACGCGGTGAATGAATTAATCGGTCGAGCTATGATTTTCGAATCGTAAATGTGGCGCGCTCGCCACGCCCACATTGCCAATCCAACCTTATTCATCTATTCCGTGGTTCTGGCTACCCGTAACGCTTGTGAAGGTGTAGAAATGAGACCCACAACCAACTGCTTAAGCTTAGTTGTACTTTCAGAGGCACAGAGGAATCTTGATGTATTATGATGGCCATTCATCCACGAACAGACGCGTTGCTTAACTTTGAGACTGAAGATCGACGCGTCAGGCTGTTATTATTTGGGCACGCGTTCCTTGGTAATGTTAGCTACTTTGGAGAAAGAGAGCATAGATAGTTAGGTGGTCTAACATTATTTGTAGAAAGCTGACATTTCTGACATGCTTGCATGACTTTTGTAACCCACCATGATTTGTCTTACATGATGGTTGCAGTGTAAGAGAGAGACAGGTTTTATTTTTGACTAGCTGTGCCCGCGACTTCGTCCACGGTCCACGCGGAATAGTGACTTTCGGCAGCATTTTTAATTATTTTTTTAGTTTAGACTAATTATTTTGAAAATAAAACTCTTACATAAATAAGCTATTTACTATATTTTACTGCTAATAGCTTATTTAAGTACATTTTTCTAATCAAAAGTCTAGAAAATAAATTTCAAGCTTCTAGCTTTAAAAATGACGTGATTTCCATACAAACTTTCACCCCCTGTTTCAACCCCTTACAATCCTTTTTTTCGCATTAAAAAGCAGCCTATGTCCTTTCTCAGGCTCTAAACTATGTCCGTACCAAATTTCATTAAAATCGGTTCAGTAGTGTAGGCGTGATTGCGTAACACACAGATAGACCGAGTTACTTTCACATTTATAATATTAGTTTTTGATTTTATTTTCTTAATTTTCACTTTTCTATTTGTCACCTAGCCCCTATATCTACGAACTTATCAGGTATGACGTCACTGCTGCAATGATGAGCCATTAAGTGTTGCGTTACCTAAACAGAGATGTTTTTATTAAATCTGTTTAAGAGATCAAAATCAATCAAAAACTTGACTCTAAAAAGTGTATAGACTAATTACATGTTCTTTTAAAATCTTTGTACGAGCAAAGCTGCTGGCAGAAGCTAGTAATACTAACTGAAAGGAAACCACTCGGTTGATTCTCAGATATTTTTATTTGGTATCACATTAGCAGAAATGAAATAATTTACATTATCTGTATCTCATGCCTTTTAAGAACAGACTAATTTATTGGTATCGTTACAGAAACTACCTTTTACGAACTTTAGAGTAATTACACATTTGTACATACCTTAGTTAAATAATAGGTACAATACTACTATCACTACCGTATTCTTATTCCTCTGACCGTTCACTTCGGCTCTCGTTGCAATACTGAGCCTGCACTGGTGCCACGTCCTGCGTCTGACAATCGTATGTCATGGTGGGAGGAAGGTAGCACCAGCGCAGCCAACATTAGAATTATGAATGAAGGAAGTGACGTGTTAGCTTATTTCTTAATAAGTACCTAAGATATGATATTAAAATGATCTTTAAAATTATAAAATAAGATCAATTATAAATAGGCATTTAACATATGTATATTTGGATATTTATTACTTAGTTCCTAACATAACTAACATTAAAATCGATGGTATATTCTTGGTAAGCTTAAAAATAACTAACAACAGTTTATTAAAAATATCACACACAGTATAGAACAGAATAAAAGTAACAAATATACTACTCACTAAGTTATTCACGGATTACAATAAAACTTTAACAGCAAAGGGCTTACAATGAAACGTTTTTGGGTTAATCAACCATAGATACCTACAAATCCTAAGTACCTAGGTACCATATAATACCCGGTTTAAATCCGGCCGCCCCAGAATACCTAAGTGTCATCGATTTTCGATGAAAGTGCCTAGTAAGTGTTGTAATTAGAGATATTGATTGAACAGTCTTCAGCTAAACTAGTTTCTACAGAATAAATTATGGTTTGAAACTATTAAGTAAATTAAACGTTATTCGTGAACGCTACCTTCAAAGTTCTTTAGGCGTAAAAGGGAATGTAAATATTAAAAATCTTTAAACAGCACATGATACATGAAAACATTGCAAAGTGTAAATTTACTTCACTTTGCTGGTTCTTCATTTTTAACACCATTTTACTTAATAGAACCTTTACATTGCCACCTATCTATACTAATACTAGCTGACTCGCCACAACTTCGTTCGCGTGGTATCCTACCCCAACCCAACCGATTCCACTACCCCTATCCTACCGATACCCTACCCATACCTTACTCTACCCCTACCCTACTCTACCGTACCGGACCCTACCCCTACCTTTACCCTACCCTACCGTACCGTACCCTACCCCTACCCCTACCCTACCTAGGTCCAAGGTCCTGCAGTTTTCATGTTTTGCGCTTAGCAACACATTTAGCGATTCATTTTTATTATATAGATTATAAATTGGAAAAGTTTGATTGTTTGTTTAAACGCGCTAATTTTCGAAAGTACTGGATGGGTTTGGATGAAATTTAGTATGGAGGTAGCTTGAAGCTTGAGGAAGGTTGGCTTTTTGCCAAATTGCAAAATAATGAAAGTTTTGTTTTAGCACCATAATGCGATTTCTAGTTTATTATAAACTGTCTTAATGAAAAATTCTACCGAAACTGACTTAAAACTGCGGGGTAATCTTTCCAAAAGATGAAGAGTCTTTCCGCTCTAGGTGGGGTGGACGGGAGTGTCAGACCCCTACTGACTAAAATTCCACCCTGTTCCTACTTTACCTGTTGTTGTTGTTATTGTTATCTGTTGTTGTATCTCGGTAGAACGTTCGGGCAATCACGGCAGGCTTTGGCCCTGTTAGGTCATTCATTGCTGCTGACAAACCGTCGAATCAAGGCTGCACGATAAAAACAATAGCCAATATCTGAAAATGTGATCGGATTTTTGTCATACATTCAGAATCATCTTTTATTTTCGTACTCCCACTCACATTGTCAGTCTTTCAGAGAGTCATTGATGGAGTGGCTTAGTAATTTTAATCTTATCAATAACAAAAATATTATTACACGGATCAATTATTCCTAGGCGGTGAGGAATTTTTCTCTTCATCGTTAAAACTTTGCGTTTGATCATCACCAAATTTAAAAGGAATTCGGAAAAACTAATACTATGTAAATTAATACTTCAGAAAAATATCTAGTATTAATTTCGCGAGATGTTTTCCTGAAGTATTAGTTTGGAATGGATTTTTGCAATGTCTGATTCCATTCTGTAGCCTACGTCAACAACAAAATTATGGCGTTACGATAAGATAAACTAACATACATATATTAAAAATATACCGGTATGTGTACCTACAAATGAATACAGAATCTCCATCTTTTATTAATTCGATTAAAAACATCAAGCAAATTTAAATAAAGTTAAGCAAATAGTACTGAATATTATACCAACTATTCAAATCTTGTGTATTGGTTTATAATTATACTTATTGATATCAGAAACCTTTGATCTTTTCTTTATTAACGCGGCTTTGAATTACCAACAGAATTTAGCCAAGTACGCAATTCTCTGTTCAAATAGTATCTAGATATTGTTGATCTAAGAAGATTGTGTTGTGATACGGCTTGGATTTCCAGTTATCCATAAACTATAATATAAGTCAACACCAAACCCATAAAGTAAAAGAATCACTTAAGCTGTATCGAATATCAATATGAACTCGTTCGCCACAGTGTTTTCCTACGGGCCTTTTCGCTATCACACGAAAAAGGCATATGTAACAAGAATATTATGTAACACATCAAATGTTGAAACATTCAATTTTGAACTTTATTTCTTCAAGTTAAATCTTCATGTCTCATGGTGGAAAATTGGTGAATACATCACTGTTCGTATTGTATGAGAGGGTAATGGAACGTGTGATATGTAGATTTGTTGTGTTACACTTATTATTGTGAAGGTTTCCGCATTGTGCCTTTAATGGAGCAAAATCGATTCGTCTATCTCTCAATTTTCATGGGATAGTGTATTCATGTATTGTGGGTCTTGTGTGATCTTTTTTTCAATTTCATCCGATAAGAGGGTTATAATTTATTTTTGTAGGCATAGTTATGTTTATAAACATGATTTTCCTTATTGAGTAACATTAGTAGACAACATCAGTCCGTAATTTCTTATCGGCCATTTACTACATTAATATAATTTTAGAGTCTATCAGGAAATAAAATAAAAAGTAACAGCCCCTTTAGGACCTTATCTGCTCGCATTAGAGCATCTAATGGACTATTCAGAACGAGCTTAACAATTACTTCATCAAAACTCAATCAAGCCTTAAGTATACCTATAATTGTCAGCATGGCGTACCCCAAGGAAGCATAGTTGGTCTTGTACCGTATGATATTGTGAAACGTTCCTCGCAGGGATCCGCTCCAAAATTGCGTATTAACGTTATGTATACAAGACGCTCTCACCTTTCCCAACATTACGGGTTCAAAGAAGTTTTGCGGTGCCCACATTAGACACAAAGGAATTTACGATGGCTATGTAATGTAATGACGAATACGGCTTTGCTCTTGGTTGGGAGATACCTGAATTAGGGATGTTTGGTTTTCATTTTAACCGACTTATAAAAAAGGAGGAGGTTCTCAATTCGTCTTGAACTTTTTAACTTTTTTTTATGTTTGTTACCTCATTACTCGCAGATGGCTAAACCGATTTGGAAATTTCTTTTTGCTTTGAAAGGGTATAATTTCTAGTTGGTCCCATTGTCGTCTCATTTGGATCTGATGATGGAATCATGGAGAAATTGAGGGAAATCTTCAAATATTATAGGCACACCTATAGCGTTTAGGGTATTTCATATAGTACCTTGTGCAGTTGCTCTCGAAAAGCACCATTTGAGGAAGTGGTACTGATGATGAAGACCCCAGATGGCCACCAAAACTACTCAATAATAAGTATTTTGTGGATTGCGATTTCATTACTTAAATATAGATGTTAAGCACTTTATGCTCGTCACAATGCATATGGTGAAGTAGAGCTGATGGTGATGTACCAGAAGAACTCCTCAAAAATTAACGGCTCTGCACCGGGAAAAGCAATATTTTGTAAAAGGTGATAAGTAGTTGATATTTTGGCTTTCGTAACTAGATAAATTACAAACAGATTCACTAAGAAGCGTGAAAAATAAACTTTTTAGCAAAAATAAAACCGACTTCCATATAAAAACACTACAAAAGCAAAAATAACTTTAATTTCGGAAGGCGGTGTCAAAAAAAAAGAAAATACAAAACAAATGCGTGTCATTTGTTTTGTATTTTCTTTTTATTTTTACTACCGATTCTATTTTTGCTAAAAAGTTTTCTGGTTTAAAAATTTGGGGAATTGTTTGTTAGTTTTGGAATTTAAGTTGTGGTTGGCTTCTAGTCTAACCAGATACAACTGCAACACAGTTATAAAAAAAAATTAAAAAAAAACTGAGTAACACGGCAGGTGCGTAACTTCTGACTACCTTCTGTCAACAACGTACAAATGACAGCTGGGCCCGGGCTTTACGTCCTTTCACAGGCACGAGCCTCCAATTTCCAATCCTCGGGCTATGATATGGCCAACTGATCGAACCCGACACCTCAAGTTAAGCAGTCGCTTGCAACCACTTGACTAACAAAATCAATTTTTTAATCTGTAACCCAAAAGGTTGGTTTTCAGTGCTTTATGGAAATAAAATAACTTAAAGGCAATGATCTGGTAAAAGTACTTTATTATTTTGCGCTTTTCATAAAAATCTAAACATTGAATTTTCATATTAATATTAACAGACTAAAGCCAATCACAAATCTAAATACACAAAGCCCGCAGCCATTTAGACTTTAAGCACCCAATTCAGTCTCAAATCCTCCATAAAGCCAAAAACTTGTTCTGTCTCGCGCAAACTTGGGAACGCACACGACACAGCAAAACCAGGTCACAGTGTTGAGTCTAAAGACAATAGGTGGCGGAAACAGAGGCCGGCGAATGTGATAAACGACATAGAGATGAGTAGCTGAAAAATACTCCGGTGTAAATTAAAAGGGGACCAGAATGATTGATGACGGACCCACTTTGGATTTCTGAGAGAAAAATATAATTTCGTGAATTGAATGAGTATTTATTAAGGTTTCTTGTTCAAGGGTATCACTATGGGATTTGGTTGATGCTATTCTTGAGTTGAATGATGATGGTTTGTTTGATAGGCATGATGATTGTTATGTGGCAGGATGACATGGGAGAGATTGTGTTTAATAAGTTCGAATTTTATCCGTTTCTGTTTTGGACGCTAACGGTTGATAAGTTTTACTATTGCAAATAATACGATACTTTATTCTTACTAAATCAAATTCCAAAAGTACACCACTTTAAAGCATAAAAGAACATTAATCTCCTTATTTCGCCGCTAAATTGAAACGTGAAAGATAAAAGCCATTTGATAAATTCTATTTACTTGTCACTTGCAAATCATTACGGAACTGATGTGACATCCTTAGATAATTTCATAAAATACTCCCAAATTAGACGTGAAAGTCATGTCATGTTCCTTTTCATGGATAAAAGAAAGCATAATGGGTACTCATTAACGCCTGAGTCTTGGCGCAGAGTGACTTAATGGACGACACTGTTAATGTTGCTCGCTATTTTAAAATATGATACCTATATCTTATAATGAGCTTATACAATGAAGAAAATAAAGATTGACTGCAGTTTTGATGGCTTGTATTCACAGACAGAATTGCTTGGCAAATATTAAATTATCGTTTAGAACTTCGTGAAGCTTGCTAATTTATTTTAGTATTGATGTTTTGAAATCTAAGGCATCTCAAAAACAAATAACTTTAGTAATCCGTGTGGTAAAATTCCGCTCTGAAACAGATGAAAGTAATTACGTTATATTGCGAGCGACCGCGGGGCAGATTGATAGCCGCTATCAAACTTGCTAATGATAAGAGACATTCTCAACTATTTGAAAGGAACGTTAAACTTTGTCACTTTGCCAGCTGTATTCTAAATTGACGTCATTCTTTTGATAGTTGATGGTAATGGGCTGTTTGTAGACTTCATAATAACTTAAGATGATAGTTGAATTTATTGAGACATATCAATAAATCAAGTTTTCATCGCCAGTTATAATAATAATTCAGCCTTTCCCACTGTCGAGACACAGACCTTCTCTCTATAAGAAGAAATGGATTCTTATTGTAGGCGTAGTAAGGGTTGATTGATGTTGTAAGTCTTCGGATTTTAATTTCTGGGACATGCTTCCTAAAGATGTTTACTTTCACCAATTTAAGAGCATCACTTTAAAATATAACACTATAAACATTATACCCTTACTGACTGTTTTGTATATAAATAAAAAAAAGAGACGGAATTTGAAATAGACTAAATTGCTCTCGAATTTTAAACTCTTTTGTCAATTAATTTCGAGCCGCGTTGCAGGCGCTTTCGTGAGCGTTGCGCTAAATCTTTGCAAAAATTCATCGCGTGTGCGAATACAGCGATTGTGTTATATTGTCAGCTTAATACTTATGAGCACGAAAATGGGTAGAACATTGTCAGAATATCCTTCAGCTCAAGTTTGAGAGAATTATAGAGAATTAGGTACTAGAACTAAATAATGATATACGAGTATTTTGGCATAATTTATTTACTATTTTTGTTTTTTGGTTTCACGTTCTGCCCTCTAATTGAGCTCTTCAAAGGAAGAGACAAAAGATCTCTCTGGAGGTTTGCCGACATTATCAGATTATCTGAGCAAAAAACACAACGTTTGCGTTATTTTCAGAAAAGTACTGCCTTTGTTATCAGAAAATTAAATAAAACACAGATTAGGAGCGCTTCAGTTCTTACATTTTTAATTGCGTTTTGCTAATTATGTTTGGAGAGGTCCATTTTTCGGGCTTTAAACTCGGATTGAAGGGGTCTAAACTGTTTGTTGTGTCTATTGTCTTTGTGTTTAATCTCCTCGGGTAAGTTATTGTCATTATGTTGAATGTCTAAAGGCCGTTGGCAACTGAGTCAAATGAATTCAGTGACTGGTTTAAAATTCATGAAAATTAGTGTTGAAGTATGCAAAGCCAAAATCAGCGGTTGCCAAAAGCATTCACATTTTGCCTCACTTTCAACGACATTTGCAAACGGGAATTTCACCATTTCATTTCACACTATTGACGTCATTTATCAAACGAGTCATGAAGGTATTAAGTCGTCAAATGAACTCCAAACGTTCTGTAAGATGAAATCGCAACAAGAACTATTAAACAGTGTTTACAAAAAGTGAAAATATATTGTAGATATTTACAAATCAAACTTTTTGAAGGTACAAGAATGCGGCTCAAATTATCAAGCTCTGCATTCTAGAGCGAAAACGACCTCCGTTGACAAAACAAAATATAACAGAGTAAAATCTCTATAATTACGATAGAAAATGAAGTGCAATTTAAACTAGGCGGATGATGGCCGGTATGTAAAACCAGACTAATATAAATATTTATTAACTGAGTATTTACATCAGAAGACTAAACACGATACCTACTGTTTCAAGAGAGGGATCATTCAATGACTACTCCATCAGGTGGAGTCGAAGGAAGACTTTATGTACAATTAGTGGTACATGAGCGACCTCAATGCAGCAAGACATTCTCTACCTTTGGGTTAAAAAGACCTCATTATTATTATTTATGTATAATTATGTAGTTGTAATAAAAATTACTTTACATAGATTGTCTACTTAGTTTTTTTTTGTGCACCTGCCATGTTATGTCTTCACCACCCATGGTTGACTGGTAGAGAATGCCTATGGCATTAAATCCGCCTTTGTACATTTTGTGTTGCATAAAGTTTTAATAAATAAATTATTATTATTGTACATATTCCCAACTGAGACTACTATTCTGTACATACTATTGAAGCTCTATTAAAATATAATAAAAAATTGTTTACATCATGTTGAGGTTAGGTTAGGTGCTTCATCTCCAATCATCGCTTACAGTCAGGTGAGATGGTGTTTAAACGTGAGCCTATCATGAAAAATTAAATAAAAATGGCTTCTTTAATAAGAATTGCAGAGATATTCATGTGTGATCCTCATGAAAGTAATCAATATCTTAAATATGTTATGTATAACAGAAGGTGCTTCTGAAAATATCTGGTTTTTACTCAGCCATAAGTTGACGAGTCTCTCATAATTACGATACAAAATGGAGTGTATTGCAGACTATTAAGACTATTAACTAGGAAATGAAATAAGGAAACGATTCGCGTGATACAGGCTTATTACTGCACTGCAATATCCGCTCGTGAATAATTTAAGTTGGCGGCCCATCCGAGGTTCGTTGAGCAAATGTGGGGAGTACGGCGCAGTGTTTTTAATATTATAATTTGTTGTGTTACGGGTAAAAGGAAAGGTGGATTAGGTGTTCATTATTTAAGTACTTACATACGAAAGTTGATTGCGGAGACTATGGTTTTCTCTAAGATTTTGGTCACGGCTGCCAATCTCATTATTGATTAGGCATCTGCGCAGGAGCAATGACGTATTATAATATAGACGCGTCATATTCCCACAAAACACCTCTCAAAAGCGGCACGAAACACACTTAGAGAATTACTATTTAGTACGTGTAAAGAAAGGGAAAGGAAATAAATGCTACCTGTAGGTACACCTAATGCTAGAGAGAGATGAATATACATCTTTAGTTACGTTCCAATGAAACGCTGCATGCTTATTGGTCAAGCGCATGTGTGACGTAGCAATTAGAGGCATATGGGGAAAGAAGGACACTAGATTTTTGTATAAAACAGTATTTTTAATTTATAAATATTAAAGTAATATTTCACAACAGTAGTTATTGTAAAGGTGCAGTTATATAATGTTGTATATTATATAACTGCTGCATGGAACTTTTTTAATAAATTGTAACAAAGTTAAGTTTTTTTTATGCTTATTATGTACTAGCTTTTGCCCGCGACTTCGTCCGCGTGGAATAGTTACTTTGGGCTAACGTTAAATTTAACCCCGATTTTGAAGCATTCTTCATTGGCGCTCCGCTCCTATTGGCCTTAGCGTGATGATACAATATAGCTGTGCCCGCGACTCCGTCAGCGTAAGTTAATGTATTGGTAATATTGTTTAGATCACGTTCACATGAGGCTTAAGTACCTAGAAAACGCTTCGACCGCGAGACGCGTCGAGCGCGGCGACCGATTCTCAAAAATAATCCTTATAGCATGATTCAGTATTCACGCGCGATGGCTTATTATTATAAGCGTATTTCATGTATAACTTTGGTGTTTCTATACCGATTTATATGATTCTTTTTACGGTTTCGTAGCCAAATGGCAAAAAACGGAATCTTTATAGTTTCGACATGTCTGTCCGTCTGTCTGTCTGTCCGTCCGTCCGTCTGTCACAGCAATTTTATTCCGAAACTATTAGGACTATACATGTGAAACTTGATAGGTAGATGTATTCTGTGAACCGCTTTCCGATTTTGAGAAAAAAATTAAAAAATATTTAAAATAAAGGGGGGCTCCCCATACATGGAACTAAACCTGAAAATATTTTTTTTCATGAAATCGATGCATGTGTGGTATCTATAGACAGTTCTTTAAAAACGACATCGGGGTTTCTAAAACCACTTTTCCATAAATTCAATCGTTTAAAAGATATAAGCTTCCAAAGTGGTAAATGTGTGTGTGGCGGACACAACCTCTAACTTCTATAATAATGGAGTGAAAAATCTAAAAAAATATATGTCTGTAGATCTTAATATAAACTTTCAACCAAAATTAGTTTGAACGAAATCAGTTCAGCAGTTTTTGAGATACAGCATATTTTCTAAAACCGCAAATATAACTTTGTAATTCATACAAACACTATGAAAAACAAACTTATTCGGCGCAGTTGTAAAAAATGTAAAAAAGCCAGTTTTAAGAAATTTGTAAGGTTTTTTTTTCAAAACAAATTTATTTGGCGCAGTTGTAAAAAATGTAAATAAGCTAGTTTTAAGAAATTTGTAAGGTTTTATTTCGTCAATTAAATTTGCATATTATATTATAGTTACTACGGAACCCTTCATGGGCGAGTTTGACTCGCACTTGGCCAATTTTTTTATGGAATAGGTAGTTAATAATGTTAACTTTTTCAATTAGGGGTGACTGAGAGTGTTATAAACGTAAGAGTAGACAAATATTATAATCAGAAAGTTTCGAACTGCTAAGTTATCGGGAGTTACACGTGTTATTGTGAGTCAACCATAAAAGTTAGACATATGCTGTCGTGGGATATTTTTTATATAATTTTAAGGAGAACATTTCCGTCATGAAATGATTTGTGTAGCTTTAACCATTAAGGTTGCACACGCGACGGAAGCTTAAAAAATGGAGTAACTTCTCCCGTTTTCCCAACATTTCCCTTCACTGCTCTGCTCCTATTGATTATAGCGTGATGAAAAGTATACTATAACCCGCTCAGGAGTATGAAAAATAATTGTACCAAGTTTCGTTAAAATCCGTCGAGTAGTTTTTGTTTCTATAACGGTTATACAGACAGACAGACAGACAGACAGACAGACAGACAAAAATTTAACTGATTGCATTTTTGGCATGAGTATCGATCCTTAATCACCCCCTGATAGTTATTTTGGAAATATATTTCATGTACAGAATTGACCTCTCTACAGATTTATTATAAGTATAGATTGTTAGCGTGTTACACAAGGTTATAAACCGTTATATAATTGCTGTGTGAGAGAAATTATTATAAAACAAACATAAAAAATCTTAATCATAAATTAAAGATAAACTAAAAAATGGGGTGGGCTGTGTCGGCAATCTAAAATGTAAATAAACTCTATAATTAGTGTAACATGGAATATAATAAAACTATTATATTAATTCAATATAATAATTAACAACGTGAATAAACTGGTACAATAGTTCCACAATCTCCCCTAACGTCACGTGACTGTCTTCATTCATAATGCAGCCGCCATTAGTGGCATTTTATTTATTTATTAAAAAATAAAATAAAAAATGTATTTCTGTTGATATTTACGTATGAAATGACACATTTTAGCCTCTCATGGAAGTAGTATAATTACTACAATGTCTGAAAACACACAAAGTCATGTTTTTTTTCTTAATTTTCTTTTAAAACACATTTTTTCTTATGATGTGTAAGTGTCGCGATAGCTACACAGGTTCGTGCGTAACTAAAGAGATTCGAGTCACTTACCTTGATTTCAACTTGCCATTCCAGAGGGTGGACAACGCATCTATAGTTTATTATATATCTTTGCGCAGGAGAAGGAAAGGACACAACCAGATAGAGATCAGCCGCAGGCTAATCATGCTTTCAGAGGCACGAGATATCACCCCGCCAGCTTCCAAACTCCAGGCTACTACTGAGAAATTAATATAAGATAACCCGATAGCACATTTTGCTCGACCCACTACACCCCGACCTCTTGCTCAGTAGTCACGTTTGTCGCGTGTGTTCTCGACTGCGAGATCACCGAGGCATCGGCTCTGTGAGTAGCGAATGTGCGATCCCGAAGATAGGTTTAACTCGACATCGTGAACTTTTCTACAAATACATTAAAAAGGCCTAAGAAGCTTTCGTATGTTATAGCAAAACATATTGTGATATTGTGTTGTGTTTTGTATTAAAATAAGTATTAATTAACTATCCGATTAACAGTTTATGGTTTTAAAAACACTAAAGTCGTCCGCCAAAAAACAAATAGTATGGCTGTGAATTTAGGTTGCTTATTTCATGTTTAGATTTATATCTACTTAATCCATTACAAAATTTAAAGTTGAATCTTTTAATTGTTAGCATTTCCCTCAGTGGTAAGTTATGATTTTTTAGGGTTGTTCCCTAGTACCCCGATCCTCAAGGCCCCCGTCCCGGAGAATCCGAAATACGATAAATATGATTAGATTCTCCTTTCTTTTTTTTCTATTGTTTCCAACTTGTACGGTCAACATTAAAAGTGCTTAAATGTGTGTGTTTTGAAATACATAAGACGAAAATAGTTTATTTGAAATGTTGTACAATCTCAAATCATAGTTTTACTGGAATTAATTATTACAGAATGAAATGTATCAAAAATATAAAATAAATGTTACAATTTCATCAAATCATACTCAACAAAAACATACATATATTTCACAATTTACGACAACAATTATTATTATTTAGCACAACCGTTCGAGAAGGTTTGCAAGAAATTTATCACCCATAATTATTTATGACTATCACATTACTGCGAGAAAAATTATTTGATATTATACTGATTTTGTATGTTTTGGAAAGACTGATTGAACATTAATTTTAAAACTTTTATTACTTAATTTGATTATTTATAATTGAAAAAACTGCAACTCTGCTCCATAAGGTGCCAGCTGTCTTCACTTTATCGTCATCTCAGCGTTTCAGCTGCCTTCCCCTACTTCTCTTCGACCCATCTATAATTTGCCATTATGTTACTGCTCTTGACTACTTATTATTCTTGTCTCAGATCATGTGTCCTGCCCATCTCCATTATTCTTTTTGTATGGAACGTGGCATCTTTCAGTTTGGTTATCTTCCTCAGATCTTTCGCTCTCTTTTTATCTGTGTGCTTGAAGTTCAGAATACTATGTTCCATATAAGGTTAATTTAAATTACCAATTTTCAAATACATTTTTAACTTTTCATATTGTAAAAAAAGTGAAACTAATTTTGCATGTTATAATATTATCATTTACTTTTCTACCTTATAAAAAATAATTCCTAAAAAAAATACGCGAAAGCAGTCTCACTGTTTTCACGTATTTTTTAGTCTTTTAATGTTCCACATAGATTAAATATTTTGATTTTCTGTATTGAAAAAGGGGCTATTGTGATAATAATTTGTTCTAAATAATATTTTTTTTAATAAACCTTTGATTACTCTAGAACAGTGTTTCCCAAACATCGTTCTGCCATGGCCTGGTAATTTTCACACTACCACTTCGTGACCCACTTAACACTTTTAAACCCAAGCTGTTTCCATTACATAAAATAATACACATTTATTAATAGTAAAAAGGTTTTATTAGTACTACATACTTTGGTATCGACTATTTAGTCACAAAATTTTAACGGTGAGTTTTATTTGCTTACAAATAATTACGATGCGTCGATCGATAGTAGGTAATATTTTTAAAACAAGGCGGGAATGTTGCGACCCGGTATTTTATTTTGATGGCCCAGTACCGGGTCGCGATCCGGCAAATAGGAAACACTGCTCTAGGAGACTATATATTTTATTCTCTAATTATAATATTTACCTTAACGAAGCAAGAACTTTATTTCAAGTATCATTTGCTGACATTACTTTTAAACTAAACTGTTTTAAACTAAAACTTATGAGTTTAGCAGGATGAAAATAAATCGGGATCCTCCGGGACGGGGGCCTCGGGGTTCGGGATACTCAGAGAATAATCCATTTTTTAAAGGGAATTGAACGCCCTGACGTGAAAATTCTTACACATGTTTTCAAAACACCAAACACATTTAAGTTCTGAAGAAATGTTATACATATTTGAATGCAAAGGGCGTTCAAAATTATACACAAAAAGTTGAGGAAAAAAGGCTCTGTCTACGATTATCTCGCATAAAATATGATCGGTTGGTTACTCCTTACGAAGGCCCATTTTTCAGTTGTTTTTTCCTTACTGTTTGTTTTGTGAAAATACCTTTCGGTGCGCGCGTATCATGTTGTTTGAAACTATGTCATTTACAAAAATAATAAATTTTGTATAAGAAGAATATTTGATAAATAAACTATACTACTAATCGATAATTGCCTAGTTAGTCTAGTGATTGCAAGTACAGCTGAGCAAGTTCGATCCCGGGTCGGGCTATTGAGTTTTTCTATAAGAAATTTCTCAGTACTAATTTTTTTTATTCACACCTGATGGTGGATGGTTTCACACCTGATGTTAAGCCAGTATACTAACTCAGAGTTTGGTGTCAAGTTGACGGTGTCATAAGCCCGTGCCTCGGAAAGCTCGTTAAACCATTTGTTCCGTCTGATTTACTGGCTTTTGACAACCGTAACGCCTGTCCTAGAGAACAAAGGAAATCTGCAACGCCATGACAATCTCAACAGTTTTCAATAGCTCAACGTGCGTTTCGAAGCGAGGAGGAATCTTGAAATCTTGTGTTGGTCACCCATTTACAGACAAACCGCCACAATCGTTGCTTAACCTCGATGATAAATCAGTGTGGCTGTTATCATTATTTAGCCACAACCTTTTTTGTTTATTACGAACTCACGCGGGGCTTCGCTCCCGTGGATTCTATCACGGTAAAAACATAACTCTCCTTTTTTGCAGTCGGGTAAACCCGTAAAGTCGGGTAGCCTATAACCTTCCTCAAGCTTCAAGCTACTTCCATACCAAACTGCATCCAAATCCACCCAGTACTTTCGAAGATTAGCGCGTTCAAGCAAACAAACAAACAAACAAACTTTTCCGCTTTATAATATTAGTATAGACTAGCTTTTGCCCGCGACTTCGTCCGCGTGGAATAGTTACTTTGGGCTAACGTTAAATTTAACCCCGATTTTGAAGCATTCTTCATTGGCGCTCCGCTCCTATTGGCCTTAGCGTAATGATACAATATAGCTGTGCCCGCGACTCCGTCAGCGTAAGTTAATGTATTGGTAATATTGTTTAGATCATGTTCACATGTGGCTTAAGTACCTAGAGAACGCTTCAACCGCGAGACGCGTCGAGCGCGGCGACCGATTCTCAAAAATTAATCCTTATAGCATGATTCAGTATTCACGCGCGATGGCTTATTATTATAAGCGTATTTCATGTATAACTTTGGTGTTTCTATACCGATTTATATGATTATTTTTACGGTTTCGTAGCCGAATGGCAAAAAACGGAATCTTTATAGTTTCGACATGTCTGTCCGTCTGTCTGTCTGTCTGTCTGTCCGTCCGTCCGTCTGTCACAGCAATTTTAATCCGAAACTATTAGGACTATACATGTGTAACTTGATAGGTTGGTTTTTTGCCGTGAACTGCTTTCCGATTTTGAGAAAAAAAATTAAAAATATTTTTTAAAATAAAGGGGGGCTCCCCATACATGGAACTAAACCTGAAAATATTTTTTTTTCATGAAATCGATGCATGTGTGGTATCTATAGACAGTTCTTTAAAAACGACATCGGGGTTTCTAAAACCACTTTTCCATAAAGTCAATCGTTTAAAAGATATAAGCTTCCAAAGTGGTAAAATGTGTGTGTGGCGGACACAACCTCTAACTTCTATAATGGAGTGAAAAATCTAAAAAAAATATATGTCCATAGATCTTAATATAAACTTTCAACGAAAATTAGTTTGAACGAAATCAGTTCAGCAGTTTTTTAGATACAGCATATTTTCTAAAACCGCAAATATAACTTTGTAATTCATACAAACACTATGAAAAACAAATTTATTCGGCGCAGTTGTAAAAAATGTAAAAAAGCCAGTTTTAAGAAATTAGTTAGGTTTTTTTTTTCAAAAGAAATTTATTTGGCGCAGTTGTAAAAAATGTAAATAAGCTAGTTTTAAGAAATTTGTAAGGTTTTTTTTCGTCAAATAAATTTGCATATTATATTATAGTTACTACGGAACCCTTCATGGGCGAGTCTGACTCGCACTTGGCCAATTTTTTTATGGAATAGTTAATAATGTTATCTTTTTCAATTAGGGGTGACTGAGAGTGTTATAAACGTAAGAGTAGACAAATATTATAATCAGAAAGCTTCGAACTGCTAAGCTATCGGGAGTTACACGTGTTATTGTGAGTCAACCATAAAAGTTAGACATATGCTGTCGTGGGATATTTTTTATATAATTTTAAGGAGAACATTTCCGTCATGAAATGATTTGTGTAGCTTTAACCATTAAGGTTGCACACGCGACGGAAGCTTAAAAATGGAGTAACTTCTCCCGTTTTCCCAACATTTCCCTTCACTGCTCTGCTCCTATTGATTGTAGCGTGATGAAAAGTATACTATAACCCGCTCAGGAGTATGAAAAATAATTGTACCAAGTTTCGTTAAAATCCGTCGAGTAGTTTTTGTTTCTATAACGGTTATACAGACAAACAGACAGACAGACAGACAGACAAAAAATTAACTGATTGCATTTTTGGCATGAGTATCGATCCTTAATCACCCCCTGATAGTTATTTTGGAAATATATTTCATGTACAGAATTGACCTCTCTACAGATTTATTATAAGTATAGATAAGCCCGCTCTTGACCTCGATCACACCTGATGGTAAGTGCAAGATGAGGTCTACGATCGAACGAACGAGCCCAGAAATTGCCTATTCACTCTTGCTTTAAAGGCTGACGGGTTGTATGGAATACAGAAGCCGAGAGTTCCACACCTTGGCTGTGCGCACAACAAATGTTGAAGAAAAGCGCTTAGTACGACAAGACGGTAATATTCCTCTTCCTTCTTTCCTACTCTTCTCTTTTTAGTCCCTGTTATATACCTACAGACTTTATATTCAATTTGATGTTATCCTAAACACGTGTAGTTTAGCGACCTACGCACCCTACTAATCTGTATTGATTTGAAAATACCGATAATTGGAACGTACAAATGTATATTAAATGTAGTTCATACTCACCTGACCCTGTTTCGACGAATTTCCGTTTTGTAGTATTTAATTTATAAATTAGAAAGTTTCCTCAAATACAAAAGTCCAATTAACTAATACCTGTTTAGGTCTTTGAACTCCTAGATGGTATTTTTAACTTAATCGTGATGATTTTAAGAAGAAAATGATTAACTCTTTACTTTTATAATTATGACTAGCTTTAGTTGCAACTTCGTTCGCGTGGGAGATTTTTCCTGTGTAAATCCCGAGATTATGGGAATTTTGCGATAAAAAAACCCACATGTTTCCAATTTTCTACACCACACTACATACTTAACACTTAACATCGCTTGACACTACTTACCATAACACACTGTACGCTACAACGCTTACACTAGTTCTATTCTTATTAATTATATAATTTATATTGTGAAATATAAACTAACGTTGTATACTTACCCTAAAGGTCAAAGTACAGTGTATTGACTCCTGTGAGTGTAAGTGTACGACATCACGTGAAAGAGCGGAGCCTTCTAATACAGGCATCGTTTGCTTGAAAGGAGACTCCCAACACGTTTATGTAACGTAACTTTATATTTCCCTAATAAAATATTTTGTATTTGTATGTTGTCATATAACTCTGTCTTCTTGAAGTCCCATCGTACCAGAGACCCGGTTAAACAGTAAGACAAACAGACATTTAGGCCGTGCGCGCACTGCCTTGCGGTGGCCACAATTCCGATAGTTCTACCGCACCGGTAGACTGACCGCAGTGCGCGCACTTCTATGACACTCCATACTTCACAAATTTTGCGGTGCGGTAGAACTACCGGAATTGCGGCCACCGCATGGCAGTGCGCGCACGGCCTTAAAAATGAGTTCTTGTAATTAACTATACCTAACAACGACCTTATTCCAAAAATCTTGGACGCTCTAGACCACAGGAAGTGGAGGAGCATCGAAAGAGCTTCTTTATCTTGAGAAAAGGCATCATCGTCAACCACCATCATTCTATCAAGAATGCACGACTAAGGAGAAAAATAATAATATTCCACATAATATTCCATAACTTTCACACAACGCCATCTAATCCCAAACTAAGCAGAGCTTGTGCTATGAGTACTAGACAACTGATAAACATACATATATATTTCTAAATACATACATATTATAGATAAATTACACCCAGACAAAGAACAAATGATCGCGCTCATTTGTCCTGGGTGGGAATCGAAAGCACGATCTTGTGCATAACAGTCAGGGCCACTGACCACTAGACCAACAGGCCTGTCGTCGTATAATTATTAGCACTTGATTTTTTTTAAAGGTTACTAGCAATGTCGGTAGAATTCACAATAGAAGCAATCTTGTTAACCACTAATACGCTTGTGTCTAGAGTGGGTTCACGGCAATAGTGTAGTGAGTGGGGATCGAACCCACGACCTCTCGATCACAAGTCCGACACCTTTGTCATTACACTTTTTTTTCCGGGTGGGAAAATCGTCGAATGACTTCTCCCGCTCTGGGTGGAGCGGAGGAGAGTTTCAGACTTCTGACTAAAAACCCACCCTGTTCCTTCAGTTGCCCTTAAGTTCCGGGGCCGCGGGATTTCGTTAGAACATTCCCACAACCCCGGTAGGCAACAACCCGGACCTTAGCCATTGGGCTATGGACGCAATAACAAAGCTCTTTTTAAAAACAAAGACAGTCACTTAAATTTTATCAACCGACGACAAAAAGAGGAGGTTATCAATTCGACGCTTATTTTTTTTTTCTTTTTTTATGTATTATCACCGATTACTCGAAGACGGCTAAACCAATTTGGAAAATTCTTTTTTTGATTGAAACGGTATACTTGAAAATTGGTCCCATTTTCATAAACGTCAGGATCTGATGATGGGATCCTGGAGAAATCGAGGGAACTCTTCAAATATTATAGGCACACCTATGACGTTTTGGGTATTTATTATAGTAACTTGTGCAGTTACTCTCAAAAAGTACCATTTGAGGAAGTGGAACTGATGATGAAGATCACAGATGGCCGCCGAAACTACTCAATTATTATTGAGTAGTTTCGGCGGTAGTATAGTAGTAGTAGCGGAGTAGTATTGAGTGGATTGCGATTCGATTACTTAAATATGGATATTAAGCACTTTATGCTCGTCACAATGCATATGGTGATGTAGAGCTGATGGTGAAGTACCAGGAGAACTCCTCAACAATTAACGGCCCAGCATTGGAAAAAGCAATATTTTGTAAAAGATTATAAGTAGTTGACATTTAGGCTCTTGTAACTAGGTAAATTAAAAATAGACCAATTAAAAAGAGTGAAATAAAATCTTTTTACCAAAAAATTAAACCGACTCCCAAAAAACACTGCAAAGTGAAAAATAACTTTAATTTCGGAAGTCGGTGCCAAAAACGAAAATACAAAACTAAAGACACCGTCTACCGAAATTAAAGTTATTTTTCACTTTGCAGTGTGTTTTGGGAGTCGGTTTAATTTTTTGGTAAAAAGTTTTTTTTATATGCATATATACAGTGCCGAGATTCAACAAAACACATGCAATGCTAAAATCACGTTATTAGTGGTTGTTGTATTTTCCTTGCGCGCAATCATTATGAGTATTACGAAGTATCGACCAAATATTCTATTGCCAAAGGAAAATCAGCCTGCGAATGGTTTGCAACAAACTGTTGAGCACTGTCGAACAATTTGTTGTAAATTGAGCTTTATTTGAAGGTAGTTAAAAACAAGTTTATATTCATAAATCATCATTATTATTGTTCAGCCTTTTCCTAAATATGTTGGAATCGGCTTCCAGACTAACCGGTTGCAGCTGAGTAGATACTACGAGTAGTGTTTTAAATGAAGCGACTGTCTATCTGTCTTCTAAAACCCAGTAACTGGATAACACGATACCCTTGACTGACTGACTTGAGACTGGTGACAGATGTTCGGGCTTCTAACTACCTGTAGTGACTACAAAACACTGGTTACATTAATGAATATTTGAAATCATTATTCCAACTATAGCGAAGATCCTCATAATAAAATAACAGATATAACAGTCCCAACAAAAACATTACCTTGTTTTTTTTTTTGTAACAGATGCAATTAAAGTTAATTTACATCATAATAAAGTTTTGGGAATACTTTCATCGTGCGTACAACTAAGGAGTGGAATCCCCTGCCGGAGTCTGCGTTTCTTGATAAGTACCTATAACCTGGGGTTTTTAAGCAAAGATAAGTAAGGTACTTCTATGCTGGAGATGTAGTTAATGTCCCATCATCCTGTTTGCCGACATTCACAGTCCAACGCATCGGCAATCGTTCGCGTGGTCTGGTGCCCTCTATCTTGCCTTGGACGAGAAGACATTCTATTGAGTCGTTGTTATGCCTTGAGATGTGTCCGAATAGTTAGCCTACAAAACATAGGAAACTAGGAGTATTCTCTGATAGCGGCGTGATAAAATAAACCTACAAACTGTGTTTATTAAACTCGTATTAAATACCTTCAATCTCGCAGCTATCATCAATTGGAATGCTAAGGAAGTTAGATGGAACTCTAAAGAAGTCGTAACTGTAGTTAAATCGGGGAATAAAGTTGGATATAGCGCTGACAACGCTCATCCATCACGCAACCATCTGAAGACGCGTTCGATTGTACCACAACTCACTCGATATCAATGTCATATCAACTCATCGAGCCAGAAGTTCTACTTTGCACAATGCGTGTAACATACCAGTCAACCAAGTGTGGTGAAGAGATAGCGTGGTAGGGGCAATAATTAAATATGAGCCATTAAAAACAATATTAAAAAAAAAAAAACTACATGCTAGTGACTAAAACCATATAAACGGTCCACATCAGTTCTTTTTTTTTCTCTGGGTGGGAAAAGCATCGAAGGACTTCTCGTGCTCTGGGTGGAGCGGAAGGGAGTGTCAGACTTCTACTAACTAAAAACCCACCCTTTTCCTTCAGTTGCCCTTAAGTTTCGGGGCCGCGGTATCTCGTTAGAACATTCCCGCAACCCCGGCGGGCAATGGCCCTATAGGACCCCGTCACTATTGCTGACAACTCTTTGAGGCGCGTGTGGAATACAACGCGCCACCGACCAGGGCCTGGTCCTTACCGGACGGTGAGCTACCCCTGCTCGCCGTCCGCAAGCCGGCGCCTACGGTGGCCGACGCATGGGGGGTCTCCCGCGACGACTGGGGCGTGACGAAGAGAGATGCCTCTCGCTCGCGCCTTCTCCTTTGCTACATCAGTTCTTGACCACCAAAGCATACCGAGTGTTTTTTATTTGCCTGCGTATAGGCTGATTTTGTACGACAAAATCAGCCTACACCGTTCCTACTGCAGCTCCGGGACCCAGGCCTCCTGGGAGCGAATCCACCACGTAACGGCCCAGTATGGGTTAGTGGATGTCGTATGTCTGAATATAATTAGTTCTTAGGACTTGCCTGTTTCCTCGTTATGTTTTTTCTCACGGTTTTGAGAAACATTGCTCTCATGATGATAATTATACGAAGTAATTTCAGTTAATTTACACAATTGCCACCCATTACACTATTGCCCTGAACCCACAGATTCAAGCATATTTAGCTTAGTTGGAGGAGTAATGTGAATTTTACCCTCATTGCTAATACTCTTTAAAAATGTCGTTGTGTACTAAATATAGGTACAGAAAAAAAAATCGTTCAAGTTGTTTCGGAGGAGTATATAGAAATCTCGTGTCACAATGTTAACCTATTCTTAGACCTAACAAATAAATAAACAAAAAATTACATAAAAAGCAGTCAAACCATTTCGAAGGAGTGCGACCACAAACATTGTGACACGAGATTACTGTATACTGGTTTGTCCTGCTGTTACTTATTTAATACATCACGTTACAAGAACTGGTTTTTCTGTATTTCACTTCGTTATTGCTCACAACTCACTCGCTTAAATCCCGCGTGCCGTCGCTCGAACATGTGACAAATGACACGTGGTGACACGTGTCATTGTGCTGACGTGTCATTATTAGAATTGTTTGGCGTCGTAGCAAGATGGGAAATGTTCAAGAGAGGAAATGTGGGAGGGGTTGGTGACAATTATGGTAAACGAAGTATTTACCTGTACTAATGTATGGGTATGAATTTTTATTTGTATATAGGACTGTATTTACTTTGTTGAACTAAAGCACCTTATAACCACAATCTTACTACTTACTAATCTTATCTTACTAATATTATAAATGCGAAAGTTTGTGAGAATGGATATATGGACGTTTGTTAATTTTTAACGCAAAAACAACTTAACGAATCTGGAATCTGGACGAAATTTGGTAAGTGCAAATGCGTAAGCGGACATGCTGGAATAACACATAGCCTACTTCTGTTCCTATAATTCCCACGGACACGATCCCATGGGAATTACAGGAACAAAAGTAGGCTTTTTATTTACGTGGGTAAAACCTCCCGCGAACGAAATCACTGGCAGAAGCCAGTCTAATTTTGGTCCGTTTACCGAGGCTAAGATTCAACTAGCATCAAAAAAGTTGGGAATCCTAGCAAAGGTGAGACGGTAATTCACACCGGAACAGCTGCTCAATCTGTATCGAGCCCGGGTTCGGTCGTGTATGGAGTACTGCTCTCGTCTTTGGGACGGATCTGCGAAGTACCAACTGGATGCACTTGAGTCAATCGAGAAACGGGCCAAAAGACTTATTGGCAACGATGCACTGGTCGAGTCAAAGACCATCGACAAAGAATTACTAGTCTATCGGTTTTCTATCGGTTACATTTTGGAGAGTGTGTGATGGAATTATACAATCTAATTCCACCGAGCCCGTTCCATCATCGGACTACAAGACAAACGACGATGCGCCATCGTTACATGGTGGATATTCTACACATACGCACAAAACGTTTTGGGAATACTTTCATTGTGCGTACAGCTAAGGAGTGGAATTCCCTGCCCGATGGCTATAACCTGGGGGTCTTAAAGGCAAGAGTGAATAGGTTACTAATAGGTAAGCGTGCTCCATCTTTGACCACATCATCACTTACCATCAGGTGAGATGGAGGTTAAGCGCGAACCTATTATCAATAAAAACTTTTTACCAAAAAATTAAACCGACTCCCAAAAAACACTGCAATGTGAAAAATAACTTTAATTTCGGTACTCGGTGTCTTTAGTTTTGTATTTTCATTTTTGGCACCGACTTCCGAAATTAAAGTTATTTTTCACTTTTCAGTGTTTTTTGGGAGTCGGTTTAATTTTTTTGTAAAAAGTTTTTATTTCACTCTTTTTAGTTGGTCTATTTTTAATTTACCTAGTTACAAGAGCCTAAATGTCAACTACTTATAACCTTTTACAAAATATTGCTTTTCCCAATGCTGGGCCGTTAATTGTTGAGGAGTTCTCCTGGTACTTCACCATCAGCTCTACATCACCATATGCATTATTATTATTATTATTATTATTATTATATACTTTATTGAACACCTTACAATATTAATATGGATACAAAATTTAAATTAGTGTACAATGGGCGGTCTTATCGCACAGGGCGATCTCTTACAGACCTCTTACCCCCTCTTACCTCTCTTACATTGTGACGAGCATAAAGTGCTTAACATCTATATTCAAGTAATCGAATCGCAATCCACTCAATACTTATTATTGAGTAGTTTCAGCGGCCATCTGTGGTCTTCATCATCAGTTCCACTTCCACAAATAGTACTTTTTGAGAGCAACTGCACAAGTTACTATAATAAATACCCAAAACGTCATAGGTGAGCCTATAATATTTGAAGAGTTCCCTCGATTTCTCCAGGATCCCATCATCAGAGCCCGACTTTTATAAAAATGGGACCAATTTGAATCAAAAAAAGAATTTTCCAAATTGGTTTAGCCGTCTTCGAGTAATCGGTGATAATACATAAAAAAAGAAAAAAAAAATAAGCGTCGAATTGATAACCTCCTCTTTTTGTCGTCGGTTGATAAAAAAGTCTAATAATAAATAAGTCAGTCTATTACATTTCCATTGCTGGGACACTCCTCTCTATGACACAGAATGGGTCGTAATACACCAAGCTAGCTCAATGCGGGTTGGTGGATGTTACAATAATTATGTCTTCAAAGTTTTGCTCCCAAGACATGTCGGCTTTCTCACTGTTCAGGACTACAAGAAGCCAGTGCAACGATACTGGTGTGTCCGAACTTGTCCACGGTTCGTGGAGCCCAAAACGTTGCTTACAATGAACAAAACTACAGGCTCTCCGGCCGACAAAGCAATCTTTAGCCTCTGAAGCTTTATCAATACCTAATATTACCACTAACCTTCTGCGCTGGGTACGCCAACTTCGACCTTCCTAGGTCACGCCCAAGTGTGGTATGTATGTAAATATGAGGTGAGTAATTGAAAGGTGTGATGCAAGTCAAGTGTTCTAGAACGTACACAAGGCGCCAGTCTCCAGATGGCGCGGTCCAGATCAGCATCACAGCACAACTTATTTCCAACAACTCCGCGTGCCATGCGGTGGCAACCAACTGGCGATAAATCCTAAAATATCCCAGGTTTTTCATCAAATTGGGATTACAAATTCCAATTAATCGTTACTCGCGACCCAATTATCGGTTTCAACACGCGATTGCACACGATATTTCTATTACAATCAAATCAAAGTCCCAAGGGCGGACATTTTCCAACAACGGAACCAAAGTCTATCTGTCAAGTGAAAAGTCAAAGAGCATAGAATAATGTTGCCAACCAAAAGGGTGCGTTTCATTTCACGTTGGACTAAACATCTACCCCCCCCGGACGGGCCTACCCGTCCGCTAATCAATTGGAAGTCTTGACAAGGTTGCAAATTTAACACAGCTTCAATGCGGCCAAATACCGTAGCTTAATATAATATAACGTTTTATTTGGAAAAAATAACAAATACAGACAGAAAAACAATATTAAACGATGATAGCTGCAAGAGTTGACAGAACTGTGGCGCAGCTATCAACGCCCGACTCCAGGTGAGAGGGAAATTTATTCCAAGTAAGGAACGTATTTACACAAATTACACAAGAAAAAAGAGAAAACAGTCTAAAGACTAAGATTAAGATTATTAATTGCCGTGACTGATTTGTGTGGCTGCGTGAGTATTTGTGTGTGGTGTGTATTAGTGTGAGTAGTGTATGTGTGAATGAATTAATGTGTATGAGAATGTATGTCTGCCTATTTATTATTTAGTTTCTGATTTATACTTCCACAAGTTTTTCTGTTGCATCATATGACAGAGATTTAAGCCATATTCCTAGCCTACTCTTACATTATTTCCTAGAGATAGAATATATGCTCAATGTTGAATTAATTTTGTTATAAATTTTATAGCCCATGTAGGCAAAGTGTCGTCGTGCAGCTAGTTCCTCAAAGGTGAGAACGGTGTCTCCCAACAATCTCCGCCAGTGTCCGTTTGCCGCTTTCAGCGCGGCCTCAAAAATACCCCCCCAATGGGGGCAGGCTGGCGGGTCAAACAACCAAGTGACCCCTCGGCGGGCCAAACTATTACCAATGTCAACCTGGCTCTCATTAGGAAGGCGTGTACCTCCTTCAAATAGTTACTTGTACCCTTGTAATTCGTACCGCAATCAGACCTAATCAAAGGTAACCCACGGCGAGACACAAATCTTTCCAAAGTCGCCTCAAAGGCCTCTGTTGAGAGGGAGGTTACCAGCTCCAAATGTACTGCCTTGGTTGACAGGCAGACAAACACACAAATAAGACTTAACAATCTTACTATTACGAAGGGTGGACGTCTTCAAAAAAAGGGGACCAACAAGTTCGTTAAGACGCCAGCAAAGGGCCTCGCCTCATTGACGCGATCAGCCGACAAAATCCAAAATTCTCGCTGCAGAATGGTCAACAGCGCATTGCAACCGGCATGCGAGTTCTTAACGTGACGATCAGTCACCAACAATTAAACCAAGTGGCCCTCCTTGGGCAACAAAAGGGGGTGACGGGCCCCATAAGGAAGGCTAGAGAGCCTCAACCGTCTTCCAATACGCCAAAGACCCGTCCTATCCAAGAAGGGATTCAACTTACCAACGGCTCCCGACAACCTGACCCTACCAGACCTCAAGACCTCGATCTCCTTCTCAAGTGTGCAGCCTGCACAGAGCGGACCCAAAGAGGAGTGACTCCTGTCGCTCTTGAGGAGAGAGAACTGGTGACAGGCGCTTGTCCCCTGGATTCCTAGAATTATGGCCAAAACGCCTGATCCACGAGGTAACGTTCAACAATTTGTCGAGAGAGCTGTATCGATTCAACAAAAAATCAAGATCAAACGGAGGGTCCTGTGTCCCAACAGCGAACACCTAAGTCCGGGCAAAGGATCCGACATCAAGACTGGCGTTCGAGACCAATCGCCCCCGGGCGAGTCAGCTAGTCCGGTCCCCACCAGAGGGGGTGAGCAATCAAGTGAGGGGCCATGCACCCGCGTGAGGCTACGTCGCCCGGGTTCAGGTCACCAGGCACGTGCCTCCAAATCAAAGGCGTTTCAGAACCTTGAATCTGCAACAGTCGGTTCACAACAAAGACCTCCAAAGAGTGGACGGACGTCTTCAACCAACACAAAACAATTTGACTGTCCGTCCAGGCGCAAGAAGCCCGAATGTCAACAGTTCCACCCAAAGTGCACGCACCGTGGCTTAAGAGACGCACAAGAAGCACCGCAGGAAGTGCAGATAAAAGTTGGAGCCAGTCTTCCAACAGGGTTTCCCGAAGTGGCTCGTCCCAACCAAGTTCAGTTATAACAAGGGCAGGAGCACCAATTTTAGGGTAAGGACAACTCACAAGGGTGATTTCAAACCAGGTCCTTCCCTCAACAGTGGTGACAGCCGTTTCGCCAATTCCCCAAATCTTGCCTAAAAAGTGGTTTACCTTCAGGCCAACCTATCCCGCTAACCAAGACGACAAAAGGCAACCCTGGGCTCCCGTGTCCAAAATGGCACGGATCACAATCGAGTCACCCGAGGGTCCCCAGACCTTGACCGAGGCCGTTGGCAACCAAAACCGTCTTGATCGGGGGTCCTTTAGCGGGGCAAGTGTCAATCTCTTAGCGATGCCTGGGCGGCGACTGATCGCCGCATCCAGGCTGCCCTCGTTCACGACGAGGCCAACAATCAAAATATTCGTCCGCGCGGTGTCCCGAGCCGCTCGCCATCACTGGAGGGGCACATCCCATCGAATGCCCGAATGGCGGAAGGCGCGACTCCAATCGGGGACGTTCCGCCAAAGGAGGGGAAAGGCAGCGGCGTCGACCCGGCCACTGCTGCCTAGCAGCCAATGCGCGTTCTCCCTGACGAGGGGAGAGCAAATGGCGCTCGCGGGGCTCCCGTTCAACTTGCGCGGGGGGTGGAGTGCGGCGTACAGAATTGCGGGTCTCAGCCCGGTGCTCGTCTCCGGGGTACCCCCCCTTGCGCGAACCCCCCTCAGAAGCTGGTCTGCTGGAGCGGTTCGCGTTGGCGCACAAAATCTCCAAGTGGGACCCTTCACAAATTCTACACGGGCGGGGGTCGGGGCAGTCCCGATGGAAGTGGGCCCCCAAGCACGAAAAGCACAAACGGCGTGCGTTGACAATACGGCGGCGGGCATTTACGTGCAAATTCAAAAAGTCCGGGCAACGCGCCATGACATGCCCCGTTGCCTTACAAAAGTCACAATGATGAGGACTCCGGGCACCAGCAAAACGGGGGGCGGGACGAACATCAACAGGCCCCCTAGCCCGAGGACTCCGGACGCCATCAAAACTGGGGGTGGGGCGATCATCAACAGGCCCCCTAGCCCAAGGACTCCGGGCGCCAGCAAAACGGGGGGCGGGGGGAACATCAACAGGCCCCCGAGCCCTAGTCCGTCCCTGGTCTCTAGGCTGAGAAGGTAGTGGGGGTGACCCCGTGGCGCCACGAGTGTTATCCGGAAACCGACACTCGTCTTCCAAAAATTTGAGGAGGTCGTCAAAGGGGGGAAGATGTTGCACTATTCCCACCATACTTCTGCTCAAAACGTGACCTCAGCTCTGCGGGGAGCAACTGCAGCACTATGTGCACCAACAAGTAGGACCAATGTTCTACCGGTAACTCCAGGCGTCTCAAAGCGTTGGTCGCTTAGACCAACGAGTTCAGCAAGTCAGTGCGCAATGTCGACGTACTGGCAATGGCCGGTAGTCCCAAAATCTGGTCGATGTGCACATCAGCCAGGCAGCGCTTGTTCTGATACCGTCGGGAGAGAAGCTTCAGAGCGGTCGGGTAAGAGGAATCCGTCACCGGCAAGTGCTGCACCAAGGCTCTGGCTTCACCCTCCAGGACAGACAATAAATAGGCCAGCTTCTGGGCAGGTCCAAGGTCCGAGCGTGCATCGACAAGACTCTCAAAGAGATTTAGGAAGCCCAGCCAGTGGTCCAAGCGACCGTCAAAATGTGGCAGCTCCAGGGTGGGCAGCCTACTCAATAGTCCAGGGCAAGCAACAACGGGGGTCTGCGGCTTGGCCGCATCAGGCACCCGGCTCTTAAAAATTTCCCGCGCTCGCAGACATATGACATCCCCCAGGTGGACAATCTAGTCATAGTAACCCAAAATCTTATCGCGGGCTGTCTGATCCATCACCCCCAAATCCACGTCCATGATGTACTCGTTGAAGCGTGTGAGCGCAGCATCAGCTGACTTGATCCTCTCAATCACTTGCCCATACCGAGCAAGGGTGAGCTCTTCCAATTCCACACGCTCAACCGTTGCAGCTGCCGATGTGAACCATCTCAACTGTGAGGTCAATCCGGCAGCAGCCTCCCTGACTGCCCTTAATGAGGCCATTGCAACAATCAAATATTAATACAAATCAGTTAAAATTCACTAAACAAACAAACAATGACTTGTTAGCCGACCAAATAATCTCACCAAAATAAAACTTAAATTCAATTATTTCAAGTCCAAATCCGACCCTGTACTTATTCCAAGTATGAATCTAGCTTGGTACAGATGGCTAGTTACAAAATAAATAACAATTCAATGTATATATTGTGCAGGATCAACACCAATTAAACAACAATTGACTGTATAATATTGCTCCGGACAATCTCTAACAACAATCCAATAAACAAATAAATGCAATAAGTCAATCCACACCATTCAATTCTTGTTATGTTAACAAATGTGTGATTATTATTTAGATAACCTTTTAAATTCAGATCAATGACATTCAATTATTAATTGCAACAAATATACCAAACAACTTTACAACAAATATACCAAATTATACCAAAATACAACCAATAATTCCTAATTTCACAAACAAATCCCACTTGTCAATTCAACAAAAGGGGGCTACAGTACAAATTACAAATACAACTTCAATTGATTCAACTTCAATTAGATAGCCCGGATGACATGGTAATATATTCAAAACTTATTAAGTTATAAGTTATGTTAAGTAATTAAACTGAAGTTATTTTCAAAACTTCCAATTTACTATGTGGATCTTATATTATAAGACCACGCTCTGCTTACCAAAAATGGTCAGGACTACAAGAAGCCAGTGCAACGATACTGGTGTGTCCGAACTTGTCCACGGTTCGTGGAGCCCAAAACGTTGCTTACAATGAACAAAACTACAGGCTCTCCGGCCGACAAAGCAATCTTTAGCCTCTGAGGCTTTATCAATACCTAATATTACCACTAACCTTCTGCGCTGGGTACGCCAACTTCGACCTTCCTAGGTCACGCCCAAGTGTGGTATGTATGTAAATATGAGGTGAGTAATTGAAAGGTGTGATGCAAGTCAAGTGTTCTAGAACGTTCACAAGGCGCCAGTCTCCAGATGGCGCGGTCCAGATCAGCATCACAGCACAACTTATTTCCAACAACTCCGCGTGCCATGCGGTGGCAACCAACCGGCGATAAATCCCAAAATATCCCAGGTTTTTCATCAAATGGGGATTACAAATTCCAATTAATCGTTACTCGCGACCCAATTATCGGTTTCAATACGCGATTGCACACGATATTTCTATTACAATCAAATCAAAGTCCCAAGGGCGGACATTTTCCAACAACGGAACCAAAGTCTATCTGTCAAGTGAAAAGTCAAAGAGCATAGAATAATGTTGCCAACCAAAAGGGTGCGTTTCATTTCACGTTGGACTAAACACTCACAATGTTCTCCTTCACAGATTTGGGGGTAATGGTGATGACATAAATTACACAAAATAATGTGCTGTGTAACTGGGATCCAACTCACGACACGGAGTTTGAATGGCATGCACATAACCACTGGACAACCACTATTCGTCAGGTTTAATGAATAAAGTTTTTTTTTTTTTATTATTTAACTTATTTGCAGAGAAAACTTGGAAAATTTTACCACTGTGATGGAAGACTGTATAAATTTTAGAAGGGTGGTCCGTCCATATCCAGTAGTACTTTGACTTTAGGAAACAGACGAAAAAGAAAAACATAAGAGAGTGAAACACTACAGTTAAGACTGTTTTTCGAGCAGCAAGCTATACATACATACATATATATAGCTACCAAATAATAGTTATTTGTTGTTTAAACCAATTTTACACACCAAATAACAGAAGTTCATATTTCAAGCCTGTCAATAATAAACATATATTTGGAATCGGAAATCACGAGTGTTTGAACAGCCCTTCATACATTATTAAACAACATTCGTTTAAAACAGCTTTTGATTTATTGTTCTGAAATATGAAAGCTTGATTTCCGGAATAGCTTTCAGTGCTGGATTCATGTGAAATGCATGAATATTACAGTTCCTTATTTAAAAATTATTGTTAAATTCAGTAAAAATTAAATCGATTGATGAACTATATTAAGTACCTAGTAAGTTATATCACAAATTCCCATACATTTATCGTCATAGCATTTCCAATTCCGAAAAACTCTGTTTGGGTCAGATTCCATTCTCATTTCATTCATAAGCGCAAACATTCGGCAGCTGAGGCGATTCCGCTTGCACTACAGCGCCGTCTCCTATCTCTATCCTTGTCTATCGGTAACTGTAGGTTTGGGACTGATGACGACACTGAACACAGATGTGTGAGTTATCGTGCATGTATTCGTGTACCGAGCCTAGGTTTGCTGATTGCGATGTTAGAGAATAACATATCTTCCTCCTTTTAATACATCAATGGTTGATGCTATAAAAAATTCGCATACTGTTTAATTCAAGTACTTATTCCATTTATTTCTTATTTAAATTTCTACTAGCCTCCAGCTCTGCCTCTTTTTCAGGGTTTTCCGCGTAAAACCCGATCCTGTGGGAATTCCGGGATAGCCTGTGTGTTATTCCAGGATGTCAACTATCTACTTACCATATTTCATTTAGATTCCTCCGGTAGTAAGCTTTATAATATTAATAGTTATGATATTTATATCGCACATAAGAATAATTCGTATTTTTTCATTCCGCCAACACCGTAAGACGGACTTGACATCCCTTTCCCTCCATCACCCGACGTTCGCGCGCATTGCATTGCCGTCATTACGAGTTATGGAGGGGATATCTCGTTTCAACTCAACACAAGTCGATAGAACAACTAACTAAACATAATATTTAATAAAAGGTATTAGATAAAACCATAATACCCTCAAATAATTTCAATATTTAAATTCAGCATGTTTTAGTCACTAAATTCATAAAATATTAACTATTTCAGGTTTAAAGAGATTCTAAAGTCTAAACAACTACTGTATTCGAGTTATTACCATAATTTAACTAAAGTTGTAAAACAAATCACGACAATATGATGCTTATTGACATGTATGATATTTAAATATTGTTTTTCGTACGTGTTGACTACTTAATATTGCAAACCTGACTAAACTACTGCTGCATGTATTTATAACTTTGTATTAGTATAATAATTTTAGTTGATAGTAGATATTAATTATAAAATATTGTATCGTAAAGACCGAGTATAAATAAACTCAATCGTTCCAATAAACATAATAACAGTACAGATTCTAAATACGGCTCGAATGATCATCACATACGTACGTTATGATTCCATTACATCCCTTTTCAAGTGTTTGAAATAGAAGCTCAGTCTGGTATTCCACCAACCTTGCTGATTACGTTCTAAATATATCCCTACATATCACTAGGTTTCCAATAAAGCTGTAATCAATTGTGAGTATCCATAACTTCTGCTATTGTGAGCCGCGTTAAACAATCATCTTTATCATAAGTATTACAGTTCGCTTCACCGCGTATCGAGATGTATTTACGTGGTCCTTTCTACCCTACCTCCCTGAGCGATGTCTTGATTGTGTCTATCGGTTATATTTTGGGATCACATCTAATTCCACCAAGTCCCATCATCGGACTACAAGACGAATGGCGATGCGTCGTCGTTACATGGTGGTCATCCCATGCACAAAATATTTTACTTATGTTGTGCGTAGGTACAGCTAAGGAGTGGAATTCCCTATCATTGAAGAGATAGTTTTCACGTGTATTAAAATACCAAATAATGAATTATTATATCCTTAATCAACGACAACTACAATGAATGATTAAGATTATAATGATTGAATACAACTGAGATTGTTAAAAAGCAAAGTCAAATAAATCTAACAAAGCCAACTTTTTTAAAAGTTCCTCTCTCAAATATTTGACATTTACCAAACAGTACAAGAAGTCTTACATTGCAATAAACTTTTAAAAAACGGTGCGGCTTTAGCAGAGTAAGTCCCGAAGTCGTAGACTCAACCTTGGACTTATTTATTCTGCCCGATACCGTTCCAAGGTCAACACAAACTTCTGTTTATTTAATGTATTATGGTTTAGTAGGTTACCTATACATCATGCATTTTAAATTGATGAACTTACTTCGTCTATGTCGTGTGACGATCTTTGCCCACCTCTTCGAGTGCATTCGTGTGACGTGACCGGCCCAAGTTGGAAAACTTCAGCTAGGCTGTTTTAACTCTAACATCAGCTATCTGAGTTATAAACGCACAAAATAATTAACTGATATCTTAGGGCATACACTCAAAGAACATGTGAATACCGACATCAATATTTTGAACTTGCTTCGTCTATGTCGTGTGACGATCTTTGCCCACCTCTTCGAGTGCATTCGTGTGACGTGACCGGCCCAAGTTGGAAAACTTCAGCTAGGCTGTTTTAACTCTAACATCAGCTATCTGAGTTATAAACGCACAAAATAATTAACTGATATCTTAGGGCATACACTCAAAGAACATGTGAATACCGACATCAATATTTTGATGTGTATTTCTTTAATGATACGAATGGATTCCAGTTCTCATTTGCAGAGGGTACTCCATTTATCTATACTTATAATAAATCTGTAGAGAGGTCAATTCTGTACATGAAATATATTTCCAAAATAACTATCAGGGGGTGATTAAGGATCGATACTCATGCCAAAAATGCAATCAGTTAAATTTTTGTCTGTCTGTCTGTCTGTCTGTCTGTCTGTATAACCGTTATAGAAACAAAAACTGCTCGACGGATTTTAACGAAACTTGGTACAATTATTTTTCATACTCCTGAGCGGGTTATAGTATACTTTTCATCACGCTACAATCAATAGGAGCAGAGCAGTGAAGGGAAATGTTGGGAAAACGGGAGAAGTTACTCCATTTTTTAAGATTCCGTTGCGTGTGCAACCTTAATGGTTAAAGCTACACAAATCATTTCATGACGGAAATGTACTCCTTAAAATTATATAAAAAATATCCCACGACAGCATATGTCTAACTTTTATGGTTGACTCACAATAACACGTGTAACTCCCGATAGCGTAACAGTTCGAAGCTTTCTGATTATAATATTTGTCTACTCTTACGTTTATAACACTCTCAGTCACCCCTAATTGAAAAAGTTAACATTATTAACTATTCCATAAAAAAATTGGCCAAGTGCGAGTCAAACTCGCCCATGAAGGGTTTCGTAGTAACTATGCAAATTTATTTGACGAAAAAAAAACTTACAAATTTCTTAAAACTAGCTTATTTACATTTTTTACAACTGCGCCAAATAAATTTGTTTTGAAAAAAAAAACCTTACAAATTTCTTAAAACTGGCTTTTTTACATTTTTTACAACTGCGCCGAATAAATTTGTTTTTCATAGTGTTTGTATGAATTACAAAGTTATATTTGCGGTTTTAGAAAATATGCTGTATCTCAAAAACTGCTGAACTGATTTCGTTCAAACTAATTTTGGTTGAAAGTTTATATTAAGACATATATTTTTTTTAGATTTTTCACTCCATTATTATAGAAGTTAGAGGTTGTGTCCGCCACACACACATTTTACCACTTTGGAAGCTTATATCTTTTAAACGATGGACTTTATGGAAAAGTGGTTTTAGAAACCCCGATGTCGTTTTTAAAGAACTGTCTATAGATACCACACATGCATCGATTTCATGAAAAAAAATATTTTCAGGTTTAGTTCCATGTATGGGGAGCCCCCCTTTATTTTAAATATTTTTTAATTTTTTTTTCAAAATCGGAAAGCGGTTCACAGAATACATATACCTATCAAGTTTCACATGTATAGTCCTAATAGTTTCGGAATAAAATTGCTGTGACAGACGGACGGACGGACAGACAGACAGACAGACAGACGGACAGACATGTCGAAACTATAAAGATTCCGTTTTTTGCCATTCGGCTACGAAACCGTAAAAAGAATCATATAAATCGGTATAGAAACACCAAAGTTATACATGAAATACGCTTATAATAATAAGCCATCGCGCGTGAATACTGAATCATGCTATAAGGATTATTTTTGAGAATCGGTCGCCGCGCTCGACGCGTCTCGCGGTCGAAGCGTTCTCTAGGTACTTAAGCCTCATGTGAACGTGATCTAAACAATATTACCAATACATTAACTTACGCTGACGGAGTCGCGGGCACAGCTATATTGTATCATTACGCTAAGGCCAATAGGAGCGGAGCGCCAATGAAGAATGCTTCAAAATCGGGGTTAAATTTAACGTTAGCCCAAAGTAACTATTCCACGCGGACGAAGTCGCGGGCAAAAGCTAGTCGTTTATATTTTTCCAATAAGTAGTTACTTAAGCAATCACGTCTGATCTAGACGTACCTAAATATTTTATTCCCTACAATTTCCTAATACTTTTCCATTTAACTGACGAATACATGAGTGACTGATTGTGCTCTATTTATTTATGTTGGTACGTATGTATACCTCTATTTAATAAAACTTCAGGGACTAGATTTACAATGTGTAACAGAATAAACGCAATTACTGAAAGTAGTTGGTTCAGAATCGACTTCTGAATCGATTTCCGTCATAAATAATAGGCGTTAAATTTGATGGAAAAATCTTTCATTTAACTTAAGATGGAAACACAGTATCATGACAAATTAATACTATCCTTAATTCAAGGAAATTCGCTCGTGTGCGTGTCGGCCGCTAACATTGCATGTGTGTATGCGTCTCCGTAAGGAATTTGTATGACGCACATACGTTTTGCGTTTAGTAAGAATAACTATTTTATAAATAAATTATTAGTTTAAAAAACACTAGAAAAACACGCTTTTATAAATGCACGTAAAAACAAAAAAAAAAAAATGAAGAAAACCGATAACGGATTTTCTTTAGGTTTTTTATAACCTTGAAAACTGATCGTGTTCAAAGTCCATTACGTGGCCTTTCTCACAAGTGCAAACACGACTATGATACGATATTCCATCACGGAATGCCAGTGCCTATCTTCCGGCTTCATCATCAGACCTTGAAACGTAATTGTGGTCAAAGTTCATTACAAGACTTTTCTAAGAAATTCAAAACAGCTATGATACGATTTTCCATCATGAAGTTCCAGTTTATATCTTCCGGCTCCATCATCAGATCAGTTCGACATTACCACATTATTGTATTGTCATCAGAACTAAATACAGCTGCCAATTTTCATTACACTACGACCCTTGGAAGATGGTTAAATTACCTAATTACCTTAGATTCCATTACATAGTTAGTTATATACAGGTCGACCTAACAAAAGCGTGTTAAAAATGTCTAGGTTTGGTTTGGTTTCAATTTATTTAGTTACGGATTTTGTCTTAGACTTATAATTCAATATTCTAATTGGGGTGTCTGAGGTATTGCGCTTAATCTGTTACACGTTGTATAAACGGACTAATATAATAATAGAATAGATCGAAGTATTTCATTTCCATTGCTTGGTCTGTACCTAATTAATTACCGCTAACCAGAAAATTGCAGGAGTCCATTTTTCTAAATACATCGAACCCTCGTGAAGGTACCGGGGTCCCATAAGGTTTTAATTAAATGAATTAATCAAACCCCTTTGCTAGGAGTTTTGCGGCTCAGTCGCGTCAATCATGTGACGTGGCGGTTTGTGAGTGTGTTTTTTAATTAATATATGCATGTCTATACGGACGTATGTTTTATTCGGCTTTGTCATTGTTGGGGGAAATATTTTTGTAGGTATGTTAGGCGGGTATAATAATTTTGGTTAGGTTTTGAAGGAAATATAAGTGAAATAATAATGAAAGTAAGGAGGGAGGTAAAGTAGTAATCAAGATAGGGTGCCACCATAAAACAGTAAAATAAAGAATCAAATTACAAATGTTCGTTTAAAGGTTTTTGAACAAAAAATCATTATAATATAATTAAGTATTTCTTATAATTATACCTTCACAGTACTTAAGTATTTTCATTTGGTTAGGGACACAGCACAATTAAAATTATACTTGCCATTATTATAACTCGTATACTGCAAAGAAACATACATTGAAAACATATTTTTATAATAATAATGCAAATTAATAAAATTTTGTAAAGAGAAAACTAGTTTCTTGCCGGTTCTTCTCCATAGAAAACGACCAATTCGAACTGTGCACTAGAAAAAAAATGTGTCTACTAAATTCATCCTGAGCTTCCGGAGAATAAGACGAAAAAGCAAACACATGAGTGATACTACAAAGGTCCCGTTTTCCATACCATGTTCTGAACTCTAAAAATTATGAAAAATAACACTATGCATCAATTTAATATTAATTTATCTTGCAATACTGCAGCTTGATTGAACTAACTTTAAAAATAAACACAACGTTTGCAATATTTGCGAGGTTCTAACTAAACACGAGATGCTGCAGTAAATGATTAATACATCACAAATCAAAGCAGTTAATTCTTCCAGAGGATGATGATGGAGAAGTTGACTTTAGGATGTAAATAAATGTCTAGGAAACGCGCACGGCTGTGAGTCTAAAACGTTGCATAATTTAAGTGGAACGGCGCGCTGCGAATAACTAGAACATCCCTTGTTTCTAGACATTTGTCTGGTTTACCTGAATATGTTAGCGGGGCGTGGGTCCGACCGAGAATAGGAACGCTCGCAGTGCGCCGAGACATGTTAGGAATTGTATTTCTAGATGAAAAGACCACAGTGTTCAGTTATGCGGTAAAGTGTGTCGTTGGACTTAGCTTCCTTTAAAGTTTCGCAGCAGTTTACATTTTGATGCATCAAGAAGGATTCAGTTCTGTTTTTAAATTCTATAGAAACATTTAATTCAGAAAAGAACGTCATTAACGAATATTTGTAAAATATCACATTAGCTACATCCATACATTAACATGTGAAGGATTTTTTTACACCTTTTTATGGAAATTACGCAGACTGAGTATGAAATATGGCATAGTATTTTTCATGGTGAAAGTCATCAAATGCCTCCATCCCACTCTGGTTGTGGGAGTATCGAACTTCGACTGACTAAAAAGTCAGTTGCTCTTGCGTCCGGGGTCGCGGTTACTCGGTAGAACATTACCGCAAGCATGTTGGCATAGTAAACGTTCAATCTTTGAAGAGAATTACAGTTCAATTTCGATCGCTGCATGGCCTATAGTAAGTGTAAACTCTCATACTGTAGTCTGCATTAATGAAACAGATATAGCTGAATTTGCAAGAGTGGTTTTCACTAGAATAGAATAGAATAAGTCTGTATTTGCTTAAAATATAGATACATAAAAATAAGTTGTCAAATACATAAAAGAATCCATGTACATTCTGCCTTAGTGTGGCATGCAAATGTGTTATGTTGCAAATAAAAAGTGCTATACCAAATTTGATTATAACAGATAAAATTGATTACAACAAATAAAAAATATTAATGCAAATAGAAATTAATTCAAATATTACAAATTGTTGTCATTTAGCAAGAAATTATAATACTCTTTTTTCAGACGTAGATTTATTTTCTTTATCAGCTATTAAAATTCGTACTGAGTTACTTAAACTGATTGAAATAGCAGAGGACTAACTTATTTTCAGAAATGTGTTAGGTATTATAAGAGTAAAACTAACTAATCTGTATTATTAATAAGTAACGTTGTACTTGTGATCCTATTTTTAATTCGAATATGTAACTTGTGGATAACGTTGTTAGTTACGCACTAATATACCCAGATTATAAGTTAATATTAACCATGTATAGTGTGTAATTGTTGGTTTTCCTCAATAAATAAAATAAAATAAAATAACCTATCTTTTATCTTGCATATTTTTATTTGCATATTGTTATCTTGCATAGAATAATAACATTTATTAACAAGTAATTGTGTGAAATGTTTTTTTTAATTTTTTGCAACGGTAAGTTTTTAATTTTGTCAGCAGCATTGGAACTTAGGTTGAAATCTAGTCAACAGGAACGCGCTGAGGCCAAACACATTGCCAGTGCGCAAACAGTCGTCTACATTATAACGGTAAATACTACTATGCCTATTCCTGCTGGAAATACAACAGTACCTATAAGTTTATTTTATTTTATTTGTGGGTAGAATTCAAATTACTGGCGTATCCTGTTAACCCCTCCAACTAAGCTAAATATGCTTGTGGATGGAATGGGTGGAACCCGCGACATCTCGATCACAAGTCTGAACCTTAACCTTTAGGCTATTGACGCTTAAAGGCCTTAATAAATATACGTTTATCTTCTTAGCCTTTCCCCAAATATGCCAAGGTCGGCTTCCAGTCCAACCAGAATGCTTATCTACATCTGACGACGAGTTGCAAGTCTATCGGTTTTCTATCGGTTACATTTCGGGGAGTGTGCGATGGAATTACACAATCTAATTCCACCAAGCCCGTTCCATCATCGGACTACGAGACAAACGGCGAAGCGCCATCGTTACATGGTGGGCATCCCACCCATACGCACAAAAGGTTTTGGGAATACCTTTATTGTGCGTACGGCTAAGGAGTGGAATTCCCTGCCGGAGTCTGTGTTTCCCGATAGCTATAACCAAGTCAAGAGTGAATAGGTTACTTTTAGGTAAGCGTGCTCCATCTTCGACCACATCATCACTTACCATCAGGTGTGATGGTGGTCAAACGCGAACCTATTTTTAATAAAAAAAAAGAAAAAAAAATACCACAACCCAGCAGCTGGCTAACACGATACGTCTTGGCTGTGTCATATTTTTTGGGTTCTGTCTACCCGTAACGACTGACAAAGATGCACAAATGACAGCAGAGACTAACGACTTAGCGTCTTCTGCGAAGCAAGAAGAAATCTCGATATTTAATATGGTCACCCAGACTTAAACCAACTTAGGCAAATGATGCTTTATTTTCTGGGTGGGAAAATCATCGAATGACTTCTCCCGCTCTGGGTAGAGCGTTGTCAGACTTCTACTGACTAAAAACCCACCCTGCTCCTTCAGCTGCCCTTAAGTTCCGGGGCCGCGGTATCTCGTTAGAACATCCCCGCAACCCCGGCAAGCAATGGCTCTGTCAGCTTCCGTGTTTCCTGTCCCATACAACCCGTCAGCCTTTAAAGCAAGAGTAAATAGGCATTTTCTGATCTCGCTCGTTCGATCGTAGACCCCATCTTACACTTACCATCAGGTGTGATCGAGGTCAAGAGCGGGCTCATTCGTAATAAAAAAAATGGCCCTATGGGGCCCCGTCACTATTACTGACAGCTCTTTGAGGCGCGTGTGGAACACGCACCTCAAAAAGCCCTGCTCGCCATCCGCAAGTCCGCGCCTACGGTGGCCGGAGCTCGGCTCGCAATCCCTGACGCACGGGGCGAGTCCCGCGGCAGCTGGGGCGTGAGGAAGAGAGATGTCTCTCCCTCGCGCGTATGGCTTTCTCTTTTGCTAGCATGACTGCTTCACAGAAGGAGCCGAATGCATCTCATTCCCTCTCAATCCGCACCATGGTCTGACCCAGGGCTGGGTGCGACACGAGGACACGGCGGTGCTCCGCCCGAGCAGGGCACACCTCGACCGTGTGCTCCAGCGTGTCCTCCGTGTGGTCCTCACAATGACGACACCCGGGCGTGTCCTCCCGCTGTATCCAAAACAGGTACTTCCCGAAACAGCCATGTCCGGTCAGCACCTGCGTCAGGCTTAATCTTGAAGATCAACTTTGTGGCTGTTAGTATTTAGCCACGAGCTCCTCTAAAATAAACGTGTATTCTAATGTAAAACTAAATCCGTACATTGACGTCAGCAATAGCTTGTTTCGCCATTTCTGAGTCTAAACTGGTGTAGAATATGGCGCGCGCCGCGAAAACTGAACTAATTCGTACCGAGTTCGTGTTACGAGTATTGCGCTTTGCTACCTGAGTATGTCTACGTAGAATAGTTTGTAGTTTGCCTGCACTGGCAATGCCATAGTTTTGAAAGTATCAAAGTGAATACTGCACGTAGAATTTACCTACGTAAAGACGAAACGAAATTAACTCAGTAGGACAGCATTGTTCAGACTACGTGAACGCTGTTGCCCGCGACTGCGTTGTCACGATTATATGTAGTTTAGAATATTATAGTTTAGAATAAGCACATGTCTTATTCTGAACTATAATCAATCGCTTTACCAAATTTTATACAGATCCGATCAGCCATTTTGACATGATTGAGTCGTTAACATTCATGCTCATTCATCCTCCCATACTATCTCTGCGGTCGACCCTTCATGACTGACGATCGCAATCACCAATCTTCACCCAGCAATTTGTCAGGCTGTTCCATTTTTTTGCGGTCAGCAGCTAATTGGACTACTTCCTCGAACCAATGGGAGCTGTTCTGCTTCAGTTGGTCCAACCATCTTAATGGGGATCTCTTTCTGAACCTCTTGCCCTCCACGTTGGCACAGACGATCAGCTTTTCCAAGTTTTCATCTTAGCGGCGGATAATGTGACCGAAATAACTGAGGATTGTGCGTTGGTATATTGTGGACAAGCGATCTTTGATGCCGTGCTCTTGTAGTATAGAAACATTTGTGTGGAACGCAGTCCATGGGATTCGGAGCATGCGTCGCCAGCACCACATTTCAATTGCATCAATTTTTTTGCTTTTATCCTCTCTCGGTTTGTCCATGATTCGGTATCATACAATAATATGGGAATAATGAGCGCCCAAACCAAACAGTTCTTGGTTTTCTTAGATATTCCTCGATTCTTCCAGATCCTTCCATACGTATAAACTATTTATATTTACTTTATACTAGTGCATTCGTAAAAACACTAAAATGCCCTCATTTAATTTATATCAAAACTAGTAATCAGTAGTAAAAGGCAAAAAATGGTATAAAATATATATATATATATATATATAATTTCGGTACGCTGAAGCAGATTCTTGATTCAAAGTAGTAAATAAATAAAAATTTGCATATCAGCTTATCATCTGAAAGCTGTTGAGCAGAATTTTTTCTCCTACTACTTTGTTTTGATATATTTTGAATAACTGACGAACAAGTAAATGTGACAAAAGGTACTCAACCATGTACGTCGATTAAACGAATCGTATTAGATACTTATATTTGTTTTTCCTACCATCATTAGTTTTTAAGCATGTACTTACTAATACCATGATTTTTGTTGTCCGAAAGAAATTAATTATATAATGACCTATTGTCCTAGTTGCAATACACAAATAGTACAACTGATGAAAGTTTAACCACCTAAAACAGCCTTTTGAATAAACACTCCTTCGAGTCCCAAAAACCTGAACACGGCTATAGGTGATAGTGAACTTAACACGTCTACGTCAATCGCAGCCCAATCAATATCGTGAAGCGTGCTTATTTTGAGCCACTTGAATTGGAACGTGACTTTTGCCGTGTACTGCGTGATTGCCCCCGGATTACACGCTAAAGTATGTTTTTATCGCTCAGCTGCTCTTGCTTTGAGGGTCCAGGGCACAAAGTAGATACCTGAGCATGCAGAATCAAAGCGAAATTCAAGTAGGTTAAAAATTTGTTGCTAATGCTTAAAACGAAAAAAGGCGGACAAGTGCGAGTCAGACTCGCGCACGCTTCAAGGGAGTGTAGTCTTGAATATATGATTTTAATTTCAACTCGATCAGACAGACGGACAGACGGTAGGGTTTAAATTTTTTTTTAAGAGAACTAGCAATTTGGGTAGAATTCACATTACCAGCAATCTTGTTAACCCCTCCAACTAAGCTAAATATGCTTCTATTTGGAGGGGGTTCACAGCATTAGTGTAGATGCGTTTTGGTTCGAACCCGCGACCCTCGATCACAAGTCCAACACCTGCACCGCATGATCCGATCATATATATCTCGTAATTTTTAGGGTTCCGTATCTGAAAAGCGTCTTGAAACGTCAATAGCCTTATGACTACACCTACACTTGCTGATCTTCTTCAAAAAGTCAGATGCCTAGTATTCGCATCACTAGCTTCCCAATTCAGACGTGCACAATAAGGTTGTAGTTCACTCCTTCAGTGGCTTTAAGCTGATCAGATATTTAATGCAGTATTTATTCATCATTGTTGATATTATTTTGATTTTGAAATGATTTGCTGCATTGGACTCGATCGAGCGCAGATCTAAAAGGCTTATAGGCGACGAGGTGCTCGTGGACAAGCTTCATAGCCTGGCTCATCGGCGAACCGTTGCTTGCCTGTCGGTTTTCTACAGATTGTACTTCGGGGAGTATGCGCAGGAGCTCCATGACCTGATTCCTCCATCTCTCTTTCACTACCGGTCTACCAGACGAACGGCTGGGTACCACCCACACTTGGATGATATACCGCCTTGTCGTACCAAGCGCTTCTCCTCCACATTTATTGTGCGCACAGCCAAGCTGTGAAATTCTCTGCCGGTTTCTGTGTTCCCTGCCACTTATGACCTTTCAGCCTTTAAAGCACGAGTAAATAGGCATCATCTGGGCTCGCTCGTCCCATCTTAGACCTCATATATCGCTTATCATCAGGCGAGATCGAGGTCAAAATAATTCTGAGTTGTGTATTACGGGAAAAATGTATTTTATAAAAAAAAATATGAATGTTTTCAATCATAAAACCACCCCTCTTCTCACAAATAAACCCCATGCATCTACATCAGGTTATCTTTAAACATGATAAGCTATTTACTTTTATAAAGAAAAATGACTCTACACGAAACCATATGCCAAAATACCCATACCTAACGTAAGAGGTCTCAAAAACACTTGTTATAATAAAGGGTCCAAACCATTCCAACCCTTCAAATAGAGCATGAAAATTTCAACAGAAAGGATTAATGGCCGACTGGACCGAATCATTATTTAGGACAGGGAACGATGCCCCAACTCATACACATAGAGAATGGATTGAGCAGTACAGACACAGAGTAAAATTGACTGCGCTGTGAAGAGACGAAATGGCTATGCGGCCAATACTTTGTTTTGGTGGGAATATCATCTAATGACTTCTCCCGCTCTGGGTGAATCGGAAGTGGGTGAAAGTTTTTTGCTGCATAAAACCCTACCGTGGTTCTTCACTGCCCTTCCTGCGCCGCGGTATCTCATTGGCAAGTGCGGCCAATACCTAACTTTTTATAATATCACCAATTTTTTATTCAACTTGCCTTATCAGTTAAATAGTATTTACGGATCACAGCTTGCAACTGAATATTACATAATTAATTTGTAATCACAAGATTACAAATTAAACAGTTGTTCTCAATCAATTAAGATGTAATTTTGTAAATATTTACGTTTCGTTTCTATAACCATGCACGGTCGAAGCAGACTTAGTTCATGTACCTAATTTGGCGGAAAGATGGCGAGCTAACCACTTTTATGTCACGCTATGATGAGAGGAACTTAAAAATATACTTGTTTTTAAAAAGTTGATGGGTATGTAATAATTTTCAGTAATTCAATGTGACGAAGTTAAAAAGCTCTGTTTTTCACACACTTCTGTCCGTATTCATTTCAAAGTCGGACATAGAACGCTCAGTCCATTCCTCTAGGTCTATGCCCCATCCTGATTATGGAGAGTTAGTTGAAAAATAGCTTGAGTTATGTGTTATGTACCGTATATAGCTTTTATCTTGAGAGCTTTATTTTGTCCCCACTTTCCTGTTATTACAATATTATAGCAGAATTTTGTATGCTTTCTGCATAGGGGAGAATGGAGTGTTATTTTAGTAGATTTTGTTACTTTGTGCTATTTATTTGGCATTTTGACATTATAATTATATACCATCGATAATATTGATTTTAATGCATTAATATTAATAATATTGTTTTTGTCCTGTAAACGTATTGTGTATATACTACAATAATAATATAATATAGAATTGAGTAATGTTTCAACAACCGATTCAGATAATATATTGCGATATGATTATGTATTTAAGGAAGACCAACAGATAAATTTTAATCTGTTTAATGTTGACTAAAATAAATTGTTTGTCGGCGCGTTCAATTATTTAAGAGTGAATGATGAACAGATATGTCATGCGTCGACGTCACCTGCTAAACCCATCAGTCGTCTGTGGTCAATTCCTACCTACACGACGAATTTTCCATGTTGATTTTAATATTGTGTATTCACCATGATTGTAAACTTACTACCTTTTTTTTTCTCTGGCTGGGAAAATCATCGAATGACTTCTTCCGCTCTGGGTGGAGCGGAAGGGAGTGTCAGACTTCTACTGACTAAAAACCCACTCTGTTCCTTTAGGTGTCCTTAAGTTCCGGGGCCGCGGTATCTCGCTAAAACATTCTCGCAACCCCGGCAGGCAATGGCCCTATAGGACCCCGTCACTGGTGTTGACAGCTCTTTGAGGCGCGCGTGGAACACGACGCGCCGCCGACCCGGGCCTGGTCCTTACCGGACGGTGAGCTACCCCTGCTCGCCATCCGCAAGCCCGCGCCTACGGTAGCCGGAGATCGGTACGCGACCCCCGATGCCTGGGGCGTCTCTCGCGGTGGCTGGGTCGTGAGGAATAGAGATGCCTCTCCCTCGCGCGTTCGGCTTCCTCCTTCGCTAGCATGACTGCTTCGCAGAAGGAGGCGACTGCATCCTATTCCCTCTCGCTCCGCACCATGGTCTGAACCAGGGCCGGGCGCGAGATCACCGCCGCTGGTAAACTTACTACCTAAGTTTTGTGTAATTACATAGTGGAATGTAATGTATTTTTTTTAAAGCTAACTAGCAATGTGGCAATATTGTATGGTTTATTTATAGTATTTCATGTCTTTCTATTTCTTTTAATAAATCATTAAATGGTGGCTCTGGGTGGATCGGAAAGGAGTCAGATTTCTACTGATTAAAACATCACGCTATTGCTTCATTTGACTTTGCATTCCGGGTGCGTAGTATCTCGCAATCGTTAAAACATTCCCGCAACCCTCACCAACCCTTTTCAGGTTATCTTTCTATCTAGGTTGCGGTTTCCGCATTTAGTGCTTGGAAATGGCAGTCGACGTTCCAGACAACTTCCTCCTTCTAGAAGCAGATTATGTCATTCGGTCTATTCAGACTTTTGTAAGAGAATACTAAAATGTTTGAATTTCTTAGCACTTAAGGAACACGTGTACTACATTTTCTGCTTCATGCATTTTCTGCACAGGAGCTACGTTCTAATTGTGTGGCTTGATGTAAACGTTTCGTGTTTTTAATGAATGTATTAGTTTTATAGTAATAAGATAACATTTCTCATAGTTAATTGCGTGCAGGTTGATGTGATTGCCGCGGTTACACGCATGACTTACAAATCGTAAGCCCTGCCTGTAACCCCTTCAACTAAGCTAAAGCAGCTTTTCGATTGTCCATTTTATTCTAAAAATATAATGTTACATGAATATACAAAAACAGAACATATTAAAAAAACTTTTTTGCAAAAAAAATAAAACCGACTTCCATATCAAAACACTACAAAGCCAAAAATAATTTTAATTTCGGTAGTCGGTGTTATTGGTTTTGTATTTTCTTTTTTTCACACCGCCTTCCGAAATTAAAATTTTTTTTGGCTTTGTAGTGTTTTGATATGGAAGTCGGTTTTATTTTTTTTGCAAAAAAGTTTTTATTTTTGCGCTTTTTAGTGAGTCAATTTGTAATTAATCTAGTTATAAAATCCAAAATGTCAACTACAAAAAACTAAAAACGCGCGAACAAAAAACACAATTCAGAGTAAACGAAAAGATCATCAATGTAAATATTTTTTTTACTTTTGTTGATTTTTCAGAAACGGATTGTCCGATTTCGATAAAATTTTCATGGGACCATTTGGAAAGTATACCCTTTCCAACAAAAAAAAAATTTTCAAATCGGTTGGCAAGCGACGGAGCTATGCCCGAACAAACATAAAAAAAAAGCAAACAAACATCCGAATTGAGAACCTCCTCCTTTTTCAGAAGTCGGTTAAAGAATAGTTAAATTTAAATAAGGATTTTTTGTAATTATGACATAAAATAATAAACAAAAATACTTACGTAATTGGTTGCGCGGACTACGTGTGTAGTGCAGGATCTTTGAGGAGCTACTGTTTATGTTTGTAGTGGGTTCGAAGATAGAACCTGTGACCTCTCGATCACAAGTGTGACATCTTAGCCATAAGACTATTGACGTATATTTGCGCATCCCACAGGGACTGTTTTTTTTTTTAACATAAACGTTATGTATAAATATACTAGGCAAAATGTTGTTTTCTCATGTTCAAACAATGTATGTACCAGAGATTAGCTTTGTAAGCATATAACATAAGCATTTTATGATTATACTACCGATTTCTATTTCATGAACAAGTTTTTTAGCTGCAGAAAAAGCACTTTTTACTCAACATGTGCCTTTCCTGATTTATTATAAAAGAATATTTCCACATGAGGGGTTGAAAGCAGCGTGTCATACCCTGTAATTTACCCGACACATATTTAAGCAGTGAAGAATTATTCGGAAATAGCACATTTCACGTCAAGACCTATTATGCCAAAATACTTTGAAAAAGAATGGAGAGTAACCCGTTTTAGCATTCACGGAAGCTTTCAACACTTTTATTTAGGTTTTAAAATTCTCGTTTAGTGAAAATACGTTACTTATTTCAGAACAATTGAGTTTGTAGTACATACATATGTATATAGTAAGTATCTTGTATAAATATTGTTTGTACATTATTGAATAATGAATTTGCGGCTTGACTTTATTTGAGGTTTGAGATAACTTTATTCTCGTAAGTGAATACAATTGTAGAATTATTCATTAACATGAGAATATTTAAACTAAACAAAGAAACTCTAATATTGCAAAGAGTTGAAGTTAGTGAGTTCGTAGGAAGTCATTTCTTCATCTACTGAACCAATTTTGAAACCTTTTTTACCAATATAAAGCTACATTATTTCTGAGTAATATAGGGTAAATTTTTAAAATCAAGCGACTGAAGCCAGTATCAAAAGCTTGTATATTATATTGAGAGTATAACAAAACCCGGTATTAGCCAGCAGAGCTTGTTAAATATAAATTGGGCAATACCAAAGTATTGTTAACCAGATCAAAACAAAACAAAAATCGGAATTCAATATATCCACTTATTTACTCCAATCAAAATGAAATCACAAAACCCACAATTGAACTCAACATGAAAAAGGTCGAGTTTAACCCCAATTGTTCATTCATAAAAATTGACCCTGAAATAGAACTCGGGTTACCGGTTATCCTAAACCCTTTCCTCTTCTAAAACATGGAGATGATATATAATTTCCCACTCTTAGAATGAAAGTGACATAACTCTGAAATCCTGTAACTTCAACATCATCTTTTTTTTATGTAACTCAAATTATTTAATAAAAACTTATTAGCAAAACATAAAACCGACTTCCATATCAAAACACTACAAAGCCAAAAATTACTTTAATATTGGTAGTCGGTGTTATTGATTTTGTATTTCTTTTTGACAGTTTTATTTTTTGCTAATAAGTTTTTTTCATGTTGTTTAGTGGGTCGGTTTGTAATTTATCTAGTTTCAAACACGACGACCGATGATGTACGAATGACAGCCAGGAATAACGGCTTAAGACCAGGCACGCTAAAATAATTTTCACGCAAGTTCCGCCCCCATGCACCCCTGGTTAGGCCGTTGTGTGCTAAACGCTAACGCAGCAGTAATAAAGTTGAATATCGCGTGCGCTCTTTCACCATGTTCGGCTTTGAAACGAAATATCGTAAGTCTTAATACTTATTTCGTTTATAACTAAAGTAATAATTGATCTAGAGAAAAAATATCTTATATTTGGATAATAAACTATATTCTTTAAAAGCTGAGTAAACTTGATTAAATTTTGAATAATCTTTAAAAACAGTCATGATTTTCGATTAAAAATGAATCGAGCGAAAATGTTCCAGTTACGTAACTGGTCAAGAAATGTAAAAAAGATCCAATAAATCATATACTAGTGTTCCATTTTGATTGTGTGCGTGATTGTTTCAGAATATTAAAGCAAAGTTACATACAGTTTAGAGAGCCTCCTCTTAAAGTGTTTTCTGAGGCACAGAGGAATTTTGATTTGTTAAAATGATCATTCATTCACGTACCGGTCTCGGCAAGTGTTGCTTAACCTTGAAAATCGATGCGGACGGCTGTTATTATTCAGTCACGATCTTCTATTTTTAATTTCAGTTTAAAATAAAAATAAAATAATCTTTAATTTGGATAAGCAACATACATATGGATTAGTAAAAAAAAACAAAAGATAACTTATACCTATGATAGTACCTCAAGTTATGTATTATCTATCTATTTCATAACAAGGCTGTTGTTCAAAATGCATCTTTGAATAACATCACCTAACAAATGAGAATCGTACCTCTCCGCTATGGTCTTCAGGATGGAGTTGGAGCTGCCCCGCACTCTGCAGAGCAAAGAGGCAGATTTCTGTCTGACGATGGCGTGGAAGCCATCGACTTGTGCTACTACACTACTCTTTTTTTTCGGTGGGAAAATCATCTAATAACTCCTGCCGCTCTAGGTATAGCGGAAGGGAGTGTCAGAATTCTACTAACTAAAAGCCACCCTGTTCTTTAAGGTGCCTTTACTTTCTGGGACCGCGCTACTCTTTAGAACATTCCCACAAGAACTCTAACACTGCTATACCTACGTCCTACACTACAGACTCGTATAAGTACGTATTATGTTGTGGTTTCATTGGTGAATATAGTGAAACCTTTCAGAAATTAAGAATTATGTTATTTAGGTATATGTATAATTTAATTATTTAAAAGTAATTTTTGAGTTAGGTCAGTTTCATTCTAAGTGTGTTGATTTGATCGGAAAATAAAATCAGGAAGTGAAGAGATACTGGGAATATGAATTAATCAAATTGTTATTGTTTTCGTAAGGGAATGTTACTGGAGCAATGTGATGTGACGTGAATCTATCAGATTTTGTGATGAATGAGGAAATCCTATACTAAAAATCCCTGTATTGTTTGATCTAGACTCTGCGTTCCATATAGGTAAAACATAATACATTTGTTTGATTTTTTCCATGTCAGTGCTTTTTAGAACCTTTTCTTTTCGGGTCGAAATCATCCCAGATGGAGTGTAGGAGAATTTTAGACTTCTACTGACAAAAACTCACCCTATCTCTTCAGTTGCTCTAGCGTTTCGGGGCCGCGTATCTCACTAGGATATTCCCGCAACCGCGGCAGGTAATGGTCCAATCGGGCCCCGTCTATAATGCTGACAGCCTTATGAAGCGAATGTGCGACCCGACGCGCCATCAAGTCCAAAGGTACGTTGCGGTATTGTTCGAAAAAGTTACCGCGGCTTCGGAACACGAAGGGCAAATGATGGAACATGGACAGGTTTTAGTTAGTAAGAGTCTGAAACACCCTCCCGCTTTGCTCAGATTGGGAGACAGTCATTGGATGATTTCTCATCCTTAAAAAAAGTCAAGACAAACAAATTGTTATTGTTCTTGTAAGAGAATGTAATGGAAACAATGTGACGTAACTAAGATCAAGTTTTGTGTTTCCTGATCGCTAAAACTTAGGAGTATTTAAGTCAAGAGTGAATAGGTTACTTCTAGGCAAGCGTGCTCCATCTTCGACCATATCATCACTTACCATCAGGTGAGATAGTGGTCAAACGCGAGCCTATTCTGAATAAAAAATAAGGAAGGAAATCGATTTATGCCAATACTTTCTTTGAACTTAACATAATAATATCTCCTATATTTAGTATCAGACATACCTTTACAATTCGTAATTGTTTGAAGATGGCGATATCAGACAATCTAATATCTATACATTTTTACTTATATTATAGCCTTAATTGAGCAATCTAACATATGTGTTTATAATTAATCATCTATGTATTAATACACATAGGTAGGTATTTAGTATTACATGTAATTATTTTCATACCGATACTTTACGATTGTCTTGATTGCCAGCGTAGGCGTCCTCGATCCCATCTATACATATACAAAGATATAAATAAAATTGAGGTATCTGACTGTGATTTTAAAATAACTGCATTTTCTCACAGGCTTATTACCATCAAGTAGTTATTTACATGATACTAAAACATACACAAACTTTTTTAGACAAGGGAATTTCGGTATGTTAAAATCATAGAAATATAAAAAAAAAACAGCATCTATGGCTAAAATATTCTCCCGTCCGCAGTTGCTAAACCTTGAAGATTGACCCAGTTAACGGTTATTATTTAACCAATAACTCCGTTTTATTATCTCGAAGTGTGTTTTTTGTTTTGTTATTAACGCGAACTAGTAATGTGGAAAGAATACATATTAACAAGCAATCTTGTTAAACCCTCCAACTACGATAAATAATATGCTTGTGTCTTGAGTCACGTCAATAGTGTAATGGGTGGAGTTCGAACCCGCGATTTCTCAATCACAAGTAGCACTTTAGCCATTAATAATCATATTTAATCATTAATTCATAATTAATTATTTCAACATCATTTTTCAGCACAAAATTTTTTTCCCTCCATCCATCGTCTCCACATACCATTAAACAGCGCTGCGTAGAGCGTCCGAGCCGGCGGTGGGTCTCGGTTCGTTTGCTATTCACTGTAGCCTGCAGAGCACAGGTGTCATATACAGGGCACCAACGGACGAATGGATATTTTAAAAGGGATTCTTATATTTATATTATATTTTGTTTTAGTCCCTAGTGGAGATAAAGTCTATGCTTAGAGCGTGACAAATTTAATGATATATGTAATGTACCGTGTATACAGTGCATATTGTTCAAGACAGAAACACATTGTTCTTGTTTACATGCTTTTTTATTAGTCACTATCATCATCAGATGATGACGACAAAGAGGCTAAGCGGATGCTTAGCCTCTTCGTCGTTGCTTAGCCTTTAGGTCGGCTTCCAGTCTAAGCATATACAGCTGACTACTTGGATTTTATATGGAGCGAGTGCGTGTCTGACTTCCACAATCCAGTTGCTGTTATTACATTCTCTCACAGTATCAAAACGATCTTTACGTTTGAAATGTAGTTTGCAACACCCACCGAAAAACAGGGTTGGTATATTGTAAATGCCGAAGTCTGTTCGTCTGTTACGTTGTCACGGCTAAAACATTAAACCGATTTAGACGAAATTCTGGAGTCAAACATGTTTTTCCAAAAATACACCTCTCAAGGACTGAAATTGGAAATGAAAGTTTTTATCACAAATTATACCAACGAAGTCTCAGGCAACAACTAGTATCATATCCATCTATAACAAAATCAAAGTTAATAAAAATTACTATAAAGCAGTGAGCACAACGTTACAGATTGTCGCCATGCGTGCTGAGTTTATTTGTGTCCGTTTTTGTCCAATCCGGACGGCCGCGCGCGCCTGGACGCGGCTCGGACTCGGCCCGGACACGCCTCGTTTGACATTCAACCGGCGCAGGCAGGTGTCACCTACAGGCTGCTTCTTTTGCTTACTTATTTTCGCATACAAATACAATGTTTGTGAAGCCATTTTTATCTGGACATTGCTAGATTACTAACGTACCTGGAGAGTTTGTGACATGTTTTCAGTCTTTACCAGTAGTGCGAATTATAATTTCTCCTATTTATCTTATTTTTTATTAGTTTACTTAATCTCTCTAACATTGTTTACATAAATTTGCATCATCACATTTTTTATTATTTTTTTTATTTATTATTATATATATATATATATATTATTGTTGTTAGGCCCGTGTTTGACCACCTTGTTTTTGGAACTAATGGTAAACGCTGATGTGGTCAAAGATGCTTACCTAAAAGTAACCTATTCACTCTTCACTTAAAGACCCTCAAGTTATAGCTACTAGGAATCTCAGACTTCAGCAGGGCATTGCTGTTGGTATTAAAGTCATTCCCCCTTGGCTTTAATACCAACAGGTTATAGCTATCAAGAAACAGTCTCCGGCAGGGCATTGTACTCCTTAGTTATTACGCTCAATGAAAGTATTACCAAAGTTTTGTGCGTTGTACAGTATTACAAAAGGTGATTTATTTAATTCAAAATAACTTTTTCCAAAACATTTTCACAGCATGATTTTTGCATATTTGAAAGTACCTCAGAATAGGAGTTTCTTTATAATATTTGAGCTGTTCCTTGAGATAACATTAAAGTAATACAAAGCCTACCTTTCCAGTTTCTCGGTTCTTCCATCCATAAAAGTTCTTGAAAAGATTTGAAATCCAATTTCGCACTTCAGCACCCATACTTATATCAATATTATTTTCTCTGGCTCTTGAAAATGTGGAAGTTCGCAATCACATTAGGACCGACACAAATCCGTATTGGCAGTATACCTTGCCTTTGCTTCACCGCACGTCTAAGTCTAGGCACATTATAAAGATTACCCAGAACTTGAAATCCGCTTACTGTTCCAACCAATTTGGTCGGAAAATTACGTCGAAGAAGCCTTTTAAGAATTGTTTGTCATTTACGCGGTTGAAGATAAGTAATATTTTCTCAAAAACAATGTTAATCCACTAATATTATAAAAGTTTGTTTGTTTAGACGCACTAATCTTCAAAAGAACTATGTGAATTTGGATGAAATTCTGTATGGAAGTAGCTTGAAGCTTGTGGAATGTACTAGGCACAATATTCAGGGTTAATTGGACGTAGTTAAGCGAAAAGGATCCAATCCACACCCAGTTACTTTTGAGATATTGACGTTTGAAGTTCAAGAGGTGTTTTTTCATTAGTATTTGTTTTAAAATGAACAAAAAGTATATTTTTTCTGTGGAATATTAACACTTTTTTTTATAAGTAATGGTATATTTATGCATAGAGTCATATTTTCAGAGTTAAATGTAAATATGTAGGTATGGATCCTTTTTGTGAAATTACTATCTCCATAGAGCATGCTCTAGTCTCAATTTCGGCAAAATGATCCACATAATAAATAATCACATAAAACTTATATTTTAATAAAAATAAATACAAGATACTTAAAAATACTGTACCCTTTGCCTAGTTAAGTCAATAAATACTGCTGACAGGTGTTAAGTAGTAGTGATTTATCAAAATGAATAGCAATAAGTCATTGTTGAGTTTTTGAGGGTAGAAGTTTAACATGCATTTCTTCACTGGTATTAATTTTACAATGAATTGAACATCCAATTTTATTGTGAAATATTAACATTTCTTTGTTTACAATAGTATTTTCAGGTGTAGTGTTATATTTTCTGAATTTTTTGTAAATATATAGATCTGGATCCTTTTCGTTAAATTTTAGTTTCTATAGTATATCCTCTAGTCGTAATTTCATTAAACGATCCACATAATAAAGTGTTTAAAACTTATTAAAATTTCATAAAATAATATTTAATGAAACAAAACAATACTCATACAACTTTATTTAAAGCTACAACATAATTTTGTAAAACAAAATCTTAAAAACCCCTCTAAACTTTTCTTTATACTTCCATATTAATAAATCATTTTACGATAATCAACAATCAGTTATCAAAACATAAAAAAGGAAATTTCTTCTTATTATAATAATGTCCATAATTAATCAATCTTTTAATCATCTGTCTCAACAAACTCTCTGGACAAAATCGTAACCATCTACATCTTCTGAAATGTTATTATTCCCCTTTAGTGATGTATAAAACTCCTGACAGTCCTTTGGGATAAGTTCCAACATTGACATTAGATCGTTGAGCTTGGCTTGCGGTATTTCCTTACCGTCAGGCCATAGTAAACTAAGATCATCCTCAGATATGTCCATTAGATTGCCTCTATATTTTGGATGAAAATCGAATCAACAAAAAGTCACTAAACACTGTGAGTCGTTTTTGTTGACTGATTTATGGGAATAATAATTGAAAATGAATTTCTCTAAAAAGATCCAAGAGTTCTGAATTGTTTTAATTATATTATTTAGATGAAAGTGTATTCATCAAAAAGGTCCCAAGTACAATGGATCATATTTGTACTTTTGATCAGTGAAGATAATGAATAAATTGCAATTACGCAAAAACAACCCAGAATTCTTGAATCGTTTTACCTAATCTATTAGAAATACTAGTTCAGAACCAGGAAGTTTGGATTGTTTATGCTGAAAAAAAAATAAGAAGCGCTATACATGTGGACTGGTTCTGAAGTTTAAGTATACAAAAATAGAGCTATATTTAGCTGGGTAGTTTTTACTGACCCTTAGTATCTATATTTTAGATCAGTTTGGTGCACTTAACTCATTTTTGACCAAGTTGTGGATTGGATCCTTTTTGCTTAACTACGTCCAATTGTAAAACACCGTTAACTTCTCAGGACTATGTTACTAACATCATAATCAACAACTTTTGTTCTATGACTTTTACTTACTCTTTGCGAAGCAAAAGAAAGCGATTTATAAGTATCGCTTTCTTTTGCTTCGCATAGACTTCGTAACATTTAGGGTGTTCAATTTAAATATTTTTATTTTTGTATGAAAATCTGGTGAACTAAAATAAGACGAATTTTTAAAAGTCATAGAACATAAGTTGTTGATTATGATGTTAGTAACATAGTCCTGAGAGGTTAACGGTGTTTTACAATTAACCCCGTATAAGCATGCATAACAATACGAAGGAGGGTAATGATTTTAAGTCCTCGGAAGCGTAGCGGGAAAGAATTCCGCGTGACTATAAGCTAGTTCACGTATATGTAGAGGAAAAGGTTTTGACAATGTTAAATGCCAGTAAGAGTAGAAAAATTTAAATAAAGTATGGATCTTAAAACTAGCATTACAAATTATACTTGAACTAAAAATATACTTGTTACCCGTTTAGCGGCAATTATGTCAATTACATGCTTTTTCCTTATATAGGAAATCTAATTTCCCGAGGACCTCGGATCCATAAAGCAATATTTAATATATATTTTAGTGGTTTTAGGGTTCCGTACCCAAAGGGTAAAACCGGGACCCTATTACTAAGACTTCGCTGTCTGCCCGTCCGTCTACCTATCACCAGACTGTATCTCAAGAACCGCGATAGCTGGACAGTTGAAATTTTCACAAATTATGTATTTCTGTTACCGCTATAATAACAAATACTAAAAACAAAATAAAATAAATATTTAAGGGTGGCTCCCATACAACAGACATGATTTTTTGCCGTTTTTATAGAAAATGGTACGGAACCTTTCGTGCGCGAGTCCGACTCTCACTTGGCCAGTTTTTTTATTTTACTTTTTTTAAGAATCAGCCAACTCTTGACCCCGTCACAACTTCTTCTTCTTCTTCTGTAGTTTGGTTTCCGCACTTAGTCTCTGCACGAGACCATTGTGCGTGAGCCATGTCGGCCGTCACTCCATCCAGCCAACCTCCCTCCAGAAGCAGATCAGGTTTTTCGGTCTATTCAGGATATCTGTAAGGGAATTTAATGACCCGAGGGTTCGTTTCCGTATTTCGGTGATTTCCGTGCACTCTAGGAGCACGTGTCCTACCGTTTCCTCCGTCCCCATACATGCCCTGCACAGGGGACTGTCCGTTATACCTATTGTGTGATAGTGTTTGTTCAGTGAGCAGTGCCCGGTGATGGTCCCCGCCACCATTCGTAGGCTTCTTCTGTCCAGGTGTAGGAGGCGCCTGGTTAGTTTATTTATTTATTTTTTTTTTTTGTTCATATTTTTATTAGTATCATGTAAACATACATTATTGTGGGTTTGAATATGTCCCTCGTTTAAACTAACATACTGTATAATACTCATAAAATACTTATATATGCTAAAATAATAAACTAATAAATACGGTGCTTTCTTATACTGTATACTTAATCTTTCTTGTACTGTTATAATTTAATCAGGCTTAAAATTAATATGTTGGCTTAAGATTAATAAATAGTCTTTGATTAAATATAGGAGCTCGTATAATAATAATAATAATAATAAATGTATTTATTTACCAAAGAAAAACGCACACAGACAAACACAGTTACAACATGGTACCATTTAAAAGTATAAAATAAAATTTAAACATAACTAAGTATTACATAGTTGGTTCTTGCAGAAGAAAAATGTTTACAAAATGTCTATGCATACAAATGTAAAGAACCCTGTCTCTTAAACTAGGCCTACGCCTGTGTCTTAAGAGACAGTGATCAGCCAAAAAAAAGCTACTTGAAACATAATTGCAATATTTAACAGCGTGAAAGTGTGTCGAAGAGCCATTTTCAAATACATTTGATGTTAGTTACAATAAAAAAATGTTATTATGTAATCTAATTATGCTAGGTGAAAATAAAATTAAAATATTAAATAAAAATAAAAAGTAATTAAAAAAGTAAATGCGTGCGTATTTGTGTGTGCACAGGGGTGTGTGACAATGAATGTGTAATGGATATTGTGTATGTATATGTGTGATGTATAATGTGTGTATGTGTGCGTGTATGTTTGTATGTCGTGTGTATATGTGTGTGTGTATCAGTCAGGTGACATGTGACAGCAAAGATTCAGTTATAATATAATCTTGCTGTAAAAGCCAATCAGAAGTTTTTGATTTCACATTGAATTTATTCATGTCTATAATATTTAGTTCTTTCTGTATTTTTTTATAAATTTGAAGGCTTAAGACATAATATTGGCGTCTCGCAAATGAGGTTTTGCATCGCACACTTGGAGGAATATATGTACGCTTTCTTGGATCAGATAGAGGTAGGCTGGCATGTATTCTAAGCACAGACTGAAGAACAAAGAGCTGGCGAACCGTCAGCACTTTACAATAAGCGTATAGCTGCGTTGTAGGGTATCTGCGAGGTTTCCTTAGCATAACTTTGAGGACAGCTCTTTGAGACCTCTCCGCCCTCAGCAGATAAGTTTTCGCTGCACCACCCCATGCAGTTATGCAGTATCCAAGAATCGATTGGCATAATGTGAAATATACCATTTTGAGAACGTCAGTACCAGCAGATTCTCGAAGAGCTTTGAAGATGTGAATAAGACGAAGTGCTCGAGCAGATAGTGAATCAAGTTGTTTGTCCCATTTAAGCCCCTCATCTATATGCACACCTAAATATTTCACACTATCCGTTCTATCAATAGAAGGGCATGAGCATGACACTAACTGGTTCTGGCATGAGTGAGTCGTTATCATGAAATTACTTGAAGGTCTACTGTTGCACCGAATGGCAAAGGGCAGGTAATAAGTTTTTTTCAGATTTAATGTTAATAGGTTTTGGTCAAGCCAGTGCATTATTGAAGACAGTGCTGATTCTGCCTTTATCTTCACTGCTTCCCACGATGGTCCATTAACCAGAATCGCTGTGTCATCTGCATAAGCATAGATCTTACAATCAGGGATAGAGATTCTACATAGGCCATCTATGTATATTAGAAAAAGTGTGGGGCCCAGTATGCTTCCCTGAGGTACACCGTATGACACAACTTCTTCGTCACTATAGGAAGAGCCAATCTTTACTACTTGGGTGCGATTTCGTAGGTAATCTTTGAAAATTTCCAAAGCTATGCCACGTACACCTACAAACTCTAACTTGGAAATTAGCTTTGGAACAGAGACCGTGTCGAACGCCTTCGAAAGGTCCAAGAAAATACCGAGGCACTTTATCCTACTGTCTAGTGTCTTAGCGACAGATTGAGTCAGATCCAGTACTGCATCTTCGGTGGAGACTCCAGTCCGGAAACCGTATTGATTATCTGCTATAATGTTATACTTATCGATAAAGCTTCTAAGACTTTTATTGAGAATCTTTTCTAGGATTTTTGAGATCGATGGTAGAACTGATATAGGCCTATAATTGTCAACACAGCCTCTGTTCCCGCTCTTATGGATTGGGTGGACAATTGCCCTCTTTAAGCAATCCGGAAAAATACCTGTCTCAATACACAGATTGCAGATATATGTCAAAGGCGACACCAAGACATGATGGCAGTTCTTAAGAAGTGTGGAAGATATTCCATCCCAGCCCACGGCACAGTCATTGCGCAGCTGTACTATAATAGACTCTACGTCATGTTCGTCAACTTTTGGTATAACAAGTGAGTTGACTGGCGGCCTCAGAGTCTTATTATTGTCAGCAAGGAAAGTGCGACGAGTAGGAGATACTTTGTTCGGGTCGTTAAGGATTTTTTCAGCCATGTTCTTCCCAATACTACTGAAGAAAGAGCAAACATTGTTAAGCGAAGATGCAGGGCTGTCATGTGACAGCCCTGCATCTTCGCTTAACAATGTTTGCTTTTGTTTGTTTGCAAGACATGTGTCTTGAGCAGTTCATTAGGACTAGAACATATTTTGCCAGTATTGGTTATTTCTTTTATGGTTTTCCACAGTGCTTTAGGATTATTCTTTGATTTCTCAATCTCACTCTTCTCGTAAGTCCTCTTCAATTTACGTAGCAGCATATTGCAGAAATTACGATATCTCGTGTACGATACCTGCAGTATAAGATTGTCAGGAGACTTTTTTGATTTTGCATGGAGTTTATCTCGGTGCTTGATGCATTTTAGAAGTCCTGGAGTTATCCATGGTTTCAAAGTCCTTTGTTTTCTTGGTAAGCTAATTTCTTTGGAGTGTTTAGTTATTGCTGAGATTATCTTTGTGATAAGTGATTCCATAGCAGTATTGGCGTCCTTGATTTTATATATGTAGGAGAAGTTTGTGTTTTCTAACTCTTCCTTAAGGGCTTCTTGGTTTGTTCGGGAGATAGTGAAGCTTTTGTTTCGTGTCGGTTTTGTATTCGAAATTGAAAGTATAATTGGCTTGTGGTCAGTTATATGTGATTCCAATACCAATGTGGTAGCCATTGAGTTCGTTTTTAATAAGACGTGATCAAGGCAATTTTCCATCCTAGTTGGTAATAAGTGGGTTGGTAGGAGTCCATAAGACGCGTTTAGGATTAGATATTCTAGTGCACGGTCATTCCTATTGCCCAGCTTTATGTCAATGTTCAAATCACCCACAGTAGAGATGTTCGGGAAATTTGATATTTCATTATAAACATTATCCAAGCTAGTCAAAAAAACTGTCAAATTGATCTTTGCTATTATACGATGGAGGCCGATAAATTGCTACTACAGCAAGCTTATTATCAATTTGACATACTAGACAATTTGCATAGTTGATATTTGGTTCCCATACCTTGACGTTTAGGCCGATTTTAGTGTAAATTATAACACCGTCGTTTTGGTTTGTAGTATTTCTTGTTGAATGCGACTGGTAACCTGTAAGTACTGGGAGGTTTATTACTTTACTTAGCCAACATTCAGTAAGAACAATTATATCCAAATCAATATTTATTAGGCACAACAATGCTAGAAGATTGTCAAAATTTTTATTAATGCTACGAATGTTTATATGCAGTAGTCTAATGCTACTGTGGGTTCTATTTATATATTTAATACAGTCGTGTGGGTCGCACGAAAAGGAGTCATCAATGTTTAGATTATCAAGGTCCTGATTTATATCATTTATATTAGCCATGGATGCATTTAAATATCGCTAAAAGAGGAAACATTAATAGTGCGAGCCTAGCTATATGGCAAAAATATCGCTTTTATGTAAAAATGTAGTGGCAGGGGGTAGTATGTATGTTTGTGCTGTCGTAATTATTTGTATATAAGTAGGGTGTTATAGAGTGTGATAAGTGTGAAAAGTGTTTTATACTGTAATTGTTACAAAGTGACGAGTTACATTTTGCAGTTAACAAGGTAAATGAGAATTGATAAAAATTATAAACTATATAGCCTAAAGTTTTTACAATCTTAACTAGTCATTTACTGAGTTCTTGGAGACATTTCTCTGATCTTATTAATACCTGCTTATCGCCCGTCTGCTTGCGAAGGAATATATTTCCATTTGTGACCCAACAGAAAGTATAATTATTATTTTTCGCATATTCCCGCGCCAAGAAAAATAGCTTTTTGGAACTCGAAGAAAGCTGCTCAGTAACGTATACCGCCTGTTTTTTTCCCGGTATGCCTAATAGCTCAGTATTCAATTTATTTTCCTTAGATTTTATTTTTGTTGTAAGAACGGATAGCAAACATTAGATTTTGTTTTGTTTGCACTGTTGCAAACTCAACAATGATTGGGCGTGTGGTGTGGGTCGCCATATCGTTTTGTTTGCTATTTTTCCCCGGGATACGATATATGTCGCGAAGTCCGGTTTCGGATATTGGCATTCCAATTAGGTTGCCTATACTGCAGACTGTTTTTATTAGGCCAGTTGTAGTCTCTTCGTCGGTTTGCGGAATATTTCTTAAGGTAAACGCAGGTATTAACGACCCCCCTAAGGCAATTTTAAAATCAATCATATTTTTTTAGTATACAGGTTCCTCTAAAGATTAATAGTTTCATTTTATATGCTAGTGTTATGTATAAAAAATGTATTTACTGAATCAAATACATTTAAATACAGGACAATCTTGTAAAAAATAATTTACAATGTGACTTAGTCGAATGTTGCAATTACCGACCCATAAAAACGGCTGTGAAGCTATTAACGATTTTAATGCAGCTATTTCCGATCGTGTATGAGAGGAGGCCTTTTTTCAGCAATGGAATGTATATAAGCTAGTGATGATGATGATTATCGATCTTAATAAAATAAAACAAAATAAAAATCTAAATACTTATTTGTATTTTTTTATTATCGTTATTTTTAATAAAAACAAATTAGTACTTCTTCTTCTACCTATGAACTAAATGATTATAAACTTTTAAATTAATCAACTTAATACTATTAATACACATATATATTTTAATTTAAGGATTTCAAACTCTAGGATATTTCCTTATGCTATTGAGATCATAACCATTCTTTGAAAATTATAATTTTAATCATCACAGTCATTGGTTCACCTCTTTTTAGAAATAAATTGCAACTAATTAGTTACATATATGATTTTGTACAACTGGTGCTTACAAACGAAACATTAAAGTCACTTAAAAATAGATTCATCATCAGACTCACTGCTATATAAGACTCGAGGTTTAACTGTCTCTCTTGTAGAGTCTGACTCTAATAGACGTACGGTAGTTTCTGTTTCAAAAGAATCTCCATCATTAATTAAAGTACTATTAGAATGTTCATGTCCTTTTTTAAATTCATTTTCTAACTCACTGTTACAAAGCACGCGATGCTTTGCTGCTTCCTTTGGAAGTGAATTAAAATCTAATTCGCTATCTGATTGATATTTACTAGGTCCTGCTACAGGAGAATCTTCTTTGTTAACCGCATTCACTTTTTTAATATGTTTTTCTTCTTTAAGGTCGTTGTTTTCTTTAATAGTTCTTTTTGTTCCCTTTTCCTAAGGTTTCTTGTTATCTTTTTTTTTTTGTCTTCTTTTTCTTTTATAATTCTCCTTTGATATTCCATAAACTCATCAGCTACTGTCGGCATTCGTTTTTTATTTAATGCCTTCTTTTTATTGTAATCGATATTATTCTTTGGAAAGTAAAGAGAATTTTTGAAAGGTGTTGCATAATTCTTAAATGGTTTGTTCGCTTATTTTTGGAGCGGCCTCTTTGGTTGCATTTTTGGGTGATGGTGTATACCTCTGAAGTGTTTGTAACGGCTCCGCGGTTATTTCAATTAAAATATTATTTTCTGGTGCAAGAATCGAAGTGGACAAGGGTCTGAACTCGTTGGTAGATGGTAGAAGTATATTATATTGTTGAAGAGTAGATGTCTGCAGAAACTGGTTGAACTCATCTTGTACAGTTAATAAGTTTACAGTAGGCGACGAGGGTAGAGGTTTTTCAATAAACAAGGATAAGTTGGATGCCTCTTCTCCCAATACTTCTGAACCTTGCTCTATTGGCAGATATATCTGGCGTTTTATTCACAAAATTGTTATTTAGTGTTGTGTCCCCTAACTGCAGAATACTTGGTTCCACTCTCTTGATTTATGGCGTTTCCGGGGGTAATTTTCTTCCAATATTCGAATAACTTTTTATAAGTTGGATCGCCCATCCATTGGCCTCCCGAATCTTTGAAAGTTTGTAAGGTTATAATAGATGATAATCTAGCCCTAAATCATGTTTAAATTCTTCTGCATACTCAGATGTGGTTATATGATTGATGTCTTCGGTACGTTTTAAATTTGGCAACAGTTTACTGTAGTTTATTTTAGATGGATCAAATGGATATAATCCACAACATTGAAATCCGCTCTGTATGGTTTCAGGCTTAAGGCATTTGTCAAAACTTTTTTTACTGCCGTAGCGAAATCAGTGCGTTTAAGCTTGGCATAGTTATTTTGAATTCTGAATTCATGCACAACAGTCCTCTATGTTCCTTTGACTGGTCTGAAAACAGCTACGTCAAGCGGTTGTAGTAGTATGTGTAGAGTTGGAAAGTAAAGCTACCGGGATGATTGCTTTTTCTTTACAGAATGTTGATAGTGAAAGTGATATGTGAGATGTGTGACCATCTAAAAACAAAACTACTGGAAATGGTATTTCATTTGTTACAAGCCACGGATAGAAACAGTTGGTAACATATTCATAAAATGCTTCTGTGTTCATCCAAACCGATTCCGTGTTACCTAGTCCCCATCCACAAGGTAATGTAGGCACAAAATTTTTTGGCAAACGTATATACGGAAAAAGTATTATTGGAGGTGCTAGATTTCTGTCAGCTGAAACGTTCACAAGCACAGTCAAGCACTCTTTTTCGTTATTAGCAACACGATTATACACTAGTTTGCTATCTCTGCTGACCAAAATTTCTTTCTCTTTTGGGCATAAAAAGAAAGCAGTTTCGTCACAGTTAAACACTCGTCTAGGGTCTTCTGAAACATGATGCAGATTATTTGTCATAAAATAATTGATCACTCTGTCGAACCATGCACGTATAGCCGCTTCTGTGACTTGATTTTGTGCAACGCGTTTAGATACTGTTGGATGTCTCTTTATAAAATTCTCAAACCAATATCTGCCAGGCACACCATTTTTAAAAGGGTTTGGATGATTTAAGTTCTGGACTAGCTTAGTCACTGCTTCTAATAATTGTTCTTTTGTAACTGGAAATCCCATCTTACCAAGGTAGTGAATCCAGTCTACAATCTGTTTTTCTTCACTTAAATTAAGAACCGGCTGAACTCCGCAAATTTCATTCTTATATTTCCTGTCCCGTTTGTCTCGTAAAGTAGTTTTGGGAATATTAAACCTTTTTGATAACTTATATACACTTGTACCGTCATTAATTGCTTTGATTGCTTCGGCGAGTTGTGTTTCACTGTATACTTTTCGCCGCTTTTGTGGCTCCAAACTTCTGGAAAAAATATAATTGTATATTTTATGTTGCTTTAGCCAAGAAGTAACATTTATTAATAGGTACCTAATATGTCATAAAAGTAGGTAAGAAACTAAATAATCTATATACGATCCGTAATAGCTTCTTATAGTTGCTATTGCCGACCCTCATGGGTCAGTAATGAAGTATGTAAGTATAAACATAAATTGTATTACCGACTCATAAAAAAATGGTTATTTTAATTCAATTGACCTTCGGATTATAAAATAGATTATAATTGATTAATGTTACAAAAGATATGAACAAATGCACACTGTTTTAAACACAAAAACAATGATTTATTACTGTAACTATTCAATATCGATCCTCAAAAAATATCATAACTTTGGTTAAATTGACAACGCTAAAAGGTAAAAACTAGACAATAAAGTTTAGTCGCTAATTGATTTTTATAAAGACTGATAGCTTAGATTTAAACTGGTCCATAAAAATACTTGTGTTAGTGTGATGTAATAACATAAAAGAAAAATAAAACGAAAAGTTACGTCGCTGCCATTGCCGACTTATGGGTCGTTGATAGCTGCCACGATTAAAACTGATGAAGCTAACACCATCCCATTTTAATTTAAAGTTTTATCGTTTTAAATTAATTTTTATTAATATAATGTCGTAAGAAATCAAGAGTTGATACTTAAATGAATACATTTAATAATATAAGATAAAGTATAGACATCATTTGTTTGTATAAATGTCTTAAATAGAAAAGTCACGTACTTACTTGAAGGAACAAGGGAACAGTACGACACGTCCTGCGTCCACGCTGCCCCGCAGTAACTGACGTATTTTATCTCTTTTTTGCACAGCTACCCACACTAACGTAAAAGTATACGATGCTCAAGGAATAAACGCATGTGTAACTTTGCCTACCTATAGCTAGAATAGTTCTGGAAACGTAAAGATTTCGAATTACTTTTATAGGTCGGTAATAACTACAGATTTTCGATGGGTCGTTGATACCTGCGTTTACCTTATTTCGATTCCAGACGGCCTTGACTTGTACTGGAGATCAATAATCTTCTTCTCAAGACTTTCTACATATCGACGCTGTTCCTGCCGCTCTTTTTTAAGCTCTTCAACCTCCTTCTTTAGGTCTTCAAACTGCTGGTTCATGAAGTTCACCGAACGCTCAATTTCAGCATTTGTTTGGCAGATTTCGACGTTTGACTCCTGTATTTTTATGTTTTGGGACTTAATTTCACTAATGTCTGCCACTAATTTTGACATGAAGGTGGTTTGATCTTCTAGCAGCTTGGTAATACGGGTGTCCTGGTCTCTTTTCCAATCAGCCAGTAAGTCCTGGACATCCTTCTGGCCACGAGGCGAGTGTTCATGCCTTGGTCGCTTGTTCCTATTGGTCACATAGTCGCTTACCCCAATCGCCGAGTTGAGTTCGGGTTCAGACTGAGCCTGAGTCAGAGTAGTATTTGCAGCTTTTGGAGGGGTTCGTTGGACACCGGCCATCCTAACGCATAAACTAGCAAATAGCGAAGCAGCAATATTCTTATCGCTCCGTTGTCCCGGTGGCGCGTGGGCTTGAGGTCCTGCTTATGTTTGTGGAGTCGAAGGCTTAAATCCAGCTGTCCATACAGCCCAAGAAGAGTACTTTCAACAACACGCAATAGCACGCGTCCGCTTCGAGCGAAACCACTATTTATAAGTGACTTCCGAAAAAGTAATAGCAATTAGTTGCAACTACTTATAACGCCTGACTATACTCTGATAGCAAAAATATGTTTTGACAGTTTGCTACTTCTCTAAGTATGTAACAGTAATAGAGGGTAATCGCCAGAAAAGAAAAAAAATATTGTTCGTCACCAGATAACTTATTTTTTACGTTTTCACTATTAAATCGTATCTCAGATGCTGAAACTATATTACCAAAGTTCACTAGTCACTTCAAATGTCACAGTCACATAAAACTTTTGCACTTTAATCTAATATTGGTGCCAAAAAGTAATTATTTATGAGGAGCACTTTCAATATGATCTTGCTTGTAGCAGACTTTTTGACAGATCAAGATTATTATCTAAGTTTGGCATCGCCTCTTTGGACTGCCTGCAGCCTGGTGCCGAGGACCACCATTTTCGGGCTTGGTCGTGTGTGTGTTCTTTAAGCCATGTGCGCAGCTGGGTGAAGGGGAGCGGCACGATGGGCTCGGGTCCGAAAACCATCGCGCTGGACCCCCTCCTGGCCAGTTCGTCCGCCGCATCATTGCCGAGTGATCCGCTGTGCCCCTTTATCCATTGCAGTGTCACAGTGTTGCGGTTCTCGACCGCTGAGCGTTGCAGCGCATTGTGACATTCTAGTATAAGCTTGGACGTGATATAATTTTTCTCTAGGGATTGAAGTACTGAGGCACTGTCGGAAAGTATGCGGATGTGACTATCCGTGACTTTCCTGGCTTCTATGGCATGGATCGCCTGAATAATGCCCACACATTCCGCTTTGAGCTTCCCCAGCGGTCTGGATATATTTATGTTGAGATCGTTGGAGAAAACTCCAACTCCAGTTCCAGTGTTTGTCTTTGAGCCGTCAGTGTAAATCCTGAGCTCCTCAGGCCCTGAGTAGTCCTCGGGCTCCGGCATGAGCTGTACTTGGTAGTTTTTTTGGAAGTGGTGCGTCTTTGCAGTCTTATCATATGGTGCAGTCATCAGGGGTTGTCGTTTGACTGAATCCTCCATGATGCGTGTGTGTTTGATCCTGGAGTCTCGCAAGAGTGCCCCGGATATAGCAAGTCTGAAGGTTGCCAGGGCAGCCTCTTCTCGTACTATAAGGTGCAGTGGTGGTAGGCCCAGCATGGCCTGTAGAGCGGCAGTGGGTGCAGTTCTCATGCTGCTAGTGATCGCCACACATGCAAGTCGTTGCAGCTTCTCAAGATCCTTTTGTGCCGTGCTTAAGTCTGTTCTGGGCCACCAGACTAGGGAGCCGTACGTAATAATTGGTCTTATAACAGTCGTGTATAGCCAGTGGGTTGTTTTGGGGCTGATACCCCAGTTTCTGCCCAGCATGCGTTTGCACTGCCACATGCAGATACTGGCTTTTTTGGTGATGTGCTCAGCGTGTTTTGCCCAATTCAGTTGTTTGTCCAGGAAGATGCCCAAGTATTTGGTTTCAGCCGAAAGGCTTAGAGTGGTGCCAAAGAATTTTGGCAGTGTCAGCTCCGCCAGCTTCCTCTTTTTGGTGAAAAGTATGAGCTCAGTTTTTGTAGGATTCACTGAGAGTTGATACTCTCGGCACCAGTCCTCTACTATTTTTAGGGCTTGGCGCATGAGGTTGCATATGGTATTCTCATGGCTTCCATTTATTATTATGGTTATATCATCGGCGTAGCCAACAGTAAAGTATCCTTTGTCGTTGAGTCTCCTGATGAGGTTGTCTGCGACCAGGTTCCATAACAGTGGTGAGAGGACGCCCCCTTGGGGACAGCCTTTCGCCACGATGGTCCTCGTTGTGCTGTTTATTGTGACTCTTACTGCTCTCTGCTTGAGCATGTTGGTGATCCAGTCACTCAGGGTTTGGTCTACACCGTGCTTGCTGAGTGCTGTACTCATACTCTGGAACGTGGTCTTGTCAAAAGCACCTTCGATATCTATGAAAACAGCCATCGAGGAGCATTTGTGGTGTATTGCGGATTCAATTTTAGATATTACGCTGTGTAGGGCACATTCTGTTGATTTCCCCGTTGAGTAGGCGTGCTGTTGTCCGTGAAGCGGATTCTTATAGAGAGGTCCATCTCGGATGTGTCTATCGCAGAGCCTCTCTAGGGTTTTCAGTAGGAAGGATGTGAGACTTATCGGTCTGTATGCTTTGGGTTGTGTGTAGTCAGTTTTGCCTGGTTTGGGTATGAAGATGACCTTCACCTCCCGCCATATTAGTGGGACGTATCTGAGTGCTATGCAGGCTTGGTAGATTTCCAGCAGCCAGGGTGTCAGGATGTGTTGACCCCATTGCAAAAGGGCCGGGAAAATGCCATCTAGTCCTGCAGATTTGTATGGCTGGAACGTTTTAATGGCCCATGCTATGCGGTCCTCAGTGATTATATCGCGGGCTCTAGACCAGTCTGTTATACTTGGAGTCTGTCTGGGTTCGCTTTCCCACGTGATGTCCTCGGAGATGCGGCAGTCCGCGAAGTGCGTCTCCAGAAGGACCTTACTGGTTTTTTGGTCTGTCTGTGTGTAGGAGTTGTCAGATTTCTTGAGTGCGCCGAGAGTACGGTCCTGATCAGTTGATAGGATTTTCTTTACTCGTGCGGCTTCGCTGTTAGATTCTATGGATTCACAGAAATTCTGCCAAGCGGTATTCTTGGCCATTCTGATTTGTTTCTTGAACTTGTATTGGGTTTCTTTCCCGTCACAACTGATGGTAAGTGTAATATGAGGTCTACGATCGAACGAGCGAGCTCAGAAAATGCCTATTCACTTTTGCTTTAAAGGGTCATATGTGGCAGGGAACACAGAAGCCGGCAGAGAGTTCGACACCTTCGCTGTGTGCACAATAATATATAATTATGTGTAATGAATTTGAATATTGATATTCATTCATAATTATATAAGTGCTACGTAAAGCGGTCTCTTCGAATAAGAGGCCCACCTTTATACATATACAATTGTACGAGTCATGCTCTGCCGCAGAGCCACCATATTAGAAGTCGATCAATTATATCTTTAAATGATGTACGTGTAACGAACATACCTAATGTACGCTAACCGTCATTACTGTACGTGCATTACGTAATGATAAAATAGACATTGATTGTGGCTCTGCTACAGAGCATACTCTCTAGCAGAGCCAAACGGAACTTAAACTCAGGAAAGATAAACGCGACAGTGTTTTGATAAAAACATAATATTTATAGTTGTGCGCCTAACCACAAATATAACAATGGCTGTAAAACATATTGCTGACAGAAAATAACCAGGCACTTTCTGTGAAAACTTAAAGTTTAATAAATAAAACCGCTATATAATAATGATATTTTTCAACACGTACGCAATAAACACTGTTCGTACAACAGTTTTTATCAAAATACAGTCGCGTTTGTCTTTCCTGAGTTTAAGTTCCGTGTGGCTCTGCTAGAGAGTATGCTCTGTAGCAGAGCCACAATCAATGTCTATTTTATCATTACCTAATGCACGTACAGTAATGACGGTTAGCGTACATTATGTTCGTTACACGTACATCATTTTAAGATATAAATGATCGACTTCTAATATGGTGGCTCTGCGGCAGAGCATGACACAATTGTACATTTACCTATAACCATCGTTATTAGTGATCCTTTTTTGTCAGGGGGAAATTGTCAAATGACTCCGCTCGCTCTTGAAAGAACACAAAGGAGTGTGTGTCAGACTCCTACTGACTAAAAGACACCCTGTTCCTTAAGTTGGCCTTGAGTTCCAGGGCAGCAATATCTCGTTAGAACTTTCCCGTAAAATTGGCACTAACCTATTTTATTTTTACTGTTGCAATGCTTGCGTTTAACTACCATCTCACTTTATGATGCGACAATGTTTTTTTTTTTGTTATTAAAAATAGGTTCGCGTTTGACCACCATCTCACCTGATGTTAAGTGATGATGTGGTCGAAGATGGAGCACGCTTACCTAAAAGTAACCTATTAACTCTTGACTTAAAGACTCCTAGGTTATAGTTAGCGGGAAACACAGACTCCGGTAGGGAATTACACTCCTTACCCGTACGCACAATGAAGGTATTCCCAAAACGTTTTGTGCGTATGGGTGGGATGTCCACCATGTAACGTCCACCATATTAAAAACTAAAATTATGGAATCCAAATACAAAACTGAAATATACCATCCGAGACTACATAAAATACAATCATACCATTCGAGGTAGGACTTAGATAGTTCCATTTAAGTCTTGATTGTCTTTTAAAAGTTTTCCTCTTCGCAGAAGTGTAAAGTTATTTCACAGTTTAAATTGTACTGTGGCTCCCGAAACAGATATTTTAATTTTAAAACACGGTAAAATTTTTATTTATGGTTATTAAATCTTTTAGATTTACCTACTAACTTCACGATGTCACAAGACGAATTCAGTTTATCAAGATCATTAATTGATAATGGCCTTGATTAAACTGAATTCGGCTTTCTTAGACCTTACGGATAAGGCTTAGGATTCCATGGCTTCTTTACGTTAGTGCGATTAAAAAATAGAGAGTATTTATTAATTTTTGAAGTATTAAAACAAAATTCAATGCATAATTACTTTTATTTATAATAAATTGCCCAGCTTAATCAAGCCAAAAATAATTTCAGCAATCAAAGACCAAAATCCCTTTAGCAATTTATTGACAGCACATGAATTGAATATTGCCGGAACAATTTTTGTATTTGTGAAAATTAATTTAAGTTCTTCCAAAGAGGATTGTGAGAGCAGTTGAAAGTTAGATGAGTTCCTCGCCCATTGCCTTCCTGCAGACTGGTGCACGAGGTGGATAATTGCAGAATGTCCTGATGAACTTTCACAAAGATTATATCTTTTAGTCTATTTGTTTTAGCTGTAATGCTACCCAGTATCTGAGCCGAGGTTTCATTTAATTTAGAGACAGTGTTTTTTTTTTGCTCTGACGTTATTAATGTTTCAGACCCACTAGTAAAAGTTTCTTATTTCTTACTAAAGCAACGTTCTCCCCTGTAGGTAGATTACATCGAGCACTAAAGAAAATATTTTAATATCTCTCCATTTCTGTACATTTTTTGTATTTACTAGAGGTGTATCCGATAAAGAGTAGGCGTAGGTAAAGCTTTCGGAAAAGGATTAGCATTTTCTACTTACAACGGTATGTTTTCTTTTTGAGACAAGAAAAAGAACTCATGTTCAACGAGAAATATCTTTTTATTTACTTGTCAGCGGAATTCTTACTCCGTTATATTGGTCTGTTCTAGTTTTATATTTTCTTATTGTTAGATATTATATTGTATCTATGATGCTGGGGAAAATAAAAATATAATAATAGAATTACTTATCAAATCTTTCACGCATTTTTATAAACATTATGTATAAGTTTACTAGCGACATGCCCCGGCTTTTCATAAGTAAATTCGTTAAGAGTGTTGTAAAAAATACTAATACAACATATAAAAAACTCTCAACATAAGCCTGCATCGTTGAATGATTGAAATTCATGGCTTTTCTTTACTTCAATATAAGTGTATTATACATACAAGCCTTCCTATTGAATCACTCTGTCCATTGATGAAAACCGCATTCAAATCCATTTCGAAAGATCTTAGAATACAAAGGCAGAAAGCGACTTTGTTTTGTGTGAGGTGTATATTCATACTTCTAATAAACACACCTTTTCATTACGACCCTACATTTGCAACTCAACGTCAAAACTTTTAGATTTACAACGCAAATTATGATCCAACGAATTTCATTTAGCAACTACAACTAGGTAACAAATAGTGCGGCCATATGCGCGTGGAATGCGAGGGTCTAATTTAATCAACCCTGACATCTTGGTACCCGCGCTCTCATGAAAATTAACGGCGGTTCCTACGAATGGTCATTTAGACCAATAACCAGAGGAAAGATTATTTTCCCAGCAATTATATGGGCAGGAACCCCTGACTCCAGTAAACGTGTTTATTTATTAATTTACGCGTTATTTTCTCTAGTTTCGTGGATTTTCAACTGTAATCCTTTAAGTCGTCGACGGAATGTAGGGTAGTTTGTTTTATGATAATAATATACTGCTTCCAAAGTGGTGGTATACTGGAGGGTATTAAAATTTAGGTGAATGCGGATTTTGGAAAACTATGTTTTAATGAAATTAAAGTAAGAAGGAGTTTTTTTTTTGTGTATAATGATTCCGGATTTCCGAGAACAAGTAAAATAAATGTTATTTGAGTGAGGATTATTTTTGTTATAGTAATACTTAAAATTGAAACGATAATATCTTGATATTTGGAAATTTTCTTGGATGTCCCCAAGGCAGAGCGGGGGATGGAGGGGACAGTCGGAGTCCTATTGACTAAAACCATACGGTGTTTCTCTTTGTCACTTCTTGCTGGTGTGTTACACGTTAGCATTCTCAACAATCACTTCAGTAGTGTCGGTTTCATTCCTGATGAAAAGAGGTGTGAGCAATTCCTCACCCTTTCATAATACGCGACATATATTCCGGCGTATATGATTAGACTCGCAGTCGCTCGCGACTTCGTTCGCGACGGAAGGTTTTCCCGTGTAAATCCCGAACCCGTGGGAATTTCGTGAAATCCCGTCTTAGCGAGCATTTACGTACTAAAAGGAACCACCATGCAAAATTTGAGAGCCCTACTACTTGTAGTTTCTGAGATTTCGTGATATATATATATATATATATATTCCACAACTTTTCACACAACGCCATCTAGTCCCAAACTAAGCAGAGCTTGTGGTATGGGTACTAGACAACTGATAAACATACATATATATTTCTAAATACATACATATTATAGATAAATTACACCCAGACAAAGAACAAATGACCGTGCTCATCACACAAACATTTGTCCTAGGTGGGAATCGAACCCACGACCTTGCGCATAGCAGTCAGGGCCACTGACCACTATACCAACGGGCCTGTCGAATGATGATGAATGATTAATCAGTGAGTGGTATTTCGCTTTTATATATACAACGTGTAACAGAATAAACACAATTCCTGAAAGTAGTTGGTTCAGAATCGGCTTCTGAATCGATTTCCGTTATAAAAAATAGGTGTTAAATTTTGACGGAAAAATCTTTCACTTAACTTAAAATGGAAACACAGTATCATGACAAATTCATAGAATAGAATAGAATAGAATATTTTTATTTCGGACCACAAAAATCCATAAAATGTTAGTAACTTATACCTAATACCTTATTATCTAGTGTTAGTATCCATCATCCTGCGCACAAACAGCTTCATAATAGGAGAGGATACACTCTCACTCACCGTTCTCAGGATGCTGTTACGACTGTCCCTTACTCTCCTCAGAAGTGAAGCCATTTTCTTACGTATAATCGCTTGAAATGCGTCCATACGAGCTTGTGCAAACATTTCTGAGGCGCTACAGTAACGAGGCAGTCGCAAGAGCATCCTGAAAGCATTATTATACTGGACGCGGAGCACATCTAGCGATCTTTTAGCGTAACTGACCCATAGTCGGCCGCTAACTGAGTAACATTGCATGACTGTATGCGTCTGCGTAAGGAATTTGTGTGACACACATATGTTTCGCGTTTGCCCAACCTCTGCTTCTCCCTATCCTTGACTTTACTGATGCAAGTTATGCAGATCTAACTGAAGTGCAGCTAGATAAGCTTGAACGACTCCAAAATTTATTTATTTTATGTACAGTTTATGTATTGTATTTATGTATATACAACGTGTAACGAAAACCCCATATCTATCCAAATGGGCTGAAGACAACATCTGGTATGGAGTCTCTATGCAAAGTTTCAGCTCAAAATAAGTGACTCACAGAATTGACCCCAAATTATTGGTTTCATATGTTTCTTGAATACCAGTAATAACAAACGTGTCACAGCACTATGAGGGTTATCACTTTCCACGTCACTAGCCAATTCGCTCTGATGCCTCTTCGTTCTTCTTAATTTGAAAAATTCGGCCTCTGGTATCAATGTATTGAAATTTCTAATATGCTCCACACATGTAGACATAGGATTAGAAAACCCTTGCCATATCGTTTGTTATCATCCAAAGAAGCCGCGCACTTGGTATGTATATACCCTTTAAATTACACGTTGTATATGTATATGTTTATTAGTTTTTTTCCGTTTTGATGCACATTTGTACAGTGGTACACTAATATAGCCCTTCCCATTTTAATTATAGCTCGTAAAGTCCTTCTAAAGATTCTTTTTACAAATATTTTTATTTCAGTGTCATTCAATTATTGGTGTACAATAAAGTATATTCTATCTATCTATTTATCTATCTAAAGCCTAAATGTCAACTAGTTATAACCTTTTACAAAATATTACTTTTCCCGATGCTGGGCCGTTAGTTGTTGAGGAGTTCTCCTGGTACTTCACCATCAGCTTCACTTCACCATATGCATTGTGACGAGCACATTGTGTTTAGTAACCATATTCAAGAAATCGAAGCGGAATCCATGAAATACTTATTATTACTACTTATATATTGAGTAGTTCCGGTAGCCATCTGTTGTTTATCATCA